>JAREIK010004728.1:0-707500 GCA_029783825.1 Sapria himalayana | reverse complement strand
TGAATTGCGGATTGGATTCCCCCCTACAGCACAGCCAACAATAGTTGCCATTACAATACAACAGAGATGATCGACGACGGCAACTGAAAGTCCCAAAAAAAAAAAAAAGAGAAACAAGAGACCTCATATGATTCAAAGCAGCAATGGCTCTAAGAGCACTGCGAATCATGTCTTCGTTGCGATCCACCTCTTGCTTCACTGCCTCTTGCTTGGGCTTGAAGAGTATCGTATTCTTCAGCGGATCCACCAAAGAGTCCAATACTGAAGAACAAGATGATTATAACAAGAACAACGATGAACACAGCATGCAAATCCTACAACTTGAACCAAAAACTTCAAAAAGAAAAAGGCATGTATATGAATTTGTTGATTGTTTTCGCTGACCTGCCAACACAGCAGAAGAACATTTATCAGCTAGTTTTGACAGGATCAGATGGCACGGCATCTTAACATCATAATGATCTGCTCGCATGGAAAAGAAGAACAAATCATTTTACAATTGTTGATCACCACCATTACATTACCGTGCAAAGAAGTCATGTCTTGGTGCATTAACAAATTACTTGATCAAAAAGTGGCAGTCATTAATTTATGGGGATTAGATAATTAAGATATTAATCTCTCTTAGATTACATGCTAAGTGGAATGTTGAATATAGTTTATTTTGATAAACAACTTTGTATCATCAAAATATTTTTTATTTTAATATTTTTATTGTTAGTTCAGGAAATAAAATATTAAAAAATTAGGAATACAACAATAACACAATAACAAATGACTAGCTGCCTAGTCAGTGGGCTGAAAAAATTTTTGGAGCAGAACCTGACCCATCCGAGTCATCCGATCTGCTCCGTTTATTAATATCAAGAAACTGCTAATATAATAATATATTTTTTATTTCTATTTTCTCTATCTGCTATTTTTCTATGTAGGATATTTTTTTATCTTCTCTGTATGATTTCTTCCTAATTACTGTTCACATGCTCTGTAAGACATTAATTTAATTATAATTTGTAAACACATAAATATTTATCAGGTGGATATAATTAGTTGTGCTGAACAACTAGTAAACCATGTTATATGTGAGTTTTTGCTGTGGTGTTTGGATTGTGGATAAATAATATATTACACTGCAAATTTTTGTTTATTTTGTATTTACTTGAGATAAAATTACAAACTACAAGCAAAATTATCCAATATAAAAAGTCTTGTACACTGGGTATGATCTCTGATTATGTTACTGGATAAACTTTAAACTCTTGTTTCTTCAAGAATAAATTCATACAAGAATTGAGTATATACGATGATATTTTTTTATAAGGTTTGTTGTTTTTTTAATTTTATATAATAGAGATAGAGTATTATATTCTTATTTTACTTATATTTCTTATAATAAATAAATCATATTAAATTTTATGAAAATAAAATTAATATTTTAGATAATTATTATTGATCAATTTTAATATAATTAAAAAGAAAAAATTATATAATTATAAAACTAATAGTAATATTGAAGTGAGCATAAGAGAAAATATATGAAACAATACCACAAAAAATATGAAAAATTAGAATCTAGACAGATTCATCTTAATGTTAATCACGACATCATTAATTTAGATATACTTCATGTTTAATGATCATATCAATTCACAATCATGAGTTTATAAGAAAATAAATGACTACAATAATTAATAATAAGTATTTCAATTTAATTTACATAAGATCCGAGATAAGTATATATTATGCAAAAAATATATTCAACCTGCACATCATAGAATTTCTATGTTAACATGTAGAAATATGAGTATTATTACTCACTATGTTAATTCTAACTAAAAATATATACTTACTCTATTAAATATGAGTGTTTTACAATCATATCTAGTAAATATGAAATATAAAATAAAATATTTAATATCATATTGAATAAAATTATAAATAATGATAATTTTATTTTATATTAGATATATGTGTCATATTATAAGCCTATAATACAATATAAGCCAGGTTAAAATATAAGAGATTCTCTTATATAAGGAGCTAAATGAATTGGGATAACCCGCATATTAGGTCTTCTTATACATAATGCAATAAAAGAATAAAAAAATAAAAATAAAAATAAGTTATAAAATACAACACACTCTCAAAGACTCAAATTGATGTATAAATATTAAAACCACTAAGTATAAAAGAAAAAAATAAGTTGAATTTTTTTAAAATTTTATTGAAAATATACAATGTCTGATCTATGATATGGATATGAGCTATAAAAACAATCTTCTTTTGAATCATTTATCTGATTAAGAAATAATTTACCTTTTTCAAGTTATGTCTCATTGTCTCACTACATAACTACCACTTTATCTCTGCTAATAGGTTCAAAATCTAAAATATCAACAGCAAATAATTATCATCATTACATTAAATTTTTTTTATATATTAGATCTTAAAATAATCATCTTACTTTCCCAAAAAATAATATCATCTTAAAAAAGTAAAGAAATCTATAGTATACATCTAGTACCAACTGGTAACTAACTTATATTTGAATATTCAATTAACAACAAATATTCATAATCAAAAACAAAAAATTCTTTAAGCCCAAAAAATTTATTCACATACAATAATATACAAATAACTATATCTAAGTAAATATATTAATGTAGAATCTAAAAAATATTAATTATACTGATTACATAAATTATATGTGATCTTGTGAAAATTAAATAATTAATATTTTTTATTATTTTCTTATAAATAAAGAATAAATTAGATGAATCACATCAAACAAAAAATACAAATATTTGTAATAGTATTAAATGCTTATCACCTCCGGTATAACATAATCCTTCATCTGAAAACACGACTGATTTTACTAGTTAAGTTAGATGATTTTCTATTCACTATTGCAATTAAAAAGAATAATATCCACGCACAAAATACACAAGATCAACTTGATATCAGAGTTCCTCCAAAAAAAAAAAAAATAAACATGGACATATAAATCAAAAAAGATTACCACATCTAAAAGCCTAACAAACCAAGCACATGATGACTACTTTAAGCCATGCACAATCTTTTATAATCTACAAACTAAATATAAATGTGTTACTTGAAACTCAGGTATTTGCTCAATATATATTTCCTCTTTAATATCACCATAAAAAATTACATTATTACGTCTAGTTAATATATCCTATATCTATGAGATATTATTAGTGATATCAAAATTCACCTGAAAATCATTTTAATTACTAAAGAATAAATATTCTAGTAATTCATACCTAACATAAATATCCTAGCTAATATACTTTTTTTCTATAAGTCTCACTTTAAGATGATTTTTTTTCACGATTAAATTCTAAAAGTCTTCACAACTTGCACTCATCTACAACTACTAACAGATATTTCCAATGTCAATGTACTAGTTCTCTCTTTTGAGTGGAGAATATCCATCACTCCTGATATGACACGACACAACTCTAAATGAAAACATCTTATAAGTCAACTTAAATATCTTGATACCATCAAGAGATTAAATAGGAAAAAAAAATACACAAATATAAAAATACCTAAAAAATATAGCATTATGTACAACTCATATTTTTTCCAAATAACAATCAAAAGACCAAAACAAGAAAATTGATAACAGAATTATTTCACTTCTCAAAAAACTCTTCCTTCTACTTTGAACAAGCTATGTACGCCTTATTCTTCTAGTATACACCATAAATCATGAGTGGTCAAATCTCTTTATCTCTAGCACATCATTAATCAAAACTAGAATAGACTCGTCAACTATCAAATCGTCTACACTCAACAAAGGTTTCCTTTCCTAGTAAACTAAATCTCTAAAATAAACATGATTATACTTGGAACATACAATAACTTCTTAAAAGTATCACAATATTATAAAATAAATTCAAATATAATTAACAAATGACTCTCTCCTAACTTGAGATTCAAGTATGATTGTATAGAAGTAAAAAAAAAAATAATGTCAATATATTATCTAGAATATTACTTTTTCTATACGGATTAAAATATAAGTATTATTATAAAAAAATAAAGTTAACACTCACTAATACTCTATCATACTTTGATAAAAAATATTTGTCCCCCTCTTAGATACTTTAAAATCTTGTGTCATTTTATTCCAACATGGAAAGTTATTATAGACTAGGAAAGTGCTCCTATAAACTTTAAGAGAATTAGCAATAGTCTCTCTTCATGCTGAAAGATTTGAAATAATACATGAAGTTAAAAAATATATATATTAATACATCATCTTAATAGAAATACTTTGGAAAAATTCATACCAAATATAAAGTGTTTGAGCTGTAATAACCAAGTTTATTATTTTTTTTCTATAACCATATTCTATAAAAATATACCAATATAGAAAGTCAGGTAAATGATTTTGTTATCAATACAAAAAGTACAAAGTTTATGCCACATATATTCCAATTCATTATCACAGCTAATTTTTTTTTATATTTTTATTAAACTAATTTTAAATTTTTTATAAAATAATTAAAAAAATACATAATCTAAAATAAAAGAACAACCAAATAAAGAGTATAATTATCAATAATACACACAAAAAAAATATTTAGTATATTATTTTAAGTAATATGTCTTATGCACTAGTACATGAATATCTCTAACATTATAATACAATATTCTTAATTTAACAAGTAACTAATAATCATGAATATATATATATATAAATAATTGATCAACTATATTCAAATACACAATGGGATATTTTACCGTTATAAAAAAAAAGACATCTACCTTACTCAATTTCAAGCAAATTTTTTTTTAATATTCTAATTCTACAAATAAATATAAATAAAAAAATCAAATCAAAATAAAATTAATTAAAAAAGAAACTCACATAAAGAATGTCAACAATACATCTATGAATAAATAAAATGCATGAAAAAAAATAATTAATAAAGATGAATATAATAATGACTAATAACTCTTGAGAGCTCGTCAATGACTATTATGATAATCAATTAAAAAATAATTATTTATAATGTGACTCAGCGCATGAGTCGATAGCTCAATAATCTAAAATAAAAAATCACAAATACTACAATATCTAAAGGCCAAGAATGTAGCATCATTGACCAGCTAATAAGGAAACTTATATTGTCACAAAGAGAATTTTATGTGAGGTCGTGGATAGATCCATTAGTATTTTATAGTATGCTTGATCATTTTTTTTGAAAATAATATACATCAACTCTCTCTTATCTGATATATCCTCCAATAATATGCACATTAAACCAAAATTTTCTTGCATCTACTTTTTCCATGACTAATGTCCAAATGACTGCTAGAATAAGCATAAAAAGGAATCTCTTTAATAACTTCCACAATATCTCATATATATTGAACTAGGTGTCAAACAAGTTGTGTAGGGATAACCTACTTTTTAGGCATGCCCAGGCAACCGTGTCATGCCGAGCATGATATGATATTTATCATGGATCATGTTGTGCTTGCACGATTCTAAAAAGGTGCAACCTGACATGGCCCATTGGCATGCCTTTTGGCTGAGTCAGGCCTATCGAGGCTAACTTGGTTCATACCAGGCCAGCTTGAGTAAAGACAAAGCTGGCTTAATTGGCCAGGCATGTCAAAACTAGTCCACATGAAAAGTAGCGCTGAGTTATGCCGTGTCGTGCTTCTCGTGCCGAGATCTTTGGCCCGGCACAGCCCAAACCGTGAAACAAGCTGACCCACAACATGTCCAGGCTTGCTTCTGAACCAAGTCGTGCTGTGCCGTGCTTAGCAAGGTTGAGTCGTGTCGTACCTTGTGGTGTGCCCAGGTCGTCCAACCTAATTGACACCTTTATACTAAACTACTCGATAATATAACTCTGGTCTGATGAAAAACATACAATCACCTAAGATATAGTTGTGAAATGCTAAAAAATCATCTTATAGAGAGTATGTGAACAACATGCCAAGAACACACCCTATCTATCTCACTCCCTCTACTACAACATATATTAAAAAAAAAAAACCTAAAAGAATCATATAGTTAACAGAGTGAAACGAATAAAATGAGTATTATTATGCTTAGACTCTTTAGGCCCATATAATTTAAATCAAATATAGTGTAAAATTACATCATTTATTTTCGTGTCACATGAGAAAAATACAATGATGTCATATCTCATAGAATTTTATGTCATACCAAAAAAATTATACTCAGATTAACTCTAACTCAAAGGATTGCCACGTGACAAAAATCTATCTATAATCACCTCTCCTTTATCTTATCACTAGTTCATTCACTTGTATTTGGATACATGTATTAGAGATTATGTCTTGATATAATAATAAATACATTCATTAAAGAAATAAAAATTTAGAATTTTAGACACATCATACAAATTTTCAAAGATAACATTATCGAGATAATTGCTTCTCACATTCCAAATTAAGAAAGAGTTTTGTATACTGAATAGGATCACGTACAATCACTCTAGAATGAGTCACCAAACCACAAACATTACCCCCACAATGCACAACGTTGTAGCAACTATGCACCATACTACACCCATTTAGAGGTGTCAACCGGCCCGGCCCGGCAGGAGGCACGGCATGGTTCGGCAGTGCCTGGGCCGGCCCGGCATGGGAAAATCCTGTGCCCGGGGAAGGCATGAGCCGTGCCTGGCCCGGCACGGTTTGGTGCCCGTGGCACGGCACACCGGCACGGGTTCGTCCCGTGTCCCCCTCGCTTCGCCCCTCCCGCAAAAAAGACTGGGGGTCGAGTCTGATTGGACTCAACCCACGGTCTCGGTTTGGCCCGTACGGCCAGGCAAGGCTCAAGCGGGCCCGACACAGCATGGCCCGCCGTGCCATGGGGCCAGGCCGGGCCAAGCTTTTTAAAACCGTGCCGGGCCTGGCCCGGCACGAAAATATGCTCGTGCTCAAAAAAAAAATGAGCCGGGCCGGGCCGGGCCATTTGACACCTCTACACCCATTGTGTACCATGTTGCATCCATTGTGCATAACATTGGATCACAATCACCCATTGTGAACATTTTGCCACATTGTGCACCTATCACAACACTTTTTTGTACACGCACAATCATCAATACATCAACCATTATAAATGTCGACATAATGGACATTGACATCAATGATGCACAATGACACAAATATGCATCTGTGTCACAATTCCACCATGTATTTGTCGTGTCCAAATGGCATACAGACATGTACTATTAGATGTGAGTGTTAAAAATGTCGTGATGATACAATGCACACCTCTCTCTTACAAGCCATAATTTTTTACACTTTTAATAAGATTTGGATCTAATAACATAAACAAACTCAAACTAATAATCCACAAAACTCAACAAATAAAACTCAATGAATAATGATGTACAATAGAAACTCATATATAATAAATTAATTAAATTAGTCCATCCCATACATTAGGTACTCACAACCATAATACAATAAAGGAGCAGAGAGTAAAATCAATAAAAAACTATAAATCACAACATATCCAATGACATAAATAATAAGATCATAAAAGTCTTGATTAAATATCAAAGGTTGTATTTTTATTTTTAAAATTCTTAAATTTTTTTACAATATGACAAGCCTATGTTTATTTGTATATATTCTCACATCTTGTATCATACTTATGTGAATATACAATATTAGTAAATTATTTAAACAATATAAATATACTCATATTTTAGTAAAATAATAATTAAGATTGAAAAAAAATGATTAAAATACTAATTGATCACTCAAGTACTTTATTGCTTAGTTACTTATAAAGATCTTAGAAATAATGAAGAATGATTCAGAAATATTATAAAATTCAAATACAATTGTATAAACTAATCACATAAATCAAAGAATAAAATTTATTAAGAAATTAATAAATTATATAAATAGTACAAACAAGAATGATTATAATCATATTAGAAGTTATTTTTTATTGAATTAACTAAGGATAAATGACAAGACTATATGTTCAATACGTATGAGCTGTCAAATTAATTAGATACTAATTATTACTTGTGCTTAATCCCAAATAATTTTTAAAAATTTTTATATTTTCAATTGATGAAAATCATATAAATTTACTTATTCCATGCAATCTAAAAAACACATGATCTACAAACTTTTACAAGACAATCATAATATCAAGGTTTACTTTTTTTATTATTGTAAATATAATTATACATATGAAAACAAATATAACAATGCATTTTTTAAATAATCATAACTAGTACTAGATAAATGATGATAATTCATTGCCCACTTCTAAATATCTACTATAGTATCAAAGTTTATTTTTCAACCGACTCCTACCAATTAAAATAAGAATTGGTTGATTATTTTTTTAAATTTTATTGTCATATTCATTGTTAATATAATTTTCATATTTTTTACATTTTAAGATAATTTTAGTTTATTCAATACCATTGTACAATTTTAAAATAAACTAAAAATATATTTTTTTTATTATTTAATTTTAAATTTAAAAAGATCGTACTTAATATACAAGACTATTGCTTAACATGGGATATGAAAGAGATTAATATTTTAATAGTATTATTCCTAAAAATCAGAAAGTATACCTCTAATGAATCTCAAATATGAGACCTACCTCCTTAGTGAGAATTAAGGAAGTAGGTTGTGTCATCGCACCAAGACAACCTATTATTATTATTATTTTAATTTATTTTTATTAAAATTTTAGTATGATGTACAAGTTCTAACCTAGGCTGAAAATGATGAATGAGCTATGAGGCAAAGTAATAAGAATTAAGGAATTTTGATCTAAGCCTCGGCAGCTAGTAGCCATGAAGCACGAGTCACAGGATTGAGGCATGCCTTGCCCATTCCATGGATCGACATAGACACATGCCAAGGCATAACCTGATTCTTGAGTTAAAACTTAAACCTAGCAACTATCATGAGCCAAGCCCGGCACATTTCAAGTAATAAATCAATTTGACTACACTTTTCAATTGACTTGGCTGACAAATATAAATTATTAAAAATTCTCATAGAAACTAATTCTCAATTTTTGGTGATACTCATTCAGTTTTTATGACATAACTTATGTAACCCTATTTTTTTCCTCTTGGGTCAGCGATTTATCATAGAATTTTAAATTATTCTCATTAGGGAGAGAAAAGGACCTTGTGGTGCTTACAGAACAGGAAAGAAAAATCAAGATTAGAGAGGAAGGATATAAATGAAAATTCCCTTGGTATTCTCATTATAAGCATGCATTCGTGATACTCAATGAACACTATATCCCAAGCAAATCAAGAGAGAATTTATGATAATCATCCATTAAAATTTTCATGAGTCCAATGTTATAAGGATCCAATATAACTCTTGATGTTAGTGCATTGCCATTGACCTATATAATATTTAGATTGAATCAAAATTAAGAGATATCATTGCTTGATGTGATGACAAACACTTTTTCCCTAATTCATTAGATATTTGCATTGAAATAGTCAGATATGACCTATCTAATTTATCAGGGATAAGACTTACCTCCTAAACTATATGCTAGGTGGGTACCTTGTGCTTCGAATAAAGATCAAATATTGTAGAATTCTTTAAGAGTTGAAGTGAAACAAAATACAATTTTTCAAGTATAAACTCTAGAAAAATAGTCCTCAAACCATGTTCATATTGTATGAAGACAGATATATTACATTTACAATACAACCAAATTGTTTATCCATTGAACTCACTGATACAAACACTATTAAAAGATTAAAATCAAAATTTCATCAAACAATTGCCCATCAAAATAAATCTTATCATATCAATAGTCTCTATTATTGCCACTTATTAGATATAATATTCAAGATTCTAATTTTAAAAGTAAATAAATTAAAAAAGTGATTTGAAGTATCAAGATTATTGGAATAGCTAGTACATCCATTCGAGAAACAATACTGAGACATTGAGTATATTTTGCAATGGCTCATTAGTAAGTGTAAGTATAATATTTTGTTGAACATCCTCTAATATTTGAAAGATATTGTAAGTTAGCATGCAAGGCTCAAAAACACTCCCTAAGGTGTTTTATCTCCCTACAATGAGAACAAGTAAATTTGGCCTTACCAATTCATTTCCTACTTGACCATGCATTGACATAAGTCTAAGACATTATTATTATAGCATCCAAAATCTATTAAACTTTTAAGAAAAACTTTAAATAATAAAAAATTTCATTTTAATTCATCAATTTGTACCTTAATAACTAAATGATAAAATGATAATATCATGAAAAAAAAGTATTAGTAATTTTATAATCACACACTAGTAGATCATCTGAGTCATCATACTTTTTCCCACAAGTGATTTTAAATAAATAATTAATTTATTAGTTAGATGTGGAGTCGATATCATTTAAAGTAACCTTAGGAATGAAATTTTAATGAAGCAATTGCTTGCTTTTGATCTTAGATATTTGATAAACTCATATCAAAAGTTGAGTGCTTATTTAATTTAATATACTCAATTGATCTGACACACACACACACACACACACTTGGGTATTAAATACCCAATGCTTTCTCTAGCATTTGAAGCCCTTATATTTTAATCACTTCAAATAAAGCATCATATGATAATTTTTATCGAAATATTTTCTTGGCTTCAAATAAAGCATTATATGATAATTTTTAGGGTTTCAAGAAAGGATATCAAATACACTTAGGTATATGATTCATTTAGTTTTTCAATGGGTTTTTTTTGGAATGTGATATTCTCTTGGCTTTGATTTTATATGATAATTTTTAGAGATATAAACATGCACAATGCATGTGTGTGTATTGTACACACAAATTGGTGGATGTAGTTTTTGTATCCTTCCATGAAACCCTAGGCAGGTAGTACATGTCTCGAATCTCCCTCTTCTTACCTTCCTCACTCTCATAGTAACATACAAAAGTCAAGGCATGATGCACCATTAATGCCTGTTGTGGATAGAAAATCAGCACAAAGCTACACATACTAAGCAGGCATGTAAAATAAACACATGAAAAAATAAGTTTAAAGCAAAAAAAAAAAAAGAGAGAAATAGGAACAGACTTTTGTTTAGAACTGGAGTAATACCAAGTATTATTGAAGTCAAAGTAATTTGTGTGCAACATGAACTCACTATAAGTATTAATTGAGAGAGCAATACTATGTAGTCACTATACAAACACAAGATATTATTCTTACAGGACATATATTATAATGAAAAATAATATATAATAAAAAATATTGATAGAGATAAACTAACTACTAAAGTTATCAATAAAATCTCATAAATTTCATCTACTATGATAATATTGAAGAGTAAACAAAATTATTCTCAAAGACGATACAAAACACTTATCACTCTTACGATATTATTAATTTTATTACTTATATTTCAAACTCATGAATTATTAACACAAAAATCAATACTCACATTACTTATAATTATTATTTTTATTTTCTTTATTTCTTTATTTAATATTGTGATGGCTAATGATACTTTTTGAAACATCATTGTTCACGACAATATTCAACCTGGTTCCTTATTTCTTCCATGTGTATTGGTTATTCATTATTATCATGTCAATCTTATTTATGTGAGTTGACTTTCTAGTACTTTTATTTTTATTTTTTATTTTTTTTCATGTTGATTTATAGGGTCAAAGGATTTGGAGAAATACGTAATTTGGATTGAGTGAGATGAATTATATATTTTCTCTTTTATGATGGTATTTATTACGAGAAATTTGAATATTTTAAAATATTTATTCGTGTATTCTAAATTTGATCGCTCATCATTAAGGAAGCTAAGAATACTTAATACAACTCCAAAGACTATGTTTTATCTTGAAGTTCAAGATATGTCAGTAAAGAAAATATGCAGGAATTTCATATCTCACTCACTAAACTAGTATAAGTAAAGACTCATTCAATTTGATACACTTAAATATATAATGATCTTATGAAAATGAGAACAGAGAACACTATAAAAATTTCATTAATTTTATTGATATTTATTCATAATTTATGAGGCAGGTTCATCATTTACTATATGAAAGCATTAAAATATATATTAGACAAATTCATTACTAACTATATGAATCAAGAGATTATATACTTGACTTTATAAGTCAACACACTCCCAATTGAGACAATTTAAATAAGCAGCATGAACCCCTCCTAAGGCATGAACCAGATACAATTGCCCAAGCACGACAAACACGCCAAAAAATTAAATGGTCCAAATTAGGAGTGTGCGCACCTCACACACCCCTAATTTCAATTAAAATTGAAATTAGGTTCAGATGCAAACCAAAGCCGAATATACTTATAGGCCCACTTAAAATAATTCTTTCTAAAAAAAATTATTTTTAAAATTAAAAATGGACTATCCGAACAACACTGATGCACAAGACAATTGCACATGCACAAAGCACAAAGACTAAAGAGCTGTTAAGCCATGGGCCCATGACAACGTGCCACATGTTATTGGATTTTAACTCCAATGATCCCAAACATAATCCAATATATAAAAGGATTATATTCAAATATAATATAACATATTCAAATATATGAAATAATAATTAATAAAATTTATAAAATAATAATTAAATGAATCAAATTAAGACAACATATTTTCTTTTTTAAAATTTATTAAAAATTTGCATGATACAACAAATAAGTGTTCACCCATATACACTCACACATCTTGATTACATTTAGACATATATATAATAATGAGCAATATATTTAAGTAATATAGAAAACACTTATATTTTAGTCACAACTATTTA
This sequence comes from Sapria himalayana, assembly GCA_029783825.1. Classification (NCBI taxonomy): domain Eukaryota; kingdom Viridiplantae; phylum Streptophyta; class Magnoliopsida; order Malpighiales; family Rafflesiaceae; genus Sapria; species Sapria himalayana. Next base: position 694,661 of record JAREIK010004728.1, on the reverse strand, counting down.
AAGAAAAAAAAATATTTAAAATAATAGAATACTATTTTATTTTTTTTATTACTAAGCTGCCTATATAAATATTAAAATTAAAATTGAACGGGTTAAAAATATAATGAAATACATATACTTATTTGCATTAACCAACTACAAAATTTATAATAAAATTTATAATAAAATTTATAAATAATTTTAAAATTTATTTAAATATTATAAAAATAAATATGATAATTTTAACAAATTTCTGAGTATAAAAATTTAAAATTTATTCATAAATTATGACTTTTTTACTCAATTAACTTATAATAAATGATAAAATAATCTATCAAATATGTGTGAGCTGCAAATATATTTAGATACTAATTACAATTCTATATTAATCTCCAAATTGATAAAAAAAAACTTATACATATTGAGTTTGTAAAAATTATATGAATATGTGTGACACATTATCTATTAACCCATCAAGTATTTAGTATAATATTAAAGTCTAATTTTTCTATGATTGTAAATATTATTTTATATAAGATAATCAAATGACTATCATATATTATAAAAACTGTCATAATTATAAGATTGAGAAAAATATATTATATTAGAAATTACATATCAATAATAATGCACATGATGAGATGTCGAGCTGTAAAGAACGAAACCAATTAGAGTGACAGACAACCAACCCAGTCTAGCTTGGGTCAGGCACGTGCTGGCAAGGCACAAACCTTTCCCATTGGCTGGTTCATGCAAGTGTGGCCAGAACAACCCAAACTAACACAGTAGGCACACCATGTGCTGGAACCTTTAATACCATTGTGCATAAAGGAGTATTCATAAATCACAAAAAATTGAGATGAAACATGACAAAAGTACCGTTTATAATGAATACTCTTTTATCTATGCTAAAATGCATTTTAAGATAATAAAAAATAAAATGTAATAATTTAAAATCTAAACAATTTTTTTTTCCACAGGATGGTAAACATATACTATATACAAGAAACTTTGATGTAAGAAAAAAAAATTAAAAAAATCCTTTAATTTCTTTGTGAAGATTTCATCAAGATAATTTGTAGTAAAGATATAATCAAAGATAATTAACTTTTCTTATATGTTTTTTTTCTTTATAAAAAATGATCTTAAAATAAGATTTAATTGATAATGATTATTATAAATTTATATATATTGTTCCTATATCTTATTTGATCTCTTGATTGATAATCATAACACAAAACTCACCTTGCATGCCATAGGTCAGCTGCAGGCAATGGAGGGCAATGTTGTCATTCCATTTAAGAACCATAATTGGTAACTTAATCAAATAACAAAAGAATAAAAAACTTCCGTAGGCAACAGGAGGGCAATATTGTCATTTACCTTCTAGGCCAGATTTGAGAAACGGAACAATAAAAGATGCTGGATTCATCTTATCAAGACAACTATCAAGCAATGTATCGACACATTCAAATGCTGCCTTTCTCAACTCTAATCCATCATCCACAACATGCTTGAAAGGTCCAAGATCCACACATCTTATCAACTCTTGCTGCAGAATTTTTAAAAACAAAAAATCAAAAATACAAGCTACTAATATGTAAACAAACAATAATATGCCATTTTTTTACTTAAAAATAAAACAATACAGTATTTCACAAAGATATATATATATATATATATATATATATATATATAGCATCACAAAAAAAGGATTTGGACTAGTCTCACAATTCATACTGCCCTACCAAGCCAGCCCAAAAAACTTTAGTTGCAACAGTGACAGACCAGGCATTCCCATATCACAGAATATGTGCCCGTTCATGCTCGAAAGCCTGACTTAAACAAGCCAAGTTATTGCCAGCCCAAATTTCATGTCGGGTCTAATCTAGACAAACTAGCTCACAGAAGTGAGCTTGTCATGGTTTAACCACAAGGTACATTTGAGCAGGCAAAACCCTGGTTTATAAGATGGATTAATCTCTCAGCAAGTCCATGCAAATAAAGCAATATTTCAAACACAGGGTTTCACTATTGAACTGCATGCATAGAGTCCAACTTTGCCAGCTGAAAAAACCTAGAGGTGTCAACCGAGCCGGACACCCGCGGGCACGGCCGGCGGCATGGTCCGGAACTAGGCCTAGTCATGGGTCATGCTACCCCATGGCATGGCTCATGCCATGCTAGGTACGACTCATGTGCCTATCCCGGTGGCACGGTCCACCAGCCTAGGGACCCAAGACCAATTAAGGGTCATGGGTCAAGTCACGTCGGGTGACTGCCCGACAGGACGTATTATATTTTAAAAAAAATTCATGCACATAATTCAGATCTTACTTACGTGACCGATTGTAATTGACTAACAATATAAGCCGATCACCCATTGTATTTTCACGCAACTAGTTCTGGGCCAACTAGATGATTCCCATATCGTGTTGTGTCTGGCATGGTGGCATGATTATGCCTGGCAAAAACGGGCCGTGCCAGCACGGCACGGCCAATTGGATACCTCTAAATGAACTCATGAGGCCAATGTATAATATCAAAGGGCATATATGACAAATACATATTTAGAATATGATGCAGTTTATTTTAGTATCTTATTATGTTTAGGATGAGAGCATCCAACATATGAGTTACCTCATTAGTTGCTTTTTATTTATATAAGTTTCAATTATATTTCCATTATATATGAAAATTCAAAGTTTTGTTGTCTTTATTTTATCTTTGTATCAAGTTAAGGTATACACATCCTAATGAGAGTATGATGTGATGTGGTGTGTGCAATAGTGAGTGACATGGCGTGGTGCACAATGGTGTACATGTTTGCAGGTAGCAATATGGCATGAAGTGATCAAGTGTGAGCATTAGTGTTTGCATGCAAAAAAGTGTGTAATAGTAACGTGTGCGAGTAACAAATTAAAATGATCCTCTCTTCTAATTTGGATAGCCAGAATATAAAGCATTGATATATTTATTTGATTTTTTATCAAAGATGAAAAATCAAATAAAAAATGAACAAGTAAATAATTAATAATATACTAAAGAGATTTTCTAATAGTAAAAAACAATAACAAACAAACATGTTCAAAAAAAAAAAAAAATAAATTAACTTTAAAATCTGATCACACTATAATTTAAATATGATAAAAAAGAATATTAGTATTAAGTTATTTATCAAAATAACACACCGGAAAAAATATTTCAAATATGTAGGTTTAGATAATACCGAATAAAGAATAGAATATCACCATAATTAATATTATCATAATAAAAAATTTTAAATATTTTATTATTAATTATAACAACAAAAAGAGTAAATAGCAAAAATCATTATGTTGCAAAAATATATTGAAGAGCATATTTTAGTGCGATGATAAGTACCTTTAACCAATGATGATAGATATTAGATTTGAGACTCATCAGACATTATTTCTTTAATTATTACGAATAAAACTATCAAATTATTAATTTCTCTTAGACTCCACTATAAAATAAAAATTATGTGAACTATGCACGATCTCCAAATAATAAAAGTAATACATAATGAATTATTTCTTATAATAATATTGTTTGCCTTTCAGTCAATTACCTAAGAGTAACACTAAAAAGATGAGAAGTAAGAATTGTATTACCTTAAGAATGTGAAGCAACTATTATTACCGTAGTAGCAAGGTATTTTGCATGTTTATCTCAAATAATGGCCAATGTGTGGAAACTCTATGAAGGCCCTTGAATAAATCCTTTTAGTTAATCTATCTCCCTCAATATTCTATAGTTGTCTCAGTCTCTGCTTTGAAATAACTCATAAGAACATTTTGTAATATGATTACTTTTCCTGTAGGGTGTACATTGTACAAAAGATCTCTTGCTTGTGTCTCTACCTCAACTATTACTTCATTTCTCATTAGTAAGCAATAAAAGTCACCTCTTTACTATATTCCTACCTATTCCATCTAGATAAGTACTATTCTCTATTATAAGGAAAAAGATATAACACTATCACGACAAGAATCTATTCTCTATGTCAAAATCTAATCTCAATAAGCACAATCAGCCAAAAAACATCTATTGACTACACACAAAATCTAGTCCAAGCCGAGTCAAACAATCCAAAAAATGAGACAAGATGGACCTATGGAAAATTTTGTAAAGCTTGCACCATTGGAGGTGAAGCACATTGACCTTCAATATTGTCTTCACCAACTTGATTAGGTGAGACAATTGCTCGAGATCATCTAAAACATCTTTAAACCTAAGTCTACTTTTAGAGAGATATGTAGGTCGTGCAATTTCACCCGAAATAATATTGGGAATGAGATCACCTTCTAATCGATGTCAGTAAGTGCATGAGCAGCACGTGTGAGGTAAATGACAATGAAGGATGGTGGTTTCCATGACAATGAGCCACTCTTGTGACAATGGGCCATAAATTCCTACCAACTCACTGATATCAAGAACAAATATATAGTTTCTAACATATAAACAATATGTGATCATACAAATATTAATATATTAAATCTCATTAGAATTCTAGTATTAAATACATAAAGACGATAATAATACTTGGATAGTTAATTATCTAAAAATTTCTTATATTATATGCATGATGACAAATGATTTCATTCAACAATAATATGTCTTAGATTTAAGACTCATCAGACATAATGTCTCCAACTTTCAAGGATAAAGCTTTCATTATATTAATATTTTTCATACCATGCATTAATGCGGGAGACTTGTTAACTGGATATGACCTTCTAAGATATTAATGCATTATAAAATAAAAAATATACATAAATCTCATAGATAATAATGAAATAATTAGAGATAATGCCCAATGCACATGCCTCTTGCTAGTGCGGGGTTTGGAAGAGATTAGTATTTCAACAATATTACTTTCAAAAATCAAATATATTGTATATGATGAGTCTAAAACCTAAAACTAGAGGTATCAAATAGAATGGTCCGGCACGGCCAGGCCCAGTTTTAGGCCGTGCAACGGTGCAATCGGGCCTGTCCTGGCATAGACCCGCAATCCAAAAATCACCAGTTTCAGGTCGGACAAAACCCTAATTTTTTTAAAAAATTAGAGTTTCGATGGCACCCCGCCATGCATCTTTGCCCATTTGGGGCTCGGCAAGTCTCGCCTATAGAGTGTCAACTCATATTGACCACGTTCAGTGCATAGTCATGCATGCTGTGCCCACGTGCCTGGCATGGCACTGTAGCGTGCAGTGCCGGGCACGGGCACGGCTGAACCGTGCTGGGACCAGCTCATTGGACACCTCTACCTAAAACATATCTCACTTGAATAAATGTATTTATTATCTTAACTACACTTGACCACTAATAGAATATATGCATGCAATACAATAGCTTCCCATATAATCATTTTTTCTAATATTATTCTCACTAAAACACTAATAATAATGAGTTACCTAATCTTCAATTAATAAGTAGCAAATAATAAGTATGTCGGCCCATAGATTGGATGCTTCCATCATAAACAAGGTATAAGCAAAAAAATAATTATCTACAACTAAAAGAATAAAAGATGTAAAAAAGGTAGAGATAGATGAAGAGTCAAAATTTTGTAAGACCTTAACAAATGTTTGCAATACTCTTTTATGTTATTTTAGACTGTGGCCATTAAGGTGCCATAAAAATTAATAGTTAACTCAATGATCTTTATTACCTATATGTTTGAATGTAGTGTCTCATGGTATGAAGTATAGTTGAACTTTCAAATAACCAAGACAAGAAAACTCAAATATATATCCAATGATACCTATAATGAAAATATATGAAGCAGGGTTCAAATAATAATAATTTTTATTATTAGGATTGAAAAATCAAATACATAGCAATATAAAAAAAAGATATATAGGTATGAACAATATGTTCAACAAAATATACAATGAAATTAATAATTTTTATTATTGGAATTAAAATATCAAATAAATAAATAAGAATTAATTCAACTAGAATCATAAAAAGAGCTACAATGTGAGATAATAATAAAAAAATTTTATCACTATTTTCACAACTTAGCACAAGATATAAGAGAATTTTTGACAGTCTTACCCTCAAAAATCAAAAAAACTGTCTGATGTGTATTGAACCTTAGACATATCACACATAAATGAAATCACTTTCAACCGCACCAGACATTACCTCCAACAGATGCATAGAAAACAAGAACTTCTCAAATGATTAGTTAACTCAGTATTAATAATAATAAAAAAAGTAGATAACTTATATAATTCATTGATTGCTTTTGAAGCATTTTCCACTATAGTATCATTGACTGTGTTCTTGTGACTGGAAACCCTAATTGTAATGATGCAGATCTAATGATGCAGGTTTGAATCTTGTGACTGCACCGTGACTGTTCAGTCTCATGTATAAAGGATCTTAAGGGCATTTCCATTATGTGGCATGGACTATATGCTGTTTGTGAAGAAAGAGAAGGTTTTGACTGCAGAAACTGAGTGTGATCGATCATTTATTGCACACAAAAAGAAGATTGCATACTCAACAGAAGATAACCAAATTTCATCAATACCTTAACAACTGTCTGATCATATAGAATTGGCAACAAATCAGGAAGAAGCCCCTTGGCCATGATGGGCTTATTGTGCGCTAGCGAGCTTAGGGCTAGCACAGCTGCACGTCTAACATGCTGCACCATTGTATATAAATACAATGATTAGTTAAAAAGAGGACCTTTTAAATTTCAAAAAAACAAAAAACAAAAAAAACAAAAAAAATTAATTACTTTACCCTATCATCATCCTTTAGCAGCATAAGAAATGATGAAATGTAGGGGTTTAAAATCCCATCTATCTTGTCTGGTCGATCAACTATTGAATATTTTATAGCAATGACCATGGTTGCTCGAGTAAATGCTGATGGGCTGCTTGTGCGTGCCTATAGAATTTTAAAAACAAAAGGAAATTGACACAAAAGCTTCTGGAAGCAGAATGTGCTGCTATTTGCTATTTCAAACCAATGGTACCTTGAGCGCAGGCACAAGCTTTACTGGTTCAAGAAGTGTAATTTTACCCAAGCACTCTGCTACAACATTTCGCACACCCTCTTCTTCACTCTCACAGTGGTTAAACAACAACCCAAGAACCTTATCAATATTAAAATCCTTGAAATCTGCTTTTTCCACAGCCTGTTGTGCTATGACCTGAAAAAATGTGAAAATCACAAATTTCAAAGATAAAACAAAAACTTAAAAGGCAAAAAATTGTGTTCTCATGCTCATTAAACCAGAATTGTTACCTCCTTCAAAGAGTGAAGCAGCAAGTATTGCTTGCTATGTTGATTATCAATCTGATCCAAGATAAATGGTAAGTATTTTGAAAGGTTGCCAACAGCAATATTGCCAAGAGCGAATGAGGAAGCAGATTTTATCTCTTCAAATGGGGAATGAAATGACTCTATAATTACAGTCTCTATTTTTGCATGTGAACTTAAATCTTTCCTTCTTCCAATTTCCCCCAGGCAAAGCAGTCCAAGATGTCGTTTGGGCTAAAGAGTTCACGCAAAAATAAAAACATTTAAAATCAAGATTCAAAAAAAAAAAAATGCATACAATACAAATAAGTTGAAAGGTGTCCATAATAAAAGAGTCATTCATTAGCTCCAACTGTTTTTTTTTCTGAGTATTATTTCTGAGTATTATATTCAGAAAGATGAAAATATTATGGTGACATCAACACACAACCATGAACTACAACAATCAAATTGCAAATAATCAACATACACCATATTCTAGTAACGCCAATTACTTGGAGATGGAGATCATATCTAATACATAAAGCTCTCTCTTAATATTGAATCTAGAAGATGTTAATATCTCAACAACCTTTCCTCTAAAAATCCAAGAAGATGCATCAGATAAATCTTCAATCCAATACCTACCGCCCTTAGACAAAATATTTATCATCGCACCAAAACATGACCTCCAATATATACATGCAAAATAAGAACTTTTCAGGTGATCACCCAACATAGCATTATTCTTGCCTAATTTTAACTTTAAAATTATTATAAGATTTAATATAATAGCATTTGTATAATCACATATAATTATAATGTGAGAATATTGTTTTTCTTGATATATCTGTCATATCTTAATTTTTTTTAATTAAGCAATCCATCCATCATTCTAACTTATTTTTTTAAATATTCTCTGAATATCACGTGTGACATATTAGAGTGATGTTGAAGTACATTATGAATATTTTTCATTTCTTGAAATATCTAACATATAAAAATGATGGTATGTCATAGGCGACTTATACTTAGGAAATTAGGTAGTGAAATATTCATAATAATAAAAAAATCTATGATATATTTCTTTTGTCATTACATATATCCATATATCAATATATTCATGATTTATGAATTTGAAAGTAAAAAATAAATATGATTAAATTTAAAAATATATAATTATCTTTTCATAATTAAAAATAAATAAATAGATATAAGAGACATATAATAAAAACAAAACTCACTGGAGTATTCTTCCTCTTCATTAATTCCCTATATAATAAACTACAAATTATACATAAAAAAGAAAAAAAAATAAGAACAAATATATTATTATAATATAAAAAACAATGCAAATCAAGTTTTATGTGAGCAATTGTGATGATGTACGTAAATATAAAATTAATTGAACCACTTTCTCATGTATAATGGACTATTCCTTAGAACATAACCACAACAAATACATAAATAATTAAAGGAGGCGTCATGAACAGTGGCGGCACAATGAATGTGGTGCAGTACACAATTGTGAGCAGTGGTGTGCGGTACAATGGTTGCATTGTGACATGAGTAGTGGTGTTTTGCTACAATAAGTCATCAATAGTAGTGCATGAACAATTGTGTAGCAGTTTAAAGAACAATGATGCATAGAGATATCGACTGAGTTGAGCAACCTAAGCATGGCATAAAGCACAACCAAGTTCATTACTCTTATATGTTGATAGGCAATAAATTCATTACTTTTTAATATTGACATAGTAAAATATCATATGTTTGTATCTAACATATAACTCTAATATCATGTAGGTATAAATTTAATAATGTATTACATCAAATCAATTTTTTTTCTTTTTTATTACATACAAACATAGATTGATAAACTTTTGCTGTATGCTAGATATTCAAATATATTTTAATTAATTTTTTATGTTTTTTAATGCGCCAAAATAACTTTCATTATCATTTGTACTATTAAAATAATTATGTGACACATATAATACACCTAAAATAAAAAATTTTACCTAACAATAAATCTCTATTAATTATGACAAACATATTGATAACAGCTTAATTATTCAAAGTATTATTAAATATAATACTAAAAATTTTATTTTGAACATCATATTTCCTCAAAATCTTCATCATAGACTCATATATGACAGAATAATCATGATAATAAATGATTTCAAAGAAACCAAAAATTTATTTATTAAATTTTCACTTAAAATCTATATAGTGAACTGTGAGACATGCTAATAATGCATCATTGCTAATAATCCAAATATAAGATGTTACAAATATTACTTTCATTATATTTTTTGAATTCGTTAATTATTAATTATTTTTTAATTCAAAATATTTTATTGTCATTATTAATCGTATACCTAGAAATTTTATGATAAGGATATTAGAAATAGGTCGACATAATACTAATTATCCTATGATCCTTTAAAAATCTAATCGAAAAACTCATTAAATAATCAATTTGATCATGTCAATCCTCTTAAATTTATTATGATAAATGAATGGGATAAATAAAACTAAAATTGATTCAACTTCAAATACTCTACCGCTCAATTCGATTTATCTGAGATCAAATGCACAATATTTTTTATCCATTAATCGACATGCCTCGTAAATTGACAAATATCACTTATACTATATATATATATATATATATATATATATATATATTTATTTATAATATACACATTGTGCTAATTCTTCTTTGACACTACTATAATTTTTATATTTTATTATATTATAGTGAGTCCATAATATTTAAGTTCAATATTCACCTAGTTTTAGATTTTTTAGCAAATAAATCAAGATCATTTTAGAGAAACTAATTTCAACCTCTGACCTTTCAGTCAAATTATAATTATTATATATTTCTAAATCAAAATCATTATCTTTAAAATCATTAATTTTTATTTTATTTATATTTCTAAATTTAAAAATTTTAATAATTTTAAATTATTAAAATTTATTAATTATAATATGAATTAATAAACAAAAAAAATAACATAACAAAATAACTTTATTTGAGTTATAGTCGCAATCCATCTTTTTTTTCAAACTAACTAGCTTAGAGCCCATAATAGACAGTAAAGTAGAGCATAAAATAAGAGAAAATAGTGAAGGAAGAAAATAAATTTGATAAATATTAAAAAAATTCAATTCAATATTTATATAATTTTTTAATATTAAATTTCAACATGTCATCTGCTAGACAATGTACAACGACAAAGAATATGGTTTATAAGATATTTATAGGCAATTATCTCATTTGATTTACATAGACACGTTATGATTTTTTTTTTTTTTTAAATATCTAATAACAAGATAGTTTTACTCATTGTATACATTTTCATTATGGAAGAAGATAAATTAGGAATTACCAATTGAAAAAGTATATTCAGCTATAGTTCAAGATGTAGAATCTAGGAAAATTCAAATATCTTCTTAGTATAGAAATAACTTACACCGAAATAAGATATACAACAAAATTTAATTAATTTTCTACAGAGTTATCATGTAAATAAATTAATAGGCATATAATTATTTCAAAATACAATATAGAAATGACGAATGTTACTTGTGTAATATTTTGGATATAATATCTACTCAATAAATAATGTATCAACTATTTTTTTCCTATTATTATTTATTATATTAGTCAAACAATGAGACATGTTGATGTGAATACTAGGCCACCTAAACCCCTTTAATAAATTCAAGCTAATTAAAAAAATTCTAAATTGTTTAATTACCAGGGAAAAATATTAAATTAGAATTATTGGTTAGAAGTTTAAAAATTTTTAATTCAGAAATTTAATTTTTCATATTATAGTTTTGGAAATTTAGGAATTTTGGCTGAATTATATTTTGTTTTGACATAATTACATTTGAAAATTGAATTTCCAATAATTGGGTTTTGAAATTTTAGGGATTTAGCCAAATTAAGTAATTTGGTGGAAATTAAATTCAAAAATTCAATTTCATAAATTAAAGTTTTAAGAATTTTAAAGATTTGACCAAATTAAAAATAATTGAATACGAAAACACAATTTCTACTTAAAGTTTACAATTTCAGCCAATTAGATTATGTTTTCATGCCGAATTTTGAAGATTATAGCAAGTAACAGAAAGAAACAAAAAAAATGAAGCAATTCAGTTTGATAGGCATTGATGGAGGGGGTTTCACAACCCCACCATGGCATCCCCTTAAATGGATGCCCAATCCCCTAAATTGCTTGGAAAAACATGAAAGAAAATCAAGGCTGGAGCTTCAGACACGCACCTAAGTACTTGCTAAATGGTTTCGAGGCACAAGAACAAAAAACAATAACAATATAATTGTAATTCACATCTATCAATTTCACAATTCAACATCCTCTTTAAATAGTGCATAGTCTATTTTTATAAAGCCCATATGATAAATAATGATTGGTTTTTGCATAGATAGAATAATTGGTTTCATAGTTTTTAAGAAAGTTGAGATTGGTTTCTTGGAAGTTAAAGAGTGAAATTTGACTATTACTCATCTCTAGACATCATCACAATTGAACGAGATACCTATAAATAAAATCATTATTGGCAAGGATCATTTTTACAAACATATATTCAATATCATTAGTTAAATCATGACTAACGAGATCCAATAAATAAGATTTTGGTATACATCTATGTATATGTTCAATACCACTATGATCCAACTCATGCTTTAAAAAAGTTGATTTTGTTCATAATACTCAGCATTCCCTCTCTCATCAAAAGGATTCGAATACAAACCTCATAGGCTGAATAGTTAATAATATTTGATCCATATCCAAAATTTTTATGGAAGACACCAATAGAATCTCTAACAAGGGTGTAACTTAACTAGAAACTAAAATTGTTATTTCATTCAAACACTCTCAAGTTGTTATCAAGACAATAGTATAACCTTCTACTATTTTACGATCAATTTCCTTATAGTTAATAAAAAACACCACAGCAAATGATTAATATATCATGGTTTATAAATTTTAGCTTGTATGGGTGAAATTTTGACCTTTTGACCATCATATTTAAATACTAAGATGTTTGATTATCCAAAAAATATGAAGATCACTATTGTATAGTTTAAGACATCCTATGATAATATGTCCAACTTAAACACCCAAAATATCACACCAAACCTCATCCTGATAAACAAAGAATTTAAAAGGTAGACAACAATGCTTATAGACATTAAATATTGCAGCATTAATCTAATGACCTTGTAGAGATTTAGATGCAAAACCACCATAAGGCCTATCTTGATCACGACAAATGTTGAAACAACATTGATGCAATTGTCACTATCTACAATCACATTGCAATTTTTGTCCCTAATTTATGTAAAAATGTAAGAGATAGTAGTGCATCTCTAATCCTCAATGATCTGAGGATGAGAAAACACACAACGCTTTACAATTAGTAATGGAGACTCTCATAGTTCATAGAAATCAAATATATTTCTAAGGTGTTATCAAGAAATGCAGAGTTATCATCGATCCGGTGAATCCAAGTTTCATCCTCTTGATCAACCATGACGTTGTTTATCTGCAATCAGATTGCAATTTTTGTACCTGATTTTGTCAAAATGTAAAAGAATAGTGCATCTCTGATCTTCAATGACCTGAGGCTGAGAAAATGCACGACACATTACAATGAGTGAAGGGGACTCCCTGAGTTATCATCTATATTGTGTAAGTCCAGGTTTCATCCTCTTGATCAACAACAACGTTCTTGATAACACTCACTTTGTAGAGACTAGAAGAATTAGAAACTATGTACTCATAACATTGACAACAAATATACTTAGATTGTGTTTTTTAATTAATTTTTTATTTCTGCCCAAGTACCAACAAAAAGTTCATCTCTTAACTCTCTTAACCGTTCGATATTATACTAACAATGACTAGCATTTTCAATTAATTTTATCAAAACAAAACTTATCTTACATCCCCCTAGAATAATGTATCATTTAAAATAATGATCTATAACTTTTCACCAAACAAGAAGATATATTTAGCTGTCAAATATAATAAAAAATATATAAAAAGAATCAAAATTAATTTAATAAAAATATAAAATATTAAAAATAATAATACATTTAAAATACATGTATAATAGCTTCAATATTTACTATATTGAATAAGTGATCGTATATAAAACCTCATGTTATCATATATTTAGCTAAAATGCTCGGATGATCCTTTTTGATAAGCGTGATCTCAAGTATTTGTTGGGGAGATGCGGTGTTACGCGTTAACTAACTCATAAACTAGAGAATAAACTCTACTATCATTTCTCACAATGTATTCTTTTAAATCCAACATCTTAAAGAAATATTATTTAGTTTTTCTCACAAAACTTTAGAAATACTTATTTTATTCATAATATCTCACCAAGTTAGTATATAATTGCACCTAAATCATTATAGTATATATTTTTTGATTATTTCAATAGCTAAAAAAGATATGTGTTATTTGCTAGTAGTAAATATTATATTATTTGTTTTGAATACGAATCATTTTTAATGAGTCCATAAAAAGTGAGGATCTAGAAGATAAGTATGAACTTATTACTATTTCTTATTTTCTTGCAATCTCAATTGTCCTCCTGTTAAGAGAGATAGTTACTCATTTACTATGTCATAATTTGTTAGTTCATACTATGATAAAACTTTTATAAAATCATTATATGTAATAACAATTAGAAATCAAGTTAATTATAAAAAAAAATTGAATTTTCCCATTAGAGAAAGTCTCAATCAAATTCGAACAATATAAATGTTCACGAGTATACGCCAATTATGATCTCAATGAACAATGGACAAAAAGACTCAACTACCAAAGACATATACAATGGAACCTCTCTAAATTAATACGATTCGTAGCACAAAAAATTATTAATTAACAGAGATTATTAATTTATAGAACCTTCACCTAAAAAAATCAGAAAATATATCAAATATATTATATGATTAATTCATGCAAGCCTCAATAAATTCAACGTCAATTTTCAAAGTTAAAAGTTGTGCTTAAATTAATCAACTTAAATTTTGAAATACCAAAGGTCAAGACCATGTTTCCAAGAAAGTTTTTCAGGTGTTGATAATCAAAAGTTCCTTACTTGAATTATAAAGGCTAATGCATACAACAGCTGAGTTATAGTTTATCCTTTTTTTATATCTTTTTTCTTTCAAAATGAAGCCTTCATCTTCTCTGAATAATGATCAAAAACTTAAAATTTATCTTCATAAAGTAGTAAATCCATCCATCAAACAATTAGCTCTTACAAATTGGGCAATGCAAGAATTTAAGCTTTCAAAAATCCCAACACAAGGAACCATCAGCAACATCCTTGCTAAGCATCAACAATATGAAAGCATGGACTCAACTGAACTTACATCTAAGCATCAAAGAGTTGTGAAGCATCCTGAACTTGATAATGTTTTAGCAAATTGGGTTTTACAATGTCACGCATGTCGAGTGGCATTATCATGTGATTTAATCAAGGAAAATGGTTATCAATTTGCTAGACAACTTGAACATGAAGAGAGAATGCCAAAATTTTCAAATGGATGGCTTGCAAAGTTCAATATTCGTCATGGATTCAAAGCTTAAAAATCATATGGAGAAAGTGGCTCTACTGATTTAGATGCAATTGACAGAAATATGCCAACAATAAAAAAAAACTTTAAAGCTATTCACTTCAAGACATATACATACAACATGGATGAAACATGACTCTTTTATCGCATGGCCCATGATCGAACAATTGCACAACGTCAAATTAAAGGTTCTAAAAAGAATAAAATACGTCTAAATTTTGTTTTTGCTGCAAATGCAGATGAGTCTCACAAAATGAAACCTCTTACCATTGTTCATGCACAGAGACCACGTGCTTTTAATAAAAAAAGTGGAGAGCAATTAAGTTTCTATTATTGCAGCAATGCAAAAGCTTGGATGACTGGACTCATTTTTAGGGAATAGATACAAAAGATGGATCAATAAATGCAAGATGCTAATAGAAAAATCATACTTTTATTAGATAATGCTCCTTCACATGTGGTGAGGGATTTGCCTCTTACAAATGTTCAAGTTTTTTTTTCCAGCTAATACAACTTTTAAAATTCAACCAATTGATGCTAAAATAATAGTAGCATTCAAGAGGCGGTATAGGCATTTTCAACTCCAAGATGCAATTGATAGATATGAACAATAAAAGACAGACATCTATAAGGTTGATCAATTGATAGCCATAAAATGAGCTAAGGCAGCATGAAATAATATTTCTAGCAAAACAATAGTCAATTACTTCAAGCACATAGGTCTCTTTGAAAAAGAAACTCAAAAAAATAAAGTGGATTCGGAAGAACAAGATATAGAAAATAAACTTAAAGATGTTATTAATTAACTACCAATTAGTCGCCCAATGTCTATTCACGAGCTTATAAATCCCAAGGAAGAGCAACAAGTTGCTCATGAGAAAAATTCAGATGAAAATTTAATAAAACTTTTGTTGTCTCAAGATCAAGAAGAAGATGAAAATGATAAAGTTATGGATGAAAATCATATCATATCAACAAAAGAAAAATTAAATGTTCTTCATTCTTGTATTTCAAATCTAAATCATGTTATAGCTCATAAGGTATTTAGAAACATACAATTTGAGATACATACTATTGAAAAAAAAAAACTAATTTAGATAAGTATTTTTGTAAGGAATATTTATTTTATGAAGCAATATATTTTATCTATGATGTATATTATTTTTAGATTTATAAGAAATATTGATTCTATAAATTAATATTTTTACATAGGATGTTTTCTATTTTGCATTAAATAATAGATAGTAAAATTATTAAATTATACATATTCCACGAAGTCGGTGGATTAATTTTTCATTAAATAATAGAGACTATTAATTTATAGAATATCAATTTAGAGAGATTCTACTGCAGTTTAGACTAAAAGATTGTGCATATGAAGTCTTTTTAGAGTGGAAGAAAATCTTCCAAATCATATTATCTAACAATCACATCCTCTAATCTTTATCTTCTAATCGTTCTCCAAAAAATGAGTTCATCACCCAACCTCATAGATTTTTTCATACTAAAATATTCAAGTCTATTTTTTATTTTTTACTTCTTTTTTTATTTCTTTTTTTATTTATTTTTTTATTTTTTTATTACTATTCTTAATGATGCTAAAATATTCAAATCTATTTTTTTAAATATTATATCTTTCAGGTTGATTTCAAGTCATGTTAAAATAGATAGATATCCTCAACACTAATAAAACTAAGAAACTAGTACCTCAATTTTCAAGAATATCTATTCATTACATGTGAGTATTTACTAAGAAGGCCATTCCAAATAAAAAAATAAATCTTTTAAGCAAAACTTATTGCAAATAGATTCACTTACATCTTTGATGTGGATTATCAAGATATTTATATTAAAAAAATAAATAATAAAATAAAAATCAAAACAGGTTTGAGTCTCTATCTTACTTGAAGACAACCCATTGTGCATGAGTTAGTCATCATGAGGGATTAATCAAGATATGTAAAAACTGACCCAAACACTTACAATTATCACAAATATATATATTAAAAAGAATAGATAATGACACAAGGTGTATGGATAAGCTTTTTTGGCACAACATAGGGAAGGTGTCTCTCTGACAAAGTAAAAGAGTGATGGCATCGTGTACTAAGCATTTCTTAAAAATATGGGCCCACCATATAGTGTTATGATGTAATGACAACCTATGTTTTTATTCATGACAAAAAAAAAGTTGATTTGATTTTCACTAGCATGTCATGAATAGGAATTAGTTTTCAGATATGTTTGCAAAAACATTATGAGATACTTTTACAAAATAAGCTTAGAATAAATGACATTTATGCACCAAGTGATGAATCTTATGCCTACTTTGCATTTCTCAGATATATGTACTTAGCACAATGCATTTGATATATTTAAAAGTTGATATTTGCTTTAATAGCCTAAAACTACAAAATGTATTAAAGCACCAGAAAAATCACATTTGACAAATAAGTTACACATAAGCTTGCAGTTAAAAAGAATTACAGAAATACTTACAGAGTTGATATTTGCATCATTTTTAAGAATCTCTATCAGCATGTTGACAGTCGAAGAACACTTTGAATCAGCGGCAGCAATACACAGAACAGCCACACATTCTGCTATGGAACACAAGGCCTGTTTTGCAACACCACCAGATTGTGGAGATGGTATAGCACTTGAAATAAGGGAGGAGAGCAGTGAGTCAAAACTAGTGTTTTCAGAGTAGAAAAGTGCAGAAAAAAATTTCTGCAAAGCCTGCAATAAATACCATGAAAAGCTGAGAAGAAAACAGTATTGTAAGTAACACAATTTGAAAAAGAAATATATAAGGATAAATACCAATAGTGCTTGACCCTGAAGCAGCGAGCTTTTAACTAAAATCAGTGCCTGAGGAAGAACCCTATCTTTAACAGTGCCATCCACATTTGAGTTTGACTTGTCATCCATCAGCGTGCAGCACAATTCTAAGGCAAGTGCTGCCATATGCAAGTCTGAGTCACTAGAAATAGGAGACAAATGAAAACAAAAAACCATAAGAAAATCACCCAAACAGTTTAAAAGGCAACAATGAATAAAAATTAGGTCTTTGAAAAACAGAACCTTATTAAATTTGAAAGCTCCCCAACAATAACATCATAGGCTGATGGCTGGATTTGATCACCATAAACATATATTATGGAATTGAGTGTTCCCAATGTTGCCTGCCTTATAGCTCGGTGGGCCTATGTTTAGAACCAAATACATCAAAACAGAAAATCATCATTTTCTCCTCTTATCAACAATAACATTGTAGGGGAAAAAAAAACAAAATTTTTACCTTTCGCAGATAGGAGGTCAGCTCTGCTATTAACTTTTGCAAAACACATGAAATATCAATCCGAAGTGGAGAAACAGCTACCACAGAAAAAGCCTGAATTGAAAATTTGAAAATTTACCAAATTACCCATCATAAAAATAGGTAAAACCCTGCCAAAGGTCATTTTAATCAAGCATCAACCTTGACAGCAGTTAGCCGTGTTATCTCATTCATCATACGATCAACCAATAATGGAAGGCACATAGGCAACTCTTCAAGAAGATTGTCACCAAACATGGAAATAAAAAGGCCCATGCATGAAATTGCACAGTCCTTAACTTCCTGAGATACACAACAGAAAGGTAAGAAAAACAGAAATGATACAAAGACAAAGAAAGCAATCAATAAAGCAAAACAAATTGGAAGGAAGCCTTTACAAACCTGATCTTGATCTTGGTTTGTCAAGCGGGAGATGATGGCATTGTACAACGGATGAACATAAGGTTTAAAATCAAAAGAAGAGCCCTACAACAATGTAATACATAATTGAAATATGAACAAGATGACAAATGAAGGTCATCATACCCAGTACATAAAATTCATACTTAGCTCAGAATCAGGGAGAGATTAATATCTTAACAGCCTTATTATTAAAAATCAGAAAAATTATGTCTAATAAACTTCAAATCTAAAACTTATCACCATTGGAAGAAAGTATTTATCATTAAACAAAGACATGAGCTCTAATACATATGGAAGACTTAATACTTTGGTCAAAGTCATAGAGAAATCAATATCTCAACAACTTTATCTCTAAAAATTAAATAAATTATGTTTAATAAATCTCGAATCCGAAACATATCATCCTTGGACGAAAGTATTTGACTATTTGTCATCGCACAAACACATGACCTCCAATACATCCATAAGACTGATACTTAGCTCAGCATCATGAAGAGATTAATATTTTGACAACTTTATTTCTAAAAATTTTAAAAACTATCTAATTAATTTCAAATCCAAAAATTAGCACCCTTGAACGAAAGTATTTGTCATCGCACAAAGACATGACCTTCAATACATGCACAAGACTATTACTTAGCTCAGAGTCATGAAAAAATTAATATCTCAACAATATTATTTCAAAAAATCAAAAAAAAATTAATATCTCCAATACATACATGCAATAAAAGAATTCCTCATAAACAAAGATACAATCAATCATTATAGTATTATTCTTGGTCAAATACTTTTAACATCAGAATTCTTATGAGATCTAATGTGTTAGTATTTGAATTATAAACAAAATGATATATGAAACATGAAAATACCATAAATGCAAATAATGATGCAGCCACATGATTTGAATTTTGATAAGAAGACATCATAACTAACTTCGATACTAGGACGCATAACACGGATAAGCTCTGTGCAAACTCTTATGGCCTCAGCTGTGACCCTGTAGTATCTCTCATCAACAGCAGACAAAACTGGACCAAAGAGACCCTGAAATATAAGAGTTATAAACAGGATACACTGAACCATTGGACTGGAAGATGCAATTCAATTAAAAAATTGAACAAAAAATGATTAGAAAAGTTATTGAACAACCAGATCCATCACCATTTGCGGACATTTCAGAAACTAATTATATGACGCGCACACAAAAGATACCATATATATTGACACTGATTTCCATTGCATGATACAACTTCTAGCATTCACAAACTACCAAAGAAAAAGGAAGCTTCAACTCTTTAGAAACAATTCAAGCTGCTAAAAACATCATGGTTGACAAAAACATATAAAAGTTCCAACGTGCAGAGATGAGTATTGGAATTACTAAAGAATACATGTCACATGTGTCATCTTATTTAAGGGTTGTTAATGTTCTTGAGATGCAGAGGCATGCTTTGGGGTTCATTTTGGTCCACTTAGCTCTTGCCAACAAACTAAGCTGTTGTGCATAACTGCTCACATGATATAGTACAGTACTCCCATCTCGCCCTTTGCAATTGAATACACACAGCATTAATGTCGCAGAATAACATTAAAATAAACCTAATATGACTAAAGTAGCTTGAGGATTGATAGTATACGATTTCATCACATCAATGCCCCTGCTCAACTTGTAATTAGTGCTCAGCATGCATAAAGAGTATCCATGGCAACAGGGTGCTACATGTAATTTTGTACTATTTATTTTTCACAGTAATATTTTGTACATCAGAGAGGATACAAAAAAATAAACATTATAAAAGTGATACCTTCTAGTATACGAACAATAGCCCTAGTTGACTAATCTTTACCATCATGACCATTAATGGTTACATAACCTCTTATCATCATCGGTGGTGGAATCATTCTCCAATCATTATTTTCAAAAAGATAGAATTTTGATGAAAATTGTAACATGCCATTAGGATCATGCAACAAAAATCTTGAGTAAATTTCACAAGAGTTTTATTCTGATTTTGAAAAATAGAAAATCATTCGCTAAATATTTTGTATTTGCTCAAAAAACAAAAAAAAAAAAAAAAAACATTCACCACCTAGAAAAAAGTAATAACCAAATATTTTGTCTGTGTGTGTGTGCAATTCGAATTAAAGCATCTCGTGTGTTAAGTATTGTCACCCAAGTAAAAAAAAAGCGAAACAAAAAATTTCAACCCCCTTAAATTCCTGCATATGTATCACTAATATCCAGATTAGAGTATAGAAAAGACATCTACAATGCTCTAAGCATCTTCGTGAAAATATTTATAATCTAATCAATGATATGCACATAGATTATAGTTATAGAATTATCTTAAATACTCACTAATATGAATTAGTAATCAATTTTGATATACTTTCTCCGCTCACAAAACACTAGTTTAATAACAGTGTTGAGTAGTCTATCTATCATAAAAAAGTGACATCGACCTTGTGACTAATAAGTCTAGCTACTTTAAAAAGTAACTTATCCAAAAAAAATCACAAATAATTGATGTCATATTTATGTATTATGCATCTAAACTTGATCTGAAAATAATATTATACCACTTACTTTTTTAAGAGACAAGATTATCTATATGAAAAATATAAAATTTAGTGTTAAATCTTTGCTACAATCACAAGAGCCGGTTAGAATCGAAGACTGCTTCCACCCAACTATATTCATACTATCTGAAAAAAATCTATCATCCTTAAATTCTCTTCACATATATAAGATGATAAAAGATTAATTCTATTAATAACATATAATATATCAGATCAAATAATTGTGAAATAGCTAAATTTTCATACAATTCTTTTACATCTGAAAAATTTAATTGAAGAAATAATATTTTTTTGAAAATATAAATCAAATAGAAATTGACTCGTGCACAATCAAATATACCAACCTTAAATAAAATATCTAATACACATCTCTTTTAGAAAAAAAAAAATTATAGCTTTAAAATAAACAACCTCAATAACTTGATATACCACAAAATATTCATAAAAAAATAAATTTTGCAAGAATAATTTTAATTGAGATGTACTAAAATGTTTATCACTAATTATAAAAATATCATCAACATATATCATTAGCATTACATATTATCCATTTAATCCATGTAGGTATGAATAAGAATAATCTGACATATATTGATATATACCATAAACATATATCATTAGCATTACATATTATCCATATAAATTATATAATAAAAAAATAATTTCATGTCACGCATTTTTCATCTATAAACAATACATTAACTCTCCAAGATAGTAAAACATAATGTCGCATTAATACATATCCCTTAATATTATCGTGAAAAAATATATTTTTCATGTCTAACTGATAAATAATTTACTTATGAGAAATAATAATAATAAAATAATAATTTAATAAAATCATGAGCACATAATAAAAAAAATAGCTCAATTCATGACATAAACGTGTGTACACCCCCTCACTATCAATGTGGACCTAACTCAATCTATTTTTCATCTATGTTCAATATTGATAATATACACTCACCTACAACTTACTATAAATTTACCAAGACTTCAAAATAAGATTTCATGTATTGTTAAAGATGATTATACTTAATTCATCAAATATCAAATATCAACATCATGATAAGCTAAATACCTCAAAAAAAAAATATTTGATATCCTATTACTATCAAAAAATATATATATAAATTAAATATATAATATTAATATAAGATCAAAAAATATATGTTATAAGTGTAATGGATGGAAATTCTTAATTTTTTTCATTGAACAATCAAAAATATGAAGTCAATATTCTCAACAAAATTAATTGACACAGTAGATAATTCTCCCAAAGAATATAA
The DNA here is from genome assembly GCA_029783825.1 of Sapria himalayana. Taxonomy (NCBI): domain Eukaryota; kingdom Viridiplantae; phylum Streptophyta; class Magnoliopsida; order Malpighiales; family Rafflesiaceae; genus Sapria; species Sapria himalayana. The sequence continues at coordinate 672,139 of JAREIK010004728.1, read as the reverse complement.
TAAACAAATATGTCTAATATACACATTTAAAATTTGATCAAGTTTCTCAACGTTCTTCTTTTAACTCATACCACCAAAAACTTCACTAGGAATGTGATCTGATGAATTATAAAGAAATTTTGTATCACTTCCTTCAAGAGACAAGACCAATCATAATGACAGTATTTAGTAGAGGAACAAATTCAACTACCACTTTATGAGAGGTAACAACTAAATTTGATACATACCATATAGCGACAGTATCTAAATGTGCATTTTCTTTGATCAAGTTCATGAAAATAAATATTTCCTCAAGAAACATGATATCTACACTCATAATAATTATCTAAAACTCTAATGATTAATATTTGTATCCCTTTTGAATACTAAAATACTCAGAATATATAGTTCATCACATACAACTATTTTTTATCTACCTGAAAAAAAATCTTGAATAGCATAAATATTCCCAAAACTAATATGACATAAAAAAATTGAATTCAATATCAAATTGAATAAAAAAAAATAATTGAGTATTACTTTCCAAGAATAATGCACCAAACCTTATTAACACGGTGGTTGATAAAATTGATAGAATGCACTTACATATATACCCAAATTAATTCAATGTCACAAGTACCCAAATGAAATTATTTAGAAGTCAACTAATCTAGTTGAGAAATTCCATTTTGGATCCCTAATTTTGGTATGAAATTAAAGACAACCACAATATACATGCCTAGACTCATATTTAGTTGAAATCAAAGAAAAAGGCAATTTCACGTGTGATTAAATGAGGAATGCATAACTTGATCAATACATCCACAATTCAAAAAAAAAAAAAAAACCTCATTTTAATATCTAAAACTACAAGTAAAGAAAGTAAAGTCATTTTGGAAGAGCTAAGTCATTACAAGTAAGATTTGTTATTTTGTTCTTCAACCTTTGAAAATACATGAGAGTTTGTGAGTATTCGATATCAAAAATAATTAAGAAAAAATATATAGATCAACATAGAAGCAAACTTATGACAAAATTTTTTAGACATATAAGAGATAAATTTCTCAATATATTTGTTTTCATTATGACATCTTATAGTTAAATAGATTGGATGTGTAGATTGTATTTCTCCAACATGATCTTGAATAAAATGATCATATGAATTTTAGTATTCTCTTAAAACTTAATTAACAAATTCTACCATGGAGTTTATTATTTTTTTAACTTTGAGTATGTTTTAGAGTAATTTCATTTCTACATATGTAATTCAAATGAAAAAAAAAATTTCTTGTAATTAATATAATTATCATTTTTCCTAAATGATAAGTTATACCAAGGTGTTTATATCAAAGTGTTTATTTGTGAATAATATGATTATCATTTACAATGAAAAGTTCTATGGTTTACATTTTAAATAATTTATCCGAAATAAAATTTAAACAATAACACTTAGATGACATATATTTTCTTAATATTGAGATATCATATTTCATTATAAAAGTGACATTCACGTCAAACAAAATGACTATCTCAAACCCAACCCAACCCTTTAAAAATTGAGCCAAGCAATATGATCACTCTTTGTTAACTAAGTTAAACCTTTAGAATCAAATATAAAAAAAAAACTATCATTGATAGTAAGCATATATTCTAGTGTTACCCATATGACATGTTGAGGAGGAATTAACAAAAGTTATATTTAATCTCATCCATATATATATATATATATATATATATATATATATATTAGAAAATCTTGTATGACCTTCATTCATTATTATATTTGTTATTTTATTATATTTGTTATTTTATTATATTTATTAATAATCATAATTATTTGTAATAATACTTATTTTTTGAAAAAAAAATAACTTATTAGTTTTTTTGTTTTCTTTCAAAATATAAATAATACTATATAATTATAAAATTTAAATACCAAAAAATAATAAATGATACTATCATTTCTCAAACAACACGTCAAGCAATAATTAACAAGGCTACATTTCATCTCATCCATATATATACATATACATATATATATATATATATATGTATTAGAAAATCTCATATGATCATCACTCATTATAATCTTTCTTATTACATTTTATTTATTAATGATATTCACATACTGAGAAATAATGAATCTTGAGTATATTTTAGATGTGTTTTTCTCATGTCCTAATGAGTATTGAATGATTCAAATACTAAGAAATAATAAGTAAAACTCAAGAATTATGAAATTCAAATATTGAGAAATAATAAATCTCGAATATACTTTAGATGTGTTTTTCTCATACCTTGATGAGCATTGAATGATTCAATAGATGTATTATGTCATTACACACCCTAAGATGGAGTGATTGAAAATAGATATATAATATAAATGGTCTAGCAATTATCCAATTCACATAAGTAGTCATCAACATATTTGGACTTGTGTGGTTATAACCACATATTATTTGATCAACTTGATAACTTCTTGTGCCTTTCTAATGACATTCTCTTTCGAATCATTCATCTCAATAGTATCATTGTTTGTACTAATGTTATTTTCTTTGAGAATGAGCCCTTCAAAGAGTCATGCCTAGATGAAACTTCTTAAGAACCTTTGAAAATGAAATAAAAATTATTTTTAATTATAATCAGAATTCCAATCAAAAAAGTATTAAGCTACATATAATCTCTAAAATTGTTGACTCAATCTTTAAGAATGCATTCTCGGAGATTCAAAAATGATTCAATGATCTCACAAAGATACAATAGATAGAAGAACAAGCACAAAATGATACTTCAAGAAAAGATGACTCCAATTTTTTAAACTCTGCAAAAGACAGTAATGAAGAATTTTACTCAACATCACATTTCTTAGTTACTTTATTTTTCCTATTTTAGTACTTCGTATTTCAATTTTATATATTCTATTGAGATCCTTGATCAACAAAGATGACGACAAGTTATGTTGGATGAAATTCATGATATTACTAGAAATCAAAATATAAAAGTAAATCTTGTATCTGAACATTCTAAAAAATTAGTAGTTGAACTTAAACATAAATGAGTATTCACGATAAAGATCAAGTTTGATGAAAAAGTAAACTAGTTGTCGATCTTTCTAGGAAAGATGACTTCAAATTTTTGAATACCCTGCAAAAGACAATAATGAAGAATTTTACTCAATCATATTTCTCAAGTCATTTATTTTTCCTATTTTAGTACTTAATATTTCAACTTTATATATTCACTTGAGATCCTTGATCAAGAAGGATGACGACAAGTCATGTTGGATGAAATTCATGATATTATTAGAAATCAAAATACAAGACTTTTATTTGAACTTTCTAAATAATTAGTAGTTGAATTTGAATGTAAATGAGTATTCATGATAAAGATTAAGTTTGATAAGAATGTAAATCAGCTAAAAATTATATTGATATAGCGAGAAATTTTATTCAAACATATGATATTTATTTGTAAAAACATGTATTCTCCAATATTTAGTATGATCTCAATTAGATTATTTCTCTATCTTATAGTATTTAACATGTATATTGTATAATAATTAAATATGAAAAATATATTTTATAGGGATATCAAGAAAGAGAAAACATGGAGAAACCACAAGAATTTATGGCTCATGAGAGGATAGCTTATGTGGGTAAACTTCAAAATACCTTGTATGTGCATTTATTATTAAAGCATAAAATCACTAATTGAGTATATCTCAATTGAAAGAAATTTTCAGACATGGTTTAAAACAAAAAATTTAGATCTTCATTACTTTCTTAAGATCAATATTGTCTATTTAAGTGATGAGAGAATTTTTTTTCATAAGGAACATAAGCATTGCATATAATATCTAAGCTTGACTTAGCAGCGATCTGGTATAAACTCATCCTGATCCAGATAAAGATCTTTCTTCCAACACCTGTGTGTTAATTAATTTTACCCAATATAAAAAAATTGGTTGAAAGTTTGATCATGTCACTATATAATTAGTTTGATCATATCAAGCATTGTGATAAAGTATAAAGTCATACTATATGTGATGTGTGAGCTCTTATGAATCATACATTTGTTTGATAAGATTAGCCTTTGAGATTAAAATTGTTTATTTTGTTTTATGAGAGTCAATTAGCATGTCACATCACTTTCAAATTGATGTTCATTAGTAAACAAAACATATTAAGATAGTATGTCATTTCATATAAGAAAAAGATTAATAAAATTTTCAACATTATATGTGTATTAATGGTCCACTCACAAACATATGCAATGATTTGAGAATTTGAGTTAATACTATTTTCATTATTCTTGTTAAACAAATAATGCTCTTAATTTTTAAAGAAATACTCACATCTAATTATTATTATTATTATTCTTATGTGTATATGTGGTAATATTAACAAAATAAATGAGATAATTTATATATTTTTTAACTTTGAAGTCTTGAACACTTAAAATTAATTTTCACAAGCAAACAATATCTATTAAGATTAATTTTTATTTCATCAAAAAAAAATCTAGAATGATTCAAATTATAGTCCATATTCTTATCAAACATCGCCTAGCATCCATTTTATAAAAATTGTGTCTCTTCAAATATTAGTAAACAAGATATTTATATATCACCTTAAAAACAATAAGATTATCATTTTCTTCTTATTTATTTTATTATTCTAAGTTATAATCACTTGAGAACTCATAATATCAAAGTATTTTTATCATGTTTCTTCTCTATTTATATATACCATGCTCAACCTTGACAATTATTCATCAGATTTATTACTTACATATTTACTTCAATATTTAAATTTAACAAAAATTCACTCTAATAGTATCACACTTATACATTCATGATAATTATGATAATGACTAGAATCTAACAAAAAATATTTAAAATTTTTCATGTCCATACAAAATGTGTCACAGAATTCAAGAGCACCAAAACAAAAATATACTTAACATATCCATGATTTACATATCCATATTATAAATTTATCCATAATTTACATGTCCATGGTTGCAATGGCTCACATCTTCAGAATCAATGTTAGTCGTAGAAAAGTAAGTCATTACTGACCTCGATGTAAGGGTGAAACACAGAAGGTGAATGTGATGCTAATATCAATCGTGTAAATGTGAGTGCCTCAATCTTCAAATTTGAGGTGGATAACTTTTCCTGAACATGAAAATATATGAACAATGCTTATTACATGTAAAAGAAAGATATTCATGCATAAAACAGATCATCACCTATAATCAAATTAGTTTACATTTAATGCCTTCTCAACTGAAGATACAAGAGATCCAACATGCTCTGTAAGACAGTCAGGCAAGACAATCACCAGTTCTTTGAGAACAGAAAATGCACAGGCCTGCATCCATATAAGTAGACATAAATAACAAGTAAATTGGAATAGACAATAACACACTTGGGTATCCATTGCTGACCTTCGTCTTGATGGATTTCACATGAAGCTGCCTGTTGATAGATTTCACAATCTTTGGAACTTCTCGCTTCAGTAAAAATTTTGCACTGCAAATCAATCAAATTAACTGTTTTTTTCTTTATAATGCATGGTAGCACCCAACATGGAAGATTGAAACTCATGCACCATTTAAAAAAAAAAGACTGGGGTCAGATCAGGCTGGTTGGGGCCAAGCCAAGGTTAGCCTGACCTAACACAAGCTAGCCTGGGTTCAAGCCATTCTGGGATTCAAAAATTATACTGCAAAATGATATTATTTTAGTCAATGACATTGTTGTACCAAAAAGATTGGCAATGTCAACGTTGGTCTATGTCCAATGAAAAAAAATATTTACTTTTTTCTTTAAAAATTTAACCTAAGCATTTTATCTAAAAAAATAATTAAATTAAATTTATTTTATAAAAAAATCTCTTTTTTAACTTTTACTCTTCAAATTCTTTTTTGAAGTAACAAAATTCAAATTTTGATAAATTCAAAATGTAAATTTTTTTAAAATATAAATTTGAAATATAAATTTTTTAAAATCATAAAGTGAAAAAGATATCAAATAAAAAATATTTTTGTAAGCTATAACTATATGTGATCAATATTAGTGGACAAGGTTTAAATATTTTTATTTTTATTTTTAATTATTTAAATTAATTTTTTCCTTCTAGAACTCTAATTCAATATTAGTAAATTTTAATAAAAATTAAAATAAATTCTATTTAACTAACTAGTATAATTATTAAAAATAAACTTATATTTTTAAAAATATAAATTTATACTCTCATCTTCTAGTTTCTCACATATGACTAGTGTAAAAAAAAAAAGAAAAAAGTATGGTTAGGGATTCAAAAATAAAAATATTTACGTTTTAACATATTTTTAAAATTTAAAAAAAAACATAACTATAGCATAAAATATTTATGTTTTAGACACTCAAAATCATATAATTATTGGTTTTACAAGTTTAGAAGAGCTTCTCAAAAAAAAAAAAAAATGAAAATGAGTGGTTGTCAAAAATCATAAAACCACTAGTTTGCAATTTTAAGACTTAGAAAAAAATGAAAAACAATAATTTTCGAATTTGAAAATTAATGTTTTTCATTTTTTTAAATAACTATTTTGAAACTGCTTTTTGTTTTGGAAACACAATTTTCATTGTTTTTTTATTTTTTCAAAATTTGATATTTTATAGATATACATATATATATATATATAACCCCATATAGAAAATATATAAACATATGCATGTATGTGTATATATATGTGTGTGTGTGTACTTGTATGCATTTATATTTATATGTTTATATAGATATATATATTTATACGCGTATATAGATATATAGATATATAAATTTATATAGATATATATATATATATACATGTTTATACATATGCTATATATGTTTATATATACATATATACATTTAAATATTACATATAAATATTTATTTATTTATTTAATAAATTTTTTATATATAGACATACATATTTATTTACATTTTAATATATACATATATATACACATATTTTCATATATAAACATATATATGTATATACTTAATAAATAAATATATATATATATATATGTATATAAACCTATACAGCATATATATATATATATAAAAGCATGTGTGTGTGTGTGTATTTATAATAATATATATCTATAAAAACATATATATTTATACATATGCTATATCAATTTATATATACATATATAGATATATACATTTATATATTAAGTATATACATATATATGTTCAAACGTAAAAAAAATAAAAACCCACGAAACCATTTTTCAAAAATGAAAAACAATTTCAAAATATATATTTTAAAAAAAATGAAAATTAGTGGTTTTAAATTCAAAAACCAATGTTTTACATTTTTTTAAAATAGTTCCGAAATCATAAACCATAAATTTTATTATTTTCAAAAACCACTCATTCATTTTTTTAAAGTAGTTCCAAAATCATAAACCAATAGTTTTTCGATTTTGGGTGTTCAAAGCATAAATATTTCATGTTTTTGATATATTTTTTAAAAAAATTATAGAAATGAACCAAAAAATAAATATTTTCATTTTTAGACCCCTAAATATAATTTTGCCGAAAAAAAACCTTGGGTTAAAAAAGAAAAATATAATATTATAAAATATAAATTTAGAATTAGTAACAACTCATTTAGATATAAAAGAATAAAACATTATTAAAAAGTGAGCAAAAAATAAATATTTTCATTTTGACCCCTAAATATAATTTTCCCAAAAAAAAAACATAGGGTTAAAAAAGAAAAAATATAAGATTAGAAATTATAGATAAATATTAGTATCGATTCATCTAGATATAAAAGAATAAAAAAAATAAAAAAAAAAAATAAAATAATTGAATATGCATACTATAAAAAAATATATAACCGCAAAGCTAGTAACATAATGGGCCATCTTAGATTATATTCCAAACAACATACCACGCGACACACCCATGATGGGAGCGAGGTTCAACCCAAAAAAAAAATTGAGGCATATCTATTAGGCACGACCACTTTGACACCTTTAAACAAAAGAGATTCAATAATTTTATCTTTTTTCCAAATTTTAAATAAATATAATTATTCTAATATGAACAAAATCATCTATATAATATAAAATACACAATAACTTTCATAAATAAACAATTAAATACCAATTTAAAAATAAATACAAGATTTATCAAAACAATTATTTTTTATTATTATTCTTATTTTAGTAAATGGATAATGAAACACAATATTAATATAATATATAATCACTCTCCGCATGAAAAAAAGAAAAACATATCAATGTAATCACCCAAAGCCCCTTCAAACTAAAGCATTAATATGTGTACATCAAAATTATATATATATTATGAAAACTAGGGTTGGCAATTCAGGCCAAAAGAAATAATATTTTCATGATAACGTAGTGATTATATCTTGCAAATTGCAATAACCCAACCCATTCCATTGCAGCAGTTGCAACAAAGCAAAAATACCATAATAATACAAAATATGAAAATTTTCATTTTTTGTCACAAATATTGTATTTTTTACTTTTTTTTTATCAATTCATGATAGCAACCTTATTTTCTAATTATTTTAATTTTATTCCTAAGCATATGTACAAACAAAATTATATAAAATAAAAAAAATAAATAAAAATTCCTAAGTATATAGACCAAAGATGGGCATTGCCAATGCCTTTCATAACTACGAATACAATTAAGTATAGTTCAAACCAACAAACTTACAAAATAAAAATCTATGAACGAGTTTGCAATAATAATGATGATGGAAATTTAAAAAAAAAATTGAAATATAATTATAACAAAATATAGAAAGAGCATGACAAGCTTGTGGTGGAGTGTTAAAAGTCAGAATTTTTTATTGTAATATTCTCAACAAACATGAACATCCCCAAAAATAATAATAAAATAGGAAATATACCATTTTATGAAAATCATATACCATTTTAAGATAATATATGGTAGTATATGGTAAGACATTTTCCATAGCTAACCTGGTCTCATTCATTTCCACCACCTGAGCTTTAGTAACATTCCCAGTTTGACGAAGGAGCTCAATAAATGTATTGAACACGTCCATCTGCATCTCATGAAATCATATACCATTTTAAGATAATATCAATTTTGTGATGACAATTTATCAAACCCTGCTAACCTTAACATTCTCCTCCCTTTCCCTAAATCTATCAATTAGATTAGGGCAGGCCTGCACAAAAAAAGGTCACAGAATATTCAACCACTAAGCGATCAACACATTACAAAAAAAAATTATTTTGTGTACTTGTATATCATTGCCTTCAAAATACACATTTTTCCCTTTAGAGTTTGAAACTACTTTTTTTCGTCATTTTCCAGGCAACAAATGCATCAAGCAATGTTCTTATATATTCATTGCACGTGCAGGCATGCTCACTGCACATGCAGGCATGCTCACACACACATGCACTGATCACATTGCACGCATGTGAACTGCACAAACTGTGCAGACATCGACATTCCACCATACCCATCGTGAGCACCAACAGTAGATGCACAACATGTGTTTACTCAATCACATGTTCATGTGTCTGCACCCACTGTAAACAGTGTACACATGCACTGCACACACACACCTGCAGATCACATGCATCTGTTGTTACAGACGGATGCCTCATACGCACATACATTCTCTCTTCCACTATCTAGGGTAGCCTACATATTGAGTGATCTCATCTATAAAGTAGTCAAAAATAAAAAAAATAAACATAAATGAAAACATTTCAGATAGCAATATAAAAGGCCATACAGAGGACTACTGAGCAGAGTTACAACATTGCCAAAAAATAGAAAACGAACCACCGTATACAGCAAGGAGAGCATTTCAGGACGAGAGACAATTAGCGCTGCTAAACATTTGGCAGCTGCTCTTCTAACTTTCCAGCTAACATCTTCATCATCAGTATAATCATTGCCACTTTCACTAGGAAAGAAGAAAAAATAGCTGAATGAGGACAATGTTAACCAAAAACATACAATTTTTCCACTGGCCTGCATTATGAAACATATATGTAACACATACTCATCTTCCTCATAGAGATTCACATCATCAAGATCTTCTTCCATATTGTCTGTGAAATTTGGATCATATTTTAGGTACATCAATGTGAGTTGAAGAATTTCATTACAATATGGAGAAATATCCTTTGGGCATCTGAGTAGAAAATTTTCCAGTGCCTGCAAGTACAATTAATGAAAGCAAAAGAGGCTTTAATTAAAAAAAAAAAAGCAAATACAATGAAAAATAGCATAGCACAGGGAACAAGCATAACTAAGCACCTGCAAGCTATATTCACGCAGCTCTTCATCATTCTCAGAAGCAGCTGTGCAAAAATTGAATAGGACTGGCACTGCACTTACCAAATGGAGTCCAAAACGATATCCCACAGCACGGCTACAAACACAATCTCACTCAGTACAATTGTATCGTGCATGAACTGTAAATATTTGACATGTAGCACAAAAAATGTTGCTGAAGCGGACACCATTAGAGCTTGACTTGTCTCAGGCTAATCCCAGTGAAGCTGTACCTCAGTGCACCAATCATCTGAATGTTTGAACGAGTGATTTCAGACTTCACACCCTCTCTGCCCATGTTACCAACAACTTCAAATGTTCCCTTTGCCAATAGATCATCCGACAAGCTCAGAGCAAGAGAAGCTGAAAACAATTGAACTTGTTATTGTACTGCTAAGCAAGGATTAGAGTATTAATTTTGACGAATACATAAATACTTGAATTTTATCGATATATCAGATATATTGGAGATATATCAGTGTATATTTTTACATTAATTCCAATTAATAAAAGAAATATCAATTTTGACAGATATATCAATACTTAAAATTTACAGATATTTCAAAGATATAGAAGTAGATATATTAGATATATTAGTGTATATTTTTATATTAATATCAATCAATGAGAAAAATATCAATTTTGACAGATATATCAATACTTAGAATAATGGATATTTCGAAGATATATCAATAAATATATCGGATATATCAAAGATATATCGGTATATATTTATACATTAATATCAATTAATGATAGAAATATCAATTTTAACAAATATATCGATATTTAGAATTTATTAATATTTCGGAAATATATCAATGGAAATATTAAATATATCAAAGATATATCAATGTATATTTTTACATTAATACCAATCAAAGATAAAAATATCAATTTTGACAAATTTATCAATATTTAAAATTTATGAATATTTCAGAAATATATAGATGGATATACCAGATATATCAAAGATATATCGATATATATTTTTATATTAATACCAATCAAGAATAAAAATATCAATTTTGATAAATATATCAATAATTAAAATTTATGAATATTTCGAAAATATATTGGTGGGTATATCAGAAATTTACATCACTACTACTGAGTTATTGGACGGAGTACTTTTCTTACATCCCTGTGTGCTTCTTGCAATTGGGTTTACAAAAAAACTATTTTTACCATGAAACCCAAAAGGAATTGGGGATGATTATTATATTAGCTTGAATTGGTGACAAAAAAATGCAAAAAAAAAAAAAAACATGAAAAGTTGATCAGTGAAAATGTTTACTAATCAAAAAGCTTATTTTTTTTGTTTAAACTTACCAATGCAAGCAACTGCCCGCTTTCTTATAGAAGCATGATTAGAGTTCAGTTGTATAAGAAGACCATTTAAAAGCAAAGACTGATCATCTGACATCAAATTACTGAACTTATGCAACATATCATATAAAATATCGAGACATTCACATTTCATCTCTATGCTCTTTCCCTGAAATAACAAGAGAAAAAAGTCTGTAAAACCTATTAAACTAGAGGCTGATGACATTCACATGATGATAATGGAAAAGAATATTAAAATAAAACGGTGCTTCGATATGGGGAAGACCAGTCCCTCATAAACTTACTGGATGGGTTATCCCTTTCATCAACTGAAGAGACAAACAAGATTGAACAGAATTAGAAAGAGTTGGAGTCGTGACTTCATGTATAATTGTCTTTAAAGCAATGCTGGCAATATCCAGGTGTTGATCTTTGTCATTTAGCAATTTGTTGCACAATTTATTAATCATCTCCAAAACCCTTGCCTCGCTGAACTTCCTCACCAAAGGAACCAGACTGCAACAACACCATTGCAAGTAACAATGACAAACAGATATGCAGCAAATATTAAAAAAATTAAGTAAATAAACAGAGCTAACAGTGTTTTGCCTCCTAGCAACAAGTTGGATATTACTGCCAAGCAGGATATTATCGTCTTTCCTTCAAAATTCCCTTATTTAAAAAATCAGTCCACAACCCTCCTAGGAAGAGAAAGATGTCAGCCAGGCCGGGTAAGGCCCATGGCATGTCATGGTTCAGCCATGCCAGGCCCAGCATGGTCCAAAACCATGCCTGGTCTTTGACTGTGCAGCCCGAGGCATGACTAACGCCGTGCTTAGCAGGTGGGAGCCATGCATTGTTCCGAGCCAGGCAAGCCACATGGTCATGTCACTGAGCATGGCCCACTGTCCAAGTGACACAGAGCAGGCACAGGGGTCTCAAGTCACAGGCGGCCTGGGCACGGCCCAGTTCAGCTGTGCCTAGCCCAATGGCATGCTAATCCGGCTTGGGGAACCAATTGAATTTTTTTTAACTGAAAAAACTGGGTACGAACTGACCCGACACAGGGCCTCAAGTCATGAGCAATTTTTTAAAAAATAAATAACCATGTAAACCAAAATCCACCTATGTGGCCAGTCACCATTGCACATCCTCCCGTACGCCACCAATTGCAATTTCACGCAATAAGCTTTTACCACATTTTTTTTTTCAAAAAAAAAAAGTTCTGTTTAAGAATAGAACCCATATTAAATCTCACAGTTACTGACTAAAATTTAATGGTTATCATGATTCTAAACACAAATAATTAAAAAATCAAAAAAATATTTTTTATTTTAAATTTGCAGTAAAAGTACCCTTTTTGTTATTTAATTTTTTATAAGGTTTATTTTTTTCATAATTAATTTAATATATATAAATAGTCAAAAATATATAACATAGTAAATTTAATGATAATAAATATAAAATTAACGTAGATATAAATAATAATAATGCTACCAAAAAGTTTTAGGCCAGAATTATATTTTTTTTCAACGGTCTCAGCATAAACTCTTTTACCACCTAAAAAATAAAAAACTAGTCGAACAATAATAGTATTGACGCACTTTTAAAAAATAAAAAATAAAAAATTTTAATGAAGAATTAAAATACTATATATATTGTCAAAATATATATAGATATAAAAGTGCATATAAGAATAAATACTAAAAAAACATATATCAATCAATGCATCAATAAATATGTTGTATTATATCCAAGATAAACTCAACTTAGTGATGAGTTATTTCAAGTTGGATCAAATTTAGTTTCATTGATCCCCTTCATCTACGACAATAATTTTGAAAGAAAACATATAACCAAACTGATTACAATTATAGATCTTTCAATTAAATTTTCAAAAAATTCTAAGATTGTCAGTATTATGCAGGCATACTTTCAACTTATTTATTATATAATTCTTATGTCCACAAATAAAAATAACATAATAAAAATTAAGTTAAACAAATAATTAGCAATTAATAAATTTAAGAAATTTAATTAAGTGGTATCTATGACGTCCAATATATTATCTAGTCACAATGATATATTATTTGTATGTCTCAGTGCCCACTAATATATATTCGAAATAAAAACTTAATAAAAAATTTTTAAAACTTTCTAAGATTTACAATCCTCATGATGATTATGTTATATATGAATATATTACAAAATTTTTAGAAAATATAAAATTAAAAATAAAATATATAATATTACTTTTAATAAAGCTTTTAATAATGAAATAGTTATTTATATATTTATTAGAACTATTATAAATTAATGATTAGAAGAGATATTTTATGTTTAATGCATGTATCACATAATTAAACTGATAATACAAATAAAAATTATTTGTCCCGCATTAAAAAAATAAAAAATTCACTAAAATACATTAGAATGTCTAGTAATAGATAATAAGAGTTTAGCAATCTTTATTTGTCAACGTATTTAACAAAATTACAGACATATAAAATACTATTAGAATTATACATACCATATATTAGAGTCATATGATGACTATTAATATTTGATATTCAACTATATCAATAATAAAAATAATAAATTTATTATTGATTATTCAAACTAAGATACAAAATTTTATTTTATAAAATTCCTAAAATATTTCTATAACATGATGAACATCATTTGTATACACCCTCACTACTTGCATTGTACTTGGATGCATATGCGATATTAATAACATGTTTAACAAATATGAAAATCACTCTACATTTAGTGTCATCTGTTAAGATAAAAACCAAATATATAAAATATTACTATTTCATTTCAATACTATATTATTAGATTGTCTATATAGATCTTAGCATTAAAGTTGAAGGAATAAAAAATATTAATATATTTATCCACATAATTGAACCAAGTACAGCAACCTAAATGATTAATGCACAAAAAATTAATTACCTTAATTACATATTACGACACCGAGTATAATTATTGTAGTTAGGCTTTGAGTACAAATATTGATATCATATTCAAAGATGATGTCTTCTTCATTCAATTAGTCATGTGCAAACTATGAGATGATTCGTCAAATAGAAACAAGTTATTTCAGTACTTAAATATTAATTACTACTTCATCATATCACTTGATGTCAATAATAATTTTAATATTTTATTATTATGAAAATCATACAAAACCACCTATTTTGAGCTATCTAAAATGACACGTGATCAACTAATTCTTTTAGTGTCAAGCATAGCATCAAAATCTACTTTTTCTGTGACAATAGATATTATTTCAAATAAAAAATCAAAATTATGACCAGATATATCATAAAGACATTTGCAATCATGAAAGATTAAAAAAATCATAGTTGGATATTCAAAATAAGATACAAGAAATAATATCGAATAATAATTTATGAGACTTAGCGATTGAGAATATTAAAGACACTAGCAACATCTTTTGATGTATCCATGAAAATGACGATCTCCATATGCATTTATACTACAATGCCAACGACAACAATTTATAATTTTTAATTCATGTGACAGTGATAATGTATGATTGCTTGTTTATTATGTAAAAACTCATACCTCTCCTCTTGTTTCATTCCTTGTGTATGTAAAAAAACTAGGGTTAATAGATATTTTTTTTACTATAGGCAATTACTTCAATCTAATAAAAAAAATTAACTTAATATAACTATAAAAAAGTAAAGGATGATAATTTGCCCGATCCCTACCCCATCCCACCTAGACCTGTCCCAAACAAGGAAAAAATTCCATGCAAAACAAGGTTGAAGGGGCGAGAACGGAGCAAAAATTTTGCCTATAGCATGGTAGGGGCAGGGATGATGATTACAATCCTCATCCAATTTAAGATCCAGGAACAAGGTCGAGGCGAGTTGGGGAATACGATCCCTGAGCCCCATGCCCCATCTAGCTCATGGAGTCATGGAGCCAAACAAATGGGGCCAAGAATGCACTACCCCACCCCATGACTTAAAAAACCCACAACGCCGCACCAAAAATGGGGCATGGGACATTGGGCGTGGGACAGTGAATGAGTTGGAGAATCCCTAAGAGAGTGGATCACAAAAAGGATTGCCTTGCCAAGCCCCACCCTGCCCCTTTGCCATGCCTAATATATAATTACAAAATTAACAATTAAATACTAAGTATAAATCAATACAAGAACATGATAAAATATATGAAATCAAATACTAAATATAAATCAATCTTTTTCGAAGAGCAATTGGAAAGTCCTAATCAGATGGGTTAGCCTTTAGCATTAGCGTTAGCTGCAAAATCAATTGGCTTTTCAATAGGCTCATCTATAAATCTAATCAAAATAAATATATCTTTTTATCCTAGTATATACTCTAATTCCTAGATTATCATGTCTCTCAGTTTCTAATTCCACATGAACCTGTATTGAGGAAGACTTATGGACTATTATTTCATCTAGAGCTGAAGATGATTTTTTTTTTTTTGAGAAGCTTCACTCTCTCTAATATTAACATGATATGTATAAAGATAACAAGCATATCTAAAAGTACATGCACAGCTAGAAATGTCTAATGAGTCATACTATATCATTTTAGACACGACATGAAAGGTTGCTCATACCATGACATGCCAACACAACACAAATTTTATGTCAGCCTAACCTGGCCAGATGGCACGACTTTATGGGTCAACTGTGTTGATCATGCCGAGTCGAATCAAATCATGTCGAGCTGGTTGTGGCACAACACCATCACAACATTGGCCTGGTTGTGGTGCCTAGCAACACTAGCTTGGACTGATAGACACTAGCCCATGGCCAACCATGTCCAACTTGGCATTGGGCATTGGTGATGTGATGGCCAATGACAAATCAGAATGGTATTGTCATTGGGCCCTTGGGCCTAGGGTAGTGGCCATGTCACCAAGGGCCCATAGCCCACTATGAGGATCCAGTGGTATGTGTGCTGTAAGCTATAATATGTGGCGCATGGCCATGGCTATCCCATGAGGTGTGGGGCATGGCCATGGCTGTCCCATGAGGTGTGGGGCATGGCCATGGGATATCCCATGGGAGGCAGAACTATCACTAATCATGGGATCCTCATGGGAGGTGTGGGGCATGGCCATGGGCATGACCATGGCCATGGTCATTGGTTAGTACTCTATTACTAAAAAAATTAAGTAAAATTAAAATATCAAAATGAAAATATTTAAATTTAAATAAAAATACAACAATAAAAATACACACACAAACATAAGACATGATAAATAGGATTATCATCATTCAGTCTATATTAGTAGTCAAGTTAGGATCGTCACATCTAATTTTAATGCTACAAACCTCAATATTCTTAATATCATTGTATAAATCATCATCAACCATTAATTTTTTACTTTATCTTGAATATTTATCATTAAATCTTTTTAATTTTTCAATATTCATAACCATAAATAAATAAACTCTAATAATATGCTAGACAATAGAATAGTCAGTAGATCATATATCATCTTAGATAACACAAAATTGATATATTCATATGAATTTCACCGACATAATATATCAAAATTTTTTATATCTTCAATTGATAGGTTAAAATAATACTCAATATCTATGTATCAAAAAAACTTGCTCATATTAAATGAATCATCCTATAATTTGTTTCTTACTAACTAAATAGGAAAAAACATCATCTCTAAATATGATATTTATGTATGTACTAAGAGTTTCACTATGACTATAATATATAGTATATACTAACTAAATATAATATATACTAACTAAATATAATATATAATATGATATTTAAACTTGTTAATTATTTTTTTATGAATCAAACCTTATGATTTATCTATTTAGTTCATATAAGTGAATATATTTATTAAAATATTTTCTACTTATTTCACTTTAATCCTAAGATTCATACAAATAGCCAATTAATAAAAAATTAAGATGAAAAATTAATATTTTAAATATTTAGTTTCGATCTCAATAATCACGGTACTAAAATCAATGTGTCTTTTATATATGTTAAATATATTGCTAATATTACATACTCCAAAGTATAATCAAATAGTATGAGTATGCACAAATAAATACATATCCATCACATCATAAAAAATCATTAAAATTTTTAAAAATAAAATATATATCTCACAATCTAAATTATCAATAACAAATTTATTATCTTTACTATTAACATAATTGATATCTTGTATTAATAGCCAACACATAACTCTAGCATTAAGTAAATTTAATTTTAATGATATCTCACATCCATTTAAAATTTTTTTCTTTTTTAAGCTTGCTGAGAAGTGAGAAATACAAAATATTAAACTATTATTGTGTATTAGACATAATAAAATATTTTAGTAAAACTCTTATCTTTTCTAATATGGGATAAACAACTTTCATTCATGTTTATACTATTTGATTAATTATATGACAAATATATTTAACATAAAAAATATCAATTAAGGACTCATCTCTAATAGTTCTAATAAATAATAATACTATTATTTTATATATTATCAGATATAATACTAAAAATTATATTTTGAATGTCTTTTTCTCTAAAGACCTTCATCAAACACTCATATATGATAAAGTAATCACGGGGGGGAAGAATCTTAAGAAATCCTAAAATTTTTATGTAATTTTCACTTAGAATCAACATGATATTGTGGCAATTAATTTTTTGTTCATTCTCACTTATAAACCTAAGAATTCTACAATAAGCATGATGAAATAAATCTATATAATATCTATTACTCTATGATTCTCTAAAAATTTAATTAGAAAACTTATCATAATAATTAAATTAATCATAATCTTCCCTCTTAAACTCATTAGGATAAATTAAGAGCCCCTGAACTCAAAGTTGATTCAACTTTAATAACATCAATGTTAAGTTGAATTTTGCTAGAATCAAATACATCATGTTTGTTGATGCATTAATTAACATATTTCTTTAGATAACCAATACTACCAGTACTCTTACATACACATACTTTTACAACATATATAATGTGATAAATCTTCTTTGACACCCCATACATTTTTTTTAGTTATGTTACCCAAATTACTAAAATTTACTTATTTTTAAATTTTTTTAGACAAATTAATCAAGTTCAAATGAGAAAACTTAATTTTAATCTCAACCATTAACATTTTGGTTGAGTTATCATTATTATTAATGTTTAGGTTAAATTTATTTTTATTAAATCACTATATATTAGTTTTTAATATTTTACATTATTACTAATTTTTTTTACTAATTTTATTATCTAAGATTTTAAATAAAATAAAAATAATAATTTATAATATATATCTTATTTTTCTTTGTACAACAAACAATTTAAATGTTACTATTGCATTGCATGACAACATGAATGTTGCACAAAACCCTAAAAGAAGAGGAAAAAAGATAAAATTTTATAACCTAATTATGAAAAACTAAAACAAATTTTACATACTTAAAATAAAAAATTTTAATAAAAAAAAATTTTTTTTTATTTTTTTCAACTAAAAATAGGGTAAAAATCCAACATCATTCAAATTTATGCCTAAGAACCATTGAAAACAATTCAACGGCTCAAAAAAATTATTATTTTTTCTTTTTTTAACATGACAAAAATAAATATTATCCATTCGTTGTCTTTATTGGCCCTCGAGGAAAGCGGGGTGAATGGCCAAAAAATAGCATGCTGACAAAACATGCCATTATTTCTACATGACAATTTTTTTTAAAAATCAAGCATGTACAAATGGGCGTACAGCCACGTCATATGTCATGCCAACATGCCTAGCATGTATGTCATGCCTAGCATGAAACAAGGCGTGACAATTGCTAACCCAACACAATATGGGTCATGTCATAGACTAGCACGACTACACGACCACGTTCAAGGCACATTTCTGGATTATGACATTACAAGCCTGACATGACTTCTTTGAATTGTGTCTCATGTCATTCCATGGCTACCCAACCCACCTGACAACTCTATGCATGGCCCACATCACTGCCTATAATAATCAATATTGGCATAACGCATATTCAAAGTCATACCTAGAATAGATGTGGGTCATGCAATGCACAACTAAGGTATTTGGCTTGCATGCCGCAATATATATGACATGACCCACTAAGTTGGCCCATATTAACCAACTTCAGCCAGAGTTACCATCCAAGGCTATTTGGGACCAACCCAATGGGCCTAAGCAAGAGTCTTGTTGAGGAAGCAATGCCAGACATGGCTCAACATAACTCAACAAAACTCAGACAGCCTATGAGTCAATATGCAATGCTAAGCTACTCTCTTTAAAAAGCATGTTAGCATGACAAGGCCCAATTTTCAAAAGCAGAGCAGCATAGTCCAACACAATAATTGACATGAGCCACCAATACTCGAGCACTCCGACCCGACACAATCCATTTATCACCTCTAAAATCCTACTTATTGGTAAATATAATAACTCCATGAGAGTCGCATCATGTTGCATATTAATAAGTTGTGATATAACCAACGAATCATTATCTCTACTAACACTACTATTTTTTAATATTATTCATTTTTCAATGAGCCCAAAAATAATTCAAAAAAGATATTTAAATTCACTACTTTTCCTTGCTCCTTTTCATAATCCAACTTTGACCTTCAAAAATAATATTTATCTATCAATTTATTTATATGTTAATCTGTTAATTTATTAATCTATCAATTTGTCTATCTATCTATCTCTCTAAAAAAATAGACAAGATATACTTAGCACCTAAACTATTTAATACACTTTACCCTACTCATGCATTTTTTCTCATTTTAATTATTTTATTACCTCTTAATATTAAAACATGCAAGTCTCTTTATGATATATTATCTCACACATATTAATGTCAGACCATATTTGAAG
Source organism: Sapria himalayana (assembly GCA_029783825.1). Classification (NCBI taxonomy): domain Eukaryota; kingdom Viridiplantae; phylum Streptophyta; class Magnoliopsida; order Malpighiales; family Rafflesiaceae; genus Sapria; species Sapria himalayana. The sequence goes on along the minus strand of JAREIK010004728.1, from coordinate 651,565 downwards.
AGATAAATACCATTGAAGAACTAATACCATAACTTTTTAAAAAATATGTTAATGGATGCATGTAATTGATCACTACGTACAAAAGTATAGATATAAAGATAAATCACCTTATGCATAACTAGTAAAGATGGATTAAACTCAAATATTTTGATGTGAATTACCATAATATTCTCTTTGATGGTCAAGATAATATCTAAACAAATGTTTATTTTACTAAAAATAGCTCAAAAATAAATAATACACCAACTACATATAAAAAATATCATTCTACATGATAACCTTTAAAAATTGCATAAATAAAGCAAATACTTGAATTTCAAGCCACAAAATCATATAAAATTTATAGGATTTAAAAATTATTATATGAATTAAAATAGTCACTGAAAATCTAAATTATAAGATTTTCACAAATAAACATTTTATTTAATTTACACAAATTTTTTATGAAGTTTTCTAAAATTTTTCGATAAAAATCTGATGGCATAATGATTTTCCTTATTGTGTATAAGAGAAAAACTTAAAAATTACTCAATTCAATGAGTATATACAATCATAATTTCAAACAAAAGATATTAAAAAATTAAAATATTTCTAGAGATATATATGATTTACTCTCAAAAAGAAATTATAGCATCATAAAGAAAGTATATGTTTCATACACTGACAGATATTTATTTGTGAGGTTTTTCTCTAGTGGATACTTCAGTTGATACATATATTTATTTCTTGTCTGATATAGTTTCACAAATCAATTCAATTACTTTTAGAAAAATCATAAATAGAATTACTTATATTATCATAATCAAGCTAGATATAACTTATAAAGAAAATAATTAGTCATTTATGCTTAATTATCAAAAAATGAATAATTAGCAATTTATTACATTCATCTTGATATATTCACTCAAACAAATAGTTATACTAAGATCCAATACAAAAATAAAATTTAAGATAATGACCATAGCTGCTTGTAAAATATTTTGAATCAAACAACTTAAAAATATTAAATATCCACTTTTTTCACACTTCTTTATACTATAAAATAAAAACAACAAGACATACAGGCTTTAATTTAATATTCCATGAATAAACAATACAGATAAAATTAAATTATTTCTTTTTTATGGAAACTATTTAAGATGAGATTATTATTATTATTATTATTATTTACATTTAAAAAAAAATCAGTCAATATACATGCTTAAGAAAACCTTAAAAAGACATTAAAATACTTTTCTTACCTCCAAGCTTTGTGTTATGTATTTTTACATATAAATTTGTGAGGTGTTGTTTAATAATTTTTTTGTTTATTTATTATTTTGTTTTATTATTAATAAAAGCACTTAATAAGTGAGGTTAACATAATTCATTGGCTCATTATATAAAGGCACCATGTATAAATTATTATATTGAGTGTTATTGAATATGTTTTTTGTCGCACGGCATATTGTATATCATAGTAAATCTAAAAATAAATAGTTACAAATTATTTGATCAATAAACTTCACTCTCATTGATGTAATCAAGCACAAGTATGTCTCATTTTTCAACTTACACTAAGTAATATGAAAGGATAGTGGAGGTGTTATATGAATCAAATATGAATTAAAATATAAAATAATTAATTAAAAAAATATTAAATAATTACACAAAAAAATATCTAAAATAGTAGAGTAAATCAAGCTCAACACAACCCAGCATAACCATAATTAAATCAACAAAATGATCACCAGAATATGCATCTTGATGACACCTACAATAATTACCTCCACATATTTTATTTTGGACAACAAATAAGTCCCAATATGAGAGTCAAGGTTTTGATCCCTAAATAAAAAATTAATTCATCCACATCACATACTTTCTTAAATTAACTTCTTCCGTTGAACAAATTTGATCAAAACATAAATTCACTATTAATGATCAATTGAGCAAAAAAATAGTTGGAATGACAACAATAATAATAATACAAGAGGAGTAATACAACAATAATGTATTGCTATTTTATTATTCTCATACCATGTTATAATAAATATATCCAATTGGTTACTCAATTCAATTGGGCATGTAATTGTGCAGTGTAAAATGAGTCAAGTTGAACGAATCAATCTTAGGGTAAAGGCTTGTGACCCATGGAAGACCAACTTGCTTGGATTAAATTAGGCAATCCATTTTTACATCTCAAATTAAAATATAGCTTGTGCATAATGTAAGAATATACATATAAATTTTCATACTTTTTGAGTTGTGAACTTGTTTTAAAAAGTAAGAAATTTGGTTGTCATTTCAAACTTTAATTGAGATATAAGTTAAAGTTGTGATCATATTTACTTTTGATATTTTTTGGAAAAAACTTGTTAGAATTAAAATATTTGACATACCTAATGATATTCTACTATGACATCCAAGTAAATAAAATATAAGTTTTTAATTTAGACTTTTATTAACAAATAAAATAAATTAAGATTAATTATTTTATCTGAAAAATTTTTAAGTTTAATACATCCTATATTCCTATTCCAACACTATAAATTAACTTTCAAATATCACCATTCAAATCTTATTAGAAAGAATATTCCAATTATGTTTTCCTTATTTATACACTTTTGAATATAAGATATGTATTTAATATTGTATGTTTAGTAGTGCCGTAGAGAAATGACAAAAAACATATTCAATAACACTCAAAGAATGCGCTATTAGAAATTGCAAATGAACTGGAAAAAATACTAAATGAATGCGCTATTGAATTCGATGAAGTAAAGTGGATCCAATTTCACAAAGAATGCGCTATTAGAAAGAAATATACTAAATGAAGCCTAGTATAGATGTTCCTTTTACAACTTCAAATGAACTGGAAAAAATGATCATAAACATTAACTTATGGATGGCTACGAAATTGCATATACTATTGGTTGTTTATATCTTTATTTGCATGCCTTTCAAAATTGCAAATAGCCAAATACTGATGATTTGAGGATAAAGAAGCATCCTTTTTGCACACCTACAATTAGACAAAAAAAAAGAAACAAAGACATGAAAGAAGGCATGAAAAGAAGTTCATCGCGCCAGAATACCTAGTGAGAAATTAGTATTTTCTATTCCATCAACTTTCTTCAATTATTCACATGTTCTAGTGTTGATTGTAATAATAACACCAATGCATTGTAAAAAGCAAACCATATCATAATTAATTAAACAATTAGTGTTAATAAAAAAGGTTTTTTTTATATTTTATGCAATTTTGATTGAAAAGCCAGCCTTTTTCTCTAATCTGGTGATGATCACTTTAGAGTGGTCCAATTGGAATTCTCTAAGTAGTAAATTTCTTCTTGAGGTATGTGCGTGCATGCATTTGGGAGATGCAATCATGTCAAAAATATGGAATTCCTTCAATTCAACATAAACAAGAAGAAAAGGTATTAATTTGGACAAAAACATACTTAAAATCAATAGAAAAAAGCTAATATAGAAAAATATAACATGTACAACCATAAATTCTATGCACCATTGAATCAAGAACATAAGATGGAATGAATAAAGACATACCATTTCACAGCTAATCCAGAAACATCCCCAGAAGCATCATCAAGTTGCTGTATGATAATGTTTGGCAACTTCAGTTCCAGCTCAGAACCTACTCTTACCTCCTCCTTGTTTAATTCATTTAGCAGATCAGAAGTAGCCATGTATCTGAAATCTTTATCCCTTCCAGTCATCTGCAAATATCTCAGAAAACTCAAATAATATAGCAGCTACAATACCCGACACCCAAGCCTAAAGATAATTGAATATAGTTTACCTTCTCAACAATGCCAGCCATATATAAATTTTCCATATTCTCGCAGATGCAGAATTAGAACAATATTTCCTGCTGATCAAACACCTAATTCGAACACACTAATGTGACACCAGTCTCCACCTAATAAATAAAAGGGATCAAAAAAACTCATATGGTACATCACGAATTGTAGCATCTCTTAAAAGATAAAATCATAACAACACGTAGATTATGAAGTAATATTCGCAAATACTTCTCTTTCTCATCTTCCTTATCATTAGCAATCGAACCATAACAAATGCAAATACCTGCCATGGAAATTCTCAGTGGTTCCTGCAAATAAAAACCCTAAGCACGGCCACGTCTTTAACAGATGAAATATATCCGGTAAAAAAGATTAGCAGTAAGGAAAACAAATAATGAGAACAATTAAAAGGGGGCAACAAGCTGCACAGCATTACCTGTTGGCGGGCGCAGCTCTACCGCTTTTTCAGGCTAGAATCTTCTCCATTGAGAATGTCTCCCCTGGGGAACTGTTGTAAGAAGCTGTGCAACATTTTTTTTTTTTTTTTGACGTTTTCACTTTTCCCAAACCCAGAACCCCAAGCGCCAAAATCAGTCCTTAGACCGCGGGCGAACTTTTATTTTTTTTGACATATTATAAGCTAAGCATCGACATTAATAATATCCAATCCAAAATTTTCGGCTGACATCCCCCGTTTGGCCCGCAGCCGGGCACTGCAACACTGGGTTGTGCGGTCGTGCCAGTCATTGGCAGCCTGAATGTCTCGGTTAAATATTTTTAAAATTTTAATTTTTAATTTATTCAAGATATTATATTTACATATCAAAATAATATAATTAAAATGAACTTTATATATATTTTTTATATTATAACTTAATATCAAATCAATAATTAAAATAATTAATTGACGTTAGATCTGCTATACTCAAAAATAAAAATATTTATGAAAAAAAATCATAATATAAAATATAAAATAAGATGATACATAACCAACAATAATCTAAAAATAAGCAACATATCTTATAAAAAAATAATATAAAATTACACGAGTCATCAATCCGTGTCTATAGTATGGTAGTATGGATACATATCGTCATCATCACATATACATATGACGATAGTACTAGTGATAATCTTAATATCTTTGATCTCGATATCTCGTGAGTTGTCACTTATTAATAATTTTTTCATTTTATCCTATATATCCAATATTTATTCTTCCTAATCTTTTAAACATACAAGTATTTATATAATTCCTAATCACAATCTAGATCTATTATCTAAAATAATATTAACTGTCATAGAAAAAATAGACTCTAGTATTATATTATATACGGGAGGGATCAATAGATCACGTGTCATCCTAAATAACATGTTAAAGATAAATTCATATAATTTCTACCAACTTAAAATATATAAATTTGTATTATCATCATGTGATGAGATAATATAATAATCAATAATTAAGTACAATATTAATTACTTATATTTGATAGATCATCCAAACATTTATCCCAAATTAACTAAATAGAAAAGTTATCATCTTCAAATATGATATTCTTGTTTGTACTCGAAGCCTTGCTATGAACAATCATATCTAATATTATAATATGTAAACATGTTGGTTACTTTTTCATGAATAAATCTTTAAGTTTGTCTGTTTGGTTAATACAAGTGGATGTGTATTTTAATATATTTTCTGTCTTTCATCTTAACCTAATGATCCATACATGCATCCGAGCAATATAGAATTGGAATAAGGGACCAATATTTTAAATATTTGATTTTCATCTCAATAGCTATGATACTATATATAGTATATCCTTTATACTTGTTAAACATATTAATAATGACGTACAATCACCCAAGTGAAATACAAATGGTTGAAGTGTACACGAATGAACACATGTTCATAGTATCATAAAAAATCTTTAGAAATTTCATAAAATAAATTATTATATTTTAGTATGAATTATCAATAATAAATTTGTTATTCATATTATTAACATGATTGTATATTACGTATTTATAGCCAACATATGACTAACATCAAATAGGTATAATTCCAATTATATTCCATAACCATTTGAAATTTTTTTTGAGCCCACAACAAATAAATACCAAAGTTTTAAAAGGTGAAAACATAAGACGAGACATTTTTGTATTCATGAGGCGAGGCGTAAGCCTCGAGGCTTTGAGGCATAAGCTTTTTAAGGCTCATAATATATAATTAATTAATATTTTAAAAAATATAAAATAAAATAGCATAAATAAAAACATGAAAATAATTATTTAGAATTATTTTTAAAAAAATCGTACTAGTTCATTACTTTCACAAAAAACCATAACAAAGTCATAAAATAAAAAATAGATTCAACTATATCAATAGTTTCAAACTTTAACAGAAAACCATAACCAAATCATAAAATAAGAACACTAGAGTAAATTATTTCAATTTAAATCCTCTTCTCCAAGGGCATCATTATCCTCATCCAATGTATCAAAAATAGGAAAATGTCTACTATCATGTATTCCCATTTCATGTGAATCTTCGTCTTCATCAATTTGTGTCAAATTGAACTTCTTCTCCTTGCCTTTTCCTCCACTTGTACCTAACATAAATTATTAATTAGGTGTAAATATTATAAGTTTATTATTAAATTTTATCAAATTTATGACTTCAATTTTTGAGTACTTATTTGGTGCTTCATTATGTTTCCTTTGGTAGGAATGTGAAGAAATCATGTGATCTGATGATTCTTGAGTCTATTGGGAGTCGAATGACATAACTCTAATAGCATCAACAGTGAATAACTCATCATCCTGAAGCCAACAAAGATCAAGGAGGAGGAGGGGATCTTCTTTCTCCGCAATCCACTCATCATCCGAATCAATCTCTTCTACCAAAATCGGATCAATATTTTGTTTCCTTTGTAGACTTCGTTCTCTAAATTTAGTATTGTACCTTACATATACTAGAGCATTCAACCTTTGATGTTCAAGTCTATTTCTTTTTTTTTGTATGTATCTACAAATAATAAAATAAAGAAATTTATGTGTTAAAATGAAATAAAGTTCTCTAACATTGAAATTGAAATATATATATATATAAATTTACAAAAATAGAAATATTACTAATTCAAAAGTGCTCCAATTTCTTTCACATACCGAAGCACTACAAGTAAGGCTAATGACTCGAATAGAAAACTTTTGTAACTCTGGTGTTGAACCCCCAAAATGCATCCACCAACTTATAGCACTTCTTAATGTTCGAGAATCAATTACAAGATGACTCCCAAATTCACCAATTGCTTGGTCAAATGAGTCCAACTAAATGTCAGCTTTTAAACGTTTTTGATAATCCAACATTCTATCCATGCATTCAAATAATCCCTTCCTCACCTTATCAACATTAGAAAACTTATCCTCATATCACAATTGGGAATTAAGATAGTAACTTGCTGGATGTAAAAGTCGATGAAGTTGAGGAGCCCATCTTGCATTAAATTTTCTCCAAATCAAACCATATTTTCTCTCCACGCCCCACAATTAAATGCAATCTTCTCCTTAGCAGAATCCATCAGCTCATAAATATAACCTATGGCTATCTTTCCTCTGAATCAACCTCTCTCAAGACACTAACTAATGGAATAGTAGTCTTTATGCAACAAACAACATGATGCCAAAAATTTGGATCAAACAACACTGTACTTCGAGCTTTCACATCTTCTACCTTTTTAGCCCATTTGCTTGAATATCATATTCCAGAGGAGAACATTACAATAAGAGCTTGCTTTTGCTTATAAAGGCTTTGAAGAGTAAGAAATGAAGTAGCAAACCGTGTAATTGCTGGAGAAAGAAGTTCATGATTTTTTGTAAATGTTCTCATCGAGCTAAAACCCAAGTAAGCCCATACATGAACTTCACTACTTGCCTAGCTCGAGCAAGTGTAATTTCATGAACAATTACCTTTCCAATATCCTCCAACATCAAATCAATACAATGTGTAGCACAAGGAGTCCACCACAATCTTCTCCTTTTTTCCATAAGCCTCATTCCAGTATTCACATAATTAGAGGCATTATTATTTATGGCTTACACAACATTCTCATCCCTAATTTCTTCAACAATGTCATCAAGATATTTGAACATTAATTCCCCATTTTTTATTGTATCAGAAGCATCAATTGATTTCTTAAACCAAGTGTCAGCATGACTATTCACCAAAAAATTGATAAGACACATACTCTTTCCATCTGTCCAACCATCTGACATAATTAAATATCCATATTGTTTTTAAGCTCTTTTGTGATCTTCCATAATGATACTCAAGTCATTCACCTTTTCTCTAATAATCCATGTCATCAATTCGTGCATAGATGGAGACTTAAACCCGGACCCAAAATATATTCTTTAGCCAATAACTTAATAACAACTGAATCAACATATGGAAGTGGAAAATGGTGTAAAATTGAATCTCCAAGTCATTCAAGATTACTATGAATAACCATCAAGAATTACACTAATTATTACTTATATCTACTAGCAATGAAAGTACAACATGCCCCTCTCCAACTAATACTAATTTTCAAAATTTGATTCAGTATATAACCTATACAAATGATCCCATATATTTTTTATCATCTCATACTTTGGTAATTATGAACTTATTAATGCTTGATAGAATTGATACCTAAGTAATAATTTTTTAATTTTTTGCTTGCCATGCATATATCTTAATTGCATAATTTTATTTTACACTGTTAGGTTTCTCATAAGTGTTAGTAATATATTCACATAATTTTTTTTCTTTATGAACTTTTCTCATCATATAACTCTAATATAATTATTTTTTTTCCATATAATCTAACACGCTCAAATTAAAGTGAATTATCACTTTTAGAAGCCATAATGAAGAAATAAAATAAATAAGGAAAAACAAAATATTAGATTGCAAGAAAACCCTAATTATACAGCCACATCAAATTTGTATGGGAGATGGGATATTGCAATAAACACAGTTAGATCCATGAAAGCTATGTTTGAGATTAAAGTATGTGGGGCTGCCCCATAAAATCCCCTCTGATACCAAGCTAAACAAACAAAAATAAATAATACTAGCAACTTTCTATTCGACTTAAATAAGTTCAGTACAAAAAAATATATTCGAAAAAGAGAAGCCTTCTATTTATAAAGCATATTTAACAAAAAATACTCTTCTACTATTTAATAACAAATAAACCTATGTATTTGTTATTTAACAAACAAATACTAAATAAACCTATTTATTGTAATTTATCACCTTTTTCCTAATAAAAATTGATTGACTTGTGTGACATGAACTCTCCTCAATCATCAGTGTTAAGAAATTTTATATATGAATCTGTTTCTTTCTCAATGTGATTTATAATTTTTGAAAATGATGTAAGCTTTTGATTTATTCCCCAAAAAATAAACTAACATTTTGTGGCTAAAATCAAATGAATGATCATGTACCTTTTTTTGGTATTTGAAATAGGGTTGATGGCTCCATAGATGTTGGCATGCGCCAATTGAAGAATCTAATAATCCCTCCATGTGCTCTCTTTCATTAATGGATCCCCTTGTTATTTTCTTATCAAGTAGTCTTTGCACTCCTTTAAAGAAACTTGAATTTGGGATAGTCCATTCACGACTCTTTATTGTTGAAAAGTTTTCAACACATTGAAGCTTAAATGTCTATATACAAAGTACCAAAGCTGAGTTTGATCCTCTATAAGAGGAAAAGCATATTTTTTCATTTATCAAAATTTGAGCAAGCAAGATAAAGTCATGGCTTTGTATGTATATTGTTATCCATATCATTTAGTTATGAGTATACATTGCTTCTGACTATGTATTGATATTTTTATCCCATAATAGCTCATAACTTATGGTTATAAGAAGTGACATTTTTTTCAATAATTTATAGCTAGAAAAAAATTTAAAATAACTAGCATCAAAAAAAATAATTTTCGATGATGAGGTGTAGAGTTGACATCTCTACTATAAACTCACTTCCCAATATATGGGAGTTGCTCATAATCTTTTTAAGTACATCAGCTTCAAACAACATATGTATCATGATTATCATTATTGATAGCATGATAAATGAGATTGTGAGATAAATAAATAAAAATATTTCTCCAAGTACCCTTATTTCCAAGAAAAATGAGAGAAGTATGACTTGTATTAGACCTATACTTAGAGAATAAATGAAATGTTTTTCAAGGGAAAGTACGAATACAAATTCATGGTGAAGTATTACTCATATAAGTAAATAGGATATTATAAGAGGGAGTATCTCAATTGGAAGGAGCTCTAAGAGGAGCATAGGAAGAGAGATAGTGCCAGAGGAAGGCTGACACTTTTTTCAAAGAGGGAGACATTATTTTTTAGACCAATGTTGGATTGTATGATAATATCAATCAAGAGAGTAATTGGGTGATAGATTTGGCTACCACTATAAACATCACTTTGAACATTGACTGGTTTGAGACATATATGCTCATAGAATATGGATTAGTCAGGATGAGCAATAGAGGGACATCAAAGATATTTGTAATCAGAAATATTTGTTCGGAGACAAACATAAGATACAAATCATTTCTCAATGATGTTTATTATATTTTGAATTTTTAGATTAATTTGTTGCATATGAAACTATTAGAAAATATGAGTTATGTGATGAGAGTTGAAGAAGTCCAATTGAAAGTAGTCCATACTCATAAGTATTGATCAAGTAAGTATTTTATAAGAAGTTATTTGCATTGATCCCTAGCTACATAAAGAGGAGTAGTTTTGTGTAGATGGTTCGCTTTCTATAAGAAAGTATTCATACTTATTATCTAAAAATTATCAAGTGATGAAAGGATAGTCAAATATATTTAAGGAGAGACGTATGACTATTTTGATTTACCGCTTCATTCAAAAAGATTGAGGATAGTTGATCAAGTTTTTTTGGTATTTAAAGAGAAACAACATGATTCATAAGATGAATTCTTCATAATACTAATATTATTTCAATCATTCTTGGGGATCACACTAATCAAGTGGAGCTTATGAGTTGGAAGTAAAAGTAAAAGCTTTTATTTCAGTTAAATAAATTTTTCATAAATATGTGTCATATTTATAGTATAAATATGTGTCATATTTATAGTATAAATATATGAAATTATAAATTTATAGTATCCTCATATATTTATAGTATAAATATTTATTTTAATATAATTTAATATTTATTTTAATAATAAATATTAAAATAAATATTAAAATAAATATTAAAATAAATATTTATTTTAAATATATGAGGATAGTATAAATAATATAAAAAATAAATTTATTTTAATATTTATTATTAAGAAATTATAAATTATATTTAATTATTAAGAAATAATAATTATTATATATTTCAGAATTGTTATAATGAATATTACTTATTTAAGTTAGATCTTCATAAATAATTACCGAAAAAATTTAATAATTTATGATATTAAAGGAATCATATATTTATTTTGGAATTTTATAAAAAATTTATTATCTTATTACCGCCATCTTTCATGTATTATATTGTATTATCATTATAATCTTCTGCCATCAAGAATATGAGCATGTGATATGTAGCCAATCACCATCAATCTTAGTTCTCTTGCCATCATATAATCTATGTCATCCAGCTTTTCCTAGGGATGTCCTTTAATGCTTGAGGTTGACTTCAACCCGAAATATAGTGTCCAATTATTTGCTTCAAACTAGAAGGTTTTTGGGATTTGTGTTCATGAATGTATGCCTCACACCATATTCATAATAGTCTAAATCTTTCTCTCGATGCTATGTGTGAAAGAGTATACTCATTTGTAAGTTGTCGATCCAATTCTCGTGGAGTCATGACCTTTATGGCTATGTATTTCTTCTTTTATCCATAACATTGGGTTATGATTATACAAATCTTCTGAGTTATAAAATAGTTCTAAATTCTATTTTCAATAATCTTGATATCTTATTTTTATGAGTTCAGAAATATTAGAATTAAATATAAAATATAATTTATCACATAAATAGTAAAATTTAACATAATATTTTATTCATGGGTAATTACAATGTTATTCACAATTATTCATATTATTTCTAATAATAATCAATTTATTTTTTAATAAAATCAAAGGACCGGAGTGGTTGGTCTTTCTTTCTTCACATTAGATTGAAATTCAATCTTTAATATAAAGTCAAATCCCTATCTTTGTCTTTCCTCTAATCTTAAAATAAGGTTTTGAAAATAAGTTTGACCAATAGCATATACATTAATGAATAATTTCAAAATAAGTTTTGACCAAGAGTTATAATGTATGTAAATCAATAAGTTCTCTTCTAATCTTTAATATAAAGTCAATTTATTTTTTAGTAACAAAATCTATGATTGTTGGAAGAAATATTTTGAAAAACTTTGACCAATAGTATATACATTAATGAATAATTTTAAAATAAGTTTTGATCAAGAGTTCTAATGCATGTAAATCGATAAGTTTTTGAATGTAGTGCATGATATTTGGTGTTTTTCATTTTATATTGAATATATTGTTTAACATTTTAAGTTTGTATATATGTTACTCTTCTTATCAGGTCCTTAATTCTCTCAATGGAAAAAGGATTGATGCAAGTTAGCAATATTATACACAACAAACCACTTGAGACCTCCTCCCCTAGCAATTATAATTGTCAACTACTGTCTCATAAGGATAAATTATCTCAAGTATATGAATGACATGTCAACATGAAAACACATTAACACCATAAAAATATTGTTCTTTAAACTCTCTTTCATGGATCCCAACATAGAATAAAGAATATGTTGAACTCATACTCTAAAATCTACCTAATTAATATGAGCATCTCATCATAAATATGACTGATTGTGATGTGAGGACAAATTTAGTCTTTAATAAAATTACTATTATTGTACTTTAGGAACAAAATAAATGTAAAAATAAGAAAGATAACATATTTTCATCTCATTATATTGATTCTTTACTTATTTTTAGAGGATAATCAATGAAATGTGCCTATTGTGAGAGTCAAATACTCATGATTGTATGGCAAATATTTTTGATGATGGTAAAATTTTATAAAGTGATACAATAATTATTAAAGAGAGAGAGAAAGATTTAATGATTTATAGATGATGAACTTGAGAGAAAAATGATACATAACTTTATAGAGAGAATGGTTCCATCAAGATGAATATATCTCGGGAGCATTTGTGTTGATGTTAGGTGATCATACCATATAGATTACTTGTTTTTGTATCATTAAAATCAAATATATGATGATACAATCTACATTATTCAAGGGATATAATATGTCAAGCGCCAGAAGAAAAATCTATTGTTTTTAGGATAATTTGATAATAATGTTTACAACACCATAATCAAAATGAGACTATGAAACTAATTCAAAAGAGAAGTTGTAGTGTTGAACCCAAAAAAATGTAATTATAATTGCTTGTATTCTTATAGGAGAAATACAACAACAAGAAGAAGTGTGTATGGCATTAGCAAGTCGATATAATAATTAATAATGATATAACACCATAAACTTGGTGACACATTAGAATAAAAATTAAAATTTTGTGTTGAGCAAGTGATTCTTCCATGGCTCAAAAGGGTTTCTTTTCCTTTTAGTGAGCATTGTGGCATTAATAAACAATATAAATTAAGTTTATTAATTCTTATATTAGAATCAAAATTATCTTACAACTAATTAACTCTGATATTTGGAAAGCACAAGCTATTTCCCTAAAAAGTGCAAAAAATTTTATTTCATTTATCGATAACTACTCAAGTAGGTATTTGGTGTGTCTAATCAAGATATATGCATATTTATTTTCTTTTTTTTTTCAAAATATTTAAAAAACAAGTATAATTTGAATATAAAAAGAAGATCAAGTGCCTATGGACTGATAATGTGTGATAATATACTAGTGTTGAATTTGAAAAATTATATTAATAAAAGACATCAAGAAATAATACACAACAGCATTCACTCAACAACAAAATAAAGTAATAGAATTTATGAAAAAAACCTTTTTATGATGAAAAAAAAGTCATGTTAAGAACTATGAGGATGACCAAGTCATTTTGAATAGGAGTAATAAGTACTATTTATTTTATGGTCTATTAGGCAGCATTAATTGCAATAAACTTTAAAAAGCTAAAACGGAAAAGTGAACTAGTAAGATATATGATTATTTTCATGTACATTCATTAAGAAGTCCTATGTACATTATGTACAATATCTAATAAATATAAAAACTATATTCAAAATAAAAAAAATGCATATTCTTAGGATATGCTAATTGAGTAAAAGGATATTATTTGTGAGATTCAATTTTCTACAAGCTCATAATCATTAAAGATGTCATATTTAGAAAAGGCATATTACTAAAAGAATAAGATATTATATTGACTAATAGTTTTAGTGGAAATAAATAGTTAGAATTTGAATTAATAGAATACAATAAATAAATATTAGAAAAGTCTTGGTATTTGAGGTATGATGATCAACTTGAGAGTGAACACAATCAACTTGGTACATAACGTAAATTATGGAGGAACATACTTCATATTGTCTAATAATAGAGGTTGGAGAGTCATCAATTTTCCATGGGACTAGAAAAAGCCAAGAACTTTTTCAATGGATGGTAATAATACAAGAAGTTTACATGGTATCGACTTTTGATTGGTCTAGCATATACATAAACCAAGACGTGGAAGGTGAATATAGTTTAGTAGTCAAAGAAATAAGTTTTTATCGTTATTTTTTGGCCTTTTTCATTATGTATTTGTAATTGAAAGGGGCTTTAGTAATGAATATTTCATGAAATTATGTTCTTGATAAGTTTTGATGAAAAGTGATGAAATCACTCATAAATTAAGTACAAGAGGTGAACTTGATGAAATACAAAAATTGAAAGTAGAAGTGCCAAGAAGAAGTGATATTTCTAATGTCATAATATTTTATATTCTAATATATCCCAATGGAGAAGTCACAATTACCTTTTTACCTGCAAATCTATAAATAAGTCAAGAACTTCTTTGGACACCATTATTCTACCACACAATTGCATCACCTTTCTGCGGTAAAATACATTCATATTCATTTTGGTCATGACATATTTTGGAGCTACATTTGCTATAATTAGATTTTTAGTCATGACATTGTTAGAATATCATGGTAGGCTAAGCCTTTTCTTTAAGACAAGTCACATCATAATGTTTGTGCCTTGTCATAATTGTTACATAACTAAAATCAAATTATGCTATGTAATTTTATGTTGTGACATATTTTGACATTATATTTTTATTACTCTAGATTAAAAATCTATGTCACATCTTTTCACCCCTTTATCCTCAAGTCTGTATGATCTAGAATTAGTCCAAGGTTATTCTTTGATATGACTTCAACCTAACATCACATCATTGAATTCATTAATTGCTATACTAATTGATGAGACTCAGAGATATAAAAGTGGGGCTTTGAAAAAAAAATAAATGGAGAAATGAAGGTAACAAACAAAGAGCACGTGGGATGCATGCCACCCCTAATTAGGATGACACTTTTAGGATGAATGTGAATCAACATTGATTGAAAACTAGATTCAAGACCTAGATTCTAAGAATGGATGAATTTTGGGATGCTCAATTTAACAAGATGATTCTCTAATCTACTAGCTTAAATATTTATCCAAAGTCAGATTAATTAGAAAGATAGAGTTGGTTTATATAATTGAGTATGCTGAATGTAATTATGTAATGAATACTCATGATATTGGTATACTCTGAATATTTAAAGACATGAGTATTTCATAAGATTTTGATTTAGAGTTTCACCATCCAATGATCCATTATATTGGTTATGGTGGATGGTGATAGGAAAACCACGTAATATATGCATGAGGTGAGAATCGATCGGATGTGATAACTCTCCGACTCTCTTCCATTTGTGATGGATCTATGTATGAAATTTTTAGGTTAATGTAAGTTTAATTGATATAAATATAATATTTACGAAGTTAAAAGAACAAATATAATAATGACCAATCCATTATGTATCTTGTAGAATTTAGCCCTAAAATGATGTATGGGTTATAAAAAATATCTGACCAAGGGTTTCATCAATTCTTGGAAGTTATGTGTTGCCTATGGTAGATAGTAATATATACGTCATGAGACACATGCAAGTGAACGTGAATTATCATATAGTAACAGCCCTATGATTATATTTTGCTTTGTATGATTTCCAATGATAGAATTACAAGGGTGATGTATGTTAATTAATATTAGTATGCTACTAATGAAGCCTAAAACACAAATATAATTATGACCATATCATTATATATCTTTTAAGATAATTGAGGTTAGAGAATATAAATACAGACTGAAAGAAATTATCATGAGTAACTGATATATTGCCTAAAAGGCATAGAAATGTGAGATAACTATTGATATTTAAATAAAATGATATGTTTTTATTCTAATTCATAATGTTTAAAGTCAAGTGCATGTATTAAGCCACGCACTAATATTATCTTTTGATATAATTTCGTTTACTTTACTCATGTCTATAAAGACATTTTTTTTGTAACCAATAAGTGAAGTTCCAACTTTCATTTTGAGAATCTTATTATCTTTCTCATGCATTTTATCATCTTCTTCAACAACCCTCTAATTAATTCTTGTTTATGCATGTGTTTATATTAGTTTTGGGTTTTAATTTTAATAATAACCTATGAATAGTTATACGTGTCTTCGATAGTTGCATATTTAAGGTATAACTATAAATGAAATATCCTTGATAGTGATAATAAATAGTTGATTACTATCTTACATGTCAAAGAAGCAAGGAGCAATCCACATTCACCTATAATTCATCCAACATTCAAGCATGACATTACTACATCATAAAAGAAAATTTCATGATACTCAAAAAAAATAAATAAACTCTAGGAGTTTTAAGTATATGTCCGAGGCCCATATATATCTTCTCAACTTGAACAATTAGTTAATTCAGTATTATCTGATCAAATTGGCATATCAATCTTCTTGAGATTAATATCTAGACTTACATTTACCATATTATTTGTACATCATGTATACTTATAGAATTCTAATGGACATGAACATTCATACAACAAGCTCTTGGTATCGTACAAAGAACCATCACATTATTGGTATCATAGCAAAGTCACAATAAATTTTTAGTGCCATAGTCAGTAATTTATTTAGTTTAGTTGGATAATTTTGTGTTGACCCAGCAACTTTAAAAAATAGTTCTTTTCTTAGTTGTTTTGATATCTATTATTGTTTGTGTTTGTTTTATGTATGTTTTTATTTTTGTATTGAAGCCACTATATTTTATGCATCGAAGTATGAGACTGCACTAATACCATTGAACCATAAAATTGAAAGAACAATAAGATAACTGTTAAGTTAGAGAGCTAAGTGAATAATCATAAAAGATAATAGCAATAATGAGGACAACCAAGGGGATGTCAAACAAGCTATCCAACAGCTTGTTACCCACTATATATATATATATATATAGAATATATCTTTGAAACTCAAAATGGTTTAAAAATCATTGTGTGTTTTGTAAAGTTAACTATATAATTTTAAAAGATTTAAAATTTTAAAAAAAATTTAATTAATCATTTGTTTGACCGAGAATTTGTTCTGAGACCACCCTTCATTTTCAAGTAGCATCTCAATCAATCCCTTATAAATGCTACCCAAATTCAAAAAAAAAAGTCAACTCAAGTTATGACCCAACTTAAATTGTAATAAAATTGTATTAATCTGAGACCAATGTGATTTGATATTATGAAACTCGAGTGGGTGCTCTAATGCTACTCATTTTTGGGCAGACTAAGATATTATATGTTTGGTTGGTTTGTTTGTTTTAAATTTTAAATGAGAGTGGGTGCTCTAATTTTAAAAGTATCAATATCAATCAAAAGAAATGGTTAGTTTTTAAGGTTATAAAAAACATGTGTGTGTAGAGAAATTAACATACTAAACACATGCTTGAATGAAAAAATAGAAATAGGGAATGGTCACGCACAATGTGAAAAGTCACGTGGTGACTATTTGTGAAAAAAGGAATCTATCCCATTTGATTTTCGTAGTCTTGGATTCTATCTTAGGAGATGTGTGTGCTTGGATCTATGAAAAATGAGATATTTTCATTTGTACATTGGTGTGTGAATAGAATACGGTGCATGACTTTTTTTTGTTGCATGAATAGTAGTGGTTGTGTGCATTTTTTGGGAATTTGGGAAATGTGTACTTTTGTTTAAGTGTTTGTGCATGAACAGAAACAAGAATACTTGGAATCTCATGTTCGTGCATGCTTGTATTAAAAAAATTAAGAATTGTTCTCCTTTTTATTTTTTGCACTATTCTTGGATTCCTTAATTACTCTATTAGACATATGTTAAATATTACAGAACTTATTTTATGTTTCAATATTATTTAAGAAGTATAGTTTTCTTTCATATTTTGTTTATGTTTATGAGGATACTAGATTCGTGCAAAGTTTATGTCAAACCCATATGAAATTAGCGTAGTGTTCTGAAGAATATTGTTATCATGCTATGCTCATGTTGTATTTGCATTGTGTTTGTGTTGTGCTCAAGTTGTAATAGTAGTGTTTAAATTTTTTCTAAAATATTAGGTCTAGGATTGAAAATACAATTCTATAAGTATTTTCAAATACTTTATATTTCATCTAATTTATAATAATTTGGATATTATGACTTTGTATAAATATTTTGCTAATTTTGGGAGCATAATATTTATTGTGATTGTAATTATTTGTGGTGATATTTTTTATAGTATCCAGCTTAAGTAGAATACATAAATATATAGATTTCAATGAGTTTAAAATATTTTCATTTACATAATTTGAAAGAAAATTTTGGTAACTGAAAAAGTTTTTTTGCTATGCATTTTTAGGTAAAATTTCTAATAAAAATTAAATAGTTTTAAAAAAGATCAAAAATATCAAATAAACCTAACAATTAGACCAAGAATTTATTTTATAACTATTCTTAATTTTCTAGCAGTACATTTATCTTGGCCATCACTAATAGTTGTATTAGAGGCAATATTTCTTTTGGTTGTATTGGTATTTTTATTTTTCAAAAGTTAGATTATTTCTTCAATATGGATGAAGAAAATAATTTGCATGGTATGATTAGATTGGAACCTTCAAATTATTCAACTTAGAAAATAAAAATGATGGATCATCTAATGATGATAGATTTGCATGATTTCACTCGGTTATTCGAAGCTGAAAAGTATGTAGGAGACCATGTGAAAACAGTTACACAAACAAATAATGGGTTAGAAAGATAACTTGTTATCATATCTTGGCTATTATAAAGCTGATAATATGTGGAAAAAGTTAAAATTCTTGTATGGAAAAATACACCGAGAAATAAAACTCTGATAATCATGTGAATGGTTATGATAAAATATCAAGATATATCTGATGTGGATGCACTTTTATATCTTTTTTAATCATTGATCAATCAACAATTATATGTAAAAATTCTACTAAATGATGAGATTCAAGAATATTTGCTTCTTAGCTCATTTCTAGAGAGTTGGAAAATGCTCATATATAATTTTTCTAAGTATCTCAGCTTCAAATAACGTACTTATCATGATGTTGATCATTGAAAGTATAGTAAGTGAGATTGTGAGAGGGAGAAAAAAAAAGACTTCTGTAGACATTCTTAAATCCGAGGAACTTGAAATGAAAAGTAAATTGAACTCAAAACCCACACCTGAGAAAAAAATTGAGAGTTTTCTCAAAGAAAAATTATAGTAAAATATTAAATGGTAATCAAATAGAACATTTTAAGAGGAACTATCCTGTGTGGAAAAATTTTTAAAATGAGTAAAATGAGAGAGTTGTAGTCGGAAGGATAAATAGTAATTTTTTCACAGAATGTGACATTGCATGTTGGGCAATAGTGTATTATACTATAAATTTAATTGAGAAAGTGATTGGGTATTAGATATGACTACAACCTTGCACAACACATCAAACCCAAACTTGTTAATTTGTAACTTTTTTGTTCGGTGACAATGGAATAGTCAGGATGAGCAATGAAAAAACCTTGAAAATATTGGAAATCGATGATGTTTGCCTGGAGACAAACATGGGATACCAACTATTTTTAGGGATATCCAAAATATCTTGGAGATTCGAATAAACCTATTATCTATAGGAATGTTGGATAGCACATGTTATGTGGACAAGTTCGAAAAGAATCAATTGAACTTATGTAAAGGATCACGCGCAAGAGTAAATTTCTTCTATATTATCTTTGCTTGGGCTAGCTCGGATCAGATAAATATTTGGCATAAATACTAGCATTGACTTTGAGCTAAATTGGCATAAAACATTAGGATGGATAATACATTTCCACATGAAATTAGTTCACATTCATTATGTAATAGTAACCTAGTGATGATAGGATAGTTAGTATGACTAAATAACATGATATCACCGTGAAACATTCTTTGAGGAGATCGAGAGAATTCAATCTAGATTTGTCAAGTGGTTGTTCCAAGATAAACACGAATATCAAATAAATCCCAAATAATATAAATTTTACTTCAGTCACTTTTTGGGATCACACTAATTAAGGAAGAACTTATGAGTTAAAAGTAAATGCTTTTACTTCAATTGCTTTCTAGGATCAGTTGGATCGAGGAAGAGCTAATGGATCAAAGGGAAAAATTGAGTTCTGGAATATTATAATTTCAAGAAATTTTTTCTCATATAAGAAATTAGAAATAGTTTTATAGTCTAAGAAATTTTTTATGACTTGCATTTACTATGTCCAGACCAAGAACATGTATCAGACTACTCAAATAAAGTAGATGGAAAGATTGTAATGTCTTTTGGGTTTTGGGCAAAAAAAATATTATATGCTTGGTTTGTTTATTTTTTTTATTTTTTGTGTTTGTTATAATTTTAAAATAAAATTGGGTGCTTTCATTTAAAAGGTATCTATATCAATAAAAAAAGTCATTTTTAGGATTATAAAAATATACATGCATAGAAAAATTATTATACTAAACTTATGCTTGAACAAAAAAATGGAAATGGGGAAGGTGACGACTATTTGCGAAAATGGGAATCCACCCTGTTTGATTTTTACCATGTGAAATACATGATTCTATCCCAAGAGATGTGTGTGCATAGATCGGTGAAACATAGGATAATTTTCATGGGCATATTCGGTGCATGATTTTTTGTTGTTGCATCTTACATGAATAGTAGAGTGGTTGTCTGCATTTTTCAGGAATTTGAGAATTGTGTGCCGTTGTTTAAGTGTTTTGTGCATAAATAAAAAATGAGAATACTTGGATCCCATTTTAATGTGTGCTTGTGTTAAGAAAAATGAGAATTGTTCCCATTTTTGTTTTTCATTGTACTCTGGGCTACCTTA
Source organism: Sapria himalayana (assembly GCA_029783825.1). Lineage (NCBI taxonomy): Eukaryota > Viridiplantae > Streptophyta > Magnoliopsida > Malpighiales > Rafflesiaceae > Sapria > Sapria himalayana. Next base: position 630,220 of record JAREIK010004728.1, on the reverse strand, counting down.
ATTACTTTACTAGATATTTGTTAAATATTACATAACTTAATCTAAGTTTCAGTAATATTTAATTAATAGAATTTACACCATCACTATGTCAAGTCATTTCGGTAATTAGTGTGGGTTTCTGTAGAATATTGTGATCGTGTTGTGCTCGTTCTATGACAATAGTACTCAAAATTCTTCTAAAATATTGGGTTTACAATTGAAAATATAATTCTTTAAGTATTTTCAAATACTTTTACATTTTGTCTCATTTATAATAATTTGAACATTGAGACTTTGTATATGTATAAATATTCTACTAATTTTAGGAGTTGAATAATTTTAGTGATGGTGTATTAAATTTAATTATGGTAGTTTATTTTAATATTTCTAGCATAAGCAGAGAATCATAAATATATATATTTCAGATAGTTTGAAATATCTTTATTGAAATAGTTTGATAGAAAATTTTGGTAACCCAAAATATTCTTTTTCCATTGTGCATTTTTCGGTAAATTTTTTAACAAAAATTAAATAATTATAAAAAAGATCAAAAACATCACATGAACCTAACAGTTATATCAAGAATTTGTTCCATAGCTATTCTTTGTTCAGGGAGTATTTAAGTCATCCCAAACATTTGTGCCTCTCTAATTTCTTGATTCTTTATTAATTCCAATTTCTATTTTAGAATGCATAACCCAATCATTAATTATATTGATTTCTATCATACATATAATAATGCTTGGATTAACATGCAACCACACAAAAAATAATGCTTGGATTAACATGCAACCATACAAATAATAATTTCTTTTTTTTTTTTCTAATGTTTTGGGAACCCAAACAAAAATACAACATTTCTATATTTTACAATTTTTTGTTTATGCTCTCTTTTATTTCTTAGAAAGTAATGCTTCATAAACCATATAAAGCAATATAACCGATAATAATTTTTATCTTACCTAAATGTTGCTCATATATAAATACATAGAAATGTTGATATTATATTGGATCTTATATCAACACACAAATACTTATCCATTAGTATACATCTTTCTGATGAAGTTAATTTGAAAACAATGAGATATAAGAATGTCAAGATTTGACATTATTTATTTTTAAAAAAAATTATTGTACAATTTAATTGATGTCCTACATCTTGAATGGACATGAGTCATAAAATGTTTCAGACATGTATAATCTTGACTTTAATTTTTTTGATACTGATTGGAAAACATAATGAGCTTGATATATGATCAAGATTTGTGGAATGCTAGGCATATTTTATCTCACCTATCATGGAGCATAAGATATCATTCATGTAATTTGGTAAAATAAATCTTTTTTGAATCACTCATTTATTTTGATGGTCTATTGAATCATAATCTTTATAGATTTTCATATTATGAATAATATTTGATTAAATTAATAACTAGTCATGTTAGAAATTATTATGATCTCAAGTCAAATGATCACTGACAACATCGTCATGCAATAATTAATTGTGACATTCACATGACAATCTATATACTATTCACATGTCGGGTTAGTCTAGAACATGTTCTATCCTATACATTCATGTGTTGACTTGATATCTCTAACCAATAATAATTTCGGTGTCACTCCAAATAGATATTGGTTTTGAATGTATTTTTATCTCTATTCATAATAATACTCAACTAGGGATTGTTTAAGTATTTTCAAAAAATTAAATTGTTATTCTTACCTTCTATTGACTTTTCTATGCTTACTCATATTACAAAGATATAAAGTATATTATATACATGAAATTGATTTAAATTTAAATGATAAATATCTTGCAAACACACATCTCATGAATGATCTTATGGGCATATGGAAACAGTCTCTCACTTGCATTGGCACCAATAAATAATTTATCGAATGCAAGGAAATATAGTATAATGTAGATGTTTATGATGTGCCAGGGGTTTTATTATTGAATCAAAGATAATATCATTAGTCGGTGTCTGGCATATCTTTATGTATTATGTATAAATTCTCTCTCGAAAGAGATGGAATCATGGAAGATATATATTTGGATCAGTTTTGAGCCATGTGACCTTACTTCCTCATCATCTTGTGTAATTACTTAATTATGTCATAATATAGATGTACTTGATACATAAAGATAGTAGCTACCCCAAGTTTTGATATGAACTCGATGCAATTTGTCTTTTTTGTTGCTTGATTAGGAGCAATATACTCACCTTCCATTATTTCTTATTTTAAAATCTTTTGAGCATGCAACACTACTATTTATATAAAATACATAGCCTTACTATTTCAAAATCTTTGAGCATATAACATTTTTCTCATCTCTATATATTAAGAATGCATCCTTAGTGATTCTAATTTATTTAAGATAATTATTGATAGCTGTCAAATGATGCTTCTCAAGATATACATGATATCTACTATAATTTCTTAGATACATTTTTAATGTAACCTTTACTTTGTAATCAACCTTTATTAGATTTTCCCTTGTACTTATGTAACCTTTATGTTTTTATATAAATCTTCATGTCTAAAATCACATGGTTTCTCTTAAGACCTTCATGGAAAAGTTACTCCTCAATCCCCATATCTTGATAGATTTCAAGGTATGGATGCCATTCACAATTATAAGTATGTCATCCACCTATAACACTAAGATATTAACAATGCTCTCACTTACCTTCCTAAAGACACATGGTTTATCTTCATTCATATTAAAATGAATCCAAACTCATTGACAACGTCAATTAAAAGAAATATTTGAGCAATGAGATGCATGTTTTATCCATAAAGAGATTATTATAACTTACATAACTTGTTTTCATTCATTGGACTTATTAAATTTATGGGCTATGTTGTGCACACCCTCTTATAGATTTATATTAAGAAAAATGATAATCACACCAATTTGCTAAATGTCATAATTACATAATACAACAACTACAAGATTTTAAAAGATTCGAACATTACAACATGCAAACAAAAAAAGTATCATAATCAACATCATTAATCTATTGGAACCTCTTTGCAACTAATTACCCGTTGTATAGTTGCATGTTCCTAGTGATGTAAATTTTCTTGTTGGAAATTGACTCGAACCCATTATGTTTTATCAATTATTCCAGGTCAACCAAGGTCCATTCAAGGGTGGCATACAAAAATTTCATCTCATATCTCATGGATCCAAGCCATTTCTCAGATTATTGATCTCCATTGCTAATTTGAAGGTAGCAGGCTTATCTTCATTCATTAGTAGAATGTCATCAAGTCATGTAATAAGAAATTATTTTATATAATTTGTTTTGATTGTCTGTTTTGTATAACTGAATATGTTTCTATTTTAATATTTTCATTTAAGTGCAGTAAATAAAATATTAAGAGGCTGGGAATATAGCAATAGCATAATAATGGGGGTCCTACAGCCCGGTCAGCGGGCCGAATAAAATTTTGGAGCAGAGTCTAGCCCGTCCGAGTGATCCGACCCGCTTCAGTTAATTAAAAACATTTTGATTTTGATTTTCTGTAAATTAGCATTTTAAACATAATAACGGGCGTCCAATTGCTGCACATACTGTAAGAATATTTTGATTTTGGTTATAATCTATAAATGCATAAGCATTTTTCTGGTGGATATAGCTAGTCATGTTGAATGACTAGTGAACCATGTTATTTTGTGTTTTCTATTGTGGTTTGTGTTTGTGCCGTGATTTTGTATATTGTCGTGGTTGTGGATATATATCGTTTGTTATTTCTTCTTCTTCTTCTTCTTCTTCTGAATCTATAAAATCACAAACCTTGCAAGTAAAATTTCCAACAGAAATATATCTTTCAAAATTATGATAATTAATATTTGACCTATGTAATTATTATGTTTATTTTATAATTTGTTGTTCCATAATAATTTGTTAATTGTGTTCAAGTTTCTTATAGAGTTGGATGTTCTCTTATTGTTCGAGACCTTCATCAAGTAAAATATTTTTCCAACTAGTCATTTTGAATAAAAAATTTCTTTCAAGATATACCCTTGTATTAACAACAAAGACTATGACACCACTGGGATTGAAGAAATAATAACACTTCACTTTTTTTCATAGTTTATATCTGATATGATATATTTTGAAAAAAAAATAGACAAAACACAATTTAGTGTGAAAGCACCAATTAGTAATTGAAGTCACATAAAAGAAATAGGAATATTTGTATAACTCATTATCGATAGAATTATTTATAATAAAGTTGAATTCATATTTTGAGAAATTTCATTCCGTTATGGTATTTCTATAATTATAAGTTGTGAGCCCATCCCATAGTCTGTTAAAAAGTTATCAAGCCTTTCATTCAAATAATAATCTCCTTTATATTAAAAAGTGTTTTGATACATTTTATAAGTTTTCAAGGGTATCAGATTTGTTCTGCACATGATACACATTGCATGTATTGAAATCTATAGTAAATATAATGAAGTACTAATAATCTTCTATTGGTTGTGTATTTAGTGGTCCACATACATCTTTATGTATGACACCTAATAAATCATCACAAATATTTTTGCAATTCCTAATATATTACAATAAAATTGAACAAATAGCTATAAAATGAGACAAACACCATATCCAAGAACACCATATTTTCACTACCAATTAAAGTGATGTTTATGTCCAACAAGGTACAACACAAGAGTTTCACCTAGAAACCCAAAATCTTATTTTCTTCTCCATTCTTTTTTATCTTCATGCCATCTCATGAGATTGCATATTAGCATTTTATAGTTTATCGAGTCTTTAAAGTTTTTATTCGAAAGAAAGAATAAATGATATTATCAGAAATGAACAAATTTATCTAAGGCATTTTTTCCTTTTGTTATTTTGATATAGTAATATTATGTGAAGATAAGCTATGTTATGCAATACAAAAGAAAATTTAATTGAGTAGCAAATGGACTTATCATGCAAGATTATAATGCATCAATTAGATTTATTATTACGTCTAACACAAAAGTAGTCCATTCTTCTCTAATTTCATTGAATTCTACTTGAGAATATGTTTTTATCATCAAAATTAAACCAACAAAAAAAATAACATTCATATTAATAATGATATAAAGCTTTGAACCGGGTACATAGACTAATCTACTTGAGAATAAGTTTTCATTACTTTCTCAAAATAATACAACTCATTCATAGGTAGAAAAATCTACATCAAAAAGATACAATTGATATCGTATAAGTTTTCAACCTCGTTTGCCAATTGTGTACAAAGTTCTAATGCCTAGTTATTCATGATCTCTTCAATTAGAGGCTTTCCCATTTAGTTGCATTTCTATGATATGAGTGTCGTAGATTGTAGTAAAAGTGTTCCCAAGCCTAGGAATCCCCTTTGATGAATTGATGATTAGTAATATACAATAGATCATGATAATTACATGATGCCTTAGCTAAAAACATTGCTTGTGAGCTATTGTACCTAGCAAAAAATAAAATAAAAAGAAAAAAAAATGATATATGATATAAAATGTATCCTAGCTTCTCATATCAATTATTACTTGGTATCTAATAATGAAATTGAAATAAGCACGTGACAAATTATTGATAATATTTTCTTTCTTTTAAATACTTTTTTATAATGATTTTGATTAATTGATTTTTAGGGTGTAATAGACTACGTACTTGGACATTTTTGGATAATAGATTTTTTACACATATATAATGATTTATAATGTTATTTTTATTAAATTTTTAGTTTATAAGTATAATATCAATATTAAATGAGTTTTTATTAATTTTTACCTTTTTTTTCATTGTTGAAAATTATCAAAACAAACCCGATCTGGCCTAAATCTAATCCGGTCTCAATATGAGTTTAACAATTTAAATTTTTATTGGGTTCGGGATGATGAAAACCAAATTGTATTGACAAATAAGGTAGAAACGTTAAATGAGATATTTAAGAACTTACTTTCATGAGAATCTCTAATTACTAATTTGTGGACTTTTATCCAAAATTTTGGATATCTGTCCCATGGCACACTCCATTCATAAGGAATGAAAATTACCAAAAAGTATCATTATCTTTTGTGTTGTTCCAACTCTCTATCATGATGAAGTTATTACTAGGGTCATAGAGACATAATTGTTTCATTAACTTTGCACTTTGTTAATAGATAATACAAGTTTTAATAGTATGATAGTCAATTTTTAAAATAAATTTTAATAAGATGAATTGATTATTAATAAGTTCGAATTTTTTTCTGCGTGAAGTATTTTTCTAAAATCTGCAATCTTATAATAAATGATAGAATCATTGAGGTAAAAAATTTAATTATTCATCTTTGGGAATATGAAATGTTCGAGAAGTTCTCATTCCCATTTACAAGTGTTCAGAGAAGGTTTAGAGGATCAAAAAGTTGTGTATATCAAACCTTTGCGTTTTGATGTTCTAACAAAAATGGAACTCTACAAAATTAATGCTAAGTCTCGCTATCGATTATAAAAAAACAATTGAACGAATAAAAGATTAAGATATAAATCTATGATTGGACATAATGGATTCATGAGTGAAGAAGATTGGCTACTGATGAGAAGTTTAAGTGATTTTTTATAAAATTTCTATGTCATCACATTGTATATTTCTTAGGTCAAAATATATCACTTCTAACACTTACATTCATGGAGTGAATTTGAATAAAATCCTTCTTTTATAATAGTCATAAAGTGAGAATATTTTTTTACATGATATGGGAATAAATATTAGAATCAAGTTTGAAAAATATTATAATATTGACAAAATGAATGTGATATTGATTATAATAGTATTGTTAGATCCTTGTTATACATTAAAATATGTGAAATTCTGGTATTCAAAGTTTTATTACATTGTCATGTTTATGAAATCATTTTATCAATAACATTAATTGACACTGTTAGATAAGCCATCTAATAATGTATTAAATCTCCTCAAAACTCTAGAGATATTGATAATAATAATACAAATATTGTTAAAATCTTTTAACAAAAATAAAAAAATATTGGCCTAATTTTTTGAAAAATAAGGATTGTGTGGGGATTCGATTAGAGCTAGACTAGTATTTCAAAGAATAATTTTTTTAATTCTTGTTTGGCGAATAATCTCATCTTACATCATAATGCTTTGTGTGTTAGGTGAAAAGTAATATATTTTTGTTAGAAATGTTATTTGATCATAAATTTTCTAGGATATAAAACTTTAGATATTTAAAATTCAGTACAAACATGTAAACATGAGATTTTAAGGTGATTGCTCTGGATCTCTTTCTATGTTATTCAATAGATGATAGTATCGGTTTAGTGGATTTATGGTTTGGAATCAATAACATGGTTTTGTCTTGATTGATAAATTGATGAAGAGACCATGTCTGCAAATTTTTGAATGACAAACATTGACCAAAGCTTCAATTTCTCATGGCTCTAAATTCCACACACAAACAAAAGCAACAGTAGTACCTATACTATGAACAAGATATTATACAAGTTACATAATCAAAATTTAGTTATATAATCATCATACACAAAATACACAATTTTTAAACTAATAATATTTAACTAAAATCACATCATAAAATAAAAACTTAGGAAGAAAATACCTCTATCTCGAAAGCTATTGGACCAAGCACATACATTGATACATAGAGGGAGGGATAGAAAAAAAATATAGAAACCCATTTTCAAGTTTATTTAACATAAAACACAACAAGAAAAAAAGAATCACAGCTCTATATTTTGAAATAGTCGATGCATAAAGGAAAGGGAGGAGAAGATAAAATGTTGAAGCTCTTCTTCCAAAAATTTGTATGGCCAAAAAAGCTTTCACTACACCATTATGCATTTTTTTCATTTGTTTTAATAAAAAATAGATGGGGGAACTCTCTCATCTGAGAGGGCACCACAGATGCCCTTTTGTAAAAATGGGAATAATCCCATTTTTGATTTTTTTTTTGAAAAATAAACCATGGGATTTTATCCCACATTCTTTGTCTACCATATTCCACCCATTCAAAAAAAAAACAAACAATAAAGAAATCAATCTCCCCAACTCGAGTAGACCCAATAAATATTATTATTTACTTTTAGTGATGAGATACATACTAGCAAATACATTAAAGAAATTAAGTTCTGCTAATGATAACAATTTTGTGAATATATTAGTGACATTTCTTTCGTGTGTACTTTTTTGAAATACAATTGATTTATTATTCAATAAGTCTCATATCCAATGATATTGCATATCAATGTGCTTCGACTTACTTTTGAATAATAAATTTTAAAAAGATATATAAAACTATGGTTGTCAAAGCATATAATGTATATATCCTATCATACATCCATGCTTACATGAAATAATTTTATTTATAATGTTTATTTGCAGGCGTTAGTAGCTACAATGAACTCAACCTTAGTGTTGGATAGTGCTATACACTTATGTAGCTTAGATTGTTAGGATATAGCTCCGCCTTCAAATGGTATTAAATTATATGAGGTAGATCTACATGAATCTAAATCATTGATCATATCATAATCAATATATTAAAGAAGCACAAGTTTTTACCTACCCAATTACAAAGATAGTTATGAAATCTTCTATAATTACCTCATGATAAATTTCACTACAATATCTTCTCAGTTTTGATATAAAATAATTTAAAACATTGACAATGTCTGTATACTGGTTTAATGCATACCATAGTATACATAAGGTACTGAATTCTAAGACAAAGAGGGCATGACTCATATCCCTTATTTTCTCATTAGTCTTAAGACTTGCTTGGTACTCAACATAAAATATTTAGCTAAGTGAGTTGATATTTTCTTAGCCTCTTTTATGCAAAATCTCTCAAAAGTTTTACTGATATATCACTGAAGATAACTAGATATACCTAGAAAGAATATCTTGGATGAATCTAATTCCAAAAATCTATCTTACTAGGACTAATAATTTTATAGAAAAGACTTTTCTCAGCTCAACTTAAAGCCTATCAATTTGTGCTTTATCACAACTAATAATCAATATATCATCAAAATATAATAAAAGTATGAATATATTTTCACTTAATTGAAGATTGTCAAATATATAGTAGTCACAAGATATATGCTAAAAGTTATAAGACTCCATAAACAAATAATAGTTTTTTTATTACTATTTAGGAGCTTGTTTAAAACCATACAAACTTTTGTTCAGTTTGTAAATAGGATCATACTTCCCCTCTACAATAAATCCCTCATGTTGATCCTTGTAGAGAGTCTTGTGATTGTCACAATGAAGAAAATTAGTAATCACACCAAGTTGAACAATTATAAGTTCAAGCTTGCAGAAAAATTCAGAACTATTCAAATAGAATATATCTTCACTATAAGAGAAATTATTTCATCAAAATTAATTCCTTTCTTTTGACTAAACTCTTTAATTACTAATCGATCCTTATATCTCAGTTAAGTATCATTATTATAAGGTTTTAGTCTAAAGTGTCATCTATTTTTTAAAGTATGATTCATTTTCGGTAAGCATGCTAGATCATAAAAATGATTGATGTGAAGTGACTTCATCTCTTATTGCAGAGCCCAAAATTATTCCTCTTTATTCTCAAGAGAGATGACCTCCTAAAAGCTCTCAAGCTCAAGCTCACCTATATTCATAAGTAATATAAAATCACGAAATCTAAATGATCTTCTCAATTTAGATTGGTGTCTTTGCATATCTAATTTCATTAGATAGATTATAGCTATCAAACTTACTTTTCTATTCTACCTCATTATTAAAACTTATGGGGATAAATTATCTTTTGCTCTCTCTCTCAACTCTAGCATAAAAATTCTGAAAGACCTGAAATACTTGATCTTTCATTTTTAGTGTATATGCCATCAATTTCTTGAAGTGATCATTAATGAAAATGACAAAAAAAGGACCCTGCCTATTATTCTACATTACATGGATTATATATTAGAATGAATAAGATTAAGGATATTTGATCTTCTTGAGGGTGGATGAGAGTGACAATATATTCTATGATTTTTTCTAGCCATGTTGTCCATACACTCATCAAGAGAAGATCTTTAGTCTAATAGTTATATATATATTTTTAGCTACAAGACGATCAAGTCTCATGTGACCAAGTCTCATGTGACCAAGTCTCATGTGACCAAGTCTCATGTGACCAAGTCTCATGTGCCTAAGACCAATGCTGTTCTTTTGATAAATAATATTTGGATAATCTCCATGCACTCTTACATAAGTAGAATATAAAGTACTATTCTTATTACCCTCACAATGAGTAATGCATCATTGAGAGTTTTCACTTGTGATCAATAAAATGAGTATCAAATCACATGTCATCAAGTATGCTATTAGACACTAGGTTCACATGAATAACCACTATGTACTAAACATATCTAAGCATTTGCTGATGTCTTATCTGCATCTGAAGACAAGTATCTTTTATGCCTAAAATTTCTAATGTCTCTATTATCCATATTTACATTGTTATAATCACTATGTGTATATGTAGTAAAAAAGTTAATATACATGGTAATATAAAATGATGCTCATAAGTCTAAGTCAATCACTCTTTCGAGATACAATATTAGTAGAATTATCATTATTATTGAGTCTCAAGTCTCCTTAAAAGGTGATATTGGCCTCTCTCTCTCTCAAGTCTATCTTCTCTATGTACTTTTGCGATAGTATTTTCCAAGAATTACAGTTTTGTTTCATGTATCTTATCTTGTTATAGTGATAATACTTAACTACTTTTCTATGTTGTGACATACCTTTGGAAAAATTAGTTCTTCCATTAGGCTGTCTATCTCGTGGTGCTCCTACCATGTATCTCAGAAAAGAGACTATTATGAGGAGCTCATCTTTTCTTATTTCTCCTTGCTTATTTTGACAACAAGTTTCTAAGATAACTTGCATTGACACAATAATATGCTCAAGGAAACCACACAGTTATCCCAACTATCGAAAAGTGAGCTCAACATTAAGCAAGCTAGTAACTTATCTTTTATGACTATTTTTATGGATGAAATATGATTTACTAATTCTTGAAAAATATTAATGTGTTCTGACATTAAATTACCACCATTAAACTTTAGGTTAACTAGTAGTTTAATAATTAATGTTTTATTTCTAAATGTATTATTTTGAACATAGACTCTAGTTTCATTCATAGTTTATCTACCTTTCTTTAATTGGCAACATGTCGAAAAATATTAATGTTTTTGCTTATCCATTGATGAATTGTGGAGGCATTTCTATAGTGCATGTCTTCTCATTTTTTACTTGTTTTTAGGCTTTATCATCTTTCTCATAGAGTTATACATCTATTTGACTACAAGATTCTCACAAATTCTATTTTTTTCAAATAGAATAATTAGTCTTAGTTAACTTTATTTTCAAATTATGATATTCTATGATAATAGAGAATAATAGCAATCATGAATAACTAACACAAATAAAAATGTATCAAATTACAATTAAAATCACTATATTGATATTAAAATACTATGATATCAATATAATGATAACGAATAGGCTAGATATCATTTTAATATCAATGAAAAATATACTTCTCCATGGAAGTTTAGATATTACTTTTTGGTTGATATCGATAACCTTTCTTTGTTACTAATTATTGAGAGTATGATATCTGGAGCATTGTTTATTCAAAAATACAAAATATTGGGAATAATATTTTTTTTTGATATATCTATTGGGAATAATACTTGGTTATATAAATAATGGAAGTAAAACATAAATTAATCCAAAGGTGAGAAATCACAATACAAAAATTCTGAAAAATCTAATGTATTAAAAAAATAAGGGAGAATTATGTTTTGGGGTGTTTCCCTAGAAAATTTTAAGATTTAAAAACTAAAATTTTGATATTTCTAAAAAAATCACAAAACTAAAAATAAATTAAAAATAAGTGCACCCAATTTCATAAGTCCTAAACTACCCTCACACTCACCCCTCGCCCTCGCCCATCTCTCCTAGCACGTCGCCCTCACCTCTCGCCCCTCTTTCCCCACCCGTCTTCATGAGCTCCTTCGTGGAGTCGTCGTCGAGCTTTCGGTCGAGCCACTAGAGCTCGAGGGAGCTCCTTGTCGAGCTCCATGAGCTTGATGCTGATCTCAGTCAAGCTCCTTGAGCTTGAAGGAGCTTGACGTTTCTCTTGGTTGAGCTCCTGGAGCTCAAAAAAGCTTTACGATGAGCTCCTAGAGCTAGACTGAGAGCTCCATCGAGCTCGAAGGAGCTTGATGCTGAGCTCCTGGAGCTCGAAGTAGCTCGATCTAGAGCTCCATTGAGCTCATTGTTCGAGCTCCAGGGGCTCAATAGAGCTCTCGGTCGAACTCCCTCGATGAAGGATGATGCCAAGCTCTTAGAGTTCAAAAAGTTCTCGGTCAAGATCTAGTAGCATGACCACAAGCTCTAGAAGATCGATGGAGATCGTGGTCGAGCTCTATCGAACTCGATGTGAGAGGGCGAGGGTCAATGGGGGAGGGCGCTGGTAGTTTAGTATAAACGTAATAGAGTGCACTAAATTTAAATATTTTAAGATTTTGGTGACTTTTTTTGAAACTTAAAAATATAAGTTTAAAATTCTTAAATTTTTCTGGTGGAGCACCCCAAAACATAATCTTCCAAAATAATAATAATCTAAGATACAACAATGTGAATTTAACTTTGTGTGCAAAATTATGTTTTGGTCTAAAATATATTTTCTAGGATATAAAACCCTAGAAATCTAAAATCTAATATAATACATAAATCTTTGATTTTGGGATGAAAGCTCTAGATCTTTTTATGCATTATTCTTTAAGTGATAGTGGCGATTCATCAACTTCTCATCTCAAAATTTACGTTGTATTTGCTTCTCGATTGCTAGATCAAAGAGAAGATTATTTTTTGCAGTTTTTTGAATTTTTAAATATTATTTAAGCTTTAATTATTCACAACTCATAATCATACACCAATAAATAAATAGCAGTACCCACAGTACGACCAAGAAATTAGACAAGTTGCATAATCAAAATATTAGTTATATAATCAACATACATAAAATGTTTAATTTTGGTTATGATTCCTTGATACAACAATGTTTATAGAATAGTGAAGAAGATGAAGAAATCATGTAGAAGATGAAGAAATCATGAAGAAGAAGAAGAAGAAATTGCAAAGGATGAGAGAACCAAGCACTAAAAAATTCCAATAACAAAAAATGACCTTCGATTAAAAAATAAAAAAGATAACAGAGTTTTTATATCACATATCGAAAAATGATAATAGTCAAAAGTGACTTTAATAAATATAGTGTATCAGACATGATGATTTAATGATAAATCAAAAGAGTGAGTTCATAAAATAACCAAATATAGTGAGCCCAAGTACATCAAATTTAATTCCATTATCAATAATCTCCCCCATTTGATGTAATTGGCATGATTCCTAGCTTTTCTCTAAGGTAGATCAACTTTTCTTTTGATAGTGGTTTGGTAAAAATATCAACTAACCACTATTCAGATCTACAAAAAACCAACTTGATTTCATTAGCTATAATTGCATCTCTAATAAAAGGATACTTAAGTCCTATGTATTTTGTTCTGTTATGCATCACAACATCATTAGCTATGGATATGGTGGATTGATTGTCACATAATAAAATATTCAGTTCTTTTATTAGTTGATCCAAATCATTCAGAAATTTTCTCATCCATAGTGCATGTGAGGTTGCTACTGAAGCAGAAATATATTCAGTTTTGGTAGTAGAGAGTATAACTATAGATTGCTTATTGGATGACTAAGATACAGCTACAGTTCCTAGTATAAAGATGTATCTAGAAATGCTTCGATAGTCTTCTGGACATCCACATCATTAACTATCATAGTAATTGATTATCTAAATGTGATTTAATCTATGGTATTTTAATCCTAAGTCTAATGTCCATTTAAGATAGCTTAATATCTTTTTTGTAGTACTAAGATGAATATGATTAGGTGCATGCTTGGACAGAAGGTGTATTGCATATACTATGTTGGGTTGTGTTGCAGATCCATACAATAGACTATCAATTAACCTTCTATATACTTTGCCATTAATTATTCTCCCTTGGGTAGAAATCAATTTTTGATTTGCAATTAAAGGTGTGAAAACTAGGTTACAGTCCTCCATGCCATAATTTTTCATTAATGATTGAATGTATTTGGTTTGGGACACTATTACATTATTTCAGTCTTGAATAATTTCAAAACCCAAGAAGTGACTAAGTGAACCTAAATCTTACATTTTATACTTATCTAACATGTCATGTTTGAAGGCTTCAACCAATTATGGGTTATTACTTGTAAAATTTTTGTCAAGTCACAACCAATATGCCAGAATTTTAATCTCTCTTAATGTACTATGTTGGCTTACTCATACTTCGTTTGAATCATTGATTCAACGAGTATGAATTTATTTGTTGATACCAAGCATGTGAAGCATATTTCAACCCATATGGAGCATTGTTTAATTTATAAACACAGTATTCAGCCCATTATTTTACAAACATAAAGGGTTGTTCTACATAAATCTCTTCTTTCAAATTACCTACAAGAAGATAGATTTTGTGTCTAGCTGGAACACAGCCCATCCTTTATTTTCAGCTAAGGCTATTAGGAACCTTACTATTTCTAACCTTGCTACTGGAACAAATGCTTAGAAATAATCTGAGCCAGTCCTTTGAGAATAGCCCTTGGCCACCAATCTAGCCTTTTATATCGGTTGATTACTGTTTAGTTGACTCCTAACTTTAAACAACCACTTAACCTCAATGTTGTGTTTATTTTTAGGTATGTCTACTAATGTCTAAGTGCTGTTTTTCTTTATGATAGACATTTTTGTTTTCATAGCATCAACTCATACTTGGTGCCTTACTACCTCTTCATAGTTGAGGGGCTTAACAGAGGAGCAATTACACTATAGATAGATCTCTTCTAATGTCTTATATTTGACTGATGTACTAATTTCATCATGTATTTCTATGTCTACTTCTGATTCAAAGTGAGAACTAGAAACATACCATGGCTTGCATTCACTATTATCATTTGCTAAAGAATCTAGACTCCATCCTTGTATATTGACATTTTGCACATCAGAATTTTGCATATTACCTTCCCATTTAGCATTCTCATCAATGATTACATCTCTACTCACCAAAAATATTTTTTTACTAGTAAATATAGTCTTTAACCCTTGGATTGCATATTATATCCAACTAGAATATATTTTAGACACTTGGAATCTAACTTAGATATAGCATGTTTTGATATGTGAGAGTAACAGATATTCCTAAATACTTTTAAGTGTTGTATACTTGGTTTTCTCCCACTCCAAGTCTGTAATGGTGTGAGGTCTTTTAATGCTCTAGTTGAGCATCTATTGAGTAAAAAGACTGTTGTGTTAACTATTTCTACCCAATAGTTTTTAGGAAATTGTTTCTCACTTAATAGTTTTCGGGCCATTTCTACTACACTCATATTTCTCCTCTCTACAATACCATTCTGTTGTGGTGAGTAGGAGGTAATTAGGTGTCTCTGAATTCCTCTTTGATCATAGAAATTGTTAAATTTTTGTGAGAGAAACTAACTATCTCTATTTGTTCTAAATATTTTTATACTTAGACTAGACTGCCTTTCTATTAGGTATACAAACTTCTTGAAATATTCAAAGGCTCCAGCCTTGCATTTCAAGAAGTAAACCCACATCATCTGAGTACAATCATCAACAAACAACAAGAAATATCTATTGTTTGCTAGGGATTGAATTGACATAGGTCCACATATATAAGCATTAACTAGTTCAAGAGGTTGGGATGCTCTCCAGGCATTGCTTTTGGGAAAGCTCTGTCTGGATTGCTTACCCATGGCATATTTTTCACATACTAAAGAGAAAATGCTTAGATTAGATGGTAGACCACTCACAAGTTGATTTTGTGAAAGTAAATTTAAACTTGTGTAATTCAGGTTGCCCAACCTTATGTGCCATAAAATTGCCTCTTGTTCAACATTCATCCTTAGAGCTATATTCTATTTCTAATCAAGGGTCAGAGGGAAACTCCTCCCACCAGACATTTTTAATGTCCTGAGAGAGTTTTCTGACTCTTGATTGAATATGTTACATGATTATCTTTGAACACCAAATTATATTCACTCTCCATTAATTGTCTCACACTAAGGAGATTCTATGTCCAATGATGGAACTAGTAATACATCTTTTATGATTTTATCTATGTAGGAGTGGAGAGAGTGAATTTGCCCATTGCTTTTGCTTGGACAAGTTCATCATTTTCTAACTTTACTTGCCAATTTACTAAAGGTTGTAAAATCACAAAAATATCATGATTTCCAAACATGTGATTTGAGCAACCACTGTTCATAAATAATATATTCAAAGAGTGATTATATTTGGTTTCTATCACATAGAATATATGCTCTACAAAGGATGTTTCCTCTACACAATCAGCACATTGAATGTGCTTTGCCCTATAGTCATTAGATAGATACCCAAACTTTTTACAATTTTGGCATTGTTCTTTGTCTGGACCAACACTCTTTCTTAGTGTGGTTGGTTCTCTTGCATATGTTGCAAAGGATATGTAAACTTCTTAGTTGAGGTGTATTCAAAGATATAAAGATGCATTACTAATGCGTTTTCCTCTAAACTTATTTTTATTGACATAACTGGACATCCTTTTTTTGTTTAGAATTTCTATTACTTGACTTTCTGCTTTTACACTTGGTGTCTCTTATCTGGATTGCATCCACAATGGACAATATTCTCTTGAGTAATCGGATTTCATAGGATTTTAGTGAGTTGAAGACTTGTTGAGTAGTTAATTTTAACAAGTCCTTTGTTGCCTCAATCACTATAATAATAGGGTCAAATTTGTCCGGCATGCATATAAGTAATTTTCCAACCATTCAAGTTTATATAATGGCTTCACCATAGATTTTAAACTGGTTAATCACATCCAGAAACTAAGTGGAGAACTCAATGAGAGAATCTGAGTTATTCATCCTTGGATTCTGAAAATCTCTTCTTAATGAATGAAAGATAGCACCTCGGGATTTTTTATCTCTCTGAAATTCTTTCTTAAGAAGGTCCCAAGCTTGTTTAGCTTTAATATAGCCTAATAGTTAGGGAAAATAGCATTATTAACACCATGTTGGATGAACAATAATGATCTTGCATTAGATTTTTGGAGTTCACGTTCTTTTAACACCTCTTTTTCTTCTAGAAAATTGAGGTCTTTGTGTTCTGTGTAACCAATATTTATAAGATCCCATAATCTTGCAATATGAATAGTGCTTTCATTTTAACAAAATAGTAATCGAAGTTTTTTCCATCAAATAGAGGTATAGGGATAAACCCTGAGCTTGAGGAACTTAGATTTGTGGTTGTCATAATGATTATGTTCAAAAATCTTAAAGAAATTTGAGCAGAAAATTAATGATCTTGTAAGAATGGTATTTATTTAATACAAAAATTCTAGATCTAAACAAATCTATACTGGATCTAAAAGATCTGTGAATTTCTGTTTAATTCAGAATAGGAACTCAAGAACAATTGATCTGCAGAAGTTATTTTAAACAGTCATTTCAAAAGAATCTTCAGCCTCATATCAAAATTGTGATTTGATAGCATATGTTGTATTTTAGTTATGATTCATTGATACAATAAGGATTACAGAACACTGAAGAAGATGATGAAGAAATTACGAAGAAGAAGAAGAAATCACCAAGAATGAGAGAACCAAGCACAATAAATTCTCATAACAAAAAAATGACATTCAATTAAAAAAATGAAAAAGAAATAGAGTTTATATATTATATATCAAAGATGTTAATAGTCAAAGTGACTTTAATAAATAAAGCATATCAGACACGCTCATTTAATGATAAATCAAAAGGGTAATTTTGTAATTTAACCAAGCATTGTGAGCCCAAGTGCATCAAATACAAGCTCATTATCAACATAACATACATAAATTATAAACTATAGCATTAGGGTGAAATCACATCATAAAACATAAACTTATGCAACAAAATACCTCTATCCTGAAAACATATTGACCAAAACCACATAACGACACATAGAGGGAGGAAGAGAAAAAGATGCCAAAAACTTTTTTTCAAGCTTAGGTATCGTGAAATACAACAAGAAAAGGAAACCCTCTCTAAAGTAGCAGAATTATAGAGGAATGAGAAAAGAAGATAAAATGTCAAAGCTTTCTTCTTCCAAAAATATTTATGGCCAAAAATACAAACACTGCATGCTATGCATTTTTTTTATTAGTTTTAATAAAAAATAGATGGGGACACTCCCCCATACAAGAGGGCACCAAAAGTGCCCTCTTGGATGAATAATATTTATGCATATATAAATATTTATATATGCAAATGCTATGCATATATAAATGTTATGAATGAATACAAACATAAATTTTTATATTCATATATTAGGTTATATAAGCATAAAATTATGCATATTAAAGTTTATAGATATAATGTATCATATATATATATATATATATATATATATATATATATTCATAAACTTATATATGCATAACATTTATAATTTTGCATAATGTTATGGGCATATAAGTTTATACATGCATACTGCTTATGCATTTATAAACACAATGCCTAATGTTATGCATATATATAAGGTTTATACATGCAATCCATTTGAATATATAAACTTCAAAAACATATTATGAATAGAATGATTGGCAAAGATATTCTTAAGACACATATTTGAGATTCACGAGGATAGAGCTTTTAATCATGTGATTGTACCGTCTTATCTCTTTTATCAATCAAATTATTATACTTTTGGTACATAATATGTACATATATAAATATTTACATAATTATTAATATTATGCACACACACACACACACACACACATATATATATGCTAGACATTATGCATATATAAATACATAAATCATAATCATAAACATTAACGTCATCATTTATGCATAATATTATGCATAATATTACTAACATGAATACTATTTTTTGAAAATATCAATTTTAGTTTTTTTTTCTTTTTTTTTTGTTGATTTTTAAAATATTAGAAATAATTTTATTATTTCATTTTTAATTGCACAAAAAATATCCAAACCATAAATATTTTTATTTTGAGAATTCATTAATAAACAAAAGTACCCATGGCACAATTATTACTATTTTGTGGTACTTATCATATTTAAATTTTTAATTATTGAATAATAATTGATATTCATAAAGTGAAGTGTTCCCATTAACATTGTAATGCATTGGTAAACATTTTTTTTTATAAAAGAGCACCTTCAATTCCTATAAGTAGCTTCTTTTTCACTATTTAATATTGTGTTGTTTAGCTCATTTAATTAATTTATTTGATAATCTATTTTGATCATGTAATTCTCATAACTCGATAATTTGTTGAATTTTCTTAGTAAGTTATAAACTTTCAATTTCTAATTAATATTACTATTGAATTTAATGTTTTATCATTGTATCATGATTTTTCTTTTGTTTGTCCTAGCTTCAACATTGGCCTCATTATTAATGAGCTCATCAAGCACAATTTTAATATTCTAATGCTTTTTGCATTTTGTATTGTGTTAACCTTGGTAGCAAATTTAAGAGTTAGTTTTCATTCAATCATTTCAAATTTCTTTGGAAAATTGTGTATTCTTGAATAAAATCTTAAATAAAACTTGTGCCATGTTTTGAACTTGAAATTATTATAGTTGTAATGTAAATGATTTTTAATATAGTATGGGATTTTATATATGTTTTAATTTGTTAAATTAAATTTATTATAATGTTGCAAATAATCTAATGTATAATTTAGTTTAGTTTTTCTTAACTATCATTCAAATAATTCCTATCTGTTTTAAATGTATATTATTTTTAATAGTAATACAATTTAAAATGTATCTACTTGATTAGAAACAAGATAAAGATGCTTGTGAGATGAGATTAAGTGATCAAAATTATCATTTAATAAAAATATGGCATAGTATCATAGTTTAATTTGTGTTTTTCACAAATTTTCAATTTCTTTTTTTCCTTTTATATTGTATTTTATTTTTTTTTCATTTAGTACAATATTCTAATTATTACAAAAAAAATATTATTTTGTAAAATTATAGTATATATATCTAGATTGCATTTTAACTAGCAAATATAAATGTAATATTATTCAATTGTTCAACTTCTTTCATTAGTATGTCAGATAATTCCATTGAATCTGCAAGCTATTTTTTTTTTATATCTTCATAAACAAACTCTTCCTTTTTAAGTTATGAAATATAATTTTCATATCTAACCTAATGATAAAACTTCTACAAACAAATATATAACACATCATTTAATTTAATCTACCTATTGTAACTACAACTTATGTGGGTTGGCTTGTGTTGAGGTGTAACCCTAACAAAACCCAAATTAAGCCAGGGTTCAAAAATTCCTACCTTGGGCTAAACTGAAACATGAGAACGTCAATGAAAACCCAACATATTTGACATTTTGAAACTAATGTTGGGTCAATGTTTCTAATGTTATATCAAATAAAATCCATTATTATAGTCATTATTTATGTTATATATGTATAAAAATAATAAATAAAATTATTTTAATAAATTATAACATATGATGAACTATGGTTACTAGTAAAATTATGTAGTTTTTATGTAAAATGTGAGATTTGGTTAATTTATTGAAAGTTAGAAAAAAAAATTATATAGTCAGAAGTAGTGATAATTTTCATATGTCATCACTCTCATATTAACACTTTAAATGAATAATATATTCTTTTTGCTATTAAATTTTTTGGGAGCCACAACTATAATAACTATAGTTATTAAGCCTACTGATGCTAAAAATCATAACATCTTTAAAAGCTAGTAATGCTATTAAATTATTTGCAATAATCAAATGTATTATTGGTGCTAAAAATCATTACAACAATAGTATCATGATTTTCTAATTATTGTCACTAAGGGGGCGTTTGTTTTTTTGTCTTAACACTGAAAACAAATCAGTTTTAGCATTAAGCCGAAACGTATTTTATTTTTTTAACATTTTTCACTTAAAATTATTTAAAAAATATCTATACTATTAAGTTTTTTTTTTGGCCTTTTCTATTCAGAAAAAGTCAAAGTGAAAAATTATGGATTGAAAAATGCTCGATTCAGCATTTTTCAAGTTCCCATTCGTAAACAAAAAATCCTCACTCCTTTAATAGAAATAAATTATTAAAAAAACAAACAACTTAATATTAAATGCTATTAAGTATCAATAAGCATTAAGCTCGAAAAAATTTCTATTAAGCATTAAGTAAAAAAACAAATGCCCCCAAAGACTGACTTTTAGCTATATAAAGTTCCAACGAGCATTTACTTGAGTAACAATAATTTTTAGGGCCATCACTTTTTTATCTAGAAGAATATACAAATTATGGCTATTCAAAGTGTCTCGACATAGTTTTACCAAATTGAAATACTCAACCATGACTAATATCAGTGTTGAAAATATTTGATGTAAGAGAGAGATCAAGGCTATGACTCATTCTCAATACCATACCTTATATTATGGGGACAATGAAAATATACAATCATGGGCATTCCTAGCATCATAGCAATCTAAAGCAAGTAAGAGAACTAAGCAATGACTCATTTGCAACATTGCAACTTTGTGTTATAGACATAAAAGTCAAAGTATTGATATTTTAGACACAAAAAAAAAGAAGTCGTACTTAAACATAGTCATAACCTTGTAATTAAAACAAATTCATGGTATCCAAACTTTTTTGTGAGGTTCTTTTTGAAAGAAAATTCACAACTATCTCGTTAGTTATGACTTAACCTTAACCATATATAAAACACTATCATAATTTTTTGTGAATTTATTTTTCTTTTTCTTCTTCTCCACTTCGAACATACTTATTGCAATTCGAAATTTTTAAATATTTGAGTTTTATAGATGTGGAGAAATTAATTTCAAAGCTAAGTGTGAGAAGAGAAAAGATAGAGGTGAGCTCCAAGACTAAAGGCAATCAATATAAGTAATATATCACTTAGACTTCTTCCAATTTCATGATGCCTGAACATAATTTTTTACTACGGGGAAAAGATGGATGACATCTATTCTAGCCAAGAAAAATTTTGTGGGCAAGCAGGGGTTTAATAAGTTCATCCCACATTTCCAGCTAATCATAGAGAAAAGAAATTGATATTGACTTTGTATGCACATGGAACAAAAGAATGTGCTATCATGTGAAAGATTTACTTCTTCATAGAAGACATGGAAGATAAAATGTGATATGTATAATATATAATTTGTTTTGTTATCAATTTTCTTAATCTTCTATTTTATTTCTTTATTTTATTTATAGATGCAAGTACTAATATGTTATCGTTGAGAGATTGGATATGTGGCATTAAAACAATATTAGGGGTTTTGCTTACTGGGCCGAAGAAATTTTTGGTGCATGACCTAGTCCATTATGAAGATTATACTGATTCTATTTTATGGATAATTTTAATTATTCTATAAATATATGTTGTATCTGTAATCATGATTAGTGACTCTATTCTTCTTTCTCTCGATTCTATATTAAAACATTCAAGATTAATAAATTTTAAGCTCAGCATATTTTTCTGGTGGACATAGCTAGTCATATTGAACGGCTAATGAACCACATTAAAATGGTGTCTATTGTGGTTAAGTTATATTCTGCACAATCCATTGATTGTATGTTATAGCATAATCACTTATATACTAGATAGAAATTCTAAAAATCGGTATGAATAGTTTTGGTTTGTTTTCATTGAGAGTTTATAAATGAAGTATTTGGATTACAATGAACTATGAAAAATATATTCTTCACAATTTTAAAGGTGTAACAAAACTACAAGGTAATCACCAAGATGTTGATGAATCAATGATGAAGTTGGGAGAGTTTCATCAAAAAGTATATATAGTTACTTAACATAGATAGAACTCATAGAAGAGAGTAAGGTTTGGTTATACTATTTGTTCTCTATTTTTTAGCGGACTCTCTATCTTTCCATTATCAAGAAAGATATGACAATCTTACTCTTTGTCTTAGTGAGAGGATATAAAATTCATATGAGGATGATCTTGGAGAAGTCTATTTGGCATACCAAATATTAAATAAATTTAAGTATTTTAGTGATTATTCATGATATGGTATATATAAAACAGCCTTTAAATATTAAATAAATAATAGTTTTTGATATATTATGATAAATAGTAATGAAATTGAGTAATTTTTATACGAGTTTAAGACATGGTGGATTATTGAGAAAGAGGAAAGTCAAAAGTTATGTAAAGCCATTACATTTCTTTATTACAATTTTTTTACACCTCATTGTGCAATTATGTATTTTTTATATAAATTATTGACCAACACTTTATATAAATAGTCATGATAACCCTTGTGTGGCATGACTCTACTATCTCTTATACACAATTATTTTATTATGTAACATATTCTTTTTGACTACAAAACTTACTTGAACTCGTAGCTACACTAACTTATAATATTTTTTATGACTATGACATTAATTCTCTTCACATCAATCAAGTTTGTTTTCAAAGTCAAGGCAAACCACTGATGTCATGACTTCTCATTATAGATTCTTCAAGTCTAAGGCAAAAGCTACAATACTATTCCCATCACCACGACTTTTGGCTACAAAAAGTTCCTAGGAGTAATACTTGAGTCGTGACTATTTTCAGGACCACAATTCTCTGCTCTAGAGAAATAACCAAATTGGCAGCATATGTATATCTTTTAGCATTGTAACATAGTGTTACAAAAGCAAACTATGTAGTCAAGCCCATTTCTAGCACCATGGGCATCTGATATAAGAGATAGATGAAAACCATAACCCTTTCCTAACCCCACAACATTGTGTTTCAGAGACAACAAATACAATCACAGAAATTCTTAATGCCATAGTTATTTGTTGCAAGAGAGACCAAAGTTACACCCTATTCTTGGTACCACAACTTTGTGATCTAGATTCAAAATGTACAGACACAGTCATTCTCAATTCTAAACCTAGAAATATACTAAACCAACACCTCATTAATAAAAAAATGTGATTTTTGACTTAAATTTTATACCCAATCATTTGAGTATAAAAGGAGAAAATTTGAATTTGAAAGAAAATTTTTAGGGCAGATGAAAAGTGATAAAAGATAGTAATTTGAGAAAAATTTTCACCCAACCTTAGGTGAGATTCATAAGCAAATGGTGACGCAAGACATAAGTATAAACCATAAGAGGGAGTAAATTTTGACATACCCTAGAAGCAAATCTAATACATATGACCAAGTAATATGGATTTTAGATTTAATTCATAGATACTCTTGAGAGATATCATTGGGAATCTAAAATTTCATGAGATATATCTTTAATTATTTTATATACATTCCTCCTTAATAATAGGCTAAATTGAGGTTCATGGTTGTTATATTTAATTATGTGTTATAAATTCTTAATGAATAAATTTTATATTTGGATTTTGTTATGGTTTAGATATTGATGGATGTTTTATTTATCTAAAACTAAAACTAGAGTTTTATTATTAGTGAGTTTGACTAGTGAATTGATCATTGATACTTAATATGTGAAGAAAATATTTGTGTAATTGCTAACTCAAAAGAAGATTGAATTGATATAGATTGATTTTTTCTGAATAGTTTTTTAAGTGATTTCTATTCCTGGCATATTGAAAAACTATATTAGAAGAAATTGAAGTATTAATAGAGAAATCCATGGATTTAAGTTTTCACACAACTAAATTTTAAGTAGTGGGTAATTTACGTTAGCCATATATTTTTAATATTTTGAACAAGAGAGTTTGTTGAATTTCATTATTTTCATTAAGAATAAATGACATGTTAGACTTAATAGCTGCAAAAATCTCATTTATATGGTACTCCTCATACCACATAAAATTATTGTAAAAAATCATTTATTAGAAAATCAATTTTCTAGATCTAGAATCATTATATAATATCTTATTTTTTGTATAATTTTTTAGAGTCCAACTATATATGAGTTATGTTTTCAGAATATTAAACTATTATCTTAAATATATGTATTAATTGGGCCGAACAACTCGAGCTTGATCTTTCATATGAAAAAAAAAAAGATATGCTAGGCTTGGCATGACATGGTCTAAAACCATGCATACCCATGAGATAGCACATGCCATTACGAGCTAGCATGGATCGCGTGTTGTGCTAGGCATGGCCCATATGGCTGACATGTTTGGCCCAAAATGTGGCTTGGGTCCATGGCCCATCCCACATATAAAAAATACAATCATTATTATCATTCTTAAATTATTGTATTCCTTGGTTGTTGACATAATAATACCAACTCGCTTTCTTGTCAATGTTAGTAATGCCTAATAAATAAAATTAGAAAGCTTTTTAAACCCATTAGTCCATTGGATTTCTTCCAATGGCTAAGGGTTAGGAAATCCAATAGATTTTTTTTATTTTTGACTTATAATAATAAGAAAATAAAAATATATTTTTAGTGGTAAAACTTTTTATAAATACTATGTTAAATTTTTTAGATTTTCACATCATAATTATAATTTTTTCTCTCACTCTAATCTCTCAAAATATCAAAAGGCAACCTTATTTTTTAGTTAAATTGTTTTTTATTTGTTTTTGTAAATTAAAATTTCTAAATTATAATTTATTATATTGATATCTGAGTATGTTTTATGATTGGCACAAGTTGATTGTGTATTGTAGTTTGTAGGCTTGTTGCTTGCTTGGCATATTAGTTCAAGTTACACATAACACATTGCCTATTTTAGTTTTAATTTTTTTCAGTTATTAAATTTGTAATCAAATTGAATAAACAAATATTCCTCTTCTATTCAAAATTCTTTAAAAGTTAAATAAAAAAAATAAATATGAAAAATAATAAAGTTTATAAAAATAAAGTAAACATAGATATAGATTATAGATAGTAATGGAAATCTAACCAAAATCTATAAGACTGTATTGTCTCTTAGTCATAGGTTGATCTTGGCTACTGTAACTAAAAAAATCTAAGAATAGATGAATATCATTAGTATAAAAACACTGTATGATAACTAAAGTAAAAAATTTTAAGGATATCAAAGAAGATTATCTAAAATATATATTATAAAAATATATATAAATATAAGGGTACTGGTGATATTGAACACCTTTGGATATGTGTTGAATTAAAAGTGTAATACTCGAAGAGAAAGTCGAATTAACTATAATATATTATTAGATAATGTTTCGAAGTTAACTATGAATTTTTTGTTTAATACTCAATCAGACAGTCAAATTAAAAGCGTCAAGGATATTAAATTTCAAGCACCTCAAACTCGGTTAGCTTTGTTGCAATTGTATAAATTTTGTGATGATGCCAATCATAAAGTGAAGCATAGGGTCTTGCTAGGGCCCTAGAAAGTTTTTGAATTTTTACTTAGTATGGTATTTGGTATTATCATAGTGAGGAATAAGCTGCAGTCTAAATTTTGTGTATTTACAATACAACAAAGCATTTGGAAGTTGTAATATAATTTCGCCAATAATATCAAAATGAAGGATTTGAATCCTATTTTTGATACTGATATAGAGCCAATACTTCCAAAAAAATATCTATTTTTAAGAAAACACAATTGATAAGAATAAGCACGATGAAGAAATATAATCAGTTGGAGAGTACTTTTAACATAATCAATTCATAGGTACGTCAAAGTTACAGGTGATTGCATCCATAGAATGAAGTTTTTCAAGGTAAGAATTATTAAAATCCTATTGAAGGTAATGCCACAAGAAAGATTAAATGATCTAGAAATATTTTGTATTAAGAAATAATATGTTAGAAAATATTGATGGTGATAATATTATAAATGATTTTGAATCTAAAAAATTCTTGAGCATAATGTTTTTTTTTTGAACATTTGTATGCTTAATCTAATATATAATGTATTTATTTATATTGCAAAGAACATGTTATTTGTTAGTATAATAAAATATAACATTTACAAGCAATAACAAAGAATTACTACATGCACCTAAAACTTTATTTAGAAAGATTAAGGGCCCTTATATTGTGACCCTGTCTAAGGCTTCAAAAATATTAGGATCAATCCTAAGTGACAGACACAAACATTTATACTTGGTGGTCTCTGTTTTGACTTTTTGAATCAAACATGCATGTTAAGATTATTAAATGCTAATTAAAATTTAAATTAAAATTGAATTGCATTTATGTAAATTCTCACATAATTTTCTTTTTGGTTCTCATAAAAAATATTTCTTGTTAGACTTTATTCATTAATATTTGTTGCTTTAAAAGCTTGTATGTTGCTCTATGGTGCATGTCACACTAATTGATATTTTTTCCTTCTCTTGATGCTCTTTCTCACCTAAAACAAAAAGATATTGTCATTTTTCCCATTTTCCCTCACAATTCATCATCCTTTTTATATTTCCAATTTTCTTCAATTCTATCATTTTTTTTCCCCAACCTTGATGGATACATTAAGATACTTTTATGTATTTGAATGATAATTTATATGTGATTGTTTAATTTTAAAATAGATGATCTTGTCACTATTTATCATATAACTCCAATAAGGGCACTGGTATTTTAAAATACTTTTATATGATAATTTTAATAATAGATGATAATTTTAAAATACTTTTATATGATAATTCTTCAATTCTATCATGATTATCATGTATCTGAATCATGGTGATTGTATATTTTAAATTCATTCATAAAGTTGTGCACCGGTATTTGTACTCTCACTAGCAGTTCTCTAATTAAATATTTTAAATTCAATATGAAAATAATATAAAATGTATAATTGTCACAATTAAACATTGAAGGCACTTTCAATTTCAAATTCGAATGAATTTGTAATTGAATCAAATTTAATTTTAAAATTTAAATTGAATTGCAATTGAATTTGTAATTCAAACTTAATAATTATTGAAATCACTTCTATGATATTTTAAAGTTGTTCATGAAGTTTACAAGAAAGAAATAAATTATATTTTGCATATAAAAAAATAGATTCTACCTTTACTACACACACACACACACATGCTTGCTTTATGATATTCAAAGGAAAAAATCAAAAGTAAATAAATTCATCATTCACTTTGCAACATCTATCATTTTAATACAAATATAAAAAATGACAAAATAAATGGTACATTGTGTTTTTTTTTGTGTTTCTAATTATGGAATATTTAATTTTTCTAAAATAACTCTTCAAGATGGACTATACATGTCTTTTATGGACATCTTGGATGATTAAGGAAATAGCTAAGTAAAGTGCAATGCCTTTCTATAAAATGTAAGTTAACTAATGTTGAGACTAAATGTGTAAGAACTTTAATATTTCATCTACAACATTATCTTGTACAAAGTACAATTAATTTCTATGTGATTTTCTTTCATGAAAAATATCGATTTGATGTTGCATGTAATGTAATTTGATATCACAAAATAGAAGAGTGAGAGAAGAAATATTAATTTCAAAATCATTTAATAATTTACATATCCAAATTAACTTGTTGGTAGGTAGTAGTGGCTAAAATTTTGTAATCGGCTTTAATTGATGATCTGAAAATTGTAAGTTGTTTTTCATTTTCTATGAAACTAAAGACTCACCAAAAAAATATAAAAACCTGTAATTGACTTCCTAAAATCTACACATCCAATAATCTACACAAGAGGCACAATTTGAATCAAAAAAGGCTTATAAATGGTGAGAGGAAGTGGTGAGATTGGCTAAGGCAATAATTTGAAAAGAGGAAGAGGAAGGAAAAAATAAGTACTATTCAAGACGAGACACTAGATATCAAAGAAGGTGGTGGTTAGTTTTCATATGTGATATGCAAAACATAGCTGAGAATTAGCTCAACTTATGGACAACAAATATGATGTCAAGTCTAAATGGAGTTTGGTAGAGATAAGAGTAGGTGATTAAAGTCATCTAGATTGGGTTGTGTCAGTTAGTAAAACACTTTTATGAATGGCTATGATGATTTTTAGGTACATGGGTAAGCTAACAAGTTTATCCCAAAGATAGTTTGCATCTTCAAACAACCTAAGTGTGCAATGACGTTGTGAGAGAAAAATGCCTTGATTGGAATTAGTTATTTATAGTCCTAAGAAGTATTTGAAGGATCTTAAATGTTTAAGTTTAAACTAGCTATTTAGTAAATATTTGAAGGAATAAATTGCTTGAATATTTAGTCCCATTATTATAATGTTGTCAACAGACACTAATATGAAAATAAAAGAGAAACATGAATAGTGAATAAAGAATAGTTAGATTTGACTAGATAAAACAAATTATGTTTAACGTTTGAGAATTTTTTTTTAATATCATTATCTAGAATCTTATTTTAAATCATGCTCCATATATTCCTCGACTTGTCGTTGGAAGGATGAGTCAATACAATGCTCAATATATGTCTAGTAGTACTTCTTCTATGCCTCTTTGAACTAAGAGGAGTAGAAAAATTTCTTCATTACTCTATCTCCACCCCTCTTCATTTAGTAGATATTCCTTAAGAATGTGCATATTTACAATACCATTAGAGGCTAATATATGCTCAAGGATACTAGAAAGTTATTCTAGTTGTTATGAAGAAAACTAAAGAGTTGAGAGGAAAGTAACATATATTTGAAGAGCATCCCCATGGGGGCTAATTAGTTTATTAAACAATAAAAGTGTATACAAGTGTCACCATGTCACTCTCCTCCATATATTTCAAACTCACCTGATGACTAATAATTTACATGTTATTCTTAAAAGAATTTTTTTTCATACGTATACTCTAATTTTTTCTTTAATACATTTGATATTATCTCATATATGTCATGGTGATATGTGCCCATATTAATGCACTACTAATCATGGGACCGACTATAAAATGGTAATCCTTTTTGTCTAACTTATTTATATTTTCAAGTTTTTATACTGATAACAAAGTTTTGCAAATCCTTAACAACAAAAATATCTCACATCTCATCTATCTAGTAGCATAGTTTTCACAAAATAAAACTCCATGATAATGAGAAATCAAACTCAATTGAATTTCAAAAAAAAAACTTCATACCTCCAATACCAATTGCTATCAAGTACTATGAAAGTAATTTGTTTAGGATAATTTACCACTACAAAAAAATACAAATTTACCACGATATATTGTGACTAAAATTATGAAATCCAAAAAAAAAATGAATAAATAAATAATATGATTTTTTTGAAAATAGGTAAAATAGTGATTTTTGTATTAAGAAAAATAATCTTGAAATTTTTAGAATCCAGATGATAAAACAAATTACTCCATTTAATTTATCTTCGAAAATATAGCTACGATGATAAATTTCGTTAAATAATAAGAAAGTCAAAATTTAATTAATTTTTTTAATTGTATTTTATTATTATTATATTAATCATGAAATAAAAAAAATAAAAGACCATGTTAATGACGTGGCTGCACTTGCATGCATGCACAACCCAGGTGTCAAAAAAAAATAATACATTTTTTATATTATTTTAATAAATTAATAATAATAATTAAAAAAAGAAAACAACCGAGAATCGAGAAAATGGGAAAAAAAGATGTAAGAAATGCAATGCCGAGATAAAAATTAAAAGAAATATGGATTTTCTTTTGGAATTAGATGATTATTCTGGAGTCGGAATAGAATAGTCCAAGAATAAAAGTTACTCTACGCGATGAGAGTTTCATATTGATACCAGATTTCTAAATTTTCATGAAATATTCCGAGAGATAGTCATTTTTTCCTATTGGAATTTATTTTTATTTAAGAGGCATAAATGATCATGGTTTATATTTCAATTCAAACTATTTTTGAAATTTAATTGAGAATGGTTAATTAGTAAAAATTTCTATGTTTTGTTTAGTAAAATATATTGCATTGTGAATTGTGTTTAGTTAGTTATGATTGTGCTTAAAATATGGTTTAATCATAAATAAAATATTTATATTTCAGATGCACGAAAATATCCCAAATAAATGGGTGGGTGCATGGTTTATATATATATATATATAAGTATAATGAGTATTATTTATGCGAACTGATATTGGGACAAAGTTCATAATGAGTTACGCAGCATTTTTCAGAGAATGTCCAATATTATTTTTCGGAGAAAGTCCATATTTTTTTGAAGAATGTCCAATATTTATCAGAGAATGTTCAAGGATAAAAATATATTTTTTGGAGAATGTCCAATATTATTTTTAAGAAAAAATCTATATTTTTTGGAGTATGTCCAATAATATATATATATATATATCTGCATATATATGTAATCTGTCAAACTTAGCTTCAGCTTGTATGAGAAAGTCGGTGGGACTCAAGTTATGGGCATATAAATATTTTATCCATAATTATATCCATGTAAACATTATTCTTGAATGAGTGTTGTATATACGCATGTTATTTTTATGTGCACTTAATTAGGTGGCGAGTACCTCTATAAGAGTTTACCTCTACAAAACTTTGCTCCATTGTGGGACCCCTTTCAGGAACAAGTTCAGGGTAGATGACAGATCCACTTGTGGGATCGCATGGGTGATGGAAACTAGTTGTGGCTTGATTTGTATATTATATGTTTTTATTCCGCTTAGAAAAAAAAAGAAAAAAATATGTGTATGCTACATTTGGAAAAAAATTATTTTATTGCACATTTTGTTCCGTGATGAAATGAATGGGACCCCCTGTGGATTGAGGTGTCACAGCTTGGTATAAGATGTTAGGTATACGATTACTCATATCTCAAAATATGTACAAGTTTTATAACTTGGTAGGAAAGTTTAGATGTACAAATATCTAATACTCAAAAAAAAAAATTTATATCTAGGTAATGCATTGGTGTCAAGTTATAGGTAAAAAGATTTCTAGAAGGGATCACAACATAAAGTGGATTTTTGTTATGTATACATTGTGTAGGGCATGTTGGGTAATTTAAAATGTATGCATTATATGCATTGTGAGAAATAAAAAAAAATGAAGGAACACTAGGCAAAAGAAACATAACCTTAGCGATTCAGAAAATGAAAAGATATCTTCAAAATGAAAAGTCTATTTATTATTTGGCATGTGTACTAATAAGAGAACAAGAAAGTGATTTTTAACTTATTATTTGACTTGTAGATTTCAAGTAGAGAATGAGGACGTAGAGGACATCCATGAAATGAGGATCAACTACTATTCATCTTTGACCAATAGGCTTTCATATAGGTTGTGAGTATTAGTATTACCACGTTTGCACAGACTAGTCCAGCTGTAAGACAAGAAGGGCCAAGTAATCTTCAATGGTTCAAGGCATATCATCCTCCGACATTTATGGGAGGAGGAGACCCAATGGCAGCACATCATTGATTTCAACAAGTTAATAGAATCTTGAAGCCATGGAGATCACTTCCAATGTTACAAAGATCTTGCTAGCAGCGTTCCAGCTAGAGGACAAGTCCCAAATTTGATGAGATTGGATCATCGCATCGAAGAATATAGAGGCAATGACATGGAAAGAATTTAAAGAATTTTTCATAGAGAAATATTTTCCGACTTCAGCTAGAAATGCCAAGGCCCAAAAATTCATTAAACTCAGATAAAGAAATATGATAGTGTTTGACTACATGGCTAAATTCACAGAGTTGGCACATTTTGAGGATGAATATGTGGCCTCTAATATAGATAAGGTTTGGAAATTTGAAGATTAATTGAAATTATCCATCTGAGACAAGATTGTGGGATTTCTTATCTAAAATATGAATTCGATGGTTAAAACAGCTTTAGCGATTGAGCGAAAGGTTGATGATGCATAGAATATTCAAAAGATGAGTGGGAATACTAGTGGGAAGAAAAAAAAATGTCATTTTTTATGGAAAGTGATCGAGACCTTTTATTTCATTAGAATTTTAGGGATAATATTGTAATTATCAAGGCAAGGGCTAGACTTGGAGTTCTAGCCAAATTAGAGACCTTTTATTCCTCATTTCTCTAGTATGGGTCAAGGGAATCGGATGCAATCTTGAGGTATTTCATAAATATCTCCTACTTCACAGGCATACTATAGAAGCCAAGGCATGGGTCGGGGTTGAGGAGAAGGCCAACAGGCCGGAACTTTGAGGACCCAAGGACATGTCGATGCTATTACACCACATATGGAGCAGATAGATCAGTTAGTAATACAATGTACTTTCTTATTTTTTTAATTTATAGGCTATAATTTTATTTGATTCTAATGTATCACATTCATTTATTTTTATATCATATGTGAAAGAATTAGGATTAAAAATTAAAAACTTGGATAAATCATTGCATGTGACTTCTCCCTTGGGGACTAAGGTTAAAATTAGTTAAATATATCAAGATTGTGAGTTAGAAATATCAGAGATTTTACTCATGGTAGACTTAAGAGTCATTGGCATATCATATTTCGATGTAATTCTTGGTATGAACTAGTTGACAACACATCGAGTCATTATTAATTATGATCATAGAAAAATTATTATCTACATTCTAGATGATGTATGTGTTATATTTTAGGGGGCTCAGTATGATACTTTACCCCAGAATATATATGATTCTAAATGGAAAGAACAACTGATGAGTTGGTTTGTATGCCTCACCCTGAAAGAAGAGGGGAAACCAAATATGGATCTTCCTCGGATAGTTTCTGAATACTATGATATTTTTCTAGATGAATTACCATGATTACCCATGTACATGAATGTAGATTTTAGTATTGAGTTATACCCTAGTACATCACCCATTTGTATAACTCCACATAGGATGACATTGGTCAAATTATAAAAAAAGGTGTAGATATAAGATTTGTTGGACAAATGTTTCATTAGACCGAGCACCTAACCTTGGGGTGCTCTTGTTCTATTTGCAAAGAAGAAGGATAAGACCCTTCGATTGTGCATTGACTATCGATATTTGAATAGGGCTATGATAAAGAATCGAAATCTAATACCAAGATTTGATGATTTGTTTGATGAGTTAAAAGGGACACAAGTCTTTTCCAAAATAGATCTTTGTACTGGATATCACCAATTAAGAGTTAGGAAAAATGACATGTCTAAGATAGCATTTAGAATGCTGTATTGGCATTTTGAGTTTACAGTAATCCCTTTCAGTTTAATGAACAAGCCAACATCATTAATGGATCTCATGCATATAATTTTCAACCATATTTATATCATTTTGTTGTAATTTTTGCAGATTATATTTTGATCTATTCTCAATCTAAGAGAGAGCATGAATATCATTTAAAAGTTGTTCTCCAAATTTTCAGAGAACATAAGTTGTATGCCAAATTTAGTAAATATGACTTTTGGTTGACAGAAGTAAAATTTTTGGGAAATGTAGTATCAGCAACTAGTGTCTCATTGAATCCTAAAAAAGTCATGGAAGTCATGAGTTGGGAGAGATTGAAGTTAATTTTTGAGATACATAGTTTTTTGGGATTGGCTGGGTATTACAATAGATTTATTGAGAATTTTTTCTAGTTAGCTGCTCTAATGACAAGATTGACTAGGAAGAAAGTCAAGCATGAGTAGACTAATCCATATGAGAAGGCATTCCAGGAATTGAAAAGGAGACTTACTTCAACTCATATTCTGATAGCTCTGGATAAGAGATATAAATATACAATATATTATGATGCCTCGAAAGAAGGGTTGGGATATATTCTGATAAAATCTAGTAGAGTTGTAACTTATGGTTCTTGACAGTTAATGAACCACAAGTGAAATTATCCCACACATAATATAGAGTGGCAGCTATAGTCTTTGCCATAAAAATATGGTGCCACTATTTGTATGGTAGGTAATTTAAGGTAATATCATACCACAAAAGTCTAAAATATATATTTATTCAATTGGACCTCAATATGATGCAGTGCTGATGGATGGAATATCTGGAAGTTATGATTTTACTTTTCATTACCATCTAGGTAAAGCAAACGTGGTGGCTGATGCACTTAGTCAGAAGTCACGAGGTGCACTAGTTAGTAAAGCTTCACGGAAAATGGAATATGCTTGAGACTATTGGACGATTCAGTTTATAATATAGTAATCAAAGTTATTGTGTTATTAAAAGTTTAGAAGCTACACCTTTTCTATTTAATAAAGTAATTGAGATCCAAATACAAGATGCAAAAATATTATTCATACAGAACTAAGTATAGACTGGTACAGACAACAAAGGTTGAGCTATTCATATGGATGGTAGTCTTCTATTTAGGGACGGATCGTGGTTCCTCAGATAGTAGAATTGAGAGAGGAGATTCTTAAAAAATTTTATTGTTCTAGTTTTATGGTACATCCAGGTGGCACAAAAATGTAAAATTATCTTTATCGCCAGTATTACTGGAATGGGATGAAAAGACAAATTGAAAATTTTGTTCGATGATGCCTCGCATACCAAAAGATAAAGGCTGAGCATCAGAAGCCAGCAGAGGTACTTCAACCCTTGGAGGTAGTAGAGTGGAAATGAGAGCATATCATAATGAATTTTGTGACTCATTTACTATAGAGATCATTTAACATGATGTTGTGTGGGTGATAGTGAGCCGACTTGCAAAGTCATCACATTTTCTGATTGTAGGATGACCTTAACATGAGAGGAATTGTGCAGGTTATATATATGAGAAATTATCCAATTAAAAAGAGTGCTAATATCTATTGTATCGGATAGACACCCTAGATGTATGGCTCATTTTTGGAAGAGTTTCTAGAAAGAAATGTGAATACAGTTGGTAATGAGCACTGCTTTTCATCCACAAATAGATGATTAGTCAGAAAGGACCATACAAGTTTTAGAAGATAAGCTACAAGCATGTTATCTGGATTTCAAGAGTAGTTGGGAAGAACATCTACTATTGGTCGAGTCCATATGTGATTAGAGATGGAAGATAGATCCACCACGAGTCTAGATGTGATTAGAGATGCCTTAAAAAAGTAGATTTGATATGATATATTCTTATAGCTCAAAGTCGGCAGAAAAATTATACTGATAGATGATGACGACCTCTAGAATTTGAGGTAAGAGATTATGTTTTCTTAAAAGTAAAGCCAAAAGGGGAGTAATTCGATTTGACAAGCATGGAAAACTATCGCCAAGATATATTGGGCCTTTCGAGATACTTGAGAAAGTGAGTTTGGTTACTTATCTGTTGGTATTACCAGCATAATTTTTTGATGTCCATGAGATAATTTATGTCTCTATGCTTAGGAAATATATTCATGATCCAACTCATGTAGGAGATTGGGACGAGCTTTTTATTGATGCAAATAGAACATTTAAAGAAATGTCAATGCTTATCATTGATAGTCGTGTTGGGCAATTGTGCTTCCATGGTAGTGATATTAAGATACAAAAACAACAAAAATAATAGAAAAACAAGCAATATATATATATCCAATCCAACAACCAACCACGGTAGAATCAAAAAAATGAGAAATAAACACCGAAAATAACATGGTTCGCTAGTCACTCAGTACGACTAGCTACATCCACCAGAAAATACTTATGCGTTACAAATTAAACCAACCAAAACAGTCTTACAGTATGCAGCACAGAACAATCATGATAAATCACGCAGAGAGAAGAGAGAGAGATGATGAATAGTTCACATGGTCCAAAAATAGCCACCCGAAATTAAAATTACAAAATATTTATAATTAAAAAATTCTTTCGGTTTATTTAACCAGAACGAGACCTTCGTTATTGTGCTACTGCTTCATCCCCGATCTCTTAATATTTCCTTTCCTGCACTTACATGAAAATATTAAAATAGAAACAGAAATATTTGGTTATACAAACAGATTATCAAAAAACATATTACATATACAGCAAGTCGAGACCAAGTTTTGTGATGCAATATTATGAGGCTAGTAAAAGTAATATGGCAGCATCAAGGAATAGTAGAAGCAACATGAGAACATGAAGACACGATACATGCCACTTATCCTTTTTTATTTGAAAAAGAAGATATGTATTTTAGTAATTTAATAATTATTTAACTTTAGTACATGTTGATAATTGTAAAGGAGTATCTGTGAGAATTTCATGATGAAATTCTTTAAGGAGGATAAAATTTAAAATCTAGAAAAAAAATAAATAATATGATTTTTCTAAAAATTTGATGAATTGATAATTTTGATAAGTAAAAATAATCTAAAAGTTTTTAGAATCCTAATGATAAAATGGATTTCGGCATTGTATTTGTCTTGGGAAATCTATTTACAATGACAAATTTCGTAAAATTCTAAGTAAGCCAAAATTTACTTATTTTTTTAATTTTATTTTTTATAATAATGATAATAATAATAAATTTTTTAAATATTATTTTAATAAAATAATAATAATAATTAAAAAACAATACAAGGAATCTAGAAAATGGGAAAATAGGAAAAAAAAAAAGATGTCAGTAAGGTATGTAGTGCCAAGAAAAAAAATAAAAGATACAAAGATTTTCTTTTGGTATTTGATGATTATTCTAGAATTGGAATAGAATGGTCCAAGAATAAAAGTTATTCTACCTGACAAGAGCATCATATTGATATTAAATTTCTAAAGTTTACGTAAAATATTATGAGAGGTTGTTATTTTTTGCTATTAGAATTTCTTTGCATTTAATGGCCATAAATGATGATGGTTAATATTTCAATTAAAACTATTTTAGAAATTTAATTGAAAAACACACACACACACATATATAAGTAGAATGAGTATTATTTATGTGAACTCGAATTGGGACAATGTCCAGACCGAGTTACATGGTATTTTTCAGAGAATATCAAATATTATTTTTTGTAGAAAGTCCATATTTTTCAGAGAATGTCCAATATTTATTAGAGAATATCAATGGAAAAAAATATATTTTTCAGAGAATATCCAATATTATTTTTTGAAGGTCTATTTTTTATGGAGTATATCAAATAATATATATATATATATATCTACATATATATGTAATATTTCAAACTTAGCTTTGGCACGTATGAGAGAGTTGGTATAACTTAGGATATGTGCACATATATATATATATATATATATTTCATTCATAATTATATTCTATAAACATTGTACTTGAATGCATGTTGATATATGCGCATGATATTTTTTTCATTCACTTAGGTGGTGAGTGGCCTTGTAGAAGTTACATCTATTAAGCTTTGTTCACTTTATTGTGAGACCACTTTTAGGTACAAGTCCATGGCATATGACATACCCATATACAAGATCGTACGTGTGATGAAAGCTGATTGTGACTTAAATTGTATATTATTTTTTTTAATTCCATTGAGAAAATAAAAGAAAAAAATATGTATATGATACATTTGGAAAATAAAAATGATTTTATTACACTACTGCGTAATAAATTGAATGAATCCCTTAGGGACTACAATACAATTTCATAAGATCAAAGATGCATTATGATCACTTTACAACCACCTTTGTAGAGTGGGGAGAAAATGGTGTCAAAATTTAGTGTGAGAATGAGTGACATTATTATGGTCAGCAACCATATTACTTATTATCACTAGGTAGAGTAAAATAAGCATACTAGTTACTACAAAGTCACTATCATTAAATAATTATAGTTGAATTATCTTACTATCAAAATATAGATTTTATTAGAATTGATTTTATATCTATCCAATTAATAAAAATTAATATTTATAATTTAATTTAATTTAAATGTAAATGTAAGAAATTAATAAATATAAATAATAATTAAAAAATAATTTCAACGTAAGAAAATAGTTATCAAAAATCTCTGAATAATAGTATACTTTCAAATAATCAAAAACATTTCAATGAACTATTTTAAGAAATAAATTTTAATGTAATTAAAATAATTTTTATTTGTGGGGAGGTGATTTTTGGGTTATCCTCATGTCATAGGCAAATTTTCATTTTTAAGATAATTTTTATGTAGTCGTACAAGCTTTCTAGAAATATATTTGATAAATATATTTTATGGAATAATTATTGGGTTAGGTTTAGTAAAAAAGATCATGAATACATATGCAAAACACGGAAGAGACTACATGAAATGACTGAACACTTGGGTTTCAATCACTATGGCCAACAATGCTTATACTAGCTTGTTAAAGTGTACCTAACTCGTGGCTAACATGGAAAATCAGATTCAAGTTTACATGCACGTACAACATTTAATCCACAGCATTTTTGGGTTAATGCAGTGTCAGTCTAAAAATCATATGAATCTATTTTAAAAAACATGAAAATGCATTTATGAAACAAAATTTGTTACAAGCCAGTTAGTTTTTAATTAAAAATATCAAAAATTTTATCCAGTTAAAAGTAATATGATGTAATTCTTTTGATTCTTGAAAACATCTTGCACCTATCAATCACTATTTGTACATTACACAATATAATAGAAAAAAAATCAAACTAGATAAAAAACAAACAATAATGTACAACTTGCAATGAAGACACTAAAAAAGAAAAATATGTGGAAATGGTGGAATAACATATTATTATAAGATTCAATACATTGATATTTTGAACGTTCCAATATGTTATTTTATAATAAAAAAATAAGCTATAAAAGCATCAACATATCAATGGGAGCACATTGAGGAGTTTTTGACATGAATAGTGTTTTTAAAATAAAAAATAAAAAATTTAAGGCTGGTTTCAAAAATATGCCCAAACTAGTGCGACTGGAAATAACGTGATAATAGTCGTCGTTGTGAATGTCGGCTATTTAAAACACCGTGGAGATAGCATTATCATTATCTCAGCTCGCCCCTCGCCCCTCTATCATTGCCCATCTCCACTCGCTCGTCTGCCCTCACCTCTCCCCCCACCCATCTCCAGGAGCTCCTTCGTGGAGCTCTATCGAGTTCCAGTGAGCTCGACGTGGAGCTCAGCGAAACTCCATGCACTCCACGAAGGAGCTCATCGAGCTCCAGTGAACTCGACATGGAGCTTGATGGAACTTCACGAAGGAGCTCGTCGAGCACCAGTGAGCTCCACTTCAAGCTCGCTAAAGCTCCATGAAGGAGCTAATAGAGATGGAAGGGGGAAGAGGGGTGGGAAAAGAGGGGTGAGAGGTGAGGGGAGACGGGCGAGGGGCAAGGGGTGAGGGGCGAGAGGCGAGAGGCGAGTGGCAAGCTGAGATAATGATAATGAGATCTCCACAATATTTTCAATAGTCGGCATTCACAACGTCGGCCTTTGATTTTTAAAATTCAATAGCGTGGTAATTACCATCATTCACAACTACGTCCATTGGCACGGTATTTCCAGACGTACTAATTTGGGCATATTTTTGAAACCAACCTTAAATTTTGGATTTTTTATTTTAAATATACTATTCAAGTCCAAAACTCCACATTTAGATCATATCACAAATAAATTTATTAAATAACAAATATGTACCTGTAAAGTAAAACTCAACAAGGATGTCTTCCACTGATGACTGGATCACTGACTATAGTGGGAACCACAACCACCAACACAATGATGCCGACGTTTTGTAAGACACGCTATAATCTTTCAAATCATTATATCTTACAAGATATAGTTTATTAATTTTTAAATTTATAGGTGTAGTTGTTAAAATAAAATTTTATTATAATAATTTGAAATATAAAATTTTATGATAATATAATAACTTGACATTAGAATAAAATACAAACTAAATATGGTTTGAGGGTCCCCAAACATATTATAAACTAAGAAATTTAAATTCATTTTATACAAATTTAATTGAGGGTCCCCAAACAAGTAGGCAATGTGAATAAAATCACTTAGACATCTTTCATGTGCTGCTATGTGTCTACTAGTACTATAAAGAATTAGTGTCATGCTAATTTGTTTCTCTTTAATGTCGTGGGTGTATCAATCAGATTCATATAATTTATCAAAGAAACCAAAAATCCCCATGAGTGAAGGCTACATAACAATGAAGGCTGTATAAAAAAAAATTCTAAGAAAATATTCTTCCAATACCAAAAAGAAATTCAGGAAAAAAAATTTTTTATTACTTTTTTATTAAAAGCTAATTATAGACTACACCATTTTTAGGGGTTTTCTCTTTCAAATATAGCTAATACATAACTCTAAATATTGAAAAAAAAATAAGACAAAATAACATATAGTCTATACAATATAAAAAGAAAATAAAATATCTTAATAATTCCAGCTTGAAATAGTATAGTCAAATATAGAATTTCAGCAAATGATATTCTTATAATAAAACCATACACATACTAGTTTGAATATATTATTATTATTATTATTCACAATAATACTCAATCAGAAATAATAAAAGGATTTTAAAACCTCAAACCCTCAATTCTAAACCTATGGTTATTCATATTTTGTAGATATGAAAAAAACTATAACAATATAATTGCCTTTAATAAAATATGATGAGCATTTATTTTATAAACATCTCATGATTGGTTTTATTGTCATATACTAAGAGAAAAGATAGAAATCTTTAGAGTGAGAATATTTTGTGTCCAATTTCAACTTATAAGGATGATGACTCTTGCAAATATTTGCTTGTCATTTTTATAAAAAATTAGTTGAATTATGAAATGAGTTAAAATGCCACTGGAACATGGATTTACTTTTGGAAAATAATTATGCATGATGTTACATTTTCTTAAAATGATATAGAACCAATAAGATTTTATCATAGATTGAAAGAGAAAAGAGTGGCTATTATCATAAGAATCTAATTGCAATCATTGAGATGATGATAATTCAACAAACCTAATTAAATAGTTATAATCTTAGAAATGGTGGTGACAATGTCCCAAGGGACTATAAAATATTGCCGCATTTTGACAATAAACAAGAGAGAATTTATAATTCTTTTTTTATTTCTCATAAAATTTGACAAAAATAGTCCTTGATTAGAGAGACAACTCTGAATTTCCAGAGCTATGAATATTAGACATGTATTTTAAACTTAATTTCTCATAAAAATTATGAAAAGTTAAGATAATTATCAAAATAGTACAAAAAGATCAAAATTTTGACATGGAAAAGAATTTTCATTGGGAGATGACAATTTATTTAAGAAATGCTCCTAAACCCTCAACATTCAATCTGATTACATAGCATATCAAGATAATTTTGTAGGTCTTATAAATATACACTTTCATACTGATTTTTATTTCTTATGATGTCCCAACTTATTATTCTTTGATAACTTTTATAGGGGATTATGACTTTCTTCAACAACCTAAATTTTCCATGTTTTTCTCATCTTTGGAACGTTCCAAAGATATTTGGAGCATAATTACAAAACTAAACAATTCAAAAATAATAGAAACTTCCGAAAATATAATATACATTGTCAACTAGCGGCATTAACATGTTAGATGAGTTAATTATAATTAATTATTGCTAACAAGTTTCTAAATCATAAAAAAAGTCCAAAAAATATATAATTTTTGATAGCAAGAGAACAATAAAAACTATGCAAGTTTTAGATTTTAAATAATAATGAAATTGTAAAAATATATAAATAACTAATGTAGATAATTTTCTAATTTTATTTATAATTTAAAATAAATATGTTTATAAACTCGAAGAAAAAACTTTGATATCAAATTTTACAAAAGAAAAATTCTATAAATTATATAAATTTCTACCGAATAAAAAAATTATAGATTATAAAAATAAAAATTTGTGAGTAATTAAAATTTAAATAAAAAGATAGAAAAAACTTATATACCCATTTAATTACAATGATTTATCAAATATACAACAATTAAAGAAATTATATAACTTGTAAAAATCTTCCAAAATATAATTTTGAAAAAATAACATGATTTTAAAATTATATATATTTTAAATTTATATAATTATTAATTTTTTTGGTGACTTGAATTTTAGGATTCATAATTATCCCTTTTTAAAATGGAGGAAATGTATTTTGGAACAATGCTCAAAAAAATATTTTAAAAAGGATTTCCAATTCCAATCTTTTTAATTAATAAAAAAATAGCACCAAATTATTATCAAATTAAAATTTGGTGTACATTATTATATTAATATTAATTTATCTTTAATAATTAAAACTCACCATTTCTTAAACAACTCCCCTAGTTTAAAATAATGTAGTAATAATGCCTAAAGTGAAGGTGCTCACATGATGATTTTGGTGGTTTAATAAATTCAATTTTTTATAAATTAAACACCTTGTATGGATTTATTTTCATTTCAAAAATAAAAAAATTTAAAATATGTATTAATTGTTTTTTGCTTGACTCTACCTCTCTCTACTATTATTTGAATTTATGCATTTCACTTTCCTTTTAATTCCTTGTTTTGTTCATTGCAAGTTATGTAATAATTGTGGTGCATTTTTTTATTCATGAATGCAATATTTCTTTCAGTTTGCAATTATTACTATTGTTACCATATCTAGTTTGCAATTTAAAATATGTATGAATTAATGCATTTTTTTATTTATGCAATATTCCTTGTCT
This sequence comes from Sapria himalayana, assembly GCA_029783825.1. NCBI lineage: Eukaryota > Viridiplantae > Streptophyta > Magnoliopsida > Malpighiales > Rafflesiaceae > Sapria > Sapria himalayana. Next base: position 586,563 of record JAREIK010004728.1, on the reverse strand, counting down.
CTAAGTTGCCTATCTATTGTTACCATAGATTGCTACCCATATAGATCAAAAATCACTCTTTACAAAGGCAAGATTTGAAGAAATAATGAATGCAGGTTAAAAAACAAAAAAAAAAAGGAATAACAAGTTACGTTAGTGATTTTGTGGCCTTGGCACATCTTGGTTATCGTTCGGTTAAATTGTAATCTTCAATTGAATGATCATGTACCTTTTCTAGCCATTTGAAATAGGGTTTGGCTCCATAGATCTTGGCATGAGCCAATTGAAGAATCTAATAATCCCTCTGTGAGCTCTTTCATATATGGACGCGTTATTTTCTAATTAACTAATCATCATATGTTTAAAGAAACTTGAATTTGGCAAAGTTCATTCACTACTCATTTTTTATTGAAAAGTTTAATACATTCAAGCTTAAATGTCTATCTAAAGTGCTAAAGCCGAACTTGATCCTCTAAGAAGCATTTTTTTTAATTTATCAAAATTTGAGCAAGCAAGATATAGTCATAGCTTTGCATGTATATTGTTATCCATATCACTGATTTATGAGTATGCATACCTTCTGACTATGTATTGATATTTTTATCCTACAATAGCTCATAAATTATGTTATATAAAGTGACATTTTTTTCAATAATTTCATGCTACATAAAAATTTAAAATAACTAGCATCAAAAAAAATAATTTTCAATGATGTGCAGTATTGACATCACTAATATCAACTCACTTCCCAATATTTGGGAGATGATCATAACTGTTTTAAATACATTAGCTTCAAACAACATATGTATCATGATTATCATTATAGATATCATGATAAATGAGATAGGTGAGATAAAAAAAAGATATTTCTCCAAGTATCCTTGTTTCCAAGAAAAATGAGAGAAGTATGACTAGTACTAGACCTATGCTCATAGAGGAAATGAAGTGCTCTTCAAGGGAAAGTCCACATGTAAACTAATGGACAAGTTTTACTATAAATAAATAATATATTACAAGAGGAACTATCGCAATTAGAAGAAGCTCTAATAGGAGCATAAGAGGAGAGAGTGTTAGAGAAAGGATGACACTTTTTTCAAAGAGACATAATTTTTTAGAGCAATGTTGGATTGTATGATAATATCAATCAAGAGAGTAATTGGGTGATAGATTTAGCCACCACTATAAACTTCACTATGAACTTTGACTGGTTTGCGACATATATGCCCAAAGAATATGGATTAGTCAGGATGAGTATTAGAGGGACATCAAAGATATTTGTACTTAGAAGTATTTGTTCGGAGGCAAACATAAGATACAAATTATTTCTCAATGATGTCTGTTATATTTCAAATTTTTAGATGAATTTGTTGCATATTAAAATGTTAGACAATATGAGTTATGTGATGAGATTTGAGGAAGTCCATATGAAAGTAGTCCATACTCATAAGTATTGATCATCTAAGTATTTTATAGGAAGTTATTAGTATTGATCCCTAGCAACATAAACTTGAGTATTTTTGTGTGGATGGTTCACTTTCTACAAGAAAGTAGTTCATACTTACTATCTCAAAATTATCTAGTGATGAGAGGATAGTCAAATATATTTAAGGAGAGACGTATGACTATTTTGATTTACCCCCCTCATTCAAAAAGATTGAGGATAGTTGATCAAGTTTTTTTACGTATTTATTCTGAGACAAACATGATTCTTAGATGAATTCCTCAAAATGCTAATATTATTTCAATCATTATTGGGGATCACACAAATCAAGGGGAGCTAATGAGTTAAAAGTAAAAATAAAAACTTTTATTTCATTTAGAGAAATTTTCCATAAATATGTATCATATTTATTATAATAATATAAAAAATAAATTTATTTTAATATTTAATATAAAGAAATAATAAATATTATATATTTCAGAATTGTTATAATGAATATTACTTATTTAAGTTAGATCTTCTTAAATAATTTACAAAAAATTTTACTAATTTATGATATTAAAGGAATCATATATTTATTTTGGAATTTTTTTAAAATATATTACCTTATTACCAATATATTTCATGTATTATATTGTATTGTTATAGTAATATCCTACCATCAAGAATACAAGCATGTGATTTGAAGCCAATCACCATCAAGTTTAGTTCTCTTGCCTTCGTATAATCTATGTCAACTCGATTTTCCTATGGAAGTCGTTTAATGCATGAGGTTGACTTCTACTTGAAATATAGTGTCCAATTATTTGCTCAAAAGTAGAAAGTTTTTGGAATCGTGTTCATGGCTGTATGCCTGACACCATATTCATAATAGTCTAAATCTTTCTCTCGATGCTATGTGTGAAAGAGTATACGCATTTGTAAGTTTTCGATCCAATTCTTGTGGAGTCATGTCCTTTATGGCTATGTATTTCTTTTTTTATCCATATCATTGTGTTATGATTATACATAGATTATGAGTTATAAAATAATTCTAAATTATTTTTTCAATGATCTACATATCTTAATTATATGAGTTAAGAAATATCAGAATTAAATATTATATTGAAATTTTCAAATAAATATTAAAAGTTAACATAATATTTTATTTATGGGCAATTATAACGATATTCATAATTATTCATATTATTAGTGATAATAAGTAATTTATTTTAAATAAAATCAAAGGACAAGAGTGGATGGTCTTTCTTTCTTTACAATAGCTCGAAATTCAATCTTTAATGCAAAATCGAATCCCTATTTTTGCCCTTCCTCTAATCTTAAAAAAAATTATAGATTGTATGAAGAAATATTTTGAAATAGTTTTGGTTTATGAATCTCTTTGTTCTCATCTAATAAACCTGACCAATAGCATACACATTAATGAATAATTTTAAAATAAGTTTTAACCAAGAGTTATAATGCATGTAAATTGATAAGTTTTTGAATGTAATGCATGATATTTGGTATTTTTCATGTTATATTGAATATATTGTTTAACTTTTTAAGTTTGTATATATGTTACTTTTTAAGTTTGTATATATGTTACTCTTCTTATCATGTCCTTCCTTCTCTTATTGGAAAATGGATTGTTGCAAGTTAGCAATATTACACACAACAAACCACTTGAGCCCTCCTCCCCTAGCAATTATAGTTGTCAACTATTGTCTCAGAAGGATAAATTATCTCAAGTATATGAATGGCATGTCAACATAAGAACACATCAACACCATAAAAATATTGTTCTTTAAACTATCTTTCATGGATCCCAACATAGAAAAGAGAATATGTTGAACTCATACTCTAAAATCTACCTAATTAATATTTGCATCTCATCATAAATATGACTAATTGTGATGTGAGGACAAATTTAGTCGTTAATAAAATTACTTTTAATGTACTTGAGGAACAAAATAAATGTAAAAATAAGAAAGATAACATTTTTTCAAATCATTATATTGATTCTTTACTTTTCTTGAGAGGATAATCAATGAAATGTGCCTCTAGTGAGAGTCAAATACTCATGATTGCATGACAAATATTTCTGATGATGGTAAAATTATATAAAGTGAGACAATAATTATTAAAGAGAGAAAAATATTTTAAGATGTCTAGATGAAGAACTCGAGAGAAAAATGAGACATAACTTTCTAGAAAGAATGGTTCCTTCAAGATGAATATATCTCGGAGGATTTGTGTTGATGTGAGGTGATCATACCATATAAATTACTAGTTTTGTATCATTAAAATCAAAATATATAATGGTACAATCTAAATTATTCAAGGAATATAATATGTGAAGCGCCTGAAGAAAAATTTATTATTTTTAGGATAATTTGATAATAGTGGTTACAATACCTTAATCAAAATGAGACCATGAAACTTATTCACATGAGAAGTTGTAGCGATGAAACCAAAAATGTAATTATAATTGAAGTGTGTATTGTATTAGCAAGTCGATATAATAATTAATAATGATATAACACCATAAACTTGGTCGCACGTTAGAATGAGAATTAAAATTCTTTGTTGAGCAAGTGATTCTTCCAGGCCTCAAAAGGGTTTCGTTGCCTTTTAGTGAGCACTGTGGAATTAATAAATAATATAAATTAAAGTTTATTAAGTCTAATTCTAGAATCAAAATTATCTTAAGACTTATTAACTCTGATGTTTGGGAAGCACAAGTTATTTCCCTAGGAAGTACAAAATATTTTATTTCATTTATCAATAACTACTCAAGTAGGTATTTGGTGTATCTTATCAAGAAGAATGCATACTTATTTTCTTTTTTTTTTCAAAATAATTAAAAAACAAGTATAACTTGAATATTAAAAGAAGATCAATTGCCTAAGGACTGATAATGTGTGAGAATATACAAGTCTTGAATTTGATAATTTTTATCAATAAAAGACATCAAGAAATAATACACAATAGCATGCCTCAACAACAAAATAATGTAATAGAATATATGAAAAAACCTTTTTATGATGAAACAAATTTATGTTAAGAGTATTTCAATCATAAATTTTGATGAAAAGTGTTGAAATCACTCATAAATAAGTGCAAGAGGTGAACTTGTTGGAATACAAAAAGAGAAAGTAGAAGAGCCAAGAAGAAGTCATGATATTTCTAATATCATGATAAATTTATATTCTATTATATTTCTATGAAGAAGTCACAATTACATTTTTACCTACAAATCTACAAATAAGACATACACTTCATAAAACACCATTACTCTACCACCCAATTGCATCACATTTCTGCTACAAAATACATTCATATTCATTTGGTCATGACATATTTTGGAGTAGTAGCTACATTTGCTATAAATAGATTTTTAGTCATGACATTGTTTTAATATCGTGGCAGGCTAAGCCCTCTCTATAAGAAAAGTCACAACATAATGTTTGTGTCTTGTCATAATTGTTACATAACTAAAATTAAATTATGCTATGTAATTTTATGTTGTGACATATTTTGACTTGACATATTTAGTACTGCAGATAGAGGTGTCAAACGGGCCGGCCCAGCACGGCACGGCCCGTTTTTCACGTGCCCAGCCGTGCTGCCGTGCCGTGCCGGGCACGGCACGGTTTTTAAAATTCGGGCACGGCACGGCAAGGCCGTGCCGTGCCGTGCCGGCCCGTGGGCACGGCAAGGCCATGCCGTGCCGTGCCGGCCCGCTCGGGCACGGGCGCACGGCAAGGCAGGGCAGGCGGGGCGGGGCGGGTCGGGTCTGTTTGGACCCGACCCGCGGTCTTTTTACCGGGGGCGGGGCCCGGTTGGGTCACGAGTCACGACTCAGTGAGTCGTGACCGTGAGTCGTGACTCGTGACTCGTGACTCGTGAGTCGCGACTCACGAGTCACGACTCAGGCACGCGGGCCGACGTGCCGTGCCAAGGCACGAGTCGTGCCGGGCCAGGCACGGCACGGCTCGTGCCGGGCACGGCCCGGCACGTGGTTTGTGCGGCCGGGCCCGGCACGGGCCCGGGCACGTTTTTTTATCGTGCCGGGCCGGCCCAGGCACGGCCGAACCGTGCCGTGCCTCGTGCCGGGCCGGGCCGGCCCGGCCCGTTTGACACCTCTAACTGCAGATTACAAATCTATGTCACATCTTTTCACTCCATGACTTTATCCTCAAGTCTGTATGATCTAGAAGTAGTCTAAGGGCATTCTTTGATATGACTTTAACATAACATCGCATCATTGAATTCATTAATTGCTATAGTAATCGATGAGATTCAAAAATATAAAAGTCTGGTTTTGAAAAAAAAAAAAGAAATAAAGGGAGAAATGATGGTAACAATTAACAAACAAAGGGCACATGGGATGCATGCCACCCCTGATTAGGATGACATTTTTAGGATGAATGTGAAGCAACATTGATTGGAAATTGGATTCAAAACCAAGATTCTAAGATTGGATGACTTCTTGGATACCCAATTTAAACAATGTTGATTTTCTAATCTACTAGCTCAAATTTTTACCCAATGTAAGACTAATTAGGAATATAGAGTTGGTTTATATAATTATGTATGGTAAATGTAATTATGAAATGAATACTTATGTTTATTTGTATACTTTCAATATTAAAAGATATGAGTATTTCATAGGATGTTGATTTAGAGTTTCACCATCCAAAAGATCCATTCATATTGGTTTTGGTGGATGGTGATAGGAAAATCATGTAATATATGCATGAAGTGAGAATCGATCAAATGTGATAACTCTTTGACTATCTTCCTCCTGTGATGGATATATTTATGAAATTCTTAGGCTAATGTGAGTTTAATTGATATAAGTATAATATTCACAATTTTAAAAGAAAAAATATAATTATAACCAATCCATTATGTATCTTGTAGAATGACTAGCCCTAAAATGATGTGTAGGTTATATAGAATATCTAACCAAGGGTTTCATCAATTCTTGGAAGTTATGTGTCGGCTATGATAAATAGTAACATATATGTCATGAATCACAAGAAAGAGAATTTGAATTGTAATTTATTAACAACTCTATCATTTTATTTGGTTTGTATGATTTCCATTGATAAAATTATTGGGGTGATGTATGTTAATTAATATGAGTATAATACTAATGAAGCCTAAAACACAAATAAAATTATAAGCATATCATTATATATCTTTTAAGATAATTGAGGCTAGAGAATATAGATACATACTCAAATAAATTATCAAGAGTAACTGATATATTGCATATAATGCACAGAAATGTTAGATAACTTTTAATAATTAAATAAAATGATATGTTCTTATTTTAATTCATAATGTTTTAAGTCAACTGCATGTATTAAGCCAAGCACTAATATTATATTTTGATATATTTTTGTTTACTTAAAAATCAAGTCTATAAAGATTTTTTATTAACCAAGAAGTGAAGCTTTAGCTTTCATTTTGAGAATCTTAATTTCTTTCTCATGCATTTTATCATCTTCTTCAACAACCCTCTCTGAATTTCTTTGAATTTCCTCTAATTAATCCTTGTTTATCATGTGTTTATATTAGTCTTTGGGTTTCAATTTTAATAATAACCTATGAATAGTTGTAAGTGTCTTCGATAGTTGCATACGGAAGGTATAACTACAAAAACATTATCCTTGATAGTGATAGTAAATAGTTGATAACTATGTTATATGCCAAAGAAGAAAGGAGCAATCCACGTTCACCTATAAATCATCTAACATTCATGCATGACATTATCACATCTTTAGAGAAAATTTCATGATATTCATGAAATAAATAAAATCTAGAGTCTAAGTATATGTCGGAGACCCATGTATATCTTCTCAACATGAATAATTAGTTAATTCAGTATTACCTGATCAAATTGGCACATCAATTTTCTTGAGATTAATATCTAGACTTACATTCACCATATTATTTGTACATCACGTATACTTATAGAATTTAATGGACTTGAACATGCATCCAACAAGCTCTTATTGTCGTACTAAGAACCATCATATTTTTGGTATCACAGCAAAGTCACAATAAATTTTTAGTGCCATAGTTAGTGATTTATTTAGTTTGTATAGATGACTTTGAGTTGACACAACAACATTAAAAAATAGTTCTTTTCTTAGTTGTTTTGATATCTACTATTGTTTGTGTTTGTTTTATGTATGTTAAAATTTTTATTTTGAAACTAGTATATTTTATGCATCGAAGATATGAGACTACACTAATACCATTGAACCATGAAATTTAGAGATCAATATAAGATAACTGTTGAGTTAGAGAGCTAAGTGAATAATCATAAAAGATAATAGAAACAATGAGGACAACCAAGGGGATGCCAAACAAGCTGTCCAATTGCTTGGCCCCTTATATATATATATATATAAAAGATAGAATGTAACTTTCAAACTCAAAATGATTTAAAATTCGTTGTGTTTTGTAAAGTTAATAATATAATTTTAAAAGATTTAAATTTTATAAAAAAGTTAATTAATCAATTGTTTGACTGAGAATTTGTTCTGAGACTATTCTTCGTTTTAGAGTTGCATCTCAGTAAATCCCTAACAAATGCTACCCAAATTCAAAAAAATAAATTCAAGTTATAACCCAACTAAAATTTTAATCTGATTTTATTAATCCGAAACCAATATGATTTGATATTATATCATATGTGTGGGTGCTCTAATGCTACTCAATTTTGGGAAGACTAAAATATCATATGTTTGGTTTGTTTGTTTTTTTTTTGGGTTTGTTTTAATTTTTAAATAAGAGTGGTTGCTCTAAATTAAAAAATATCTATATCAATCCAATAAATGGTTTGTTTTTAAGGTTATAAAAAAAGACATGTGTGAGTTGAGAAATCAACACACTTAACTCATGCTTGAATAAAAAAAATGGAAATATAGGGAATGGTCACACACCATGTGAAAAATCACATGGTGACTATTTGTGAAAATGGGAGTCTATCCCACATGATTTTCGTAGTCTTGGATTCTTTCTCAGGAGATGTGTGTGCATGGACCTATAAAAAATGAGATATTCCCATATGCACATTTGGTGTGTGAATAAAATAAGGGTCATGACTTTTTTTGTTGTTGCGTGAATAGTAGTGGTAGTATGCATATTTTGGGAATTTGGGAAATGTGTACTTCTAACTAAGTGTTGTGTGAATGAATAGAAAACAAGAATACTTGGTTTCACATTTTCGTGCATACTCGTGTTAAAAAAATTAAGAATTGTTCCCATTTTATTTTTTACACTATTCTTATCTTCCTAAATTACTCTACTATACATATGTTATATATTACTGAACTTATTCTATGTTTAAGTATTATTTAAGAAGTATAGTTTACCCTCATTTTTTGTTTATGTTTTTGAGGATACTAGATTCGTGCGAAGTTTGTGTCAAGCCCCTATGGAATTAGTGTAGTGTTCTGAAGAATATTGTGATCAGGCTATGTTTATGTTGTATTTGTATTGTTCTCATGCTGTAAAGTAGAGCTTAAATTTCTTCTAAAATACCAGGTCTATAATTGAAAATACAATTCTATAAGTATTTTAAAATACTTGTATATTTCGCCAAATTTATAATAATTTAGATTTTATGACTTTTTATAAATATTTTGCTAATTTTGGGAGTAGAATATTTATTGTGATTGTTTTTATTTGTGGTTGTATAATTTATAGTTTCTAGCATAAGCAGAATCATGTAAATATATATATATATATATATATTTCAAACAGTTTAAAATATATTTATTAATATCATTTGAAAAAAAATTTGGTCACCCAAAAAGTTTTTTTGCTTTGCATTTTTGGGTAAAATTTCTAATAAAAATTAAATAGTTATAAAGAAAAACAAAAATATCAAATAAGCTTAATAGTTAGACCAAAAATTTATTTTATAACTATTCTTAATTTTCTAGCAGTACCAGTATCACGGCAGTCACTAATAGTGGTATCAGAGGGAATATTTCTTTTGGTTGTATTGGTATTTTTATTTTTTAGAAGTTAGATTATTTCTTCAATATGGATGAAGAAAATAATTCGCATGGTATGATTAGAAGAAACCTTCCAATTATTTAACTTATAAAATAAAAATGACTCTTGGTTATTTGAAGCTAAAATGTATGCAGGAGGCCAAGTGAAAAAAGTTACACTATAAGGTCTCTTCCACAATCAGACAAAAGGATAGAAAGAAAATTTTTCATCATATATCAGCTATTATAAAAGCTGATGATATGTGGAGAATGTTATAAATGATGTAAGGAAAAATACATAGAGAAATAAAACTCTGATAATCAAGTGATTGGTAAAGAAGAAATATCAAAATAGATCTGAAATGAATGCTCATTTATGTCATTTTCAATCATTGATCAATCAACTAGTATGTGTAAAAATAATACTAGATGATGAAGTTCATTCATATTTGCATTTTAGCTCATTTCCAGAGAGTTGAGAAATGCTCATAATCTTTTAAAGTACCTAAACTTCAAATAACTTACTTATCATGCTGATCATCACTTTTGTCTAGTAAGTGAGATTGTGAGAGGGAGAGAAAAAAATGGACATCTATAGACATTCTCATATCCGAGGAACTTAAATTGAAAAGCAGACTGAGTTCAAAACATATATTTGAGATGAAAATTGAGAGTTTTCTAAAAGGAAAGTTCATAGTAAAATATTAAACTGTAATCAAATTAAACATTTTAAGAGAAAATATCCCAAGTGAAAATTTTTTTTAAAAGGAGTATAAGGAGAGAGTTGTAGTTGGAAGGAAACTTAGTAATTATATCATAGAATGTGAAATTTCATTTTGGGCTATAGTGTATTATATTATAAAATTAATTGAGAAAATGATTGGGTAGTAGATATGGTTGCAACCTTGCACAATACATCAAACCCAAACTTGTTGGTGACTTTTTTGTTCGGTGACTATGGAATAGTCAAGATGAACGATAAAAAAATCTTGAAAACATTGGGCTTCGGAGGTGTTTGCTTGGAGTCAAATATGGGATACCAACTATTTTTAGAAATGTCCAATATATCATGGTGATTCAGATGAACCTACTATCCATAGGAAGGTTAGATAGCACATATTATGTGGATAAGTTCAAAAAGAATCTATGGAAATTATCTAAAGGATCATGGGCAAGAGTAAATTCCTTCTATATTACCTCTGCTAGGGCTAACTCAGATCAGATAAATATTTGGCAGAATTACTAGCATTGACCCTGAGCTAAATTGGCCTAAAAACATTAGTATGGTTAATGTATTTTCCACATGAAAGTTCACACTCATTATTTAATAGTAACCTAGTGATGGTAGACAGTTTGTACGACTAAAGAAAGTGATATTACCGTGAAACATTCTTTGAGGAGATTGAGAGAAGTCGATATAGATTTGTCAAGTATTTGTTCTGAGATAAACAATAATATTAAAGAAATCCCAAATAATATTTTACTTCAGTCACTTCTAGAGTTTACACTAATTAAGAGGGAACTTATGTGTTAATAGTAAATACTTTTACTTCTGCTGCTCTCTAGGATTAGCTGGATCTAGGTGGAGCTAATGGCTGAAAGAGAAATTAAGTTCTAGGATATTATAATTTCCATAGTTTTTTCTGGTATACGAAATTAGAAATACTTTTGTTGTCTAAGAAATTTTCTATGACTTGCATTTACTGTCCAAACCAAGAACATATATCAAACAACCCAAATAAGGTATATGGAGAGATTGTTAGGTCTTTTTGGGTTTGGGTAGACAAAAATATTATAAGTTTGGTTTGTTTATTTTTTTTTTATTTTTTGGGTTTGTTATAATTTAAAAAATAGAGTGGGTGCTCTCATTTTAAATGTATCTATATCATAAAAAAAGTCATTTTTAGGGTTATAAAAATATGTGTGAATATAGAAATTAATACACTAAACTTATGCTTGAAAAAAAAAGGAAATGGGGAATGGTCATGCACCACGCTAAAAGTTGTGTGGTGACTATTTGTGAAAATGGGAATCCTTCCAGTTTGATTTTCACCACGTGTGAAATACATTGTTCTATCCCAAGAGATGTGTGTGCGTACATCTGTGAAACATAGGATAATTCCCATGGGCATAATGAGTGCATGATTTTTTGTTGTTGCATCTTTCTTGGATAATAGAGCGATTATGTGCATTTTTTAGGAATTTGGGAATTGTGTGCCTTTGTTTAAGTGTTTTGTGGATTAATAAATATTGAGAATACTTGGATCCCATTTTCGTGTGTGCTTGTGTTAAGAAAAATTAGAATTGTTCTTATTTTTTTTCATAGTACTATGGGCTCTCATAATTACTTTACTAGATATTTGTTAAATATTATTACTAGAACTTATTCTAAGTTCTAGTAATATTTAATAAACACAATTTACTCATTTTCTATTTATGTTTATAATGGTACTAGATTGTGAAAAATTTGTGTCAAGTCACTGTGGAGTTAGTGTGGGTTTCTGTAGAATATTGTGATTGTGTTGTGCTCATTCTATGACTATAGTACTCAAATTTATTTTAAAATATTGGGTTTACAATTGAAAATATAATTGTTTAAGTATTTTCAAATACTTTTACATTTTTGTCTCATTTATAATAATTTGAACATTGAGACTTTGTATATGTATAAATATTCTACTAATTTTAGGAGTTGAATAATTTTAGTGATGATGTATAAATTTAATTGTGGTATGTTATTTTATACTTTCTAGCATAAGTAGAGAATCATAAATATATATATTTCAGATAGTATGAAATATATTTATTGAAATAGTTTGATTGAAAATTTTGGTAACCCAAAATTTTATTTTTCCACTGTGCATTTTTCAGTAAATTTTTTAATAAAAATTAAACAATTATAAAGAAGATCAAAAACATCAAATGAACCTCTAGCAGTTAGATCGAGGATTTTTTCCAAAACAATTCTTTGTTCGGAAAGTATCTAAGTCATCCCAAACATGTGTGCCTCTCTAATTTCTTGATTCTTTATTAATTTCAATTTCTATTTTAGAATGCATAACCCAATCATTAATTGTATTGATTTTTACCATACATATAATAATGCTTGGTTTAACATGCAACCATACAAATAATAATTTTTTTTTCCTATTTTGGGAACCCAAACAAAAATATAACATTTCTATATTTTACAATTTTTTGTTTATGTTCTCTTTTATTTCTTATAAAGTAATGATTCATAAATCATACAAAAGCAATATTACCAATTATAATTTTTATCTAAGCTAATAGTTGCTCGTATATAAATACATAGAAATGTTGATATTATATTGCATCTAATATCAACAAACCATTACTTATCCATTAGTATACAATCTATTGACGATGTTAATTTGAAAACAATGAGATATTAGAATGTCAAGATTTGACATTATTTATTTTTTTAAAAAAATTATTGTACAGTTTAATTGATGTCCTGCATCTTGAATGGGCATAAGTCATAAAATGTGTCAGACATGTATAATCTCGATATCAAATTTTTTGATACTGATTGGAAAACTAAATGAGCTTAATAACTGATCAATATTTGTGGAATACCATGCATTTTTTATCTCACCTATGGTGGAGCATAAGATATCATTCATGTAATTTGGTAAAATAAATCTTTTTTAATCACTCATTTCTTTTGATGGTCTACCGAATCATAATATTTATAGATTTTCATATTACGAATAGTATTTGATTAAGTTAATAACTAGTCATGATAGAAATTATTATGGCCTCAAGTCGAATGATCACTTACATCATTGTCATTGCAACAATTACAGGTGACATTCAAATGACAATCTATATAGTATTCACATGTCTGGTTAGTATAGTGCATGTTCTATCCTATACATTCATGGGTTGACTTGATATATCAAACCTATGATAATTTCGGTGTCACTCCAAATACATATTGGTTTGAATGTGTTTTTATCTCTATCCATAATAATACTCAACTAGGGATTGTTTAAGTATTTTCAAAAAATTAAATTGTTATTCTTACATTTTATTGACTTTTCATTGCTTATTCATATTACAAAGATATAAAGTAAATTATATACATGAAATTGATTTAAATTAAAATGATAAATATCCTGCAAACACACATCTCATGAATGATCTTTGGGCATATGGCAACAATCTCTCACTTGCATTAACACCAATAAAGAATTTATCGAATGCCAAGTAATATAGTATATTGATGATGTTTATGATGTGCATCATGTTTTATTATTGGATCAAAGATAATATCATTAGTAGTTGTCTGGCATATCTTTACGTCTTATGCATAAATGATTTCTCGAAAGAGATGGAATCATGAAATTATATGTTTGGATCACTATTGAGATCTTACTTCCTATCATCTTGTGTAATTATTTCATTATGTCACAATATAGATGTACTTGATACATAAAGATAGTAGCTACCCCAAGTTTGGATATGAATTTGTTGATGTAAATTGTCTCTTTTGTTGCTTGATTAGGACAAATATACTTGGTTTTTTTAATATAATAGACAAATATTTTTTATTTCAAAATCATTGAGCAAGCAACACTACTATTTATTTAAAATACATAGATAGACTATGAGTGAGAATAATACTTTTTAGTTTGATTACTAATATATGTGTAATATTTTCCCAATAGTTCTTTCTCATCTTTATCTATTAAGAATGCATCTTAGTGATTCTCAAATATTTAAGGATATTCTTGAAAGCTGTTCAATGACTCTTCTCGGGATCTACCTGAAATATAATATAAATATAACATTTTACAAATAACATTTCTCATCTTTATTTATAAGATTCATATTAATTTAACCTTTACATGTGTAATCAACCTTTATTATATTTTCTCATGTGTTTAATGTAACCTTTATGTATTTCTATATGTCTTCATAGTTAAAATATAGATGGTTTCTCTTAAAGACTTTCATGGAAAAGTTACTCCTAGATCACCATATCTTCATAGATTATAAAGTAGGGACATCATTCCCAATGATAAGTATGTAATCCACCTATAACACTAAGATGTTAACAATGCTCTCAATCCCCTTCATTAAGATATATGGTTTCTCTTCAAACATGATGAATCCAACCTCATTGACTATGTCATTAAAACAAAAAATATCAGTTATGAGATGCATGTTTTATTCAATAAAGAGATTGTTATAAATTATAGAACTTTTTTTCATTTATTGGACTTATGGAATATTTGGGCTATGTGGTACACACCATATTGTAGATTAATAATAAGGATAGTAATAATCACACCTATTAGCTAAATGTTATAATTACAAAATACAATTACTACAACATTTTAAAAGATTTGAACATTACAACATGCAAAAAAACTGTATCATAGTCAACATCTTTAATCCATTAGAACATCTTTGCAACTAATTACCTGTTGTATAGTTGCATGTTCCTAGTGATTTCAATTTTCTTCTTCGAAATTGACTTGAACCCAATATGTTTTATCAAGTTTCCAAGTCAACCAAGGTACATTCAAGGTTGGCATACAAAAACTTTATCTCATATCTCATGGATCCACGCCATTTCTCAGATTCTTGATGTTACATTGCTAATTTGAAGGTAGTAGGCTTATCTTCATTCATTAGTAGAACATCATCATGTCATGTAATAATAAATCTATCTTTTAAAATTATGATAATTTATATTTGACCTATGTAATTATTATGTTTATTTTAGTATTTGTTATTCCATAATAATTGATAATTGTGCTCAAGTTTCATATAGAGTTGGTTGTTCTCTGATTGTTCTGGAACTTCATTAAGTAAAATATTTTTTCAACTAGTCTTTTTGAAGATTTCAATCAATAAATACCCTTGTATTAACAACAAAGACTTTATTATCAATGGCATTAAAGAAATAATGACACTTCATAATTTTTGAGATTTATCAAACAAAAAAATATTTATTAAATTTGGGATCAAGTTTTTCTAAGGCTTGACTTCTCACAAAAACTTCACAACCCCAAATATTCATGAAAGGTATTTTTGGATGTTTCATAGTTTATATCTGATATGATATATTTTGAAAAAAAAAATAAAATTCATTTTAGTGTGAAGGCACCAATTAGTAATGGAAGTCCCGTAGGAGAAATAATAATATTTGAATGACTCATTATCGATGGAACCATATATAATAAAGTTGAATTCATCTTTTTAGAAATATCCTTACATTATGGTCTTTCTATAATTATAAGTTGTGAGTCCATCCCATAGTCATTCAATTATCAAACCCTTAATTCAAATAATAATCACCTCTATATGAAAAAAGTGTTTTGATACATTTTATAAGATTTCAAGGGTATCATATTTGTTCTTCACATGATACACATTGCATGGATTGAGATCTATAGTAAATATGATGTACTAACAATCTTCCATTGGTTGTGTATTTAGTGGTCCACATACATCTTTATGTATGACACCTAATAAATCATCACAAATATTTTTGCAATTCCTAATATATTACAATAAAATTGAACAAATAGCTATAAAATGAGACAAACACCATATCCAAGAACACCATATTTTCACTACCAAATTAAAGTGATGTTTATGTCCAACAAGGTACAACACAAGAGTTTCACCTAGAAACCCAAAATCTTATTTTCTTCTCCATTCTTTTTTATCTTCATGCCATCTCATGAGATTGCATATTAGCATTTTATAGTTTATTGAGTTTTAAAGTTTTTATTCGAAAGAAAGAATAATTGATATTATCAAAAATGAACAAATTTATCTAAGGCATTTTTTCCTTTTGTTATTTTGATATAGTAATATTATGTGAAGATAAGCTATGTTATGCAATACAAAAGAAAATTTTATTGAGTAGCAAATAGACTTATCATGCAAGATTATATTGCATCAATTAGATTTATTATTACGTCTAACACAAAAGTAGTCCATTCTTCTCTAATTTCATTGAATTCTACTTGAGAATATGTTTTTATCATCAAAATTAAATCAACCAAAAAAAATAACATTCATATTAATAATGATATAAAGCTTTGAACCGTGTACATAGACTAATCTACTTGAGAATAAGTTTTCATTGCTTTCTCAAAATAATACAACTCATTCATAGGTAGAAAAATCTACATCAAAAAGATACAATTGATATCGTATAAGTTTCAACCTCATTTGCCAATTGTATACAAAGTTCTAATGCCTAGTTATTCATGATCTCTTCAATTAGAGGCTTTCCCATTTAGTTGCATTTCTATGATATGAGTGTCGTAGATTGTAGTAAAAGTGTTCCCAAGCCTAGGAATCCCCTTGATGAATTGATGATTAGTAATATACAATAGATCATGATAATTACATGATGCCTTAGCTAAAAACATTGCTTGTGAGCTATTGTACCTAGCAATAAATAAAATAAAATTAAAAGAAAAAAAATGATATATGATATAAAATGTATCCTAGCTTCTCATACCAAATATTACTTGGTATCTAATAATGAAGTTTAAACAAGCTAGAGACAAATTATTGAAAATATTTTTTTCTTTTAAATAGTTTTTTTTATTATGATTTTGATTAATTGATTTTTTTAGGGTGTAATAGACTTTGTGCTTGGACATTTTTGGATAATAGATTTTATTTACGCATATACAATGATTTATAGTAAAATTTTTATTATATTTTAGTTTATAAGTATAATATCAAAACTAAATGAATTTTTATTAATTTTTACTTTTTTCCTTTACTGAAAATTATCAAACCAAACCTGATCCGGCCTAAAGCTAGTCGAATCTTAATATGAGTTTAATAATTATTTATTTGTATTGAGTTCAGGATGATTATAACCAAATTGTGTTGACAAATGAGACGGAAACATTAAATGAGATATTTAAGAACTTACTTTCATGAGAATCTCTAATTACTAATTTGTGGACTTCTATCCAAAATTTTGGATATTTGTCCAATGGCACACTCCATTCATAAGCAATGAAAATTACCAAAAAGTATCTTTAGCTTTTGTGTTGTTCTACCTTTCTAACATGATAAATTTGCACATTGATAATAGATAATACAAGTTTTAATAATATGATATTCATGGGGTTGATAATAATGTTTAATAAGAGGAATTGATTATTATTCGTTGGAAACTTTTTCTACGTGAGATGTTTTCTGAAATCTGCATTCTTATCATAAAGGATATAATAAACAAGGTAAAAAATTCAATTATCCATCTTCGTGAATATGAAATATGTGAGAAGTTCTCATTCCTATTTACAAGAGTTCAAAAAAAGGTTTAAGAGATCAAAAATTGTGTATAATAAACCTTTGTGTTTTGATGTTAAAAACAAGATGGAACTCTATAAATTTAATGCTAAGTGCCACTATCGCTTATAAAAATGCAATTGGGCGAACAAAGGAATAAGATATAAATCGATGATTGGACATGATGGGTTGAAGAGTGAAAGAGATTGGCTAATGATGATAAGCTTAAGTGATTATTTAGAAAATGTTTATGCCATCATATTGTATATTTCTTAGTCAAAATATATCAGTTCTAACACTTACATTCATGGAGTGTATTTGATCTAAACCCTTCTTTTATAATAGTCACAAAGTGAGAATATTTTTTTACATGATATGGGAATAAAGATTAGCATCTAGTTTAGAAAATATAATAATATTGACAAAATGATTGTGATATTGATTATGTTAGTAATGTTAGATCCTTGTTATACGTTGAAATATGTGAAATTATGGCATTCAAAGTTTTATTACATTGTCATGTTTATGAAATCATTTTACCAATAATATTAATCGACACTGTTAGATAAAACTTCTAATAATGTATTAAATCTTCTCACAACTTTAAAGATATTGATAATAATAATACAAATATTATTATAATTTTTAACTAAAAAGAAAAAGATTGGCTTAATTTATTTTAGAAAATGGATTATGTTGGGATTAGATTAGAGCAAGATTAGTATTTCGAAGAATAGTTTTTTAATTCATGTTTGGTGAATAATCTCATCTTACATCATAATACTTTGTGTTTGGTGAAAAGTAAAGTATTTTTATTTGGAATGTTATTCGATCATATATTTTTTAAGATTAAAAACTTTAGAAATTTAAAATTCAGTACAAACACGTAAACATGAGATTTGAGGTGATGCTCTGAATTTCTTTCTATCTTATTCTTTAGATGATAGTATCGGTTTAGTGGATTTATGTCTTGGAATCAATAACATGGTTGTGTCTTGATTGATGGATCGATGAAGAGATTATGTTTGCATATTTTTGAATGATAAACTTTCACCAGAGTTTTAATTTCTAATGCCTCTAAATCCTACACACAACAAAAGCAACAATAGTACCCATACTGTGAACAAGATATTTTAAAAGTTTCATAATCAAAATTAAGTTATATAATCATCATAAACAAATTACACAATTTTTAAACCAATAATATTTAACTAAAATCACAACATCATCAAATAAAAACTTATGGAAGAAAATACCTTTATCTTGAAAGCTACTAGACCAAGCACATTTACTAATGCACAAATGGAGGGATAAGAAAAAAAAATACTAAAACCCTTTTCAAGCTTATTTAACATTAAACACAACAAAAAAAAAGAATCACTGCTCATAATTTTGAAATAGCCGAAGCATACAGGATAGGAAGGAAAAGATAAAATATTGAAACTATTCTTCCAAAAATGTTTATGACCAAAAAATCATTCACTAAACAGAGTTATACTTTTATTATATTTTGATGATATATTGATCATTAGTATTGATATAGCACAAATTTATAGGCTTTAAGTGGAGTTGGAAAAAATCTTTTCTATATAATTCTTAGGCCTGGGAAAATAGATTTTAGGAATTAGTGCCATCCAAGATATTCTATCTAGGTATATCTAGTTATATTAAATGATATTATCGGTAAAAATTTTTGAGAGATTTTGCATAAAAGAGGCTAAGATAGTCTCAATCCACTTAGCTAAATATTTTAAGTTGAATAACAAGCATAGTTTTAAGACTGATAAGGAAATAAAAGACATGAGTCATGTTCTCTTTTTCATAGAATTAAGTGTCTTATGTATACTATGGTATGCAATAGACCAGTATAATACACATTGTTAATGTTTTTAATTATTTTATATCAGATTTGAGCATATATTGCAAGGCTATGGTGAAATCTATCATGAGGTACTTATAAAAGATTTCATAACTATCTTTGTATTTGGGCAGGTCAAAACTTGTGCTTCTTTATCACATTGATTCTTATATGATCGATGATTTAGATTCATGTAGATCTACCAAAACTAAGGTTGAGTTCATTGTAGCTACTAATGTCTGCAAAGAAACATTATGAATAAAATATTTCTTGTAAAGTTAGATGTGTGATAGGATATACATATTTTGTGGTATGACAACCATAGTTTTATATATCTTTCTAAAAATTCAATATTCCATAGTAAGTCAAAGCACATTGATGTGAAATATCATTGGATATGAGATGTATTGGATGAAAAAGCAATCGTATTTCAAAAAAGTATACAAGAAAAAATGTCACTAATATATTCACAAAATTATTATCATTGGAAAAACTTAATTTCTTTAAGGTATGTGCTAGTATAGTATGTATCTCACCAATTAGAGTAGAGAAAGATATTTATTAGGAATACCCGAGTCGGGGAGATTGATTTTTTATTGTTTTTTTGAATGTGTGGAATATGGTAGACAGAGAACGTAGGATAAAATCACATGTTTTATTTTTGAAAAGAAAATTCAAAAAAAAATTCAAAAAAAATTCAAAAAAAATTCAAAAAAAAATTCAAAAAAAATTCAAAAAAAAATTCAAAAAAAAATTCAAAAAAAAATTCAAAAAAAAATTCAAAAATCAGATTATTCTCATTTTTACAAAAAGGCATGCGTGGTGGCTTCTTGGATGGGAGAGTTCCCCCATCTATTTTTTATTAAAACCAATGAAAAAAATGCATAGGGGTGTAGTGAATGCTTTTTTGGTCATAAACATTTTTGGAAGAATAGCTTCAACATTTTATCTTCTCCTTCCTTTCCTTTATGCATTAGCTATTTCAAAATTATGAGAAGTGCTTCTTTTTTTTTTGTTGTTTTTTATGTTTAATAAGCTTGAAAAAGGGTTTTGGTATTTTCTCCTATCCCTCCATCGGTAAGTTAGTGTATGTGCTTGGTCTAGTAGCTTTCGAGATAGATGTATTTTCTTCCATAAGTTTTTTATTTAATGATGTTTTGATTTTAGTTAAGTATTATTGGTTTCAAAATTGTGTAATTTGTGTGTAATGATTATATAACTAAATTTTTTTGTACAAGCATAAGTTTTGTGTATTAATTTCTATATTCACACATATTTTTATAACCATAAAAATGACTTTTTTTTGATACATACACATTTAAAATGAGAGCACCCACTCTCGTTTTAAAATTATAACAAACCCAAAAAATAAAAAAAAATAAACAAACTAAACTTTTAATATTTTTGTATGCCCAACCCATAAAGACCTAACAATCTCTCCATATACCTTATTTGGGTAGTATGATACATGTTCTTGGTTTGGACATAGTAAATGCAAGTTATAGAAAATTTCTTAGACAATAAAACTATTTCTAATTTCTTATACAAGAAAAAATCTTTTAGAAATTATAATATCCCAAAACTTAATTTTTCTCTTTGAGCCATTAGCTCCGCCTCGATCCAACTAATCCTAGAGACTAGTTGAAGTAAAAGCATTTACTTTTAACTCATAAGCTCCCTCTTAATCAGTGTAATCCCTAGAAGTGACTGAAGTAAAATATTAGTTGGGACTTCATTGATATTCTTGTTTATCCGGTAACAAATACTTGACAAATCTATATTGATTTCTCTCGATCTCCTTGAAGAATGTTTCACAGTGATATCACTTTTTTTAGTCGTACTAACTATCCTACTATCACAAGGTTACTATTAAATAATGAGTGTGAACTTTCATGTGGAAAATAATTTATCCATACCAATGTTTTTAGGCCAATTTAGCTCAGTCTCAATAATAGTATTTTTGCTGAATATTTATCTGATCTGAGCTAGCCCTAACAGAGTTAATATTGATGGAATTTACTCTTGCATGTGATCCTTTAGATAAGTTCCATTGATTCTTTTCAAACTTTTCCACATAACATTTGTTATCTAACCTTTTTATGGATAATAGGTTCATCCGAATCTCCAGGATATATTGGACAGCCCTAAAAATAGTTGGTATCCCATATTTGTCTCCAGGCAAACATCACCGATGCCCAATGTTTTCAAGATTTTTTTCATCGCTCATATTGACTATTCCATAGTCACCGACCAAAAAATTCACAAACAGGTTTGGGTTTGATGTGTTGTGCAAGGTTGCAGCCATATCTACTACCCAATCATTTTCTCAATTAATTTTATAGTATAATACACTATAGCCCAAAATGCAATATCATATTCTGTGATATAATTACTAATTATCCTTCCAACTACAACTCTCTCCTTATACTCCCTTTGAAGAATTTTTCACTTGGGATAGTTCCTCTTAAAATGTTCTATTTGATTATAGTTTAATATTTTACTATGAACTTTCCTTTTAGAAAACTCTCAATTTTCTTCTCGAGTGTAGGTTTTGGGCTCTGTCTACTTTTCATTTTAAGTTCCTTAAATTTGAGAATGTCTACATAAGTTCCTTTTTCTCTCCCTCTCACAATCTCACTTACTAGACTTTTAGTGATGATCATCATGATAAGTACGTTATTTGAAGCTGAGATACTTAAAAAATATTATAAGCATTTCTCAACTCTCTGGAAATGAGCTAAGATGCAAATATGCAAGAACCTCATCATCTAGTATTATTTTTATATATACTAGTTGATTGATCAATGATTAAAAAAACATAAATGAGCATCCATTTCAGATCTAATTTGATATTTCATCTTTAATAATCTCTTGATTATTAGAGTTTTATTTCTCGATGTATTTTTTCCATACATCATTTATAACATTCTCCACATATTATCAGCTTTTATAATAGCTGATATATGATGAAAAATTATGTTCTATCTTATTGTCTTATTATGAAAGAGGCCTTATAGTGTAACTTTTTTCAATTGGCCTCCTACATACATTTTAGCTTCGAATAACCAAGAGTCATTTTTATTTTATATGTTGAATAATTGGAAGGTTCTAATCTAATCATACCATGCAAATTTTTTTCTTCATCCATATTGAAGAAAGGATCTAACTTCTAAAAAATGAAAATACCAATACGACCAAAAGAAACTTTCCCTCTGATACCACTATTAGTGACTTGTGATACTGCTACTGCTAAAAAATTAAGAATAGTTATAAAATAAAATTTTGGTCTAATTGTTAAGTTTTGTTGATATTTTTGATCTTCTTTATAACTATTTAATTTTTTTTTTAGAAATTTTACCTAAAAATTCATAGCAAAAAAAACTTTTTAGGTTAACAAGTTTTTTTTTTCAAATTATGTTAATAAATATATTTTAAACTGTTCATAAATATATATATATATATTTATGTATTTCTGCTTATGCTGGAAACAATAAAATATATAACAAACAAATAACAACAATCACAATAAATATTCTACTCCCAAAATTAGCAAAAAATATATAAAAAGTCATAAAATTCAAATTATTATAAATTAGGCGAAATATACAAGTATTTGAAAATTCTTATAGAATTGTATTTTCAATTCTAGACCTAGTATCTTATAAGAATTTAAAGCACTACTATTATAGCATGAGCACAACACAAATACAACTTGAACATACCATAATCACAATATTCTTCAAAACACTACACTAATTCCATAGGGGCTTGACACAAACTTCGCATGAATCTAGTATCCTCGTAAACATAAACAATAAATGAGGGTAAACTATACTTCTTAAATAATACTTTAACATAGAATAAGTTCTGTAATATTTAACATATGTCAAATAGAGTAATTAAGGAAGATAAGAGTAGTGTAAAAAATAAAAATGAGAACAATTTTTAATTTTCTTAAAATGATCATGCATGAAAATGAGAATCCAAGTATTCTTGTTTTCTATTCATTCACACAACACTTAAACAAGAGTAAGCATTTCCCAAATTCCCAAAATATGCACACTACCACTACTATTCACGCAACAAAAAAATAGTCATGACCTATATTTTATTCACACCAAATGTGCATATGGGAATATCTCATTTTTCATAGGTCCATTCACACACATCTCCTGAGATAGAATCCAAGACTACGAAAATCAAATGGGATAGATTCCCATTTTCACAAATAGTACCACGTGAGTTTTCACATGGTGTGTGACAATTCCCCATATTTCTGATTTTTTATTCAAGCAAGAGTTAAGTGTGTTGATTTCTCTATGCACACGTCTTTTTTTATAACCTTAAAAACATACCATTTTTTTGGATTGATATAGATATTTTTTAAATTAGAGCACCCACTCTTATTTAAAATATAAAACAAACCCAAAAAATAAAAAAACAAACAAACCAAACATATGATATTTTAGTCTGCCCAAATATGAGTAGTATTAGAGCACCCACTCGATTTTCTTAATATCAAATCATACTGGTTTTAGATTAATAAAATCAGATTAAAATTCTAGTTGGGTCAAAACTCAAGTTGATTTTTTATGAGTTTGGGTAGCATTTGTTAGGAATTTACCGAGATGCAACTCAAAAACGAAGAATAGTCTTAGAACAAATTTTCAGTCAAACAATTGATTAATTAACTTTTTTATAAAATTTTAAATCTGATAAAATTATATTGTTAACTTTACAAAAACACACAATGAATTTTAAACCATTTTGAGTTTCAAAGATACGTTCTATCTTATATAATATATATAGTGGGTAAAAAAGCTATTGGATAGCTTGTTTGGCATCCCCTTGGTTGTCCTCATTATTGCTATTATCTTTTATCATTATTCACTTAGCTCTCTAACTCAACAGTTATCTTATTGTTCTCTCAATTTCATGGTTCAATGATATTAGTGCAGTATCATATCTTCAATGCATAAAATAAAGTGGTTTCAATATAAAAATATAAACATACATAAAACAAACACAAACAATAGTAGATATCGAAACAACTAAGAAAAGAACTATTTTTTTAAGTTGATAGGTCAACTTAAAGTCATCCAACCAATCTAAATAAATCAATGTCTCTGACACTAAAAATTTATTGTGACTTTGCTATGAAACCAAAAATATGATAATTCTTAGTATGACAACAAGAGCTTGTTGGATGCATGTTCATGTCCATTAGAATTCTATACGTATACGTGATGTACAAATAATAAGGTGAATGTAAGTCTAGATATTAATCAAAAGAAAATTGATGTGCCAATTTGATCAGGTAATACTGAATTAACTAATTGTTCAAGTTGAAAAGATATATATGGGTCTCTGACATATGCTTAGACTCTAGAGTTTATTTATTTTCTTGAATATCATGAAATTTTCTCTTATGATGTGATAATGTCATGCTTGAATGTTAGATGAATTATAGGTGAATGTGGATTGCTCCTTGCTTCTTTGGCATATAAGATAGTTATCAACTATTTACTATCACTATCAAAGATAATTCTTTTGTAGTTCCTTCGGTATGCAACTATCAAAGACACAACTATTAATAAGTTATTATTAAAATTGAAACCCAAAGACTAAGATAAACACATGATAAACAAGGATTAATTAGAATAAATTCAAAGAAATTCAGAGAGGATTGTTGAAGAAGATGATAAAATGCATGAGAAAAAAAATAAGATTCTCAAATTGAAAGCTAAAGCTTCACATCTTGGTTACAAAAAAAATAATCTTTATAGACATGATTTTTAAGTAAATAAAAATATATCGATAGATAATATTAGTGTGTGGCTTAATACATGCACTTGACTTAAAACATTATGAATTAAAATAAGAACATATCATATCATTTAAATATCAATAGTTATCTAACATGTCTATGCCTTATAGGCAATATATCAGTTACTCTTGATAATTTCTTTTAGTATGTATGTATATTCTCTAGACTCAATTATCTTAAAAGATATATAATGATATGGTTATAATTATATTTATGTTTTAGGCTTCATTAGTATCATACTCATATTAATTAACATACATCACCCCAGTAATTCTATCATGGAAATCATACAAAGCAAATATAATCTTAGGGTTGTTACTAAATTACAATTCACGTTCTCTTGCTTGTGTCTCATGAGATGATGCGATGTTATGTTGAAGTCATATCAAAGAATGCCCTTGGACTACTTAGATCATACAGATATGAGGATAAAGTCATGGGATGAAAAGATGTGACATAGATTTATAATCTGGAGTAATAAAAAACCGATGTCAAAATATGTCACAAAATAAAATTACATAGCATATTTTGATTTTAGTTATGTAACAATTATGACAAGGCACAAACATTATGTTGTGACTTGTCTTATAGAGAAGGCTTAGCCTACCACCATATTTAAAAATTTGTCATGACAAGATCTATTTATAGCAAATGTAGCTGCGACTCCAAAATATGTCATGACCAAAATGAATATGAATGTATTTTGTAGGATAAAGGTGATGCAATTGGGTGGTAGAGTAATGGTGTCCTATGAAGTGTATGACTTATTTGTAGATTTGCACGTAAAAAAGTAATTGTGACTTCCCATAGGCATATACTAGAATATAAAATATCAAGATATTAGAAATATCACGACTTCTTCTTGGTTCTTCTACTTTTTCTTTTTGTATTCCATCAAGTTCACCTCTTGTACTTATTTATGAGTAATTTCATCACTTTTCATCAAAATTTATGTGTGAAATACTCTTAACATGACTTTGTTTCATCATAAAAAGGTTTTTTCATATATTCTATTACTTTATTTTGTTGTTGAGTGCATGTTGTTGTGTATTATTTTTTGATATCTTTTATTGTTAAAAATTATCAAATTCAACACTAGTATATTCTCACACATTATCAGTCATTAGGCACTTGATCGTCTTTTTATATTCAAGTTATACTTGTTTTTTAAATATTTTGATAAAAAAAAAAGAAAATAAGTATGCATTCTTCTTTATTAGATACACCGAATACCTACATGAGTAGTTATTGATAAATGAAATAAAATATTTTGTACTTCCTAGGAAAATAACTTGTGCTTCCCAAACATCAAAGTTAATAAGTTTTAAGAAATTTTGATTCTAGAATTAGAATTAATAAAGTTTAATTTATATTGTTTATTAATTCCACAGTGCTCACTAAAAGGCAACAAAACCCTTTTGAGCCCTGGATGAATCACTTGCTCAACAAAAAATTTTAATTCTCATTCTAACGTGTGACCAAGTTTATGGTGTTATATCATTATTAATTATTATATCGACTTGCTGATACCATAGAGTCTTCTCCCTGTTGTTGAATTTCTCCTATACGAATACAAACAATTATAATTACATTTTTTGGTTTCATCACAACAACTTCTCATTTGAATTAGTTTCATAGTCTCATTTTTATTATGGTGTTGTAATCACTATTATCAAATTATCCTAAAAATAATAGATTTTTCTTCAGCCACTTCACATATTATATCCCTTGAATAATGTAGATTGTATCATCATATATTTTGATTTTAATGATACAAAAACTAGTAATTTATATGGTATGATCACCTCACATCAACATAAATCCTCCTGAGATATATTCATCTTGATGGAACCATTCTCTCTAGAATGTTATGTCTGATTTTTTTCTCGAGTTCATCATCTAGACATCATTAAATCTTTTTATCTCTTGTATAATATTGTCTCACTTTATAATATTTTATCATCATCAAAATATTTGTCATACAATCTTGAGTATTTGACTCTCACAAGAGGCACATTTCATTTATTATCCTCTAGAGATAAGTAAAGAATCAATATAATGAGATGAAAATACGTTAACTTTCGTATTTTTACATTTATTTTGTTCCTCAAGTACAATAATAGTAATTTTATTAAAGACTAAATTTTTCCTTACATCACTATTAGTCATATTTATGATGAGATGCTCATATTAATTAGGTAGATTTTAGAGTATGAGTTGAACATATTCTCTCTTCTAGGTTGTGATCCATGAGTGATAGTTAAAAGAGCAATATTTTTATGGTGTTAGTGTGTTCTTATGTTGACATGTCATTCATATACTTGAGATAATTTATCCTTCGGAGACAATAGTTGACAACTATAATTGTTAGGGGAGGAGGGCTCAAGTGGTTTGATGTGTTTAATATTGCTAACTTGCAACAATCCATTTTTCAATAAGAGAAGGAATGACCTGATAAGAAGAGTAACATATATACAAACCCAAAAATGTATATATTCAAAATAACATGAAAAACACAAAATATCATGCATTACATTCAAAAACTTATCGATTTACAAGCATTATAACTCTTGGTCAAAACTTATTTTAAAAATATTCATTAATGTGCATGCTATTGTTCAGTTAAATTAGTTGAGAACAAAGAGATACATAAACTAAAAGTATTTCAAAATATCTCTTCCAACAATCTAAAATTTTGTTTAATTTTAGAGGAATGACAAAGATAGAGATTCAATTTTGCATTAAAGATTGAATTTCGAGCTATTGTGAAGAAAGAAAGACCAGCCACTCTTGCCCTTTGATTTTATTTAAAATAAATTGCTTATTATTACAAATAATATGAATAATTGTGAATAAGATTATAATTACCCATGAATAAAATATTATGTTAAATTTTAATATTTATGTGAAAAATTCAATATTATATTTAATTCTGTTATTTCTTAACTCATATAAATAAGATATGCAGATCATTGAAAAAAGAATTTCGAACAATTTTATAACTCAGAATCTGTGTATAATCTTAAACTAATTTAATGGATAAAAATAGAAATACATAGACATAAAGGACATGACTCCACAATAATTGGATCGAAAACTTACAAATGTGAATACTCTTTCACACATAGCATCGAGAGAAAGATTCAAACTATTATGAATATGGTGTGAGGCAAACAATCATGAACACAAATTCCAAAAACATTCTAGTTTGAAGCAAATAATTGTACACTATATTTCAGGTAGAATTCAACCTCAAGCATTAAAGAACCTCCCTAGGAAAAGCCAGTTGACATAGATTATATGATGGCAAGAGAACTAAACTTGATGGTGATTGGCTACAAATCACATGCTCATATTCTTGATGGTAGGAGATTACTATAACAATACAATATAATACATGAAAGATAATGGTAATAAGATAATATATTTTAAAAAAATTCTAAAATAAATATATGAATCCTTTAATATCATAGATTATTAAATTTTTTTATAAATTATTTAAGAAGATCTAACTAAGTAATATTAATTATAACAATTCTGAAATATATAATATTTATTATTTCTTTATATTAAATATTAAAATAAATTTATTTTTTATATTATTATAATAAATATGTTACATATTTATGGAAAATTTCTCTAAATGAAATAAAAGTTTTTATTTTTACTTTTAACTCATAAGCTCCCCTTGATTTGTGTGATCCCCAATAATGATTGAAATAATATTAGCATTTTGAGGAATTCATCTAAGAATCATGTTTGTCTCAGAATAAATACGTAAAAAAACTTGATCAACTATCCTCAATCTTTTTGAATGAGGGGGGTAAATCAAAATAGTCATACGTCTCTCCTTAAATATATTTGACTATCCTCTCATCACTAGATTATTTTGAGATAGTAAGTATGAACAACTTTCTTATAGAAAGCGAACCATCCACACAAAAATACTCAAGTTTATGTTGCTAGGGATCAATACTAATACCTTCCTATAAAATACTTAGATGATCAATACTTATGAGTATGGACTACTTTCAAATGGACTTCCTCAAATCTCATCACATAACTCATATTGTCTAACATTTTAATATGCAACAAATTCATCTAAAAATTTGAAATATAACAGACATCATTGAGAAATAATTTGTATCTTATGTTTGCCTCCGAACAAATATTTCTAAGTACAAATATCTTTGATGTCCCTCTAATGCTCATCCTGACTAATCCATATTCTTTGGGCATATATGTCACAAACCAGTCAAAATTCAGAGTGATGTTTATAGTGGTAGCCAAATCTATCACCCAATTACTCTCTTGATTGATATTGTCATACAATCTAGCATTGCTCTAAAAAATAATGTCTCCCTCTTTGGAAAAAGTATCAGCCTTCCTCTGGCACAATCTCTCCTCCTATGCTCCTCATAGAGCTTCTTCCAATTGAGATAGTCCCTCTTGTAAATATCCTATTTACTTATAGTAGTAATACTTCACCATGAGTTTATAAGCGGACTTTCCCTTGAAGAACACTCCATTTCCTCTCTAAGTATTGGTATAATACGAGTCATACTTATCACATTTTTCTTGGAAATAAGGGTACTTAAAGAAATATTTTTTTTTATTTCACAATATCATTTATCATGCTATCAATAATAATAATAATAATCATGAAACATATGTTGTTTGAAGCCGATGTACTTAAAACCGATTATGAGCATTTCCCAAATATTGGCAAGTGAGTTAATAGTAGTGATGTCAACATTGCATCTCATCATCGAAAATAATTTTTTTTGATGCTAGTTATTTAATTTAAAATTTTTTTTTGTATCTAGAAAGTATTTAAAAAAATGTCACTTCTTATAACTATAAGTTATGAGCTATTATGGTATAAAAATATCAATACATCATCAGAAGCTATGTATACTCATAAATTGGTGATACGGATAACAATTTACATACAAAGCCAAGTCTTTATCTTGCTTGCTCAAAATTTGATAAATGAAAAAAAATGCTTCTCTTATAGAGGATCAAGATCTGCTTTGGCACTTTAGATATAGACATTTAAACTTCAATGTATTGAAAACTTTTCAACAAAAAAGCATAGTGAATGGACTTTCCCAAATTCAAGTTTCTTTAAAGGTGTAAAGACTACTCGATAAGAAAATAACATGTGGATCCATATATGAAAGAGAGCACACGAAGGGATTTTTAGATTCTTCAATTGGCGCATGCCAACATTTATGGAGCCATCAACCCTATTTCAAATAGCAAGAAAAGGTTCATGATCGTTCATTTGATTTTAGCCACAAAATGTTAGTTAATTAATTGGGGAAGAAATCAAAAGCATACATAACTTTCTAAAATTATAAATCACATTGAGAAAGAAACTGATCCATATAGAAGATGCCTTAACACTTATATTTGAGGCGAGTTCATGTCACACAAGTTAATCGTTTTTTATCAGGGAAAATGTGTTAAATAACAAAAAATAGGGTTATTTATTATATTGTTTGTTAAATAAAAAATAAATAGGTTTATTTGTTATTTTGTTATTTTGTTATTCGATGGTAGAATAGTGTTTTGGTTGAGTTATATATGCTATATATATATATATATATATGCATGGCTTCTCTTTTTCCAAAATATTTTTTTGTACTAAACCTATTTATGTTTAATTGAAATTTGCCGGTATTATTTTTTTATTTATTTAGCATGTTATCACAGGGGATTTTATGGTGCAAACCCATAGACTTTAATCTCAAACATAGCTTTCATGGATCCAACTAGTGTTTTTTGCAATATCTTTTCTTCCGTACAAATTTGATGTGGCCGTATAATTAGGGTTTTCTTGCAATCTAATATTTTCGTATTCCTTATTTATTTTCTTTCTTCACTATGGCTTCTAAAAGAGACAATTCACTTTAATTTGACTGTGTTAGATTATATGAAAATACTTATATATTTATATTGAAGTTATATTATGAGAAAAGTTCATAAAGAAAATAAATTTTGTGAATATATTACTAACACTTATGAGAAACCTAAAAGTGTAAAATAGAATTATGCAATTAAGATAGACGCGTAGCAAGCAAATAATAAAAAAATGTATCACTTAGGTATCAATTTTATCAAGCATTAATAAGTTCATAATTACCAAAGTATGAGATGATAAAAAATGTGTGGGATAATCTGTAGAGGTTATATACTGAATCATAATTTTGAAAAATATTATTAGTTGGAGAGGGACATGTTGTACTTACATTACTAGTATATATGAGTAATAATTAGTGTAATTCTTGATGGCTATTCACATCAATTTTGAATGACTCGGAAATTCAATATCTCACCATTTTCCACTTCCATATGTTGATTCAGTTGTTATTAAGTTATTGGCTAAAGAATATATCTAAAGTCCCATTCAGAAAAATGAATTTTTTTTCTTCTATATTTCTTTTGTTTTAGCAGCACCTTCTAAGCAGCTATTCAATAATTTGAATACAACTTACCTAAGAATCATCTACGATGAGTATAGTATTTATAATAAAAATGGTAATTGGAAGGCTCAATATCCATGATGATTAGACATTGTTTAATGCTAATAGACACAGTTTAAACCAGAAGATTGTAGATTTAACTCTACTGCGACCCACGTGTGTTTTTAACACCACAAAATCACTAAATTTACTTATTCTTGTTATTCCTTATTTTTTTTTTAGCTTCCATTCATTATTTCTTTAAATCTTCTTTTTATAAAGAGGCCATTATTAATCTATATTGATATCAATCTATGGAAAAGAAACTTTATGCTTTGTAAAAGATATGTACTTTGATTTTGGTTCATCTATTTCTAGCAATAAAATTAATAGTTATCGTTGTGCATATGATAAAGTCTAATTATGATAAATCTATTAAGCCCTTCAAAGTTTGGTTGGTTTCAAAATGATTTGCATGATAGTATGGTATTAATTATAAAAATACTTTTGCTCATATTCAAAAAAATGAATATTATTCATAATCATCTTATGGGCGTAGCTTTAGTTGAACAATATTAATCTCATCTTGATGTTACAAATAAATTCCTAAATGCAATAAATTTATATAGAGCATTGTCTCTGTATTTCTCATGCTTTTGGCTATGATTGTCAAAAAAAAAAAATATTATCTTGTTGCAGTTGAATAATTATTAATGAAGTGAATATTATTGATAATGATAATAATTAATGATATTTTAGCTATGAAGATTGTTGAACTATATGATACTTCAGTTTGGAAGATAGTTGATTTAAGCATTTCCAGGCAAAGAGGATAATCTTTAGGGTAAGTAATCTTTCTCAATTAAAACATGCTGTAGACATTCCTGAACAAGCTGGGTTTGGTGGGTGCTTGACATCATACACTTGGCCACAATATTATCGAAAGCTCGACATACCCATCATGACATTACTAGTGATATTTATACTATTAGTCAATTTATTTCTCGCCCTAAGATAATTTTTTGAGGAACCATTATTTGCATTTTGATTTCATAGGGAGATTTAATCTTTCAAATTACTTTGGCCCACTTGATTCTCTGGAGCAGCATGTACACTGATAGAGCTTGCACTAATGACAATCAAGCATCAATTTTTACATTTTATCGGGTAATTCTCCTGAAAAATAATAGAAATAATTCAAGTATCAATCTATATAAACTGATATTTTAACTCCTGGCTGTAATCTGATCAATTTTATAAAATTTCCCAAGGTTATAGTTTAATTCCTAGTATGAAGTGTGAGATGCCCCAATACGTGAAAAAGTTAAAAAACTACGATAGCTACCAATATAATAATATAGACGAGTAATTTTGCCTCAAAAAATAAATGAAAAATTTAAATCATCGAGATTTAAGCAACACACGATCAAGCTCCGTGGAGCTATTGGAGTCGGCGAGAGCTCGAAGCTTAATGGAACTCGTTATTAGCTCTAAAAGGATCTCAAAACAATACTATTTTGTTTATGGAAAAAAGAAATAATACGCGTACCTGATCAGAAACAAAACTCTAGTTAATGCTAACATTGCATTATTTTATTCATACTAATTTAATATAATTTTATTAGCGCAGAAACTAGATCATCACGACTAAATTTAATCATGTTTTGAAAAAAATAATATTAGAATATAATAGAATTTTGAAACAAAAATAAAACAGAAAGGCAGCATAGAGAAGATTTTGGATATGGCAACAATTGTAATAACTGCAAACTAAAAGAATAATACACTCGTGAATTAAAAAAAGCATGCCTGTACCATTAATAATAAATTTTAGAAGGAGAGAAGAATGAATAAATAAAAACTGGCATCTTAGATGGGAATAATTAAAACATGAAAATTATTTACAAAACTTGCAATGAACACAACCAGGAGCCAAAGGGAAAGTGAATGGCATAAATCTAAAGGATACATATTTTAGATTTTTTTTATTTTTGAAATGAAATTAAAAACGTCAAGGTGTTAAATTTATAAAAAATTGAATTTATTAAAGCACCACAATCATCACGAGAGCACCTTCACTTTAGGCATTATTACAAAATTATTTTATTTAATATATAAAAAAAATCAGGAAATTATATACAGAAATATTTAATAATTTGAAACTAATATATTAAAATTTTATCAAAGTTATCAAAATGATAAAAAATTAAAATTTATGATAATCTATTACATCTATACTAAAATTCTCTTCATTAAATTAATAAACTAAGATTTAGTTACACTAATTAATTTTTAATTAAACCTTCCCACTATTCTATCGGCCCTCATCTTGCCCTCTAACATCGGCCCTCACCTCGTACTCTAACATCGACCCTTGCCTCGACCTCTGTCATCAGCCCTTGCCACGCCCTCAGCCCTCCCCATCTCCTGGAGCTCGACGACTCACTCAATTGAGCTCAAAGGGCTCGTCTTTGAGATCCAGGAACTCGTAGTCGAGCACGATGTAGCTCGAAGACTCGCCCGTCAAGCTCGACGAAGAGCTCCAGTAACTCGACGACGAGCTCCATGAGATGAGAGAGGGTGAGGCGGGTCGATGGGAGAGGGCGAGGCAAGGGCCGATGGGTGAGGGGGAAAGGTTTAGTGATTTAATGAATGACATTTTAGCATAGACGTAATAGAATGCCCCAAATTGCAATTCTTTTTTGATTTTAATGACTATTTTTTAAACTTTAAAAGATCAGTTTCAAATTCTTAAATATTTCTTGCGGACCACCCCAAAACATAATTCTCCCGTTGTAATATGACTTGTCGCCACCTTACATAAAAATTTGAAACTAAAAATTATAAAAGTGGGTGAGGGGAGTCGTTGGAGAAAGGTTGAGTTTTAATTATTAAGTATAAATTTATTATTAATATTATTATGTACACCAAATATTACTTTGATAATAATTTGGTGCTATTTTTTTATAAATAAAAAAGATTGGAATTTGAAATCCTTTTTAAAATATTTTTTGAGCATTGTTCCATAACACATTTCCCCCATTTTAAAAAGGGATAATTATGCTATTAGGACAAAAAGGTATTCTAATAATAATTCAACATTAAATCAATATCCAACCCTGATATTAATCAAATTATTTGATATGCATCATATAATTCAAGTGGACAAACCATAGGATCTATGAGTGATATTAATTTCTCAAAATATCTTTTCTATTAGAATTGTATTATCGCACTATTAGTTGGCTGAATTACTAATATTATTCCTGTAGAATTGATATATTGATGAAAGTCTTTATTACTACTTAAATAACTCATATACAAAGATCATTGTTGATGAGATACCTTCACAACAGTCCTTTTGGAATACTATTTAACTAATATAATTGAGCAGCATAATAAAATTATAATAAGTTTGTGGCATCATTATCAAGGATTATTTATTTTGGTTAGTCAATGTAAGTTGACATAAATATCCTAAATGAAGGATAGTTCATTTTTAGTTGTTTAAATATTACTATTTTGATTTTTTTTAGATCTAATAGCTTGTCATGTTACCTTATTTGAATTGTAGAAATATTATGTTTTTAATTCTATTGTCAAATTTTAGGATTCATAAATCTGGCAACTTTTAAGTTTTGTTATATTACCTTATTCTGAAATCTAATTATCCCTTATTATAATGGGGAAAATGTATTTTGGAATACTGCTCAAAAAATATTTGAAAAATGGTTTCTAATTCTAATCTTTTATATTTATAAAAAAATAAAAACCAAATTATTATCAAACTAAAATTTGGTATACTCAATTATATTAATCTTAATTTATCATTAATAATTAAAACTCACCTTTTCCCTGATTACTTTCGTCGCCCCCTTTTATAATCTTTAGTTTCAACTTTCAAAATTTTATGTAGGAGGAATTATGTTTTTGCGTGCTCCTCTAGAAAAATTTAAGAATTTTAAACTTATCTTTAAAGTTTGAAAAAAAGTAACCAAAATCTTAAAATATTTAAATTTAGTGCACTCTATCACGTTTATCCTAAACTACCCTCACCCTCTCTCATCGACCCTCTCCCATTTCAACTTTGGCAGCAAATTCCTTGATTTCTAGCACATAATTTTTCAAAGGCATGGCTCAATTAATGTAATTTCAACTGTAAGATCAATATTTTGAGTCATTGAAGTTGCATTGACTTAAACAAAGATGCAATGCATGCAACAAATATAGTGCTTGATTATTGATTCGATTGAATCAATATTTTTTCGTTTTGAAATCCAGTGTAATAATGTCGGCTTTCAGTAATGTCAAAATACTAAAATTTAGGAACCCTCAATTTTTGATTGAATATTAATGATCTAGTAAATACTGGTAATTAGGCTCAATTCAAAATCATGATACTTATTATTTATTGGATTTTTTTTATCTGAAATGTGTTTAAACCTCAATTTTTATCAAATTTTCAACTTGTTACTTAGATTAAAAGTTATGGAAAATAGAATTACAATGTTGTTTATATAATAAAAGTATGCTTTCTTGAGAAACTCTGGATGAATAAAAACTTATGCAGCATTTACTACGAACTTACTTAAATCCATGTAGGGTTATCTTTTAATTGTATCTAATATTAATGTTTCTATTATGATAGTTTTGATAGATTCCATAGTTTGGTAGTTTTTATGAATTTAATAATTTTTGAATATTATTTTGCTTTGGAAAAATTACATATTTCAAAAATTTGTATAAATTTCACAATATTATTTAAATGTTCTTATAATAATTCTTCATTAGCCAAAATGTTTATGTATTTCTCATCTTCAAAAGCTTCCCACAAAATACAAGAAATGTCACAAATAATAAACATCATGAGGGTGCATTTAATTCATCTTTCAATTAATGTTGTCTGGCAAAATATTTAGTAAAAGATATGATTTTTAACTATATAGGCAAACATGATCATATAAAATAATTTATCTAGCAAAATATTTTTTATATGATTTTTAATTTATACATCTTTATTGTTTTGAAAACCTACAATAATAATTTGAAATAAAAAATTTTATGACAAAAATATAATAAACTAGACAATAGAATAACAAACAAATTTGAGATGCTTGGGATTTGAGATTAAACTAAAGAAATCAAAATATTCATTTTATAAAAATTTAAATGAGTGATCTAAAATAGGTGGGCAATCTTGGTAAAATCATTTGAAGTTCACTTCACATGCTACTTGTGTCTATGCTAATCCAATAGAGAATTAATGTCATATTAATTTATTTCTCTTTGATGACTTTGTGAGTATATAAATTAAGTTCTTTGTATAAATTTTCTATTTATTCACATTTCCTTTTAATACCTTTTATTGTACAAAGTGATTGTACTCTAACAAAGTCCATCTCTGAGTGAAATTTTATTAATGTCAGCTCTTTCAATAGTATTTATAGTTGGATTACGCTTTTAGTAGCTTGTGTAATTGTAATATATTATGCACTTGTTTAAGCTCTTTCAATAGTATATCAATTTGGTATTCGAGGTATTTCGTCCATCACATCTACAAACTAATTAGTATCTTCCTGTTTCTTTGCAATATTAAGGTTATAGCATATAAATGTTTTCTCAATATATATACGAAGAAATTTAGTATTCATATCTAACTAATTTAATTATAAATCTTATGTAACACACATCATTGAGATTACTCAAACAATTGTAAGTAAGATTGCAAGTTGGGTGGGTTGGGTCATGTTGAGGGGCAACCCAAACATAACCAGAATAATGCACTAGGTTTAAAAATTTATGCCTCAAGCAAAATCTAAACCTGAGAAAATCTCAATGAGAACCCAACAATTTGACATTTTTAAACTCATGTTGGGTCAATGTTGTTATTGTTTGTTATGTTGAATATCAAATTATACTAGTTATTTTGGTGATTATGTAAGATATATTTGTATTAAAAAAAGTTTAAATATAATTATTTTAATAAATTATAGCACATGAATTATGATGAATACTAGTAAAATTAGGTTATTTTTTTTATAAAATATGAGATTTGGTCAATTTTTTAAGGAGAGAAAAATGTTTTGTAAAGTCATAGTATTTATTATTTTATGACTTTGTTATGACTCATTGAGCTTATAACATAGTTTTGAAATCTATTTTCGGCTAATTCTCAACATAAATTATCATGATAATTTTTAGCCAATTCTCAACAGAAATTGTCGTGATAATTTTCGTCCAAATCTCAACATAAATAGTCCTGATAATCTTCGTACGGCATCACTCTACTATCATATCAACATAAATATTTCACTATATAACATATTTATTTTGGTTGTGAAACTTTTTTTGGAGTCACATTTATTCTAATTTATAATATACTTTATAATTTTCATATGAAATTTATGTTGTAATAACAAAATATTTTATTGTTAGTAAAAGTCATGACATTCTATAGTGTCATTATTTTCTCATTATAGAGATACTAAGACTAGTGACTTTTAGCTACATAAAGTTCTAGAGAGTATTTCTTTGAGCCATAACCATTTCCAAGGCAGTTACTTTTTGCTCTTGAAAGATACACCAACCATGACTATTTTGTGTGTTGCGACTTAGTTTTACATACCTGAATATACAACCACAACTAATATCGATGTTAGGGTAATTTTATATAGGAGAGAGATCAATGCTATGATTCATTTTCAACATCATGACTTTATATTTTAGAGACAAAATCAAAACATATAATCATGGGCATTCCTTGCACCCTAGCAATCTAAAGTTTGAAAGAGAACTAAGCAGCAATTCATTCCCAACACTACAACTTTGTTGTGGAGATGAAACGCCAAAACCATGATATTTTAGACACCCAAAAAGAAGTCGTACTTAAATCTATCCACAACCTTGTAATTCAAACAAAGTCATGGTACTCAAACCTATTCGTGACATTCTTTTTTAAGGAAAAGTCATAATAACTTTCTCATTAGTCTTGACTTTAACTTTGACCTATATTAAATACTAATCATACTTTTTTGTGAATTCATTATTTATTCTTCTTCTTCACTTTGACAAAACTTATTGTCTGGTTCAAAATTTTTAAAGAATTGAACAATTATATATCTGGAAACATTACGTTCGATGCTAAGTATGAGAAGAGAGAAGATTGAGGTGAGATGCAATGCCAAAGGCAACCAATAAAAGTAATATATCACTAAGACTTCTTCCAAAGTCATGATGCCCGACCTAGTTTTTTTACCGGAGGGAGGAGATGGATGACTTATGTTCAAGCCAAGAGAAGTTTTGTGGGTGAGTAGAAGTTTAATAAATTTTTCACCTTTCTAACTAGTGATAGAGAGGAGAAATTGAGTTTGGCTTTGTATGTACATGGAATGGGAGAATGTATTATCATGTGAAAGATTTACTCTAGAAGACATTCAACACAAAATGAGATATGTATAAAGAATCTTTTTTCATAGAGTGTTTATAAATGAAGTATTTAGATAGTAAGGAACTATAAATGATATATCATTCATATCTTTAAAGATGTAATAAAAACTATAAGGCAATTGCCAAGATGTTGAAAAATCAAAGATGAACTTGGAGAGTTTTATCAAAAAGTAAATATAGATACTTAGTATCAGGAGAACTCATAGAAGAGAGTAAGGTTTGGTTATACTATTTGTTGTCTATTTTAAAGGCGACCCTCTATCTCTCCATCATCAATCAAGATAGGGCAATCTTATACTTTGTCTTAGTGAAATGGATATAAGATTCATATGAGGATGATCTTGGAGAAGTCTATCCAGCATACCATATTTCAAAAAACCTAAGTATTTTAGTGATTATTCATGATGTGGTATATAAAAAAGCTTTAAGATTAATAATTTTATTAAATTATTTTTTTTAAAAGGATTATGATAAATAGTAATAAATTTGAGTAATATTTATATGGGTTGGAGACTTGGTGGATTATTAAGGAGGGAGTCAAAAGTTATGTAAAATCATTATATTTTTTTGTTTCAACTTTTTTATACCTCATTAAGCTATAAAGTATTGTTGATATATATTCTTTACTAAAACTATATATAAATAGTCATGATAATCTTCGTGTGACATGACTCTACTACCTCGCCGACACAATTATATATTCTCAGCACTATAATATAGTGTTATAGAAGTAAAATATGTAATCATTCTCATTCCTAGCACCATGGTTATCATATACAAGAGAGCGATCAAATTCACAATTCATTATGAGCCTCATAACTTTGTGTTCCAACGATTAAATATATATCTACAGAAGTTCCCAATGCCATAGTTAATAGTTACAAGAGAAGATCAAAGTTACAGTTAATTCTCAATGCCATGACTTTGTGATATAGAGATGAAATATGTAGTGATGGTCATTCTTAGCGTCATGATATTCTAGACCTATAAAATGTCCAAAGCTGCAACTTTTTCAAAGTATTATAATTTTTGACTTATATTTTAAACTAAGACATACGAGTATAAAAGGAAAAATTGTGAGTTTCAAAGAAAAATTTTTCTAGCACATCAAACGAGATGAAAGCTATAATTTTGAGTGTAAAATTTCATCCAACCCTAATAAAGATTTTTAAACAAAGAGGTAACACATTTCACAAGTATTATGAATTTAAGTTTTGATTCCTAGACACTCTTGAGTTTTGTCTTTAGTAACCCAAAATTTCATGAAATATATCTTTAATTATTTCATATGAATTCCTTCTCAATATTAGACTTAATTGAGGTCTAAGGTTGTATTTGATTACGTGTTACAATTGCTTAATGGATGCATTTTATATTTTGATCAATCCTAGGGGAAAATCAAAGGCATATGACCAAGTACTATGGATTTAGGATTTGATTCCTAGACATTATTGAGGGCTATCATTGAGAACCTGAAATTTTATGAAGTATATCTTTAATTACATCATATAAATTTCTCCTCGATATTAGACTAAATTGAGGTCTAACATTATTATATATGATTATGTGTTATGGATTCTTAATGGATGAATGTTATATTTGGATTTTATTATGATTTAGATATTGATAAATTTTTTATTTATGTATAATTAAAAGTAGGATTTAAGTATTGGTGGGTTTAACTAGTGAATTAGTCATTGATACTTAATAAATGAAGAGAATGTCAATGCAATTGATGACTCAAAAGAAGATTGAAAACGATCATGATTGAATTGACACATTCATTTTTCTTAATAGTTTTACGAGTTAATTCTACTCCATGCATATTGAAGAAACTATATTAGAAGAAATTGTATTATTCACAGAGAAATCCATGGATATACGTTTTCACTCTACTAAATTCTAAGTAGTGGGTAAATGATACCATTATTCTAGATCTTAATAGCAGCAAATTGACACATTATTTTCTTCCATAATAAATGACATGTTAGGCTTAATAGCAGCAAAAATCTTATTTATATGGTACTCTCTTATACCACATAAAAAATATTGTAATATTTTATTAATTAGAAAGTCATATTCTAGATCTTGAATCATTATATAATATCTTATTTTTGCTAAACTTTTTAGAGGCCTACTAAATATGAGTTAGATTTTCAAAATATTATATTATTATTTTGAATATATTTGTTAATTGGACCAGATGGGTCAAATTTGAATGAGGTACGATACAAAAATGTTGTGTTATGCCCGACACAACTTAGTCTAGAACCATGTAGACCCATGAGCATGGCTTGTGTAGTGTCAAGCCAGTATGGGCCTTGTGTTGTGCTAGGTATGGCTCATGTGCCTAACATGACATGCACACAAAGTAGCATGGGCCCTTGGCCCATTCACATCTAAAAATGCAATCATTGTTATCATTCTTAAATGATTTGATTCCTTAGATGTCAACATAACACTATCAATTAGCTTTCATGTCATTGTCAATATTGGTTAATAAACAAATTTAAAAACTTACTAAGCCCATTACCCCCATTGGATTTATTCCAATGGCTAAGGGTCAAGGGATAAAAATCTAATAGATTTTTGATTTATGACCTTAAAATAACAAAAAAAAAATTTTAATATTCTTAGTGGTTAAATTTCTTATAAATACTATGTTAATTTTTTACATCATAATTATAATCATTTTTTCTCTCTTTCTCTAATCTAGCAAAATATCAAAAGTTAGACTTATTTTTTAGTTAAATCATTTTACATTTATTTTTGTAATATAATATTTTTAAATTACCAATAATTATATTGACAGGTACATATTTTTTCGGATTAGCTCAAAGCGATTGTGTATTGTAGTTTGCAGACATGTTGACAACTTGGCATATTAGTTCAAGGTACACATAACATATTACTTATTTTAGTTTTAATATTTTTTGTTGTTTTTTTAATTAA
Source organism: Sapria himalayana (assembly GCA_029783825.1). NCBI lineage: Eukaryota > Viridiplantae > Streptophyta > Magnoliopsida > Malpighiales > Rafflesiaceae > Sapria > Sapria himalayana. Next base: position 544,292 of record JAREIK010004728.1, on the reverse strand, counting down.
ATAAATCTTAATCAAATTAAATAAATTTTTTTCTCTTCTATTCAAAAACCTTTAAATGTTAATTTTAAAAAATAAATATGAAAAATAATAAATATTATAAAAATGAAATAAGCATAAATATAGATAATAATGACAATTTGACCAAAAACTCTAAGACTATAAATAATCTCTTAGTCATAGGTTGAACTTGGATGTTGTACCAAAATATTTGTAGAATAGATCAATATCAATAACATAGACACTAAGAAAAATAAAAATATAGAAATATCAAAGAAGATTTTTTCTAATATGTACACCATAGGAAAACACATGTAATAGTATTGAACATTAAACACCTTTTATACATGTGTTGAATTAAAAGTATAATACTAATGAGTCAAATTAAAAGTGTAAAGTCTAGAGTTCAAGCACCTTAAACTAGGTTAGCTTTGTTGCAATTGTATAAATCTAGTGATGATGCCAAGTCAAAAAGCAAAGCAGAGAAATTGGCTTGTGCCCTTAGAGTTTTGAATTTTTACTTATTAAATTTATTTGGAATGAAATTTTATTTGCTATTAACAGTGAGGAAGAAGATGAAGTCTAATTTTTAATTGGGTCAAAGGATAAGTAACAAGCTTATCCCCAAGATAATCTACAGCTTCAAACATCCAAAGTGTGTAATGAAGTTGATTGAAAAATTCTTTGGTTTGGAGTTATAATTTATAGTCCTAAGATGTATTTGAAATAGAGGTGTCAAATTGAGCATGTAGACTAAGACACTGCCCAGAACCTGACCCAATTCATCCATGCCTTAGCTGGCACAAAATAATTTGGAACCATGCCTCAGGTCAGGCTAGGTTACCCGTTAACTCAGTTCATGCTGGGTAGGAGTCTGGCACCATGATGTGCCCAACAAAATAAAATGTTACCATGTCATGCACAGCACTGTAGCCTGATTGGGCTAAAAAAATAGATATGACTACACAGCACAAACCTGGGCGCGTTTTTGAAGCATATTTTAATTTACAATGTCAAAAAACACAGCACTAGGATGATTAAAGCTTGAGAATTTTTAAAAATATAATTATTTAGAAGCTTATTTTAAATCATAAGGGAATTGTGGAAATAAATGACCAATTTTATTTCCTATTGGGAATGCTCTCACGATCTTTTTATTTATGTTTAATGACAGTTGAGGGCTAGTCACTGATTTTTTTTTTGATTAAATTAAATATGCTGATGAATAATGTAAATCATTTATATTAAATATAAATACAAAATAAAATTTAGTATGAATGTAATAAAATAGTAAACCAGCCCTTGACAGGCTAATGAAATAATAAATGACAATCTGCCAAATGAAATAAAAAAAAAGAATTGCACAATTTTTATATATAAACAAATAATTAATGATTTCCGTCAAATAAAATAAAATATATAAAAAACTTAATAATATAAAAGAAAATTTAAATTAACCAGAATATATTAAGCTTTAAATAACATTAAAAATTTATAGTTTAATATTATATTTTGTAGAGTTACAAGCTACGATTGATTCTCAGGTGCATTTACGTATAAAAAATAAGAAATTATACAACATTAAATTAACATAAAACTAGAAATTCTTACATTTATATATCCATGCAAAAAAAAAACCTTTGTTTATATGTATATACATGCTGATAAAATAATACGCAAGCATGTATAAAGAGGAGTGGATACAATTGATGTTCAACTAAAAGTGAGAAATTAAATTTATAAATGTATGGGAATTTAAAATCCTGGAATTTTAGCAAACAAGCTTTAGCGTTCAACCGGCTAATTTGTAGATTAAACAAATTACTAAAAATTTAAACATTCGAGAATCTAATCACACTGGTTTAACTTGTCATGAAGAACCACATTTGAAAAAGATACGTAGAATTGGTGGAATAGACAGAATTAATAATGGGAAAGAATTCATAATCGTTATATTATAAAAAAAGATTAAATAGCACGCAATATCAATGGGAGCACATTGACATCAAATGACTAATAAATTTATTGAATAATAAATACGTACATTGTAAAGTAATACTCGCAGTGCTGACCTCCACTGAGTGGCTGACTTTTTTATTGATTAAAATAGTTCTAGTAATAGACACAAAGTCACAAACTAGTTAAAAAAATAACAAAAATTAAAATAAAATCATGAACATTAAAATTTTAAAAAAATTATATAAGCTATATAAATGTTAATTTTGAAGAATTTTCATTTAAAATAGGGGAATTCTGTTTTGGTGCAATAGCCCACAAAATATTTAAAAAAATAGAATCTAACTTGTATATACTTTATTTTGATAAACTGTTCTGTATAACTAAGATATTCCTTGTTTCAATATTTTTAATATTAATGTATGATAGAAAATATTGATAAGTTGTGAATACAACAATAGCACAATAACGAAGGTCCTGCTATGAGTGATCCGAGTGATTTGACCCGCTCCTTTTATTAATACCGAGAAACTATTAATATAAATATATATTTTTATATTTATGATTTTTTACTGCTATTTTTCTGTGTGACTGTTCTCTAATATCTCTTTCTCTACTTTGCGTGTTTTTTCTGGATGCTGCTCACAAATTGTAAGAATGTTTTGGTTATAATCTATAAATATATACGTATTTTTCTGGTAGATGTAGCTAGTCGTGCTGAATAATTAATAAACCACGTTATTTTTTGTGTTTCTGCTGTTGTTTGTTTTCTGTCATGATTTTTGAATTGTGTTTGATATACACATACATACTATGGTTGTGGATATATCATTTGCTATTTTTTTCTTCTGAATCTATAAAATTACAAATTTTGGAAGCAAAATTCTTAACATAACTTTTTATATTTGTAAAAAAGTACACCAAAATTAAATGACTAGTGTACTCTTCTATATTAGAAATTATTATATATTGTTTCTATATTGGCACTACTATCATATTCATTGTAATCTCAGAACAAAATAGAAAAATAATTCATTAAATTAACATTTATTATGATTAATACAATATCTAAAATAATTATCTTCATTCTCTTACACTTTATTTCATAATGTATATTAACCCAATGATTGAAATATTCATTAGCATGAATACTCCTTTTGTGTTATTTTTTTGATATTTTGGATTTTTTAACCTAATATTATTAACATCGGCCACGGGTGAGAACTGGCCGATCTCTAACTTAGTACTTAGAAGAGTAATTAACAATGATCGAACTCGTTCCCCAAAGGAAGCACGGATCGAATGTTCCACCAATTTGTTTACTGGTGTTGTGGGTCTCTACGATTTTAAGTTTATGTGATAAATTAACATTTTACAGTTTATTAATAAATAAATATGTTAACATGAAAATCTATGTTAAAGCTTTGCGTGATTGGTAAGATATTTTGAATATCTTATAAACATAAATTATAATAATAATCTTTTATTCTTACAAGTAATGAAAGGAAGATGGTTTGGATAAATATTTATTATGCTCTTAATATTTTGAGTCTGTGAAAATTATTAGATGCGTAGTCGTCATGCTCTTAACATGATGTGTGAACCAATGAAATTAGATTTTTTGGTAAAAATAATTATTAATATGTCTTCATTAATGATTTTTGCGGAAAAACTTAGTATATTATTTATAGTAGAAGGTATGAGTTTTTTAAAGTATTTAAGAAGATGAAAATTATATTAGAAAAAAATAAATAAAAATTAAAGCTATGAAGTGTAAAAAGTATATCCAATAAGTTTTTTCATATAAGTTGAATCAGTCATTCATTGATGATTCCAACAAATCTCGATAAAATAATATAGAAAAAAAATGAATGGTTATCCTCAACATGATTAGGGGCATGCTCAAAAGTAAAAACTAATCATAGTTTAGGCCAAAACAATGACATGCGATTTACTTGTCTAGTTGATATTCAACAATAAGTGTCTGGGGGGGAAACATGGAGAAGAATAAAGACTAATATCTTACGCCTTAGAGTCTTTAGAAGCATAATACTTGTTCATGTACCAAGCAAAAAAGAACAAAATTTGATAATAACATTTTGAGTTTCATTTTCATTGACTGATACAAGTTTGAATAAGTTAGATAAATTGAACAATATGGAGAAGCCAAACAAAAGTTGACGACTCAATATACTTCATCAACTACAACTAGTGAGCTATCCAGAAGATACAAAATAAAAGAAATGAAATAATAAGATGAACAAAGTATAAAGCCTGTCAAAAAGAATAACACATCAAAACCCATATCACTTTCCAAAAGATGCAATACAAGGCAAGTTGTGAAATGACATAGTCAATGGAACACCCAAAATATGCACCCAAATATATATGTTAAAATAAGATTGATCAGTTATTTGGTAGATTATAACAAATGAAAAATATTTTAAATGGTGGTAAATTTTGAATTTCTAAATGGAGTTCTTAAAGATATAATCTACATCCAGCAAATACAATGCTACAAAGTAAAAGATCACAAAGATAATTTATTAAAATTGAATGAGATTCTTTATGTGTCAAGATAAGCAATAAGGGTATGGAATAGTCGAATTGACAAATACTCACAAATGGTGACTTAAAGAAATATTACTATGAGCATGTTATATATATATGTATGTATGTATGTATATATCAAGATCAAAGACATGAATTTTGATGGTGTGCCTTCATGTAGATATGATCTTCAATGGAAGTGATGACCAATGAGATTATATCTTTGAAGATATAATCTACATGTATATATCAATGACAAATACCAAAAATTTGAAGATAGATACTGGGCTCATGATATACTATCTTGAAATTGAAGTTAAGCAACAAATGAAAGATTTTTCATTTAATAAGAAATATATTCAAGGGGGGCCATGATAGGGGTTCAAGATGAAAAATTATAAAGCAAAAAGCACACCAATGAGATGTGAAGTCAAATTATACACACATGAAAATGGAAAAAATGTAGATATAACATTATTCAAAATTTTGGAAGGAAGTCTAGGCTACTTAATGTGCATGAGGCCTCATATTCTTCAAGCGGACAAATTCACTAGTCATTACATGGAATCTCCACTAACCACCTATTTCAAAAACTACAAAGAGATTTTTTAGCTATCTAAAACATATATTTAACTTTGATTAGTTTTATTTAGTTTTTGACAATTAAAAGCTTGTTGATATAATAATAATAATGTGTATAGATACAGTGATAATCAAATGAGCATTGTTGGATTCATATTCTTGATGAGAGATACTATTTTTACATGGATATTGAAGAACTAATTGATAATAATATCATTCATGAGATGAGTGTTTGCAAAATATTTATCATTTTTATTTAATTCAACTTCAAGTATATAATTTAGTTTATATCTGTGTAATATGAATAAGCATAGAAAACTTACTAAAAGGAAAGAATAACAATTTAATTCTTAGGTAATACTCAAATAGTCCATAGTCCATAGGAAAGAAAACTTATTAACTTTTTGGTAGTAAAATTGTTAATTTTAAAACTTTTCAATCTATCATGAATAATCCATATGAAATAAATTGTAATTTTATACAATCTCTTTATATCTACATTTTGTTTATTACTTTTGTTAAATAACATTTTTAAAATTAAGGATATCACATTTTCTATTGCAGTTTTAATAGAGTGATTTTCATATAGGTATTCTTTTGTTTCATGTATATGCAAGGTCTCCCATTCTCTATTTTTATATTTGCTAATAATTGTGCAACTTATTATGCGTTACTACACTTTTTTTGTTTGTAAGTAAAATCATGATGATTTTTTATAAGTCAATTCTTTTAATTGACTGCCTTTAGAGCAACTCCAACAGTAGTTGCTAAAAAAGGAGTGAATGTCATTTTGCAAATTTAAACATTATTTTAGCACCCCTAAATAATAATTTTGCTCTAATGGTAGGTGTTAAAATGGGGTGATATTTTAATAATTAAATATTTTTATTTAAATTATTTATTCAACCCCTTTAGAGAGCCATTTTACAAAGTTACCAAATATGGCACATCTATACCTTAGATGACATTTTGCAATCCCTAATACCACCCCCATTGGAGCAAAAGAATTTGCATTTTGGGTGCCATTTTGGCAGTTACGGGGACGACACCCCTGATTGCACCTCTTGTTGGAATTTATCTTAGTCGGTACCTTTTGTTAAATTGGAGAAAAGGAAAAAATAATTAATTTCCGAAAAAATGATATCTTTTATATAGGGTTTAGTTTGACATTAAATTTTAGAACGTCGTGACTTCTTTTTACGGTGCTAAAAATTTCTTGATTTTGGCTTTTTATCCTTCAGTTGCAGTGTTGATAATGAGCCTTTGCTTAGTTTTTTTTCTTTCTTTTGATTTATGTGATGGTATGAACACTCATGATTGTATATTTTACACTTGTATCAAAATTACCAAGCGTTGGCTTGGTCGTGTTCAAAAAGAGAAATAGCATGGCTTGTATTTTTTCCAGAGCAAAGTGGTGCTCTGGAAAAATTAATGTATTTTAAGTATCTAAATTAAATGAATCTATAATAAGAATCATGGTTTTATTTAGTTATTGTGACTTAAAATTAATATTAAGTTTAGAAATTATATCCTAAAATTTCTTGTATACATAAATTATTGAATCAATATAATAGTAGACTCATGATGTATAAAGATTGTGATTATTTGTTTAGTGATTTCGTTTGAAAACAATGAAATTGTTTTACATAAAAATATTTAATTTCATAATTATTCATCATAATTAATTGAATTAGTTTTATTTAAACTTTTTCTATACAAATATATATAATTACTAAAACAATTGGTATGATTTTATACTTTACATACCAAACAACTTAGACCCAATATGGGTTTCAAAATGTCAAATTAGCTTGGATTCTGATTAATGTTTTCTCAGGTTAGGTTCATAATTCAGGTTTTGTGTGTTGCCCCTCAATGTGACCCACCCCTAACCCATCCAAGTTGCAGTCTTAGTTTCAATAATTCAAGTAATCCAATCATGTAATTTTGGCACATTTAAAAAAGTAATTGCTAAAAAAGGAGTGCTGAATATAATTTTGCAAATTTAAACATTATTTTGGCACTCCTAAACAATAATTTTGTTCCAATGGTGGGTGTTAAAATGGGGTGATATTTTAATAAGTAAATATTTTTTTATTTTAAAATTATTTATTCAACCCCTTTAGAGAGCCATTGTGGGATGCACTAGTAGTCTTGCATTCTCTTTTCTTTCCCAAGTTACTAAATATGGCACATCTATACCTTAGATATCATTTTGCAACCCTTGATGACACATGCGTTGGAGCAAAAGAATTTGTGTTTTGAATGTCATTTTAGGCAGTTACGGGATGACACTTCTGATGGCACCTCTTGTTGGAGTTGCTCTTAGTCACCACCTTTTGTTAATTGGAGAAGAAGAAAAAATAAGTAATTTCCAAAAAAATGATAATTCTTTTATTTAGGGTTATAGTTTGGCATTAAATTTTAGAGCGGCTTGATTTCTTTTTGGGTGCTCAAAATTTAATGAGTTTGGCTTTTTATCCTTCAGTTGCAGTGTTGATAATGAGCCACTGCTTAGTTTGTTTTATTTCTTTTGATTTATGTGATGGTATGAACACTGATTGTATATTTTACACTTGTATCAAAATTTCCAAGCATTGGCTTGGTCATGGCTATGTAAAAGGAGAAATAGCATGGCTTGTATTTTTCCAAAGCAAAAAGTGGTTCTCTGGAAAAATTAATGTATTTTAAGTATTTAAAATAAATGAATCTATAATGAGAATCATGATTTTAGTTGGTTATTGTGACTTAAAATTAATATTAAGTTTAAAAAATATAACAATATATTTCTTGTATACAGAAATTATTGTATCAATATGATGGTAGACTCATGATATATAAAGATTGTGATTATTTGTTTAGTGATTTGGTTTGAAATACAAAAAAAATGTTTTATATAAAAATATTTAATTTCATAATTATTCATCATAATTAATTGAAATAGTTTTATTTAAACTTTTTCTATACAGATAACATATATAATTACTAAAACAATTGGTGAGATTTTATACTTTACATACCAAACAACTTAGACCCAATGAGTTTCAAAATGTCAAATTAGCTTGGATTTTGATTAAAGTTTTCTCAGGTTAGGTTTATAATTTAGGTTTTGTGTGTTGCCCCGCAATGTGATCCACGCCTAACCCATCTAAGTTGTAGTATTAGTTTCAATAATTCAAGTAATCTTGATCAGTATTGGATATGATTTATAATTACTTTAGTTAGGTATAAAATCTATATTTTATATAGAATTTTAAAAAATTTTATGTCAACCAGAGTTTCAATGAATAGAAGTAACATGTTAGTTGGTATATAGGATTTAAATATCTAATTGTTATATATTATTGAAATAGCTAGTATTGAGCATAATTTATTGTAACTATACAAGCTAGCAAAAATGCTTTATTGCTATAAATATTATTTTGAAAGAGCTTGGATATAAATAAAAAATGATTATTCATATATATATATATATGTGTGTGTGTGTGTGTGTGTGTGTACACACATACATATAATAATAATAATACATAATTATATACATGTATTTATATATAATTATACATAACAAATTAAATTTAAATATATACAATATATGTGCTATTTTCTATAGTTTGTCTACACAGACAAAATTCTGTTGATTAATTTTTTCATATATATGCATATAAACATATGCATCCACACACACACAGACATATACATATACATCAACACACCTCTATTTATATATAAATAATTATATATTTATATGTTTCGGTATATATATATATAATACACACACTCAGACATCTGCACACACACATCTATATCTATATATCTATCCATATGCATATATATTCACACACACATATATGTATTTCTATGTGGGTGGGTGTGTATATTTATATTGCTATATATGTATGCATATTAATAAATGTAGATATATATATAATCATGTCTTTGTGTGTGTGTATATCCAGACACACATTTATATGGGTGTGTGTATTTATATGTTTATATAAATAAATATATCTATATGCATGTATACATAGATACATACACCCACACACAGAATCCATGATAAGCTAAATACTGATCACAAAAACTATGATGTACTTTCGAGATAGTGATGTAGAACATTGGCAAATGGTTATGAAATTAGACAATTTCAATGCAATCCAATCATGTCTGATTTTATTTAATCACATGAGAATATAAAACTCAGAGCACATGTAGATCTATACAAAAAAATAGATAGATGATAATATTGAGACTTATAAGCTGGCTTGTAACAAAAGGTCATACTCAAAAAGAATAAATCAACTATGAAGAAATATTTTTGTTGGTAGCCATGCAGAAGTCAATCTAGATTATTTTATCTATTGCAACTCATGACTATGTGATTTTGCAAATAGACATGAAGACTATTTTTGAATGGAAATCTTGAAATATATATTTATATTATATATCTAGATAGTTTCATATAAAAAGGACAAGAATACATATTGTATAAGTTGAATAAGTTTATTAATAGACTAACATACATTTAGGTTTTAGAATACAAATTTTGATCAAATCTTTTAGTCTTATTACTTTTATTGATATTAAAATAACAATATGATTTTTTTTGATATTCTATATTGATGATTCTCTCATTTGTAATGATGTGTACTCATTATTTTCTGTCAATATCTAATTATCTAGTCAATTCAATATGAGACTTTAGAGAAGTCTCTCACATTATTGAGATTAAGCTTTTATGAGATTACAAGTGAAGAATATCGAGCTTATCTCAAGTTGTATATATTGATCAAATATCGACTTGATTCATCATGCAAGATTTTAATAAAAAGTTTCTTTTTAGACATGCAATCATTCTATCAAAAAAAGTGTCCCAAAAAACCAAAAGAAATTAAAAAAATAAAGAAAGTTCATTATGCATTTACACTAAGAATCCTCATGCAAGCAATACTTTGCACTAGACCCAATATATGTTATGTTGTTGACATGGGTAAGTTGATAACAATCTAATCCATGAAAAGAACATTAGATCAAAGTGAAACACAATTAAGTATCATAAAAGGACTAGAAATTTATCAACTTAAAAGTGAACCACCACATCCCTAACACTTGCATCATAAAAAATAAAAAGAAAATTCTAGAGCACTATAATATATTGGATTTGGCTCTCAAACTCTTAGAGTTGTCAAAATATCTTCTACCATTTCCACAAATGTGAGTGGCCTATTATGTTGTCAAGTTGACAAATATTAATTAACATAATTCAGTGTAAATTGGACTGATACTACTATATTGATACTATAAATAATGGTTATGCAAACCACGTTGATATAGATACATAGATACAAACATAATCAAGGATAGATACATAGACACAAACATAATCAAGGATAGATACATAGACACAAACATAATCAAAGACAAACATTAGCATGGATGAACATTATCATAGAAAGTAAATACAAAACATTAACTAAGTAATGATTTGTAAATAATAATGAATCATTATTTCTTGAAAGCAATATAGGCGAAAATATATAAAAAAAATACCAAAAAGAGTGCATCATGATAATAATGTTTTTGGGGAGGGGGAATGGGAAATCAATTCATTTTTATGCATGTGGGATGAAAAAAAATGATCTAACATAACTTGTAGTGATTAGAATCCATAAATAAAACATAAGAATAAAAGAATTGTAGTAATTATTTATTGAAAGTTAGAAACAATGAAAGATATGAAATTTATATGAATATTATAATTCAACAGTCTCTACTCTTCTCTTCATTAGCAAGTTTTTATTTTATAAAAAAATGATTTAATCAAAACACTTGCTATTAATGGGTGCACATTTACTTTTTGGTAGGTTATTGACATAATTTTATTAAATAAGTCAATTTTAATGAATATTGAATAAATATTAAATACTAAAGAGGAGATTGAAATTAAAACCAATATTCATAGCTGATTTATTAGGAGGAAGAGAAATTAAAAATGCACGCATCTGCATCTCAGGTCGGTTGGGTCCAAACTCTAGTTGAGGGCCAACCTGATTTTTTATTGGGTCGGGTTCAGGTTACTCAAATTTGCTCGAGCTGAGTTACAGCCCCAGATTTAATCAAAATCATACCACACCAAGACAAGTAACTTGATAAAACCAAAAACTAAAATTTATAAAAATATAAAACAATATAAATATATATATTTAAATATATTTAAAATTAAGTAACAACAAATATAATTAATTGAAACTTCCACTTTTTTTTCAACATTGGTTAACTATAAATTCATTCAGTAAGAATTGAAGTGAAATATGCTTTGTACTAAAGTCTTGTAGAAAGAACTAGGCTTTAGGTAGCTAGAACTACAACATAGATGAAATGGACTTTTTCTAAATTTTCCTTGTTGGTCATGCCATTCACAATCCATTCCATCATCTTGCAATTACTCTTAATTAAATTAGTTTTTTTTTACTACACCAAGGGAGTTCATGGCATCCTCAAATGAACTCTATGCATAGTGCATGTTTCTTTCATTGGTATTGTACATGTCCAAGTTTTCCATTCACAGCGTCTCTTTGTAATTGAAAGAAGTCTGAAATGCTTCATCTCTTTGCTTTATAGCTTCCAATCATTGGTGGTAGCCTTATAGAGCATGCTAGAAGCTTAATCCTTAATCAATAAATTATTCCCATTTGTTTCTCTTTTTTTTTTCTGGCAACTTCCGTAAGAGAACTTCATGTTTCTTTTGTTTAGTCATAAATAGTCTCTTCATTTCTTTCAGCTCTATCACCAACATGGTATCCCTTTTCATGAATTCCTCAGTATGTTCATTAGTTTTCTATTTGAGATATGCTTCTTCATGAGCATCACTCCATTTGAACTCAATTTTTAATTAATTGTCCTTACATTTTAGTTCCTATTTGTATTTGTTTTCTTTGTCTTCTAGTTCATTTTTTAGAGTTATTAACATGGCCAAGATTTCTTTGTTGTTGTCCTACTTTCTAATTGTTTGACTTGGCTTTTTTTGGTGTAGAGTTTCTTTCATCTTTGTATTCATTTCTCCTTCTTCATTTTCATTAAATTCTATGCTAGCCACGAGCACTTTAAATGGTTATGTTCCACTTGTTTTATTTTTTTATATTTTGCCCCTTTTACTTCTTCTGCTCTTTCTTCCTCTTCGAGTTATTTCTTTCTCCCTTTACAATTAGTTTCCTCTTCACATTAGTAAATTTTAGAAGTGAGACTATTCCACAACTTTAGTCAGTCTTATGATCTATTTTCACTCTTTCCCTAATGCATAATTGTGAAATAATAGCAAGGTAGATCAAATGACTTATAAATAGAGGTGTCAAATGGGTTATCTCATGCTGGCATGACCAATTTTTTTGTATCCCAGTCTAGCCACCATGCTCAGCACAACATAATTGCCAATCCATTAGACACAGCATGGCCTATTTTTCCCACAACCAAGCAAATTCTTGGGAGGTCATGTTGGGTCATGCCAGGTTGTGTTGGAAAAAGAAGAAAAAAATGGAATGATATCATTTGAAATTTCTATTTCTTACTCTTTTATACTTGGGCGACTATATGACTCTAAGTAGGAAGTCATAGCTTTCAGAATAAAGTAGTAACTCTGACATTTATTTTTTATGTTTGAGGTTGTGACTCTAGAAAACTACCAAGACTCTAGAATGTATCTAAATCTTTCTAAAATACAAAGTCATGATATTGGGTAATGACCACGACATAGGCCTAATATTTCTATAACACAAAGGTGCATCACTACGAAGTGATCATCACTTTATATGTTTGTCTATTATATTTTTCATAAAGGACTAGAATGTTAGAAAAGGTCGTGTCATTGTGAATAGCCTCTCATATTATAACATAGTCAAGTCTTTATGAATGGCTTGGTGGCACTAGGAAATGGTCATGTTATTGACATTCATCTCTCTTGATCATTATATAGCTATGATACTATGAAATGGCCATGGTGCTGAGAAGACCGCTCATGCATATCACGTGGAAATGATGCTAGGAAATGGTCTAATGTGTATCATGTTGCCTTGTGTGTATATTGTGGTCATAGTACTAGGAAATAGCCTTTACTTCTCTCATATATTATATTATCATGGTACTATAATGATGTCACAATACAATCAATTTAAATTTCACAGCTTTGCCTTCCTCTGAGGGTACGAGTTGTAGCCTTGGAGAATAATTATCATCAATTAATGCCCTCTATAACATGTTAGATCATATGGGGTCACGATATTGAATAATTATCACGTCTTTGACAAAAGTAGTTTTGCTTCAATAATTTCCTGTAGCTCAAAAATCATGGCTTTGTAAAAAATGCATAGCTCTGACTTAGACTTCTGAGTCATATTAAAGATAAAGTCATGACACTGAATCATAATAATTACTTTTAAATTTAGTAGGGATACTTAGTTGGTGTGATTAGAAATATGGATAAGTGATAGCATGCCTGACCGCCGTCACCCATTGGGCATTGCCCAGTCATCGTCCGTTGGGTGTCACCATGTCATCCTCCATCAAGCATCGCTACATTGCTCGTTGCGTCATCACTCGTGATGTGTCCACGTGCTAGGCACCCCAGTCGTGCCTGGCATGGCACGTGGGCTGAATTTCCTAGGCACGGCACAACACGAGTTGTGCCAAGGGTCCGCTCGGCATAGGCTGGGGCACGGTCCTGGACAATGCCGTCCCGAGCTTAGCACACCTGAACCGGGCCCCACCTGAGTTGAACTTGGGTCGCCCGGCCCGTTTGACACCTCTATGCCTAATTTATATTGGGCTACAATTCTTATTATGGACCAATCATGAATTTCTAACCAATCAAGGTACTTCGATGTAACATTTCTTCCTTCAATAAATTACTTCCTTTATTATTCTAAGTAAAAATGAGAAGAGTAGTTTTTAATCAAGATCATAACATATAGACTATGCAGTACATACAATAATAGTATTTAATCCAATCTAAAACTTCATGCCCTATTGATTGAACAATATCTCCCTAACATAAATACATGTTACTTATTTAAAAATAACATGTGAGATGTACTATCACCAGTATCTCCAAGACAAGAAGTAAGAAGTGCTTTACATTGAGACTACCAAAACTATAATCAAAATAAAATTAAAATAATTTCTTATATCAAAACCAAACATCTAAACATAATTAAAAAAGGAGAATACTCCTAGTAAAATAATCTAAATCATAAATCAAAAAAAATCATTCTGAACGAAGTCAAGATTATCATCAACAATAATATTTGAATCTTTCTTAAACAATCGAATATCTTCTTCTTACACATCTACAATTCATAAAACAAGAATGATTATTTTGCAAGTTGTAAGTAAGAAACAAAAATAATGTTCTATGAGTAAATAATTTTTATTAAATTAGGCCCAGTTTATTTTTAAAAGCATGCAGCCAGTTATGATTACAAATGAGTATTTGCATAGTTTTTTGGAGAAAATAATTTCCACATTTATGAAAGATGTGACTAACAATGCTAGATGAAGATTCTGAAGCTACTATTATGTCTGGAATGCTTAAATTGTCACAAACCTTAATTACAAGTTCAAGGAATTGATGTTTATTTAACTTCTAATATTTTAGTATATCGAGGTCATTTACAACATTGTATTTTTCATCCAAGTATATATCAAGTTGAGATTGGACATCATTTAAAGTTATTTAACTCATTTCCATATGATACTCCTAAAATAATGTAAGTAGTCAGCACATAAACAAAATAATCAATATACTAGATAGAATAACAAAAAAATAAATAGAAATTATGATACTCAAACTTAAAAAGTTACATCAAGTATAGATGTCATTGATGATGACGTAAATATTCCACATGTCATTAAAGAACATTGTTGTGAATGAACACTCATAGTCATTGATGATGAGCTAGTTTGTAATGAAATAATTGAGCTAGTTTGAAATGAAATAATTGAGCTTGATGGAAACCCATAACTTGTATACTTAGCAAAGAGTTTATACAAAGCCTCTTTAACCTTATTCACCTTATCTTCATGGTCATATTAATATATTTTATAGCAAAAGCTTCAAAAGTTCAACTTAGAATGAGGGTCAAGAACACATCCAAGTGCAAGAGTGATAGAATACTTGCTCTAATACTTTTCAAAATTTACCTTCATCCTTAATGCCATATCTTTGAACACATCCTAGTTTAAAAGTGATAGAAAACTTGCATATTAATATATTTTATGCAAGTTTTTCATTCAATTTCCTTTCTATGTTTTAAATTTACATCAAATATAAATTGGAGGTGGGATAAGATGACCTAGATATCAAGCTAGAAATATGATAGAATGGGGCCAAAAAACAAACATCTTGTTCACTCTTTCCAACTCTTCATTGGATGAGCTAAGCTTATAACTTCTATCATTAAAATTTAAACTATTAAAAACATTATGTAAGCTACATTCCATCTAGTTGACACATCCAACCTCAAGAAACTACCAATATCATCTAAATGCATTTCTTCATCATATTTCTGAAATTTTACCTCCCATTTGAAGACCTTAGATATTTAACACTTTCTTTTATTTTATGTAAGGCCTCATAGACACTTTTAAGCCTTCCAAAACTATGAGATTTAAGACATGTACAAAACATCTAATATGAAAAATTCACCACCACATAATACTTCATTTTGAAAATGAAGTCTATTTTCAAAATATTTTTCATGGAATCATTTTCCAAAGTTAAGAAAAATATTTTTTTTAACTATTCCCCAATCCTTTATCACTCCAAATACCTTTCTCAAGAATTCCAACCGTGTATGTAAACTTTCTAACTCATAAAATGCTAGTAATTTACTATTTGACTTCTACTAATTGAATAAAATGAGCAATCATAGTCATATATCCTTGAGTAGTTATAGCAATCCATACATTAGAAGATAAACAAATTACACTGTGAATATTAGATAATATAGTCTTTATCTTTATTTTTCATTAAAAAAGATATTCCAACAATTATCCTTAGTATAGTTTCTACGAATAGATTTGAAATTAAGATTCAAAACACTATTCACTATTCACTCCTTCTTGCTCATCATAGCTAAATAAAAGATCATGCATTATAATGCCTTTAGAGAGTGTGTCTCTATAAGCCTTATGATCAAGTTTCTAAGATCTCAACATCCCAAAATGGTCAATCAACAAGGCACCCATATCATTGTATTTAGGAATCAAATTATACTTTTTGACATGACATCTTAAATGGGCTGTTTTTTTTTTGGTGCTATGCCCTAGCCTAGTAGTACATTTATATTTAGTACAATATCATTATATACATTTTCATTGAATATTTATATTTAATACCTGAGATAGTTATCATTTTATATTGCTATTCAAGTTATATTTCAGCTTAATATATGAGATCTTTGAATAGTTAAATTTGTCTTATGTCATCGATATATGATTGAATAGTAAAATATTAAGAAATAAGAAAACAATTCTAAATAATTCATAGTCAATCATTATTATGAGAATGCTAATGAAGTCAAATTATTATAATTTATGAGAGATGACCATGTTTTTTGATAATGAACATATGATATTACTTAGAACATATATATTAAGAACATGATAGTGAATTGACCTATTATGAGAAATATATGAATTACTTCACTAGTAATTCTCATTGCGGCAATAATATTTGAGTATTTTGATCTAAATTTACCATGAATTATATGAGGATTTTTCTTAATATCAGTTATTTAGTCAATTTACTTGACAATCAAATAATGATTAAGCTGTATAAATTTAACATGTTCCATGGTTAATCAAGATATTTTGTGATAATGAACTAATATCATATTGTGATAAGATTTTTTGAGTTATGGATTTACTTAATTAGGGAAATTATAATATCTTTTTAAAGACCATTTATAATGTGAGGTTTTAAAAATATGATCTATGCATACCATCAATATTAAATGAACCTAAGGGCCCACACATAAGATGAGTTATAATAAAATGTTTAAAAAACTTTTTATCCCAATATATGTTGCTAGTCCAAGCTCATTAAAAGTTAATGAATTTTTATTTAAATTCATTTATATCAAAGTAATGATATTTAAAAGGAATATAATAACTTTCTTTTAAAAAGGAAGATAGTGACTTTCTTTTAAAAAGGAAAATAGTGATTTTCTTTTTAACATAAGGACAGTGACAACCTTTTTAAAGGAAATAATGACTTTTGGGAGAATTATATTTTGAGGGAATTATATTTAGAGTATATCCCCATAAATTTTTAATATTTAGAAACTACACTTTTGATATATTTTAAAAAGTTATAAAACTAAAATAAATTAAAAATAAGGGTACCTAAATTCATAAGTACTAAACTACCTTGGCCCCTCTCCCCTGCCCCTCGCCCTTACCCCTCCCTAACCCTCGCTCATCGCCCTCACCCATAGTCCATCTCCCCTTGCCCGTATGCTCTCACCCATTGTCCATCTCTCATTGTCCGTCTGCTCTCACCCATTGCCCATCTCTCCTTGCCCGTCTGCTCTCACCCTTTGCCCATCTCTCCTCGCCCGTCTGCCCTCACCTCTCGCCCTTCTCTCCCTACCCCTCTTACCCTACCCATCTCCATGAGCTCCTTTGTGGAGCACCATCGAGCTCGAACATGCTCGACGTGGAGCTCCATTTAGCTCCTTCGTAGAGCTCCGTCGAGCTCCACGAAGTAGCTCACTGGAGCTCCTCGAGATCCATGAGGAGCTCTTCAAGCTCCAATGAGCTTGATCATAGAGCTCACTAGAGCTCGATGAACTCATTCGTGGAGCTCCAGCGAGCTCGAAGTGGAGTTCATTGGAGCTTGGCAGAGCTTCACAATCGAGCTTACTAGAGCTCGTTAGTGGAGCTTGATGAGTTCAGTCAAGCTCCACGAAGAAGCTCACTGGAGCTCGACGGAACTCCACGAAGGAGCACGTCGAGCTCTAGTGAGCTTGATCGTGGAGCTCACGAGAGCTCGACGAGCTCCTTCGTGGAGCTCCATCAAGCTCAAAGTGAAGCTCATTAGAGCTTGACGAGCTCTATTGTGGAGTTGCATCGAGCTCCATGATGGAGCTTGATGAGCTCTAGTAAAGTCCTTTGCGAAGCTCGCTGGAGCTCGACGGATCTTCACGGAAGAGCTCGTTGAGTACGCTGGAGCTCCAGGAAAGAGCTCATCGAGCTCACTAGAGCTCCATGAAAGAACTTGTTGAGCTCGTTGGAGCTCCATTGTGGAGCTCGAAGGAACTCCATGAGCTCTATGAAGGATCTTGAGCGAGCTCGAAGGAGCTCCTATGGGCTCCTTCGTGGAGCTCATGGAGCTCCGTCGAGCTCTACGTCAAACTCTTTGGAACTACTCATGCTCCATCATGGAGCTAGAAAAAGTACCACGAAGGAGCTCGTCTAGCTCCAGTGAGATCCACTTCAAGCTCGCTGGAGCTCCTTCGTGGAGTTCTGTCGAGCTCCACGATTGAGCTCAAGGAGTTCCAGTGAGCTCCTTCATGGAGCTTGACGAGCTCCAATGAGCTAGATGGTGGAGCTCACTAGAGCTCGACGAGCTCTTTCGTGGAGCTCAAGTGAGCCCGATGGAACTCCACAAGCTCCACGAGGGAGCTCATCAAGCTCTAATGAGTTCCACAATCCAGCTCGTGGAGTCGAGTGGGGAGACATGGGCAAAAGGTGAGGGGAGACTGGCGAGGACAAGGCACGAGGGGCGAGGGGCAAGAGCGAGGCACGAGGGTAGAGGTGTCAAATCGGCCCGGCACGTTCTTAAACCGTTCCCGGGCCCGTGCCGTGCCCGGGTTAAGAACGACCTGTGCCGTGCCGTGCCTGGCCCGGCACGGCTCGTGCCTTGGCACGGCACGCCGGCACGGGTCCATCCCGTGCCGGTTCACCCAGGCACGCGTGACACTAGGCGGCGTGTCACGTGTGCCGAGGCGTGACGTGAGTCGTGAGTCACGAGTCACGTCACGCCTCGGCCTAAATCTAACCCTGCCGTGCTAGGCACGGCACGGTACAGGAACCGTGCTCGTGAAAAACGGGCCGTGCCGTGCTGGGCCGGCCCGTTTGACACCTCTACACGAGGGGCAAGGAAAGAGGGCTAGGGGCGATGGCGAGGGGAGGGGTAAAGGGAAGGGGTAAAGGGAAGGGGAGAGGGGCGAGAGTAGTTTAAGACTTACGAATTGGGTGCCCTTATTCTTAATTTATTTTTAGTTTTGTGACTTTTTAAAAAATATCAAAATTTTAGTTTCTAAATAATAAAAATTTATTGGAAAACACCTCAAAACATAATTCCCCCTTTAATTTTGGTACACAAAACATAAAATACTTTATTTTGGTACACCAAATATTTTATAAATTAAAAAAATATATCAAATTCTAAAATATTAAAGTTTTTGTACATCAAACTTCTCATAATAAAAAAACATCATTTTTTAAAATAATTAAGATTTGGTGTAATAAAATTCATTAATTCAATTTTACCCTCTAAAATTTGGAAAAAAAATTAAATTAAATTTAAATATTTAGTTAATCAATTTTGAAAACCAGAAGAAATTAATCATGTCTCACAAAATTGAATATTGAATTCTAATTCATGTCAACAATAGCCAAAATTGAGCAAAGCACTTGATCAAATACGTATTAAGTATTGAGCAAATTGAAATACTTATATATAAATAAAAAAATATTTGGAAATACATAAATAAAAATATAAAAATTTATATAAATATAAAAACATATATAAATCAACAAATATATATATATATATATATATATATATATATATATATATATATAAACATATAAACATGTATATAAATATCTCACTATATATAATTACACATATCTATATAAATAAATAATATATATATGTATATATGTATGTATGTATGTATATATGTATGTATGTATATATGTATGTATATATGTATATATGTATATATGTATATATACATATATACATACATACATACATACAAATACACACAAACATACATACACAAACTTACACACACACACACACACACATATATATATATATGTATGTATGTATATGTGTGTGTGTGTGTATATATATATGATATGTATATGTATATATGTGTGTGTGTGTGCTGTGCGCATATATATATGGTTTTTGATTTATATATATTTATATATTTATTTTATGTATATTATATATGAGATTAATATTTTAGTGTACCAAAAACAAAAATATTTGTGTTTTGATGCATCAAACTTTTCATAATTAAAAAAAACATATGCCAAATTCAAAAATAATTATGTTTTTGTGTATTAAAATTTATCAACTGATTTTATCCTTTGAAATTAAAAATAAAATAAAATTTAATTTTACATAATTTAGTAATTTTAATTCAAAATCAATATACAAATTAATGTTGTACAAGAGGCAAAGTGGGCTTTCAACTTATGGCCTCCACTTGTAAAAACCACAACAAGCCACTTAGTAATAAGGTTATTTATGAATGATGAAAAAACCAAAATGCTTATATATACATACAACATAAATGAAAACATATATATAAGTATACATAAATATCTAGATATATATATATATATATATATATATATATATATATATATATATATATATATATATATATTGAAAAAAACACACACACGTATATAAATACACACACACACATAATTATAAGGGGGAATTATGTTTCAGCCCTAGAAATATTTAAAATTTTAAAACTAATATTTTAATATTTAAAAAAAGTTACCACTGTTAATAAATTCAAATTTGGGAAACTCTATTGCGTTAATCATAGATTGAATTTCATTAAATCTCATTGGTCATTCGGCCCTTGCCCTCTCCCATCGAAGAGCTCGACAGGCTTCCATCAACTTCTGGAGCTTGTGTTTGAGCTCCTTGAGCTCGTCGATAGAAAAGGGTGAGGGATGAATGGTCGATAGGTGAGGGCGAGGGCTGAATGGTAAATGGGATTTAATGAAGGGCATTCTAGTATTAATGTAATAGAGTGCCATAAATTTTAATTTTATAAAAGTTTGGTGACTTTTTTTTCAAATATTAGA
The DNA here is from genome assembly GCA_029783825.1 of Sapria himalayana. Classification (NCBI taxonomy): domain Eukaryota; kingdom Viridiplantae; phylum Streptophyta; class Magnoliopsida; order Malpighiales; family Rafflesiaceae; genus Sapria; species Sapria himalayana. Next base: position 523,088 of record JAREIK010004728.1, on the reverse strand, counting down.
AGGCTAATTTCATAATTTAAAATATTTTTAGGGGAGTACCTCGAAATTTTTTTTTTCTAATTTTAAATAACTATATAAACACACACACACACATAAGTGTGTGTGTATTTATATAAATACACTACAAGAAAAGATATAATTAGAAGTGCTCTTTTCTATTTCTAATTACATCGTTATTTGAAAATAGCGACGTAATTAGAAATCGAAAGAATCTATTTCTAAAGTGTTACTTTCTAAAATTTTGAAACTGATGATGCTAGGGAGTTTCTAAAAAGAGAGATGGATTTATTCAATCGCTAAAATTAGATACGGCAAAGGGATATTGGGTTTCATCGCTAAATTAGCAAAGAAAAAAATAGAAATGCACTATTCATTTCTAAATTAGCGATGGACTAAAATAGAAATATAGAATCCATTTTTATATTAGAAATGGATTTAAAAATGTCATTTTCCATTTCTATTGTCTACCACAGATACATATCTCTTTTGTGTAGTTTCTATATGTTGTATATAATATAAAAAATCATACAAAACCATATAAATTTGCAATCAAATAAGCACAACCACATATTATTCATCAAATAACATTCATATAACATCCACTATGAAATAATACATCACATAAAAAACATAAATGTCCATTAAATACAATATACAATTCATAGCTTAATTTATTTAAATTATATCACAAAAACCATAATTACACAACAAAAACATTCAATGCAAAAAATTTATAACACAACATCACAAATAACTACTAGTCCTTATTGTGATGAGCATTCTCATTCGGAGATCTGGATAGATACTTTTCATAATGATGAAAAATAGATGATGCCTCTGCTAACTTGTAAATTATTTTATCTATCTTCAAAAACTTATATTGTATTTCTTTCTCTCTTTTCATTCTTTTAACCACTTTTTTTCATTTATATAATTTCTTTTTACATCTCTTCATTCTTTTGTTGCATCTCCTCATTTTTTTCTTTTAATTTATATAGAATTTCATGTATCCCCTCGCACATCCTCTCATCAATTATGTCATTATAATTGGAAGAAGATGATGAAGAACTCCAAATAAAACATGGATAAAATATAGATGCATGGGTATCAATACCATACACTCATCATTTTTTCGGCTCTGCTCCAACAGCCTGAAGGTACAACACCAATCTCTAACAAATTTGTAGAAGTATCTATCAATTGTGAAATAATTACAACCATATTCTTTATAACTTCCTACAATTGTGAAAATATAACATAACGCATCATTAAATATTTAGATAAAATCTATACTAGCACAAAAAACTATCATCTCCCTACTAAAAAAAAACATAAAAACAAAGTTAGTTATTATATTTAATGAGCCGATATATAATAACTCATCTGCAATGGTAAAAAAATATAATTGAGTTTACATATTATTTATAGTGAATACCAAATAATTAATTTTTTATTATGTTTTCTTTTATTAATTGTAATTTACATATGATACTACAAGTACAAAATGAGTAACTCCCATTAATATTATTTGACCACTTGTTCACAAATGATTTATCCTTTTTCTTGTGCATTCACTTGAATATCTTAAATGATATTGGTAGGCATCCCTACCCAGCCTCCTAAAATTAAATAATATTTACTATTAAGATACATCAAATATTGGCACACATATATTATCCTTTGCATTCAAAAAAATTAAATAATAACAAAAAATAAAAGATAACCATACCAAATCTATTGAATATAGTTGGTTGTATTTGAACCTGCAATATGTTTTGATGGTCCTGATCCTTTACCTACTTTCTCTGATCAATCATTGTGTGAGGCTATCTATGACAAGTCTTTGAACTTCTCACTATTTCAATATTTCCATCATTTTATCCAAACACTAAGGGGGACACTATTAGACTTTGCATCTTTAAAATATTTTTTTTATATTTTCCAAGCTTATCATTGTATCTCACACTTGTCATATTTTCCATGTATTCTTCATCGGGACTTCCAAAGTATTATTCTATTTATACATTTTCTTTAAAAATCAAATAAAATAATAATACATTGTATTGTATTTATTTTAAGAGCAACTCATATAAGACCAAATTGAATAACAAATAAATGCAAGAAAATTGTACCTCAAATTCTTCCTAATAAAATTCTTTCATAATTGGGGGAACTTTCCTCTACTTTATACCATTCACAACTAGTTTCTCCTTAAATATTTTTCAATTATATGGAAAAATAGATGGAATAAACCTGTATGTAATTTAACATCATCAAGTACATATACCAGAAAATACAATTTTTTTTACTAAGTTAATATTTAATTCATTTATATTTATTATCCAAAACTTAATAATACATATATTATTTCAATTCTAAATGATTATGTTTGATAAATAGCAATATCATATTTTGCTATTAGTTTAAAATACCATATTTAAAAAAATATAATATACTTATAATTTCTTTCACATTTTATATTACATTTATTTCAAACAAAATAATGAAAAATGATAATGCATGCATGTAGTTAATTTTAAAAAACTACATTTTCTCTATTATCAATTATGGACTGAATAAAAATTTTCTCATAACTTGGCATATAACTTATAGATTATGAATATCCTACCGGTGTTGGTATTGTAGTACCAATGCATGGGCTTCTTAAGATTCCTGGGATATGGGTATCTATAGCTTCTAGTACAAAATGAGATGAAGATAGAATATTAGTGCTAATGAATCAATGCATATGATGATGAGGTGATTCCAATGTATCCTCCATACATGTAGGAGAAAGTGGATAGATATTTGTTGTGTTGTCACTAAATACATGTAGATTTTCTCTTCCATGAATTATTAGTTGATTTCCTCTACTTTTGCCCACATATTGAGATCCTCAGTCACTTGAATAGTTACCTCTCAAACCTAAATCAAGTCATATAAACATCAAAATATATAGAGAAAATAAAAATATTTTATAAAAATATCATATTAACAAAACATATTGATAAACACTTTGGCAATCAAAAAATAAAATATAAAATGTTCATTTAACATACAAATTATAATAATTAAAAAATAGGCAAGACAAAACATGATAGTTTATAAATTTTTAGTCATCATCAGAAATTTCTAATAAATCTTCTTCAACTACATATTAATCATCATTTAATTTTGCAATTAATTTCTCATCATTATCTTTACCAAGTAATATTTGAAGCAACATGGTCATCATCAATGTTGCAATTAATTTCAATTAATTGAAGCATATTAATTTCAACATGGTCATCATCAATGTCCAAATAGTTTCCACCTTTACCAAGTAATATTTGAAGCATATTATTTTCCCCACGAATGATTGGATGAAGTTCCATATTATTCTTTTGAAAAGTAAGTACATAAAAAAAAGTGACATTAACATATATACTTTTTAATAATTTTCACAGCTAATTTAAGTTTTATTTTACATGACCATTGGTAACAAGGATTTCTTCTTGTGGTTGGATTAGTGGTATACCATATTTGTTTGGATTGTACTGCAAAAATAAATGACTCATACTTATGATAATATTTTTTATGGAGCACATCAACAAGGTTGTATTGAAGATGAATTCTAGTACCCAGATTTAGAATATAATCAATCCATTCACACTTAAATAGAATTATCCTTTTAATTAGTAAAGTATAATACTCCATATGTAGAATTTCAATTAGTCATTAATGAAAATCTATAGTAGATATAGTAGAGTTACACCTTTTGATGCATGCTCTACTATTCATAATAGCTCTATTTGAACCATGTTTCAAAGTATTAAATTTGTATCAATTTACATAATGTATAGGATACGTCTGTAAGCTTCGTAATGGTCCTTATGCAAGATCCTTCATCTATCTATTATATATATTTGATGATGGAAATTATACCTACAAAATGATAAAAGCTAAAATCATACATATATAATATTGCATGTAACTTTTTAGAACCACAAATGATAAGTTATATACTAAAAAATTATTCAAACCAATTTGCAGAATCCTTTTCAAGCTTTGCATTAATTGAAGCATCATCAATATGTGGTTCTCTTTGTCTTATTTACTTAGCATAAATTATTTAAAAATAACATAAAAAGTATTTTCAATTATTAAAAAAGTATATAGTATACCATGAAAAAGAAATGAGAATATAAAATTATTATAAATCTTACTCAATATAAGATGTAACTTTTCTGCAGTTCAACAAAATGTGTGTGTATACAGCATGATACTCTAGCTCATCTAGAAAATATTTTGATGCTTCTCTACTATATGATCAACCCACATGTGTATAAATTGAAAGCATATCATTTTCTTCTGATCCATTCACCATTTAATACATATTAATTATTAATAATTTATTATGTAGATTATACAATTTTAGCTAAAAGTAGTGCCCACAAAAATGTGGAAGCCACTTTAACCAAGTATGCATTGCATACCGATCCTTCAACTTTGGCTTTATTTCGAATATTATTTTTCATTTTTCTAAGATATCTGAAATAGATATATATTACAAAAAAAATATTCATCTGATATATTTAAATTTTTTAGATTAACAAATAAAAATTATAAAATCTTTCAAATGGATACATCCATTTGTTTTGCACATGGCCTACTATCATGGCTTCATAAGGCAAGTCTATCAGAAGATATTCCATGAAGTCGAAGAAGCTAGGATGAAAAATATGCTCAAGTCTGAATATAATTATGGGGATGTTAATTTGTAATTTCTTCATTTCTTCCTTGTTATGATATTACTTGTCAGATTCTTAAAAAATACTACTTTCAGTCAATGCTTCCCAAATATTTTGTGAAAGTAATTCACAGAATGCTATGTATATTAGACTTTGCATGAACACATGGTAGTTATAACTTTTCATCCTAAATAACTTATGTTTTTTCATATCAACACATCTTTCTATGTTAAATGCATATTCATTATAGAACCTGAGCTCTATCAACCATTTGCATAAAGCTTCATTTGCATCCATGTCAAGACTATAACAAGCCTTAGAAAATTTATTTGTTGATTCATCCCAATGTAACTCTAGATATGAACAAAAATTTTTCAAATCTTCTCTTGATTTGATATTATTTTTATTTTTCTTTCCACATTCATGATAGTAATAAAAATATTATCAAAAAAGTTCTTCTTAATGTACATCATATCTAAGTTGTGTCTAATTAGGTTGATTTTCCAATTAGGCAAATCTTAAAATATACTCTTTATTCTAACCATTGTGATAATTCTTTTAAATTATGACATTTAGCCATTTTGCATCAATATCTATCATGTTTTTGAACGCATATCTTTCAATTACATCTAATACAAAGGTGAAGACCTTTTATGACTTTATGGTATTTCCTAAATGCTTAAATATTCATCTAAAATAGATATTCCACATGTAAGAAATTAAGGTGGTTATCAAACCATGTATTTTTTTCTCCTCTGCTAAGATAACATGCATCTAAGTCTTCCATGCAATAAAGAAAAACTAATTTTTCTATGGTTTTCTATCTTAACAACATTGAATATGTAGGAAAATCACTTATATCCGACATAAGTATTGCTTGCATTTTAAAGTCACTTTCTAGATATATCATATGTTTATACACTATCGTCCCAAAAAATTTGAACTCCACTATAAGGGGCTGCAAAAAAAATATCCAATTTATCTTTTGAGTTCTTATGACCAGGCATGATAACACATAAAAATATGTATTCATCTTTCATACACATCAATGGTGATAAATTATAAGGTATAATAATAACTAGTCATAAAGAGCATTGTTGAGCTATTTATCCAAATGGAAAAAATCTATTTGTGGATAGCCCTAATCTAACATTTCAACTTTTATCTGAAAAAGATGGATGACAATCATAAAAATTTTTTCCAAGGAGAATCTGAGCAATACAACATCATATCATTTTAATTATTTGTGCCAACTCATGTCATTAGCAGTAGCTTGAAATGTAAATAATATTTACAAATGTGGAGTTAATGAGAAATAATATATCTTCATATGAGAAATATTTGTTTTCTTCCTTTTACATGTTGTATTCCTTTTGTACAAAGGATAATTATAGAAATTACATGCTATTACTTCTTTGACTATGCTCCAATATATCATGCAACTATTAATGCAACAATGTATTTTTTTCCACAACCATTAATGAAACAATATATCATGCAACTATATGTCATGAGTTATTCTTTGGTAATAATTTAGATAAAAATTGATATATTTCATCATAACACATTTCTGACAATTAATGTTTTTCTTTATATTCAAGAGTCTAGCCACCGCAATTAACTTTGAGTGGCCATACAGATTACCTAGTCAAATATCTTTTTCTGAAGCTTTCTATATTTCATAAAATTATTTTGCTAATTGTATTGGGATATCATCATCATCATCTAAATTTAATGAAGGACCAATAACTTTTTTGAACATTACTTCACATGTATCGATGAGATTGACATATTCTATTGTAATATTTGCATCAATACTTCTATGTATATAATTATTAGTTATTTGTGGCACAAATATTTTCTCATGGTTGTACCAAATATAATAGTCTCTAACAAGTCTATTTTTTGCAAGATGATATCGCAATGTATACATATCATGGAAACTCCGATTTTGAGATTTATAATCTTTACATGGGCATCTTATTTTTATTTCATCCATAATTTCAGGTTATTTTTTAGCAAAGCAAATAAACTCATTAATCTCGTCTACAAACTCTTTAGTCTAAAACTCATCTTCCACTATTATATTCATTCATTGATGATCAAATCATATTATGTTTTCTATTATTGTAAAATATAACACAAATATTTTTTAAATTATAATAATATAGAAAGAAATTTATTAGTAATAAAGTTCTACTAACATATTTATGACAATACATAAAGCTAATTAAAAAGTTATAGTAACATTATTATTAGATAAATTTGGATTAAAATGAGATAAAGTGAATTGCTTTAATCTCTTAAATATTTATCAAAAGTCATAAGTTGTAATTTTATCATATACATAAAACTAAATATTTGATATTTATCTAGATTGGATGACATTGTATTTATTAAGAAAAAAATAAAAATTTGTAATATCATAATTTTTGATTTCTAAATTAATAATATGTACTAACTAATTAGATAAAGATATTTTATATAATAGAAATCATAAAAAAATCATAATACTAATGCATTTTAAATTGTTAATGAAAAAAAAAAGACAATAAAGTCAACCTATCGACTGAGAATATTAATAAATTAATAAAAATATTTACTAATCTATATGAAATATGTAGTATAAATAGTAATATACCATATATGACAAGTAATATGATTTTTTTAATATTAAATAATAAGAGATATTGTTTATTTAATTGCACCTTTAGTTAAGTATAGATCAAGCAACTCTATAAATATTGAAATGAACTTCTAATTTTTTTTAGTTTTATTATTGTTCGTTACATTTCAATTTTCTAATTACATACTCTCATCATTTTTTTATATTATTCATTGTTATTACAAATAAAATTATAGTATTTGTTAAAATATTTATAAATTGTTCATAGTTAAAGTTGCATCATTAGTATAAGTTGATATTTTAAAAATTATTAAATTTCAACTAATCCTAATAAGCAAACAAAGTTCAAATTAATTAGCATGATCAAAATTATAGGTAAATCACAAAACATATAAAAAATTCATTCCTCGACTTGGTGACACAAAAATTTAACAAATCCAAATATATGAAAAAAATATAAAATATATAATCTATCAATTAGAATGATATTAATTCAACAAAACAAGAAAAAAGAACTCAATAAGAATGTTAAAAATAAAAACAAACTATACGTAACATCAAAACACACAAAATAGTTATTCCCGAATACAATACATATGGGCTAAAATGAAAAACAAAATTTCATACCTCAATTATGGATGATTTGTGCGTCGATTAATAATTGGAGAAAATGAATTCCACAAATAATTCGGATGAAACCAGAATCTAAATTAAAAACCTCCAGACCTTAACTTTTTTTTCAAAGTTTCAGTGTTTCTCGATAAATTAATTATCAATTAGCAAAAGAATTTATTTTCATTTCTAAATTAGTGATAGAATAACATTTTGTTGCTAAATTTTTTAAAATGAAATAGAGATAGATGGGTATGTCATTTCTCATTTCGCAATAGTAATAAATTTCATCACTAAATGTAGAAATGAACAAGTATTTTATTTCTAAAAAAATATAGATACATAAAAACTAAATGCCACACAAGCATGTTCACACTGCACTATGCATCACAATTAGTGATAGAATTAAAAATACATATAACATTCCGTGATCCATCACTAATTAGTGATAGATTTTTCTTCTATTTCTAATTATTTCATAATTTGTCATTTTAATTTCTAATCCATTTCAATTCTATTTCTAGTTTTAGAAATGGAACATTTCTAATTTCTATTTGTAATTGCTTCTTTTCTTTTAGTGATATATATATATATATATCACATATAAACACACACACACACAGATATCTATATATATATATATATATATATATATATATATATATAAACATACAACAAACACACATATACAGACACATAAACAAAGAGAGAGAGAGATATATATATATATATATATATGTGTGTGTGTGTGTGTGTGTGTGTGTGTGTGTGTATAAACACACACACACCCCCAAACACATATATATTATAATTATACATAAAAATAAAAATAAATGTAAATATAGTTATGTATTATATATATATATATATATAAAGATATTTATATATATGTTTATATGTATGTGTGTGTGTAGTTATATAGGTGTATATATATATAAATATATATATGTTTGTCAATTTATATATATGTTTATATATCTAAATATATATATATTTATATTTATATTTATATATATCTTTCCATTTATATTTGTATCTATACATAAATATTTCAATTTGTTCCTTACATGATAATAACCTTGTGACTGAGTGATTTGTTGTGGTTTTGACAAGTGGAGGACATGGGTTCAAATTCCACATTAAACCTTCTAAAGCAATAATTACTTTCTTGGTTTTTAACAATAGTTTCCAAATAAATTATATTAAATTTTATTTTATTTTTCTAAATTTCAGAGGGCAAAATCAGGTTGAAGAATTTTAGTGCATCAAAACTAAATTATTTTATAATTTTGTGAACTTTTTTTAATTATGAAAAGTTTAGTACCTATTTGTGTTTGGTGCACCAAAACATAAATTTCCTAGTATATTTCAATATTTAAAGACAGATATAAAAGTTTTTTTGCCCCTTTTTGCCAAATAACTTTGAGAACAGCTTGATCATATCTATAAAAAAATATATTGTAAATCGATTATATCAATAAGAGATGCTTCATATACTACACACGGAGAAGAGTACAAGAATCTCAAACTATATGATTAATTATAATGACATCATTTTAGACTTTAAATTGTTAGAGTTGTGAGCTCTGATGAGAATAAGGTTTGTGCCTTATTTGGTCTATTCAAACTTCATATGAACACATGAAGATTATCTTAATATATGGAAAAGATCTGATGATTTATTGAGAAACTACTATTTAAAGAAAGAAGATTTGGTAGCGAGATAAATATTTCGCCAAATAAATAGATATTGATGGTCAACGAATAGAAGATGAAGAACTCTGAATAAGTAGTCTTTAAGGTAGTGGACAATCTAGGCATGTCAAGAAAATAGTCTAAAAGATAGAACTAATTTGGCAAAAATCTTTGACTCCCACGCTAACATAATGTCTTTTGATGAAGATATCCTTTGAAGAAGGTTATGAGCTTCCTCATGGAAGGTTTGCTAGTTCGCTAGTTACTGTGTGGTGAGAAGAAGTCAGTGGCTAAAGAACTCACATGAAAAGTTAAATAGATAGAGTTGCACTATAGTCAACAAGACGATCAACATGTGTTGAAAAACTAAATCTTGAAATTGTTACAAATTTCAAGTTGTCCGCATACTCATTCTGGTAGAGTAGTATGCTTCTCAATTTATAGAATATGACATTTGTTAGATATATTTAATATTCAACTTTTATTTTGTGGTGTAGAATTATTGGGTGTGACTCACACATCCTCTTTGAATAAAAAATAGTAAGAAAAATAGTTAAACGATAAGGTGACATGTGTAGGGTGTCACTCACATCCTCTAACTAAAAAATTAAAAGAAAAGAAATAGATGAGAAATGAGGTGACTTGTTCCCCCATCAACCCTTCTTAATTATTTTGTTTTTTCATCTCTTTATAACATTTATTAGTTGTTTATGTGTTTATGTGTGTGTAGAAGGAGAGAACAAAAAATAATTAAAAAGTAAAGAGAGAAAATATTAGAGAGAGCAAAAAGATCTTTCTTAAGTCTTTTACTATATTTGTATGGTTGTTATCTACCTACCATATTTGAATAATGATAAATACTTAGTCATCATGGATGTATTTTGTATTAATTTAATTTTATTTCTAGTGATGATTGGTGAACATTTATGTAATTTTAAGAAGTTTTTACATAATTAATTTTATCTTGGTTTCCCCTTTATATATTTCTCTATTGAAGAAGATATTTTTGCCATGATTGATGTGAGGTAAAGTATGACCAAACATATTTTTTATGGTGAGGCATACTATTGAACAAATAAATTGTGTTCAAATTTTGTTTCTGCAAAATATTATAATGAATATATAAAAAGTCAATTTTTTTTATCTTCTAAATAAAAATTAAAAAAATTATTGATTTTTAAATAAAAATAAATTACAAGAGAGAAACTTATGGTATTATGCATCTCCTCTTGGGGGAGATAAAAGGGGACAGGGACTCGAGACTAGAACTCCTCTCCATATCTGAGATTGCCCATGACACAAGGCATTGTGAAAGCTTTACTATTCTTGTTCGATTCCTTTCCAATTTTTGTCTGTGGTTCTTCCATTGCAGCTTTCAACTTTACAATTTGATGCAACTTGAGTTACTCAATTGGAGATTCCCACCGGCACTCACTTTGGCTCCCTTTGTCCTATTTCTCCCAATACTTCTCTTTTCTTTTATTTGTCTTCTAAATGAACTAGCATTTATGTTAATTGTGTGTGAAGTTCATATATATTGGCACTTCGATGAGTCTCTATTAATCATTATTAGTCATTATTCGTGATTACTTTTTGATTAAGAAACTAATTAGTTATAAGTTTGGCTTGAGCATGCCCAAATGAAAACACTTTGTTCGACAAGAGAAAAATTATAAGAGACTTGTGTTTTGGCACACCAAACATAAAAAATTTAATTTTTGGGCACCAAACTCTTCATAATTAAACACAAAAAATATCAAATTCTAAAATAATTAAGTTTTATTGTACTAGAATTCATCAACCCAATTTTATCCTTGAAATCAAAAAAAATAATTTAATAAATTTATAAAATAAATTTGGAAAGCTATAAACCAAATAATTATATATATATGTGTGTGTGTGTGTGTGTTTATATGTATATATATACATATATAGGTATATATATGTTTGTCATTTATATATATGTTATATATCTACATATATTTTTGTATAATTATACATGTGTAATATTTATTTTGTATCTGTATATAAATATTTTGATTTTTTACTTTAGTGATAAAAATCATGTGACCAAGACCACATCATCAATTTTAGTTTTTTTGTAGGTGGAGGATGTGGGTTCGAATCTCATTGATACTCATTCAACATAATTATTTGGATTCTTAAATTTCAACATTAGTTTCTGAAATAATAAAATTTCATTTTATTTTATTTTTAATTTTGAAGATAAAATTGGATTGTTGAATTTTAGTACACCAAAACTTAATTATTTTAGAATTTAATATATATTTTTTTTAAATTGTGAAAAGTTTGATATCCCAAAAATGAAATATTTATTATTTGATGTGCCAAAACACAGATCTCCCAAAAAAAAAAATACTATCTGATATGATGATCTCTAGTCAACAAAGTGTGCATAGCTTACTCACAATTTTGAACAACCGAGATCGACGTAGAAAACACATAGAAAATGAACTTTTTTTGCAGCAAAACTTTCACTTTTATATGGATATCTTCCTTCCAAATTCTTGTTGGAAACCATAATTTGCCTTTGAGATTCTTAATTAGATTTCATTAATTCATGATTTAGAGGTTAAGAAATATTGCAATCTTACTCTTAATAAATAAATGTTGATTGGTAATTAATGTGATATCTAGTTTGCATTTTAAAAGCTCCCGTCCCATCTCATCATCAAAAACAATAACTTTGCAATGCTGTCTAACTAGTAAATTGATGCATGTATAGTTCAAGCTACATGTCCATTGCCCTTCTGATAATGTACTATATTAACCGGACATAAACGTGATAAAATATGAATTATTATGACCCAAACATAACTTACATTAGGTAAATTTATGTTTTGATATTTTCTCATGAAAATATTTGCAAAAAATTAACCCAAATATTCATATTTAGTAAAAAAATGTAAAATATTTTGGTTGATTAACATTCTTCTATCTTAAAATTAATTGTTTCCGATACATGAAAGCATACAAAAAAATAAATCAAATGATTTCCAAATATTTTATAAAATGTTTACATATATAAGTTTGTATTAATAGATGCATATATATAAACATGTGTGTGTGTGTGTGTGTGTGTATCTGTGTGTATCTGTGCTTGTGTGTATGAACATATATATAAATGTCTATATAAGTATATATATAAATGTATATGATTGTATATAAACTTATTTAAAAATTTATATAAGATTATATTCATTTATAAACATGTGTGTGTGTGTGTGTGTGTGAGTTTATATAAGTTTAGTAACTTTTATATACTTTATAAATATTTGTGTAACTCTATATATGTTTATGTATGTTTATATATAAGTTTATATAAACATTTATATTTTTATAAATGTTATTGAAATAATTTCATGTGTGAGGGTTTTATCAAGTATATAAATTATAATATACAAATGCATAAATATTTTATATATTGGTATACTATTTATTAAATTTGAAAATTTGGATTTATTTTGTAAATACTTTCCAATGAATAACCCTAACATAAACTTCAATAAAAAGTAATAACCTAAATTATAGTTGTGATGTTTGTGAGAATGAATATTCAGTATTTATTTTAAATTAACTTGTGTTTATGTATTCTCGTATTTACATAATTCTTAATCATTTTCTAAACCGATGTGCACCTCAATTAATCTCACATGTAGAGTGCATTTGCTTAGTTTCACCTTGAAGTATGTTAGATGACATGTATATTACCCTCAATTCAAATGTGAGATTATAAATCCAAATTTCTTGGATAAACTAAAAGGTTGGAGGTTATCCCTTCCAACTAAACTAACCTATGAAAGACAATATAATTAACTTGTAACAATAGATGTGTTGCATGGAGGTTATGTTTTCATCATCATTTACCCCCATTGAAACATAAAATCAATGGCATCGTTTATTAAAAAATAAAACATAACCACAAAAATTAAATATTTTATAGGAGAAGAATGAAAAATTCATTTCATTAACTATGAAATAACAGATCTTCTATATGATTGTGCAAAGAAAATATATTATTATTTATCCATACTTGATCTCAATGAATAACCAAAAAACAAATCTCATTTGCTAATCATTCGTGTGGAAACCATTATAGAATGTTTACTTTTTATGATACTTAGTTTTGATCTATAAAAGATAATATTTAAATATCCTTAATACTTCATTTCATCGAATTGCTTGGATCCTAGTAGATTTCATCATTTGAGGTTTTTATTTTCATTGCATTCATAATCGCTGGAATCTAATGGTTTACTAATAGTTCCATTATTTGAAGTACAAGTATAAAACCTCCCACATCCCTTGCATTTTCATTTTTCTATGTTATCTACTAATCTAATCTTTTCATAATAATTCCATACCAAAAAGATATTACCCCAAACTTTTTTTGCAACTTATTACTCAACATCACTACAAAATTTTTTACCACTAGCACCAACAGAATTGGTCCTATTGTTAGTACCAAAATCGAAGTAAGCATTAGTAGCATTAGTATTCTTAGTTTCAAGAGTATTTTCAAACATTTTACAATTCATCATCATACCCAAAATTAGATTCAAAATTCAAACTACAACATGGAATATATAAATAAATAATATTGACTTGCATTAAATTTGTGACAAATATCATGAATAAACTCATCCAAAATAACATAAAAAATATAGACTAAACATTAAACATATTAAAATATACAAGGAAACCTAATACAAAGAGTAAATAAACTAGTGAATTAGTGATTAATAAATAGCTTAATTTATCTACCAACTTTTTCAAGTAGTAGTTCAATTATAGGACCTAACTGCAACTATTTTAAAAAAATAATTTTTTGAGCCAATACTACAAGCCTCACCATTGAAAGCTTCACTGAATTTAGGACTCATATTTTAGCATAATTCTATGTTTCTTTATATGTAAAAAGATATAGAAATAATTTAATAATATATTACCAAAAGATCAATTATTCATTCAATGATACTTGATTGTAAAATTAATTTTCTATTTTGAGATTTCATTTTGAGAGAATGGTTTAACATTCCCCTTTCCATATACTTCCATGCATCAAGGAGAGTCTATTGTAGGCTTGTGGCAATGATGGATAAATTGAATTTGTATTTGTTCAAAGTTGTATTTTTTTAGAAAAATGCAATAAAACATTTGTGCTTGTCATTGTGACAGTTGAGTCAATGACCATCATAAAGAAAATAAAGTAAAGATAAGACTTCATCACAATACACTATCTCTTCGATGATTGAATATTGATTATCTATGTATAAGCAACATGACCAAAAATCATAAACCAAACATTACCTCTATTCTAGCCTTTTAGAGTTCGTCCAAACACCATGAAGATGAAGTCGTATATGAGCTTTGTGAATGTTATATTTTAAAAAATATGCAAACCCACATCAGTTAGATGTAGGAATTACTTTATCTGTCTTCCTATAAAAAAGGGCTTCTCCCTCATTTGAAAATAACCTCTTTCCATCCACTTAAGACTATTTGTAGCTTTCCAAATTGTTAATTTTTTTTGTTTTTTTTTCTATAACTATTTTAGCTGTCATTATTTTGTATCAAATATTTTGTTGGGTATTTTGTCGAAGTTATTATTCAAGGGCAGAGTACTATTCACATGAATAATAACATTCCTAACAATCGGTATTGGAGGGAGGATACTCTAAGTATGCTTTGTAGTTGTAGCTTTGACTAATCTTACCCAACAAAAAATATTTTATTAGACATTCCACAATGATAGCTATTTGTTGTAAATATGTCAACATCTGAATTCAGTGCACGATCAACTTCTAATTGATTAATAATTGTGATTAATATTAAAATTGATGTGGAGAAATTTGATGGAACCAAAAATTTTGGAATGTGGCAGTGTGAGGTTATGGATGCTCTTTTCCAACAAGATCTTGATGTTTCACTATATAAAGATAGACTAGAAAGTATTGAGGAAAAATATTGGACAAGAATCAATCATTAAGCATGTAGTATGATTTGATTGTGCCTCTCTAAGTAGTTGAAATATTCATTTATGAGAGAGACATCTACAAGCAAGTTGTGGAAGGAAGTGGAAGTCAAGTTTATGAAGAAGAGCACAAGGAATAAGATCTATATGAGAATGAAGTTGTATTGCTTCCAATATAAACTAGGTACTACTATAAACGATCACATCACCAGATTTGATTTGTTAGTTGTTGATTTGTTAAAATTAGATGAGGAACTAAGTGATGTTTATAAGTCTTTTATTTTGTTAGCTTCTCTTCCTGATGAATATGAACATCATATTATTAGTTTGTTAATAGTGAAAGAAACAATAACTTTTAAACAATTAACTACTGCTCTATATTCTAATGAGATTAGAAAGAAAGATAAATTAAAACATGGGAGCTCAGCTGATGAAGCCCACATTGTTCGAGGTCATAGTCAAAGCTGAAAACAAGGGAGAAGAAAAAGATATCAGCCAAAAGCAAACTTACAAAAGATAAATGTGTCTTTTGTCACAAAAAAGGACATTGGAAGAAAGACTATCCTAACCTATAGAAAAAGAAAAGAAAGAGTGCATTAAAGCATGTGTGGTTGAAGATGATAAGTTAGGTTTTTCATTGGCTTGTGTGTCATCAATGACTAGTACTGATGAATGGTTGTTTGATTTAGCTTGCTCATTCCATACATGTTCTAGAAAGGGGTGACTCTTCAACTTTACATAGGTAGCTTTAGCATGTGTCAACAATATCACCTAGTATCAACTTGATTTATGAGGCAAGAAGCTTTGACATAGTTTTATATAAAATATTACAAGAGATAAGCTTGTAGTCAATCACTAATGAGGGATGTATAGATTTTGGAACAAGGCAGATAATAGTATGATTTAATTATTTAAGTAGCTTGTTTGATTCAAAGAAATATTGGACTACCATAATTATATCCTCTCTAATATAGTCCCAAGAGTGCTTGAAGAATTTGGAAGAGTAAGTTTCTAGACTTGGGGAGATTTCATATATCTTTTGCTAAATAAGAAATGCTTATTCTCATCCTTCAAGAATAATAATGATAGACTATTAACTTCATCTAAGAAAAGAGTTCTTCCTAGTGAGATGACCTCCTCCATGATTACCATTGGAATATAAAAGGTCCTTGGAGGTTTTTGAAAGTGAGATACAAATTCATCAACTATATCCTCCTGGGATGTTATAAATTATCCACCTACTTTGGAGATCAAAGCTATCATATTCCTTTGTAGTTTGGAGTTCATTATGGAATAGTGGAATTTCATGCATAAATCTTTTTCTTTTAAATATCTATTCTCCTCTTCTTGCTTAGAAATAATAACACTTCTGCTTGAAGCATCCTAAGCTTAAGTCTCTCAAAGAATTTTTATCAATGAGATTAATGTTGGAAAAATATTTTACGATCTCAAAATTGAATGAAATCAAGTTTCTCTCGAGCATAGGCTACCTTGGCAGATATGTGTCCATGATGGAGTTCATACAAGCCTTCAGAGGTTGTTTAAGTAGTTTGAACTTCTGGGAAATCTAGTAGTGTTTAGAACTAATAAATGTAGATGTCTAAACTTCTAAGAGGATCAAGAATAAATCCATGTGATTTAACAATATTTTATAAAATTTGAATGTAACTTTCCCTACACGTACAATGTGGCAAAGTATGTCAATTATTTACAATGCTTGGCGAATGTCCTGAAAGAAAAGATAAATGAACAAGCCTTCCTAGGTGAAGGTTAGCCCATAGAGTAATTCATTAATACTTTGCCAATTTTACTATACACACTCCCTTTTGACCAAGTAAAAAAAGAGTCTAATGAGGAAAAGTCTTCTAGACTAACTTTGGTAGAAGGGTGACCAAGACACTAATTGCAACTACAACTACACTCAATCTTTCACAAGAAAAAAACTAGCAAGAACTCAATATAAACATTTTTAGTTAAGTAGACGTCATCACCAATCATGTTATCTTCATGAACAATAGATTAAGAATGGAAAGAAAATATATATGTCGTTCATAACATGATGAGAGATGTCATCAAAAAGTTAAGTAAGAAGTAGTTGAGGAGGCAAAAAGAGCTTGGGGAGCTACTATTTGAGTATTTCAGAATGGAAGGTATGTATGGAGTATATTCTCGTGGTAGAACATCATTTGGAAGAGTGATCTTGAATACTTCCAAGCTATGAAAAACTTCCATGTATTTTTGGAGGTGGGTGAACTTTTGAGGGTCATCATTAAGGTGGTGATTATTAGAGGAATGCCACAGTGACAATAACTATAGTTATATAAATAATTTTGAAAAGATTTGGGATTGCTTGTTGTCATGTCTAGAGGTTAGAATCAATGAATTCCTATCCTAAATTTATTTCACCATTGATTCATAGGTAATGAGCTTCTCATGAAGTTCATTAGTAGAAATAGAAATTTCTATTTCTTTGATTGCATAGATAAGAGAAGATCATTTTTCCATAGAACCACAAAAAATTCGAGAGTGAACCCACCAATATTATATGAAATATTCATTAGGAGAAGCTCATTGATGCACATTTTAATGATTTGCATGTAGTTCATTACGTTTTTCTCACCCTTATTTAAATCGTCCAACATTCTCTTGAGAGACATAATATAATTATGTGATGACTTCAAATACTTGTTTAAAAGATTGGTTTATGCTACTTGAGATATGGTAATGAAACATAGGGAATGATATTGGGTATGATAGATTTGATGTTTCCTTAGAAAATAATTTAGTGACACACACAAACAAAATATGCAAGATTGAGAATCAAACCATTTGTTATGATATAGGTTGGGGATTGATGGGGACAAGTGTTAACAAATCTAACAATGTTATAGCCAAATAAGAATAATATTGAACATGTGCTAGGCAGAGTAGTTTGTGTGAGCTGACTTGAGTGTGGCATGAGTGTGCATTTAATTGGTGATGAGATATTGAACAAGATCATGGGCCCCAATGATAATGTTTTGAATGGTCCGATCAATTTTTTTATTGAGTTCAACAATATATATATATATATATATTCACAAACTCAAAACAACATGCATTTTTGAATTAATACAAGGGTTAGCTATTTACATGCAAATTCAAGAACAATACAAATTCAAACTCACATGTGTATTAGAACTAATATAAGTTGCTTCATCTTTACATGCTAATTCAAAAGTAAAGTAAATTCAAAATAACATTATTGTAAGACAAATTATAATGATTGCAAATATTTTGAATCATAAATCCTTGGATCTTAATTTTATTAGATGTCAAATTTATAGATATTGTATCCAATGTAAGACATGAGAAATTTCTTACAAAAATAGTTGATTTATTTGAGTCGGTCGATCATATTTCCCTATACTTTAGTTAGTCAATAGCTAAAAATAATATCAAGTTTCTATCATGCAAATGTAATCTAAGAAAAGATAGGGGCGTAACAATATTAGCACTTGAAAACTATCATTCTTTAGTAAATTCATTATATTTATTTTGTAGCACACTTTTATTTTAAGTGGGCCCAAATTTGTGCATAGTCAATGATAATGATTAGAATCTACCCATAATATATTATGTTAGGGAGCGACTTTTCAAAAATGTTTCCCCAATTAGCCTCTTTAAAAATTGCTAATATGGTTGTTTATATTTAAAATAAATATTTTTATCATGAACTAGTTGCTCATACCATGGATTAACTTTCTTTTAGAAAAGTTATGTGTCCTTAATAGGGGTTAAATATCCTTATGAGTGATAATATGCCCTTAAGAGATCTTGTATGCCCTTAATGTGAGTTAAATGCCTTGATAGGTTAATTGCCCTTGATATAGGTCAAGGGTCCTTACTTCTGGTTGAATGCCCTCTAAGAGGTCAAGTAACCCTAATGTGAGTTGAATACCTTTAATAGAAGTCAAATACCCTTAATATTGATTGAATGCATTTAAGAGGAGTTAAATTTCCTTCAAAGGACTTAAATTCTCTTAGAAGAGTCAAGTGACATTAATGTGAAACAAATGCCTTTTAGTGAGTTATTAGCCTTCAGAGAGATTATGTGTCCATTCTAAAGAGAATGCTAGGTGAATATATTTTTTGTGACCACAAGAATGTATATTCAAATTGATATAAGTAACTACTTACATCAATATTCAAATTGATCTAAGTAACTACTTACTAATAGTCATGACTAATTTGAGCATATAAATCAACTCCACTTTGTGTAATTGACTTTTTGAAAGCAAGATGTGATGAGTCATAGAAGTACTCACACATAAATGTGGCAATTTGAATTGACTAACTCAAATGATTGGGTCAACTAATATAAATGTTTAATGGGCCAAACAATTGCAATCTTGAGAAAGGTGGTAGACATATTCATCATAGGTGGGAACCTTGAAATTGGGGTTCTACCTATCCTAGCAATCTAATCATTTTGATAATTTCTCTTACTTTTTTTGTTAAAGTAAATATTTTAAAAAATATCTTGGTGCATATATATATATATATATATATAGATTCATAAATGCCTTAAATTATCTTTTATGGAGAGATAAGTTCATCCCTTAATTAATTAGTTAAAATCACCTCATATTTTTCAATGTTTGTATCCAAGCCACTTCTATGAAGGTTACAGAATATAACGACACCACATAATTGAACCCAAACTTTACTTCATGGTTGTATATAGATCACTCTCTTGAGTCTTTCATACTCCTTACTCACAGAAATCTGTGGGTGACGTTTCAAAGACTCATTTGACTCTTTCATACTCCTCACAAAATTGAATTCAGCCTATACTTTAATCATGCATATGAGACATTAACCTTTCTCAAAGCCTCCTTGTATCCATATATAAGACTAAAAAATTTCATTTCAAAGATGACCTTAAACCTATGTAATGAAGCTCGAAATCCCTTATTGTATTGTCTCATCTCTTCAATGCCATTTGTCACTAATCAGCAACTATTATTTTCCACATTGATATCCTTGACAAAGTTCACTATTTTTTGAATTGGATTGAGACATGATTACAAGATCTTCTCCACTACAATGCTCTCTTAGTCCACTCTACTTTATCTCACAAATATTATTCCAAAAGTAATGAGCTATGAAATCTTTGATAAATTTGTATCTCTACAATCTAACAACATGATTATTTATGTTCATTAAAACTTCCCCACTAAATTTGCATCACAAAATCTCACTGCCAAGTTGAAACCCACAGAGAAAGTAAGTAAAAAGTATCCACTTCTTTGTTTACTATCAACTTTGTGATAAAGGACATTTGGCTAAATGTCATTAGACATTTATTAATATAAAGAAAAAGTAGCCTATCAATCTTGTTGAAGCCTTTGCTTGTTTGTTTGATTTCAAACTTGAATGACTTGTTTTGGCATGTTGAAGTAGGCGCCGCCTCTCACATGACACATGATTCTGAAGGTACCGATATTTCTAAAGTTTTACTCTCATAACAATAAGGTGATGATAGTAAATGTTCAATCTCCCATTAGTTTTGTCTCTCATCTAAGTCCTAAAATATCACTTTAATTATCCAATATTTTAGTTATTTCTAGCTTTAAGAAAAAAATATTATTTTCATTAACTTACAAAGGATAATAACTTTTTAGTGATTTTTGCTTATTTTGCATTCACCATATAGGATTGAATCACAAAAGTTGTGCTTGGAGTTAGTAAATGTGAGAATGGATTGTATGTGTTTGATCAATCTCATCATGCCAAGATTTTTGTTACTTCTTCCAATAAACCAAAAGCCTTGGTTCACTTGTGGCATGTTCACTTTTGACAACAAACTTTCACATTGTTAACTTTCTCTAGATTTGACTTAATATTTTGAAATTATAAACTTAAAGGTTTTGACTCAAATTTGTGTGTTGGTTTCTAACTTTGTATGAGTCATCACCTTCCATAAAAATATTAATAACAACCAATACATCTTACCATTTGATCAATTATATTATGATATATGAGATCCTTCCTTAAAGTTTTATTACTAGTTTTCATTAAGATGTGATAAATGATGATTGTAATAGATTCAGTTAATTTTTTTTTTAATAGAAGGTTACTTTTTTTTTTGAAACATTTATCAAATTTTAACATTAAATGGAAATTCAATTCCCTTCTAAAATTAAGTCATTTCAATATGATTAAAAACTTGAATTTACTAATGATATGTTTAAATATAACCTCACCCCTTTTGGCAATGTGTTATATGTTTCATTCCCTTACTAAAATGGTGTTGTTGAACAAAAATACAAACACATTATAATAGAAACCAATTTCACCCTTGTGTTTCATGTTCTAATTCCATTACTCTTTTGGACATTGAAGCTTTCTCCACAGTAGTCGATATCATCAATTGTCTCTCTTAACAAGATTTTAATGGCAAAACTTCATATGAACTTTTATTTGGTAAACAACTTAATTACTTTTTGCTTTGCACTTTATGTTATTTATGTTTTCCTTATTTCTTAGATCATGCTACTAACAAGCAATCTCTCGAACCCACTCTTTGTGTCAACTTAGGTCACAACCTCATTCACTAGGATTTTGTTGTCTTGACCATAAGATACAATGTATGTGTATCTTTAGACATGTTGAGTTTTATGAAACTATTTTTCCTTACTTGAGTATGACATACAACAAATTCTCATCTCCACTCCCTATTTGATCTTCTCAAACACTTCCAAATCTAATAACAATATTGAGACTTCTGAATTCTTATGTTATCCTATTTCATATTGAGTTGTTTACCATGCAATGATGGTCTAGGAGAAATTCTTTTCTAGGCATCTTGGTAATTCTAGCTTTTTTTTTAGCTTGCCAAGATCATCTATTAACATTGTAACTACACCTTCCAAAACTCACTCATTGATCACAAAAAAAAAACTTAAATATTTAAAGCCAAGACATTATACATTATACTTGAAATCATTTTCTTAATTTTCTTTTCCATCTCTCTTTGCTCAGAAAGTGCCATGGGGTTTCAAATCTATTGCCAAATACCCTAAATGGCTCTTGGCAATGGATAATGAAATACAATCTTTAAAAGAAAGTGAAAGTTGGGATCTTGTATGCCATCCTTATAACGACAATGTAATTGATTGTTATTTGATTTTTAAAACTAAATTTCATGCTAATGATTCTATTAGATCATAATAAAGACCATCTTATGGCAAAGAGCTTTTATCAAATTGATAGACTTAACATTGAATATACATACATCTCATTAGCATGTCCTACTACCATATGAACTATTTTATCAATTGCAATCACTTTTAGTTAGTCTTTAAATCAATTAGATATTAAGAATGTATTCCTCTATGATCTAATTTATGATGAAATATACTAATGATCAACCACCTGGCTATACTAATCCCCATTTTTTCCAAATGTCTATCATTTGAATCATATTTTGTATGGTCTAAAACAAGCTCCTCGTACTTCATTCCAACAATTCATTTTCTTAATGTCTAAAGTTAGATTTATACTCAATAAAGCTAATTTCTATGTATTTGTTCACAAATATATGAGAGGTACTAGTTATCTTCTATTTTTTTTCATTAAGAATTTGGTCTCTCTTTGTTATTTTCTAGGCATTTAATTTTAAGGCATATTGTCTAGTCAAATCAAATATGTTCTTTATCTTCTACAATATGCTAACATGGTTGAATCCAAACTAATGCCTACATATTTGGTATATTAAATACTAAATATTCTTGTGTATTTGGGTATTTTTGATTATGGGTAAGTATAGAAACATGTGATAATTATAATGATTTCATGAAATTAGAATTTTAATAGATTATGATAAATAGTAATGAAATTATTGTGTTTTTAGATATAATTATTAACTTGGTGATTATTGCTCATATCAAGTAATTTCAACATTCATTCTTAGTTGAAACTTTATAAAATTGGTCATTAATATATTTTTATGCTATAACTCTCATCTCATTAGCATGATACTTTTATTATGTAATACATTTGTTTGGATATGGTATTATCTTGGAGTTTTAATCAAACTTATCTCATAACAATTAATTGGGTTGTGATATTAATTTTATATATCAATAACCAAATACTTCACTGATACTAAAAGTCATTGTCATTTTCTAGCATCATAGATTTATCTTTATCAAAGCTTAATATTAATGTATCCAATGTCATGATCATTCCTAGTACCATGATTCTTGGATATAGAAAGTTAAAGGGGGTATTACTAAAGCCACAACTATATCCAAGGTCATGTCTTTTTTCTATCATGGGAAGGAAAAGTGTTGGTCACGTCCCAATGCCATAACTTTGACACGAGCTTATTGTAAAGGTTATGGCCACTTCCCATTATTGTAACTTTTTGGGGTACAAAGAGCGAAGGGAACACTCCAAAGCCATAGCCATTTCTCAGCACTATGACCTCAAGCTCAAAAGACCAAAGGTCAAAGTTACAACATCATTCCAAAGTCATGGCTTTCTACTTGGAAAATACCTAAGTATACAAGATAACAATCGTTAAGAGAAAAAATCTAGAAAACCAACAGACCTCTTTCTTCTTTTTGACTTCCACTAGGCATAACAATAATCTTAGATGTAATTTTCACACTCTCTAGGAAATCCACAAGCAAATAAGAGTAGCAAGATTAGGGCTAAACCTTAGGATTGAAGAGCATAACTTTCAAACCCCTCTCTCTATGATAGATTTCAAAAAATTAATGAAAATAACATGGAAAATTAAGTTTTGAATCCTAGATTCTCGATTTGAGGTCTAGGATTTGTTTATTTTGTTTTATGTAATGTATGAATATTTGATTATATATGCAATATTTGAATTATGTTATGGAATGAATATTGATAAAATTGCTTATTATATAGAACATAAATTAGGATTTGACTATTGGTGAGTTTGCGTATGTTTTCATGATAGCCAATGGCAAGTAAATCTTGACACTCACTCATGTAAATGATACGAATGATAGTTTTTTAGAACACAATGTGCAAGAAAAACCTATATATATAAACAAAAAATTTGAGGCATGTTAATAATTATAAGAATGGAACTCATGAAGCCAAAAGCACAAATAATTTTATATGTCAATCTATTATATACATCTTAGAATAATTGACTCTTAATTATTGTGAATAGTTTATAGAATATTCTTCTATGTGTTTTACCTTTAGTGTGTAAGTTGCATCATAATTGTGGAGGATGATGTATGTGACTAGTTGTGACTCAAAAGATCATGGTAAATTTTTAAGTTATTTTCATTCATATGATTCCTATCAGTGAGATTCAAAGGAAGACATATGTTAATTTATGAGTATGATATTTATAAAGCTGAAAGTACAAATACTTATAAAACCATTATAGTTTAATGTCTTTAAGAAATCTGAAGCTGAAGAATAATCAAGTTCATGTGAAATAATTATAAAGAGTAATTGATAATTTACATAAAAGGTATGAACTTTTGAATAATCCTTGAACAGAGATAATTTTTTATCTCAATAGTAAAATATCAATGAGACATCTACGTGAGAA
Organism: Sapria himalayana; assembly: GCA_029783825.1. NCBI lineage: Eukaryota > Viridiplantae > Streptophyta > Magnoliopsida > Malpighiales > Rafflesiaceae > Sapria > Sapria himalayana. The sequence goes on along the minus strand of JAREIK010004728.1, from coordinate 497,838 downwards.
CCATCATTTGGATGTACTCAATGATGATAACTATCTTATATGCTACTAAAGTAAAGAGACATTCTTATAATAATCTAATATTCATTTTGTATCAAAACTCGACAAGAACTAAACTATTTAAATATGTATCATACTAATAAAAATAGACAAATTCTAAGATCTCAAATTTTATGAAATTTCTAACTTATCTTATTTATTAGAATAATATTGTCTCGCTGCTGTGTAACCAAACAATCAAAACAATTTATATGAAATCAATATCTGGATGAAAGTCTTCTTTATTATTTGTATGACTTATACACTTAGGAATCTTTGTTTATCAAAGACCCTCGCTAACAAACTTTTGGGATACTATTTAACTAATAAAGTTAGGTAGCATGCTAAAATCATAATAAGTTTTTGGTATCATTGCTAGGGATTCTTTAGTTTGGTTAGTCAAACATAAATTGATATAATTATTCTTGATAGTCATTACCTTCCTTAAGTCTATAGGTGTCGACCGGGCCAGGCCGACCTGGTCCCGCATGAGGCACGGCATGATTCGGCCGTGCCTGGGCCTGCCCGGCACGGGAATTTCCCGTGCCCGGGCACGTGTCATGCTTGACCACGGCACCAATAATTTCGTGCCGTGCGAGGCCCCTCATGCCATGCTTGGCCCTGCAATGTACCATGGCCCGTTGGCATGGTACCTCGTCATGAGCCGAGAAACCAATTTTTTTTAAAAAATTAGGATTTCAGGCATGCCGAAACCCTAATTTATTTAAATTAGGGGTTCGGCATGTGGCGGCACGATAGCACGCAGCCGAACCCCTAATTTTTTTTATATTAGGGGTTCGGCTCGGCGGATTCGTGCCACAGGTCCGTGCCGGGCTGACCTCCACAGAACCGTGCCTGGCCTAGGATGAAAGCATGGTCGGGCCAGCTAAAAATGGGCTAGGCCAGCCTGGTACGTCCCGTTTGACACCTCTACATAAGTCCAACATTTGATGTAGCACTTATAGAATTACTAATTACAACTAGAAGATCAAATGAAAGGATAGAAGAATAATTAAGGCAGCTTGATATGAGAAACCAATACATTGATTTAAGTATATATAAAGAAAGTACTGCATCAGAAATTTTAGTGGATGATATGGAAGTAATTGAAGTTAAAAATTGAGAAAAGGAAATTGAAATGCATGAAGAAGTACTACAAAAGAGGTTTTAGTGACTAAGATGTAGATAGTTGAAGATGACAACCAGGAAGAAAAAATTATATACATTTTCTTGAGTATGCATAAGAAAAGTGCAACATGTGAAATTTTAGTGGCATATATAAAAGACGTTGAGGAGGAAAACTAGGAAAAAAAAGAAAGTCACGATATTTCACAATGTCATTATGAGAGCAAAGATAAAGAGTAGGCATTTCGTCATATCTATACTTGTAGAGGCCATTGAGATGATTAGCTATACATCATCATTGACTAATACATAAAATACAAAGAAGGAGATCAAGAATTACCCAAAAAAAATTAGTTAGGATTGAAGAGATTTTAAATCGAATTGATTTCTTATTGATGATCTAATTGTAGAAGTTAAATGTAGTGTTACTTGGGAGGCAACCCAAGAATTTTTTTTTTGCATGATAAAGTTTATTGTTTTTTTAAATAAGCATCATAATAAATTAAATAAACTTGGAATTCTCTCCAAACAAAAGAATTGTAGATTTAAACCAACTATAATTCTGATTATTTACATATAAAGTTTTGGTCATACTCAGTACCACAACTTTGATATCACAAAAATAAAATCCCTCTAAAAAGCTCAATGACAAAGCTATGGACATGCTTACTGTCATGACTTTGGTGTTACAAAAAAAAGTATCATCAAAAATTTAATGACAAAGCCATGGCCATGACCTAATATTATGACTTTGATGTACCATCTTGACCTAGCACCATAGCTTTCTAATTAAAGAAGGGGGATTGAACTCGTAAAGTTGCATCTTTATCTTGATAGGTCATGACTATAAATACCAAACCCTATAATTCCTTCAAATAGTACCTTCTTTAGAACAAACCCTAAATGCGCCAATTTCTTTGATTTGCTAATGGAAGAGAGGAAATCTCCAAAGAAAATGAGTAGAGAAATGAGTCGTAAGGAAAAGGAGAAGTGATAAAGACCCAACACCTTGAAATTCCACATGAAGTTGCAACACTTCATGATGATTTATGTGACAAAACAAGGCAGTAAAGGATGAAATATGTAATATCCAAGAAGAGTTTTATTAAGGAGTGAGGATTCAACGAGTTCATACCTCCATTCTAGCAAATTATAGAGACCAAGGATTAGTTATTATTTTATAAACATGGATAACAGAGGAATGCTTATATTGTGAGATAATTCTATGTTAATTTGAAGAATATACAATGTAAGATATGCTATGTTAGAATCATTTGGGTATACTTTGATAGGAGAATTATAAATGAATTACTTGGATTCCAAGGAGCCAAAACTAGCATGACTTTTAAATCTCTCCAAATGCAACTTGATTTTCCAACAATCATTAACTTATTGACAAATTGAAAATGATGAATGAAGGGTACCTTCAAAAAGCACATATATATAATTTATATGTGAAGAACTCACAAAGATAAGTAAGGCATGATTATATTTCATATATTCATTTTTAACACCAATGCTCCATGTCTTGATGATAACCAAAGATATAACAATCTTATTGTATGTCATCCTAATTGGTTATAGTTTTGAAGTTAGGAATATTCTTGAGAAGTTCAACTCTTAGTTTCTTAAGGGTGAATTTTTTGGTTAAATAATTTACTATTTCCTGATTATTTTGTTATGAGTAGCAAAGGGATTCCCCATGGATGAGCAAGTTGATGAAATTTGTCCGAGAATGTTCCTTTGATATTGTTGGGCATTAAATGGGGAATTAAAAGAGATTGAAAGGGGAATAAGCTAATTCTTAAAGGGGAAAGGATCAAGTAAAGTTTGGGAAAAATGATTATCCTTTAATGGAGAATGCATAGGCATGATCAAAGAATGAGGGAGAATATAAGAAGAGGAGGAACCCAATATGAAGCCTTCAATGGGTAGACAAAGTGATGTACTTGGAAATATTATCACATTTTGAAGAGCATCCAATTAGACGTGGACATAGGGAAGAATACTTGAAAAAGAAAGTCCAATCGCTCCCAAAGCTTTAATAGAGACAGTTGAAAAGTGAGATGCATTATAAGAGGTGCATCTCCAAAAGAAAGAGATACAAATTTTGTGACCCAAGAAAAGTTCAAAGATACAATCTAGAAGTTTTTGTAATCTTTGATGATGTGAGTTGAGATCAGTATTAAAAAAAATGTATAGCAATTTGGAGCCCTCTACAACTCCATGGCAGTGTAGTGGAGGAACTTGGTGGCACATAGAGATATGTGGATTGGAGATGAGATGTGTTTTCGAGAGAACCAATGACTTGAAGAAATGGAAAAGGGCAATGAAAATTAAATATTATTTTTACTATGAGATCTTTTGAAGGATCCTTGAACCCTATTAGGGAAAGAAAAGATGTATTGTTCAAACTTCTTATGAAGGTGCCTCATTTGTTAGCAAAAAGAGAGAGATGTGGAGAGAGCATCCACTACGAGGCCACCATTTAAGCAATCCAGAACTAATTTTCATTTCACACAGTTTGATCTGAAACAAAAAGCTCACCACCATCATTCCTCTCATCATTGAGTTGTAATATGATATTTTGTTTATTATTGTACTTACTTTATGTTGAAAATTATTATTTGTAATACTATGAAAAGTATTTCTTCTCTTTTTTTGGAGGGAGAAGTTATTGTTCATGGATGATCAATAGTTTTAGTATGTGAGTTTGTTTGATATGTTAAATATTAAATATTCTATTATATTTGGATAGTTTGTTATTATATATAAGCATTGAAATATGTAATAATTAGAATGATTTTCTCAAATTATAGTTTTGATGGATTGTAATGAATAGTATTGAAATGATTATGTTTTTTGAGGTTATTATTGACTTAGTGATATTTAGTCCTATCGAGTAATTTTGGCATCTATTCTTGATAGAAATTCTACACAATTAGTTATAATAATTTTTTTATGTCATGACTTTACCATCTCATTAATATAATTTTTTTTCTGTGCAATATATTCTTTTTGGCTATGATATTATCTTAGAGTTATAGCTACACTTATCTCAAAATATGTAATGAGCTACAATATTTATTTCATATCAAAATAACCAAGTACCCCACCAGTGTTGAAAATCATGGGCACTCTTTAGTTTAATAGTTTTATCTTTATCAAAACTTAATATTCATAATTTAGAGTCATTGATATTTCCCAACACCACAACTCTTGGCTATAAAGAGTTAAAAAATACATTATTCAAATCATGACCATTTCCAAGGCTGTAACATTTTCCCTTCATGTGAAGGAAAATCCAAGACAATGTCCTAGCATTACGACTTTGATATAAGAGTTGGTTACAAAAGTTATGGTCACTTCTCAGTGCTATGACTTTTGAAGTGTAGAGAGCTAAGGGAACATCCCAAAGCTATGGCCACATCCTACTGATACAAAGTCGAGCTCAAAAGACCTAAAGGAAAATGATGACATTATTTCAAAGCTACGACTTTCTACTTAGAAAATACCTAAGAATAAAAGACAGAGTGAAAATGAGGTAAAAAGAAACTAGAAAACTAATCAACCTCTCTCTTCTTCTTTACCTTCTAATGCACAAAAATAACCTTAGAAACAATTTTCACACTCTCTAGAAGATTAATGAGCAATAAAAGAATGCAAGATCAATGCTAAATCCTAAAGCTGGGGCATAACTTTCAAATCCCCCCCCCCCCCCCCCCCTCGAGGGTAAATTTCAGAAAATTAATTGAAATAGTATGGTAAATTATATTTTAAATCATAGATTCTTGATTTGAGGTATAGGGTTCATTTATTTTGATTTATGTGATATAAAAATATTTTATTATAAATACAATGTTATATTTATGTCGTGAAATGAATATTAATGGAATTAGTAATTATATAAAATTTAAATTAGGATTTTACTATTATTGGGTTTGTACATATTATCATGGTAGATGGTTATTGATAAACTATGACACTCACTTGTGCATATGATTGGAAGGAAATGACATCTTTTCTTATCATAATATGCGAGACAAACCTATATGTCTAAATCCAAAATTGAGATATGTTAATCATTACGAGTATAATGCTCAAGATATCAAAAGTACAAATAATTATACATGTCAATCCATTGTATATATCTTAGAAAAACTAACTCTCAATTGATACGAATATTTTATAAAATATTCTTATAAGAGTTTCATATTTTGTGTGTAAGTCATATTGTTACTATAGTAGATGGTGTAAGTAATCCATCGGACATGTGCGAGTGGTTGTGACTCACGAGGTGGTGATAACCTCTGAGTTAATTTTATTTATATGATTCCCACTAATGATATCTGAGGAAAGACATGTCTTATTTATGAAATTATGATACTTATGAAATCAAAAGTACAATTACTTTTATGACCACATTAGCTCAAAGTCTTTAAGATACCTAAGGCCAAAGAAAAAAAACATACATTTGAAATAACCATTAAAGGCAGTTGATGAGTTGCCTAAAAGGTATGAATTTATGAATGACCCTCTAGAAAAAAATAATTTATTATCTTAGTGGTAAAATATTGAGGTGATAGCTATGAAGGAAATATCATTAAAATGGACTCAATGGCGATAACCACCTTGTATGTTATTAGGGCAAAAGAATATTTTGACAATTATCAAACCTTCATTCTATTTCTAAATTGAACACGAATCAAACTATTTAAACATGTATCATACGAATAAAAATAGACAAATTCTAGGATCTAAGATGCTACCAAAATCCTAACTTATCTTATCTACTAGAACAATATTATCTATATGTTGGTTGATCAAACTATCTATATTGATACAATCTATGTGAGATCAATAACAAGATGAAAGTCTTCTTTACTATTTGTATGACCCATATACTTATGAATATTTATTTAATAGAAATCATCACTAACAAACTTTTGGGACACAATCTAACCATTAAAATTGGTCAGCATAACAAAGTCACAATACTACTTCTCCTTTGATGTTGGTCTTCATCTCTCAAATAAAGGGAAGCCCTTCTCAAATCTCACTCTTTTTTGACTTTTTACTAGAGCCCTTCAATATTTAACTATCACACTGCTTGATTTATAATTTAGTGACATTTATATTTTTCATTATATGCATGCCCATACTGAAGAATATTTTTGTTCACTCAAATACATCTTGCATTGTGTTGAACACATGATTCATCATGAACTCCAGCACTATAGCTCCTATTATATAAATTACATACCTATCCTAATATTGATTGGTATAATTTCTTTATTGCTCATCTGTCTGCCACTGCATATGTTGTCTTCTTAGGTCCTAGCCTAATCCTTTAATTTTCCATAATAGTCAATGATTTATCACCATAGTGTTGAATTTCAATATCAATCCTTAATTGCTATCACTAATGAAGTAGCTTGGATTGTTCAACTTCTCCATGATATTTATCTCTAATTGTCTTCTCCTCACGAAATATTATGTGATAGAAAAAGTGCTATTTTCATGGAAGGCAACCCCAGTAATAGTTATGATCTAAACACAATGTGATCAATTATCATTTTCTTTGTGAATTAATTGACAACGGTTCTCTAATTGCATCCTTATTCTTTCACATGTTCAACTGGTTGATTCATTTACAAAAACCAAAGGAGTAAATGTGCCTTAAGTGTTTTCTATTTCGAAACAAGCTTTAAGTTACTATTGGATACCACATTCAACTTTAGGGGGATGTAGGGGGAGGGAGTGATAATGGAGAGTATTCACCATCACTAACTTAGTGATTCATAATCATTTGTTGTTTTTAAGGTTTATATTTACGTAATTTATGGTGTCTCAATTTCTTTTCAATTGTATAATATCACTTCTAAAAAATGTGTATATATTTTTTTATTTTTTAAATAGTATAACCTTCTAATAGGATTCTCATAAAAATATTCTCCAAAAAATCATAGGTGAACTAGTCACAATATTAATGGGAAACTAGGTTATCCTAAGAACAAGAATAGTGATAGTTCACTTTTCATCAAAACTTTCGGTCTTTCCCAAATTGTATATTCTAGTGTTTCATGGAATGACATTTGATGATAAAGCTAGTAAAAATATATTCGAATGTGCTCATCACATTGGAATCAACTATCCCAAATAGTTAAGATCTTAAAGAGAAGAACTTCATTAATCCAATTAAAATTGAACATGAGAGAATAAAATGAATCATTTGGATATATATTATAAAATCCCAATCCAATCCATCAATGCAAGATAATAATGCATGATGGCCATGCATATTTTTTAACAGCTTATCTATCTTTGTCAATATGAGGACACCCGACGGATTACACATAATGTTTTTAATGCACTCTTCATATATGATTTTAATAATTGAATTCATAATTGAACACAATCGACTACGTAATGCATTCCAATCCTAATAGATTCAAAAGATCAATGATCATGAGTATAAAGAAGATACATATGGAAATATGTTTACTAGACACATTTTTGGTTAACATTGCTAGTAAAGGCATTTTGATCATAATAAAACAATCAATAGCTAGGTAGATGAACATGTCATTTATTAAAGGATACTAACTTACCCTTTATATTTGGGAAAGCTCATATTAAATAAAAGTAATAAGATTATACGTGACAATTTGGCTTGACCTAAAACTTAAACTTTTTGTATGACATGGCCCATTTTGCATCTAGTTAATCTAGCAATAAAAAAGATCCCCACTTTTTTAGGACCATTTCAATGCAAAGGTCCCTCCCACTTAGACACATTCTTAAGATCAATGATCATGAGTATTAAAGAAGATACTTATCAACAAATTTTCAGTAACATTTTTTGTTAATGTGGATAGTTTAAGTTATTTTCATCAAACTAAATTAACTAGTAACTTGATGGATCAACAAATTGTTTTTTGAGATATACTAACTTTGCCGCCCATACTAGAAGAAATTTATATCAAATCTTATGTTTTATGATTATGCCTAGTAATTCAATTCAATGTAAAAGCTATTCTTTTTGCACAACCATTCCCATTTTTGAACTAGTCATGAAGTTGGGTTGAGCTAGACAGCGAAAAAGAAATTTGAGTCGCCCTACCCAACATGATGGGTAAAATTACTTGGCCCATGTTTGGCCAATAAAAAATTAATTGGAATTTGATTGTTGATAAGTATCTTCTTATTAGGGGATGCTAACTTTTCCCTCCATAGTATGGAAACCTCATATCAAACAAAAGTGTTAAGAGTATACCTCACAATTTGGTTCAACATATAAGCAAGATTTTTTTTAACTTCATGGAAATGTTTAATAAATTAAGTTAAAGAGATTTGTTCAAGCAATGTTGGATTTCATCAGCATAATTCAACAATCGAGCGAGTTCTAGGTGTTTCTTTAGTAATTTACAAGTACTTTCAAATTGTTGAATCTTTATGCTTATGGCTTACACAGTCTTTCTATGGATTTTGCAAGTACTTGCGAACTCTTTAACCTTCTACCCATAGATGTTCACTTCTAGATTTCTAATTTCTTGCTAACTTTTGAAGATTTCTTTCATGCAAATCCATTGGTTTCTCAAGTATTTTCGAATTGGTGATGCTTTATATGCACAAATGTATTTTATAGACTAAGTTTCCATTGCCTTGTGAATTTATGAAGTCCTTTAAAACCTAATTTCTAGCCTTGCTTTCCATACTTTATGATTCTGCTCGCTGCCATTATACTTCCAAACTTTTCTAAGTTCAAATCAAGAGCTAAAACACTAATAAAATATTAGAAACACATACAAAAAATAATTATATTACAGTTGGGGACACTTAGCATGAAAATTTAATTAATTATGAATAATTATTATTTGAAATAGACAAGGCAAGAAAAATTCACCTTAGTAATATAAAGCTTTTGAATAGTAATCAATCATCATTCTTGCAATGAATGTATTCAAATCATTTAGATACATAGTCCACACCCACTATGTTATTAGAATATCTAAACAAAATTAGGGAATGGTCCTATAAAATCATTCCTCCAAACATCATTAATTTTCACAACCAAAATAAGATAATGCGACATCATGTTTATCCTTGTCAACATATCAAGCCTTTGACATTTGTTATACGCTTTGTATATATATTCATCTTTTTTAAACACGTGTCACTAGTAAACACCAAATTGTATCATCTTCAAAATAGTTTTGTGTATCAAAGTGGCCTCCACATGCATAAGTTTGATAGTAGGCAAATATGCTTTGTTGCTCCAAAATGGGAATGCATATTCAAATAATTTCTAAAATAAAACCTCAATTAAATATGTAATAAATTTTCAAAAGAAAAATACAAACATTTTTGACAAAAAAATAAAACTTTTTGAAAATTAAAAGGGTTGTTTTTTCTATTTTTAATATTAATTAAAAATATTTAGATATTAAAGCTCCTTTATAATGTGTGTTTTTTATATTTCAATTATGTCCACATGCACATAAAAAAAATCAAAAATAATGTAAGTGTTAGAAAAGAAAAATAAAAATAGAGAAGTATAGTTATGAAATAGTTTTGAATTCTAATTTTCATTTATATGGATCTCCAATTTATATGAGTTATTTACAGACATCATAATTAAATATAAAAGTTAATTCATGAGTAACTATAAGGTCATTTATAATTATCCATATTATTTATAACACTCCCACTTGAATGATAATCACTACTTATAAGAATTGTTTGAACTGCTTCACCAAATATCTTGTTATTAAAACCTAGTGGTATAAAACCTAGCATTCAGTTAGCAAGGGGGAAATGATGGGGTAGACCATCGAATAGGAGCGAGTTATCTCAGTACTTAGATACCGATTATTGCTCAATTTTATCATATGACGATAATAAGAACTTTGATATTTTATAATAGTTGAAATCAAATGAGTCCACATGTCCGATACTTTCTAAGATGACGTAGGATCTACTAACTCCTCTAGTGTCGAGTATAGTATCAAATTCAAATTTTTCTATTGTAGTCAATGTAATTTTTAATAGGAGACCGAGACTGTGACTAGATTTCATTGATGCACTAGTATGCATGAAGGACTGGGAAGATTTGAGATTGGGCATCTATGATCATGTTGGAACAAGAGCAAAGGAGTTGATGGAAGAGATGACTCATGAGACTTTGAGGAGGTTGAGCTCACCGCTAGTGATACTATTATACACTTATGTGATCATGATTATGATTGATGATTTTTATTTTATGTTGTTGTGTTGTTGTATTTTTTTTTTATTTTTTTATTGGATTAGATGATGATTGAATATCGATGGATGTATTTTTTTGATAATTTTGATTTTTAAACTTTGTCATTTGTGATTTGTGTTAATGAATTTATTTTTTTTTGTGTTTTATGTGAAATAAATAAAAAAATATAATGTGGCAACTCATAATGGGTAACTTAACTTTTGAAATTTATAAAAAAATTAAAATCATTAATCTGCAACGGTGAGTCGATCTCGATGACCAGTTGATCTAGTCGGCTTGTCTTAGGTAGGATGGCATCTCTAGGCCTGACCCAACACAACTCAACATGGTTGGGCATGACCCAGCCCAAATCTGCCCAGACTCAGGTTGGACGAGTCATGCCAGGCCGGACATTATATAGTTGTGTCGTGCTAGGCACAGCATGGTGGCCAAGCTGGGCCACCAATAATCTAGGCTGTGCTAGCACAACATGACCTGTTTGACACATCTGGGCATGACAATAGGGTGGGAAAAAACAAGGGTGCACTTTCCATACCCTATCCGATAGAGGTTTTTCCAACCCCTACCCCACCCCAATTTCCATTTTTGGCAAGGCAAGGCAAGATTTGTATGTCATGGGGCAGGGTAGTGCATTCCCCATCCTGTTGCCCCATCCATCTGCCTCCACATTTCTAGGAGCCAAACGGGGCATAGGGCTCGAGGATCATATAATCCAAGCCCACCCCAACCTTATGCTTGGATCCTAAATGGGGCAGGAATGAGGAGAAGATGATAATTTCGATCCCACCCCATCAAATTGATTTTGTGGGGAATCCCCACCCGATTGGAGGTGAGTCCAGGCGAGGCAAGGCAGGGATGGAGTAAATTTCCATCCTTATTATTGTATTTATTGAATGCCTGGTTTTTAATTTTTTTTTAATGAACACACATGGACAAATTGGATTATTCATGTATCACTCTTTTATTACATACTCACTCAAAAGATTGTCCAACATGCATCCATATTGCATAAATAAGTATAATATTTTTTTTTGATTGAGTATATGTATCAAGTCCTTTAGACCTATATAAATATTGCATAAATAAGTATATGTATCACTCTTTAATAAATTATGGTTATTCATATATATATATATAAACATCTATAGACCTGTATAAATATGTTGTAACAACATCCTAGAGATACATATCAAGTCCTTTAGAGACTATTAATCTTGTCACCTATTAAAATATGATTGGGTCCATTACAAAGGAATAAGTTTTCTCATAGTCTATATTAGGTCTTTGTGAAAAATATTAAGCAACAAGTTATACTTTATATCTTGTAATTTCATTATTTTTATTTCATTTTCTCAAAAAACCCCGTTTATATCAAATAGTCTTTATGTTTTTAGCTGTTTATACTTTACTTCCAAATATCTATCCTTTTGTAATATAGGTTTAGCTTTATTTGGATTGTTTCTTTATATCTTGTCAATCATTAATTTTTCATATTCATCCACAATTTTGTTGGTTTGGTTTCCTATATGTGTTCCTTAAAAATATTTTTATTTTTTCCCTTGCTAACAAAAGGAAAAAGAAATGATGGCATTTGGAGTAGAATATAAAAGAAGAAAAACCTAGAAAGAGGGCTGCTTTGTGTGTGTGTGTGTGTAAAAAGAAATGGAGAGAAAGGAAAAGAAAGAAAACCCTCATGCACAGTGATCTTCAGATGGCATTTTCCAAATATTCTACTGTCGGATCGCCTTCAAATTTTTACAGAAGCTTTTTGACACTTGGTTCTACAATTTGAATGGTGAAGATCGTGTTTTGAGATCCGTAGCTATCAATATTGACTCAAGCATTAGAGTGCTGATTGTAGGTTGTTCATTCTTATTTGTTGAATTGTGTTATCTCTTGTGAATTGTGATTGTAATCATATTGTGGTAGATTGTTGTTAATATTGTTGAACCCTGATTTTGATTATAGTGGAGATTTTTGGGCTATAGTCCCGTTGTTTTTTTACTTCTCACATTGGGAAGGTTTAACACACTAAATTACCATGTTACTTCCATTGACTAAAGTTGTTGTATTGTGGTTAGTTGCTTGATTATTATGTTCTCTTGGCTCACACAAAAGGAGGGATAATTCTTGTTCGCTGCAGTTACGTGTATTTATCCCATCAAATTTGTGGTTCTTGATATTCATCATTTTTTATGATATCGATAATTACTTGGAATATAAAAACATAAGGCCTAATCAATCACGTTGGAGCTCTCTTTTGTTAAGGTATATATCATAACTCATTGATAATGAAATTTCATCATGTTTATGTTCTCGTTAAAATTATTACACAAAAATAGTGATTCATAATAAAAATCCAATACTTATAATAATTCAAAATCTATCTAAAAAAATTATTTTGATGGAATTGAAATCATTCGAATTTTTACACATTTTTAAAGGTTATCGCTTTTGGATTATAAGTAGTTTTTATAAAATCATTTTTATTACTGTTAGATTAAAGTTTCTACTCAATATTTGAGCTAAAATAAACTTATAAATAATATGATATGTTCATTCAAGTATTGACTAATTTATTGAAGTATATTGTAATCATTGCTAAAACAAATAAAGAAAACATTACACATAAAATAAATTATTAAAATATATTTAAAATACATTAAATCATTTAAATTCTAAGTGAAAAGTTTATTAATATTAATTTTTGTCATTGGATATTGAGCAAATATTTTGAAATTATTTCTGTGTAGTTCAAAATGTTTTATACTAGATGTCTTTTAAAAGCAAACTCACAGATATTTTGTTATACTAGTTTAAGCATAGAATAATTTATCAATAGATGTTGTATTTTTAACAAAAAAAATATATTAAAAGCTAGATATATATTTATTAAGAATATAAATAAAATACATAGAATAATTACAAATTTAGTTTAAAAACATATACTATGATTTCCATCATGTGAAATATGTCTCATTTTTTAAGATCAAAGTATTAGGAAAATCTGTAATTTTTTTTTTAAGAAAATTGTCAATCCCACATTAAGATATATACCTAATATTTTAGTTAAAATAAACTTAGAAATAATATGTTATGTCATTTCAAGTATAAGCTTGTTTTTGATGGATATTATAATCATTTCCAAAAAAATAAATTAACAAACTATTAGAAATAAGATAAATATTTATTAAACATAATTAGAATACTTAAAAAAAATTAAAAATAAGCAAAATATATTACTAAATAGCAATTTGACTTTTTAATTCTTGCTTCTTTCCCATAGGTTATATAGCCTCTGGATAATAAGAATTTTTAAAATATGTATATATTTATCTCACTCATAATAAGTTTTAAAAAAATATATTTTTGTCAAAATAAACTTATAAATAAAATGTTATATTAGTTTAAGCATAGATAAAATTATTTGTCAATATTATAAACATGACCAAAGAATAATTTTATAAAATATTAGTTATGAAGTAACTAATATTGATTTTTTGAATTTTACCTTGTTTCTCAAATGTTATAGCCTCTAGAAAAGAAGCAACTTATATAAAAAAATATATATTGGGACACTTAAATTAATTTATGTATTCAATATTTTAGTTAAAAATAAACTTCTAAATAATATAATATATTAGTTAAATTATAGAATAATTTGTTGATGTAATATATTTGACAAAAAATTATTAAAATAGTAAATATTTGATATAGATTTATAAAAAAATAAAATTTGAATACTTGAAATATTCAAAAATCTTGTTAAAAAATATTCTAAGAAAGAATTTTGATTTTGTGAATATTAACTTATTTTTTAAGATTTTAGTCTTTGGATAATTAGTAATTTTTATCCAATTATTTTGATCATTAATAAAGTGATATTATCACTAAATGTTTAGTTTAAATAGACGTATAGATAATATGTTATATTTGTTCAATTATATACTAATTTATTAATAAAATTATAATCAAAATCAAAAAATAAATTAAAAAAAAAGTAACCATCAGATTAATAGTTATTAAAGTATAATTAACATACTTACAATGATTTATTATTAAAATCAAAATCATACTAATTCAGAAACTTGGATGACTAATCGTATGATAGTCTTATTGGCAAAAGTGAAAAGTTGCTCAAAACTATAAACATTAGTTTCATTTCTAGGGATGTCGGATATGCTTCTTCAGGGTATATTTGCCAATCACTTTATTCATAAAACTGAGATGAGAATCTTACCTATTATGACCACACAATACCCCAAGGTATACACATGAGGGACTAAGAATAATATGATGATGTGTTGAGGGGAAAGGCTTGACAAAAGTACATAATTTTAGACTTTTGAATTTTATCTTATTTCTCAAATGTTATAAACTTTGGATAATGCGTAAATTATATCAGATTATCTTTGTATCATTCAATTTATATTATTTACTTAATATTTTACTTTTAATAAATTTATAAATAATACCTAATGTTAATTCAAGCGTAGAATAATGTATTGATAGATTTTGTGTTTATGACAAACAATATAGTAAAACATTAATATTTGATATATATTTTATAAATAATATAATTAGAGTACTTATAATAATTCAAAATCTAGTTAAAAAACTTTAGCAAAAAATAATTTTAATATTTTTGAATTTTGACTAATTTTTTAAGGTTATAGATATTAGATAATGAATAAATTTTATTAAATCATTTTTATTACTTTTAGATTAAAATGTATCCTCAATATTTTAGTTAAAATAAACTTATAAATAATATGATATATTAATTCATTTATCAATTAATTTATTGAAACAAATTATATCCATGATCAAGAATAAATTAATAAAATATTGAACATAAAATAAATAATTATTAAAATACAGTTAGAATACTTAAAATCATTCAAATTCTATGTAGATAGCTTAGTAATAAATTAATTTAGCAAATGTTTTCAAATCATTTGTGTGTCATTCAAATTACATTTAATACTCAATAATTTTGAAAAATAACTTACAAATAATATGCTATATTAGCTTAAACATAGAAGAATTAATTGATAGATATTCTATTTTTGACCAAAAATATATATATATGTTAGATATATTTATTAAAAATACAATTAAATACTTAAATTTATTAAAAATTTAGTTTACAAGTAGACTATGAAAGTATGTTATTTTTAAAATTGTAATTTATTTTTTAAGGTTATAGGCTTTGAAAACGTAATAATTCTTAACAAATTTTTTTTTGTCAATCTCGTATGAATTATACTTAATATTTAGTTAAACTAAACTTAGGAGTAATACATTATGTTAGTTCAAGTTTAAGCTTGTTGCTTGATGGATATTATAATCATGACATAAACATGAATTTAAAAACTATTAGAAATAAGATAAATAATTTTTAAAGTATGATTAGAATACTTAAAATAGTACAAAATCTAAGTGAAAAATAATACAAAATTATAATAATTAACTTTTGAATTTTTGCTTCTTTCCCATATCTATTAATACAATTTTTAATCAATATTTTAATTATAATTATCTCCCTCATTTTAAAATTTTTAATAAATATTTTAATTGAAATATAATTATCTCACTTATAATTATAATTATGTCACTTAAAATCAATTCTTTAAGTTAGTTTAAGTATTGATAAATTTAATTGTTAAATATGTAATAATGACCAAAAAATAATTTTATAAATTATTAAATATGAGATAAATAATTATTAAATTATAATTAAGATGCTCAAAATGATTTAGCATCAAAGTAAAAATTCTTACTGATAATTAATTTTGGTCTTTTAAATTTTAGCTTGTTTCTCAAATGTTATAGCCTTTGGATAAAAATCAAATTATATTCATTAACTTTTGTATCGCTCGATTTAAATTATGTACTCTATATTTTAGTGAAAAACAAACTTATAAATAATATATTGTGTAATTTTTAGCATAAAATAATTTATTAATGCATATTATATATGTGATAAAAAATTAATAAAATATTAAATATTATTTTTTTATCAAAAAAATTTATTGTTACATAAAATAATTAAAATTTATTAATGCATATTATAGCCATTGAATTATGAATAATTTTTATCAATTTATTTTTGTTACTAATAAATTAATATGTACACTAAATACTTTAGTTAAAATAAACATATATATAACATGATATATTAGTTCAAGTATAGGCTAATTTATTAATAGAAATTGTAATTAAGATTTAAAAATAATTAATAAAAAATTGCACTTATGATTAATAATTATTAAAATATAATTAAAATACTTATATTTAAAATACTTATAGTTAACATAATTATAATTAACAATAAGTTAAATTTGATCTTCTTTCTCAAAAAGTCATAGTTTTAGGATAATTAGTAAATTATATCAAATTATTTTTTTGTTGCTCAAGTTATGTCTTTTTATTAAATATTTTTGTTTAAATAAACTTATAAATAATAAAATACGTTAGTTCAAGCATAGAATAATTTATTGTTATATTTTATATTTGTGACAAAATAATTAATAAAACATGAAATACGTAATATTTATTTTTTAAAAATATAATCATCATACTTATAATAATTCAAAATTTAGTTTAAAAACTTAGAATGAATTTATATATTTTAAATTTTAACTCATTTTTTAATAATATTCTTTTTGAATAATGAATACTTTTTATCAAATCATTTTTATTACTTTTATATTAAAGTGTTTACTCAATATTTTAGTTTTAATAGACTTGCATATAATATGATATAATAGTTCAAAATTATACTAATTTATTGAAGCATATTATAATCATGACCAAAAATAAAATAATAAAATTTTTGTCATAAAATAAATATTTATAAAAATATATTTAGAAAATTTATAAATCATTCAAATTCTAAGAGAATTAATAATAGTACTTTTTGTGTTTTAATTTTCAGCTCATTTCTCTTAGGTTATAGTATTTATATATTGAACATATTTCTTGATATCAATTTTATGTTGTTCGAATTACATTTTTTGTTAAATACTTTTCAAAAATGAACACACTTATAATATGATATATTAGTTTAAGCATAGCATAATTCAATGATAGAAGGCATAAAATAATTAATAATTTAGTTAAAAATATGTACTAAAAATGAATTTTTATGTTATAAAATTTATCTCATTTTTTAATGTTATAGCCTTTAGAAACAATAATTTTTAATTTTTTTTTGTCAATCTAAAATCAATATTTATACCACAAATTATTGTGATAATAAACTTAAGAATAGTATATATCATGTTAATTCAAATATAAGCTAGATTTTTAATAGATATTATAATTATGATTAAAATCTAATTGAATTTTTACTTTTTTTTCAAAAGTTATATACCATGTGGATAATGAGCATAGTTTTTAAAATTATATTTGTTTCACTCATAATAATTTTTTTTAATTAATATTTCAATTAAAATAAACTTATAAATAATATATTCTGTTACTTTCAAAATTAATAAATTTTTATATACAAAATAAATAATTGTAAGAATTTGATTAAAATACTTAGATTGATTTAGCATCTAAGTGAAAAATCTTACTAATAAGTAATTTTGATCTTTTGAATTGTAATCATTTTCTAAAAGGTTATATTTTTTGGGTAACAAGCAAATAATATCAAATTGTTTGACTTAGATTATGTTATGTATTCAATATATTTTGAATAAACTAATATAAATATATCATATTAGTATAAATATAGAAAAAAATTTGTTGATGAATATTATATTTTTACAAAAAACAATAAGATAGTAAATATTTGATACATATTTTTTTTTTAAAAAAAATAACTAGAATACTTAAATTAATTCAAATTTTAGTTAACAAATTTTTTCCTAATGAATTTCAATCTTTTGAATTTTGACTCATTTTCAAGATTATAATATTTGAATAATAAGAAAATTTGATTTAATTATTTTGTCACTTGCAAAAATGAATTTGTTAAGGTATTCACTAACTAGTTGGTGATAAAATTATGAATAATAATAGCCACAATGTCTTGCTAGAGGCCACTTATGACTTGTAGGTTCAAAATATGATTTAGGTCTACTGCCAATATTAATTAAACCTATATGGTCACATATTAAGAATAAATAATAATAGTTATAGTTTTTCACTCTCTATAGAAATTAAAATGATGAGATTATTTTAAATTATAAATAACAATTAATTATTATTTAAATTCAAATTTAATTCTGAGAAAGTTTAAATTCATGATTTAAATAAATAAATAATTTGTTACATTGAACTTGAGTTTTAATGGATAAATTCATTTAAAAAAAGTTTTTAAGGATTTGAATTTAAGTTGTTATTATTTAAAAAAGTTTTAAATATATAATAATATTAAATTCATTAATGACTAAAACTCTAGTAGACTTGTATACATATATGTGAGACATATTTGATGCATGTAGTTGTTTTTTAAAAAACAAAGAGAAACCCTTTCGTTTTGTGAAGACGAAATTGAACTAGCATTCAACAAGATCATTCATTATTTATTCATATGTGAATACTTGTAGGGGGTGATAATTTTTTTAGAAAGGCAGCACATTTGAAGATCCAAATAAACCAAGATACACATTTTGAAGGCTTAATGAATAAATCTACAAAAGATAAGTTTTGTTTACCCTTCCTTCATATTTTTATGAAACGCATGTGATCATTTGTGAGTTAAAAGATAAAAATTATAAATTCTATTGCATTTATGTTCCAATTAAATTGGACATTCTGCCCAAAACCCCAACAGTTATCTCAATTATTTTTTTTTGAAAAATCAAAACTTGGGATTTTATCCAATGTTATTTGTCTATATACACCTTACTTTAAAAAAATATAATAAAAAATTGGACTTGTATACCTAACAATGGTAGACCCAACAAATCTCCACCCCTACCTTAGGTGGGGTGACCCATCCTTTTCAAACACTTCATTTTCTCATCTATAAAAGTGTACTTTCATTTCTCTAGTATTTATCAAAATCCTAAGTATCATTAGCTTGTATTTTCTTCTATTGTCTAGTTTATTCTATTGTCATCATAAAATTTTCTATATCAAATTATTGTTGTAGATTCTATTTTTATTACAAAATTTAGATCAAAAATAAATTAAATAGTGTAAAATATTAAAAAATAATATTTGCAAATTAATCAATTTAAGTCAAGATAAAATAATTTGAGAACTTAACATTGAATTGACAGGATAAAAAATAAGTTAACCAAGCAAAAAGACATAAGCATTAGTAATTACATTTGATACTTATAATATAAAATTTTGAAGAATAATGTAGTTAAGAGGATAAATTGCACAATTATTTCTTCATGTCTGAGTTAGGCTATCAAACCCAATGAGCTTGATATTGCATATAAACTTATTTTAGCATGACTATGCATCTTTAGTCTCACTTAATAAAGGAGTCCAAAATGTCTCTTCTATTTTCAAGAGAGATAATCTATCTTCATCATAAATATTTCTTTTCTTAGTTTATGACAAATCTAATCATTATCTCATGAGTTCATCTATTATACATTATAGTTGTTTGAGTTAAAAAAAACAAGTTGTCATGTTAGAAAATCATGATAATCTCGAAAATTAAGAATCTCTTACATGATTATCAAACTCAATTTGTATTACAATATATTGCATGTTTTCCAATATAAACTCACGTGCTAACTTGATATCTCATATCAATAATAAAAAAATTTGGAAGAAAAGTTCTCAATTTCAATTTTAATTAAAATCTAATTATAGGTTACAGAATGCACCTTTTATAGGGGTTTTGTATTTCAGATATAACTAATACATATCTATAAATAAGAAAAAGAATAAGATAGAATAACATACAGTATGTACAAAATAAAAAAATATATATTAACAGGGCTAGCTTGAAACAGTCCAGTCAAATACAAATTTTCAATACTCACTCACAAGCTAGCTCAAAGATGTACTTACGTCCTAATCTTGACAAAATTTTCAAATATTATTGAATAGCTAGCCCCTTAGTAAACACGTCAACAATTTGACCATGTGAAGGAATTAAGAAATACATATCACACCACTTTCTAGTTTCTCGTTTATGAAGTGTCTATCAATTTCAACATGTTTAGTTCTCTCATGTTGAACTTGATTGTGTGCTGTACTAATGGCAAGTTTATTGTCACAATATAGTTTCATGGGTTTACATAATAATCTTTAAGTATCCTAGTATTATTTTTAGCCACATACCTTCACATATTCCCAAAGCCACAATTCTAAACTTTGTCTCAGCATTTGATATAGTTCTAGCCATAATTAATTTTTTTTTTGCTTCTCCAAGTTACCAAACTTTCTCCCAAGAATATACAATAACCGGAAATAGATCTTCTATCAAGAGTAGGGATTGCCCATTTCACTTAAGTATAAATTTTTATCTCTATTTTATCAGCTGTAGTAAGCAACTACCTCTTTCGAGGTGAATTTTTCAAATATTTCACAATCTTTATGGTATCTTTTAGATGTTCTTTATTTGGATTATACATAAGTTGGCTTATAATTACAATAACATAAAAAATATCAGGGTATGTGTGAGATAAGTAAATGAGTTTTCCAATCAACTTCTAATAGCTTCACTGATTCATAGCTTCTCTTATAATTTTTTCCACTTGTGATTAACTTCAATACTAGTTTCAATAGCTTTACTCCCAAGCATGCCCGTCTCTTTCAAAAAATCCATAACATATTTACTTTGGAATATAAATATACCTTTATTTTATCTTGACACCTCAAATTTCTTTTGAGATGCTGTAATCTTTTCAGTATTTTCATGTTTGAAAAATGATGTGTGATTCCCTTGACATTGATGAAATCCTTTATTACAAACAAACATTGTGAATTTTTAAAATCAAGTTCTTGGTAATTACTTGACTCCATAAAAAGATTTTTAAGTAAATAAGCTTTACCAGCTTCTATTATATTCTCAAAACCAGACGGAACATCCTTGAATACTTCTTTTTTTATTCCATGAATAAAGATATTTTTTACATCTAGTTAGTTAAAAAACTAATCATATTGGGCTGCCAAAGATAGAATAATTTGAGTTGTGTTTATTTTTGTCACCAGTACAAAAGTTTTTTGATAATTCAACCCATATGTTTGAGTGTATTCTTTTACAACTAATCTAACCTAATACCTTTCAACCTTGCCATCAACTTTAAATATGGTGGGAAAGTGCATTTACAACCTACTATTTTCTTTCCTAGAGGAAAATCAGAAAGAATCCATGTATCATTTTCCTTAAGAGCCTTCATCTCTTCATAAATAGCTTCTCAGCATTTCATATCATCCATACCTTCTTGAATATTTTTAGGCACTTTTAAGCTAGAAACATTAGAGATAAAAGCCAAATTTTAGAATTTAACTTTTTGTATCACAAACTTTGACATTTGATGTTGTGTGTATAACCTTATACTCTCTTCCTAAGAATAATTGATTCTACACCTAATTTTCCCTGGTCTTTTGCATCTTCTAAGTTCTATTGACCACCATCTTCTCCTATATCTGACTTCCCCTTACATTTTTCTTCATTTTGTTATATTGAAGTATCTCAAACAAAATCATCTTCATACGTATCAACATGAAGCATAGTTATAAGCAAAGTTTCCAAGATTTCTTACCAACTCATGGAGCCACCAAAATTAATAATATGTTCATCATTGAAATTCTCCCTCATAAGAGTATGCTGACAATAAGATTGATTTTTGATAACAATAATAGTAAGAGACAATAAGCATTTCTCTGAAAGAGGGTGATAACACTTATAACATTTCTTAGATAGAGAATAGCATAAAAAGACACATTTAATGGCATTATGATTTAGCTTCGATTTTGTGGGGTTATGATCTTAGACAGATGAAGTACCCCCAAGCATATGAGGATGTAGAGAGAGAATAAATATTGAGAACTAGGGAAGGTCTGCCTTAAGGTTTGATACGAGCACCATATTATAAGACTCTTGTTGACATCCTCTTTTTTTTTATAAGTAATAAAAAAACTAAGGTTTGCATAATCTTTTTATAGTGATGTTCCCCACCGCTTGCGGGGTCCCATACCCCAGAAAACTCTCATTTGGCATGGCCCTACGGGTTAGTATACACCGCTTGGCCCAACCGCTTGAGAGGTAATTTTTGGGAGGCACAGTTCCAATTACATAGAGTGAGATTTGAACTTAAGTCCTCTCCTCTGGAATACCTCTGCCTTGCCATTAGGACAAGACTTCATTGGTCACTTGTTGACATTCTCTTAATAAGACAACATGCAGTCAGAATAGCATCACTCAAAAAAATTAAAACCCTCTTTTGAAACAACAATGATATCATAGCCTCCAATAAATATCTTTTCTTTCTTTCTGGCTATTTCATTTAATGTAGTGTTCCCAACCAAGATGATATGTGTAGAATGCCTTTTTCTTTTAATAAACTCTCCAAAACTTCGTTATAATCTTTAGATACACAAATTTGGGATGACCTAAACTATAATGTAATGTTTAAGTTAGTTTCAAACTCGCACACTTCATTACTTGAGTTATCTCCTTGTCCTCAATGATAAAAAGACCATCCACTTTTTTGACATGGCCAATCTTCTTTTATAAAAGAATATACTAAAAAATGCATCCATTTAAAAAAAAATTAATCACATACTTCACTTACTTAGTCAATTTTCTAATAGATATCAAATTATAAGAGAGATTAGGGATGTAGAAGACCGATTCAAAGATTAAGTCCTTTGTTATAGCATTGGAACCTTAGTAACAATAATAAACAATGTATCATCAACTACTTTAATCCTTTGCTAACCAGTATAAGAAATATATGTAAAAAATAGATTTGATGAACCTGTCATATGGTTAGTGGCTCTTGAATCTACAATCCATATATTTTCTTTTGTTTTAACAGATATGGCAATATAAAAAATATCTAATTGAGCTATACTTGCAATGGTATTGGTAGTTTTTGATTAATGCATGAACTTGTTGAAAATTTTCTTCGATAGCTCTATTTGAGACTTACCATAAATTATATCTTCAATGTTATTTTCTTATTGCTAATCAATAAAAATTTGAAATACCTTTTTAAATTTGATCCTCTACTAAAATTTATTGGCTTCCCATGCATATTTTTTTATACTTCTCTAATATGACCAATTTTATTACATAAGTTACATTTTATTTTCTCATTCTATTCTAATTTCTTTTGAGTCCTTATTTATATGATCAAATTTTATTCATTTTTTACAAAAAGTGCATAACATTTAGTCAATGTAGTCCATACACTCATCAAGAGAAGATCTCTGATCAAATAGTTATATATTCCTTCTAGCTACAAGATGATCAAGTCTCATGTGACCAAGTCTCTTGTGCCCGAGACCAATGTTATTCTTTTGATAAATAATATTTGGATAATCTTCATGCACTCTTGCATAAGTAGAATATAAAGTACTCTTCTTCTTACCCCTCACGATGAGTAATACATCATTGACTAGTTTTCATTGATCATCAAATAAATGACTAACATACCACATGTCATCCAGTATGTTATTAGAGGTTAGGTTCACATGAATATCCACTATGTACTAGACATATCTAAGCATTAGCTGATGTCCTATCTGCATTTGTAGACAAATATCTTGTATCCCTAAAATTTCTAATCTCTCTCTCTATTATCCATATTTACATTGTTATAATCACCATGTGTATAGGTGGTAAAGAAGTTAATATATGTGGTAATATAAAATGATGCTCATAAGTCAATCACTCTTTCGAGATACAATATTAATAGAATTATCATTGCTAACAAGTATCAAGTCTCTTTCCAAGGTGATATTGGTCACTCTCTCGAGTTTATCTTCTCTAAGTGTTATTATTATAGTCTTTTCCAAGAATTGTAGTTTTGTTTCATGTATCTCATCTTGTTACAATGCTAATACTTGACTACTTTTCTATTTTGTAACTTGCCTTTAGAAGAATTAGTTCTTCCAATAAGTGGTGTCGATCTAGTGGTGCTCCTACCATGTATCTCGGAAATGAGACTATTATGAGGAGCTCATCCTTTTTTATTTCTCCTTGCTTATTTAGACAATAAATTTTTTAAGATAACTTACATTGACACAGCACCTCAACGTGGTAATATGCTCTAGGAAACCACAAAGTTATCTCAACTGCCAAAAAGTGATCTCAACATTAAACAAGCTAGTAGCTTATCATATCTTTTATGACTATTTTTATGGATGAAAGCTGATTTACTAATTCTTGAAAGATATTAATGTGTTCTGACATTAAATTACCATCATTAAACTTTAAGTTAACTAGCAATTTTAAAATTAATGTTTTCTTTTCTAATTGTATTCTTTGAACATATACTCTAGTTTCATTCATAATTTATCTACCTATCTTTAATTGACAATATGTCAATTAGTATTGCTGCTTATCCATTGATGACCTATGGAGGCATCCCTATAGTGCACGTCTTCATATTTCTTTACTCATTTTTTAGGATTTGTCTTCTTTCTCAAAGGGTTATACATTTGTTTAACTACAAGATAGTCACAAATTCTATTTTTTTTTCAAATAGAATAATTAGTTTTAGTTAACTTTATTATAACATAATGATATTCTATGATAATAGAGAATGATATCATTCTTGAATAACTAACACAAACAAAAATGTATCAAAATAGATTTGAAATCACTTTATTGATATTAAAATACTTTGATATCAGTATAATGATGATGAATAGGCTGGATATCCTTTTGATATCAATGAAAAATGTACTTCTCCATGGAAGTTTAGATATTACTTTTCGGATGATATCGAGAACTTTTCTCTAATACTAATTATTGGGAGTAGGATATCTGGAGCATAGTTTATTTAAAACTACAAAATATTGGGAATAATATTTTTTTTTTGATAAGTCTATTAAGTATAATACTTGGTTATATAAATAATGGAAGTAAAACATAAAATAATCCAAATGTGAGAAATCACAATACAAAAATTCTGAAAAATCCAATACAATAAAAAAATTTAATCTAAGATACAACAATGTGAAAACGAACTTTGTGTGCCAAAGTCTTCTTTGCATACATAGATAAGTAATAAACCAAATAATGCCCAAAATTATGTTTTGGTCTAAAATATAATTTGTATATAAAACACTAGAAATCTAAAATTTAGTACATATACGTAAATCTTTGATTTTTGGATGAATGCTCTAGATTTCTTTATGCGTTATTCTTCAAGTAATAGCGGCGATTCATCAGCTTAACGTCTCGAAATTAATAATGTGTTTGCTTCTTGATTACTAGATCAAAGAGAAGATTATTTTTGCAACTATTTGAATCTTCAAATATTATTGCAGCTTTAATTATTAATGACTCATAGATACACACAAACAAAGATATAGCATTACCCACACTACAAACAAGAAATTAGACAAGTTGCATAATCAAAATATTAGTTATATAATCAGCACACATAAAATACATAAATTATAAATTAATAGTATTTAAGTGAAACCACATCATAAAAACATAAACTTATGCAAGAAATTACCTCTATCCCGAAAATTTCTTGCCAAAACCACTCATCGACACATAGAGGGGAGGGAGAGAGAAAAATGCCAAAACATTTTTTTTCAAGATTAGGTATCACAAAATACAACAAGAAAAGGAAACCCTCCAAAGTAACAGAATTATAGAGTAATGAGAGAAGAAGATAAAATATCGAAGATTTCTTCTTCCAGAAATATTTCTGGCCAAAAATGTAGCACTACCCACTTTGCATTTTTTTTTCATTGGTTTTAATAAAAAACAAATAGGAGCATGCCCCCATCCAAGAGGTCACCATATGTGCCCTCTTGGATGAATAATATTTATGCATATATAAATATTTATATATGCAAATTCTATTCATATCTAAATGTTATGAATGAATAGAAACATAAATATTTATATGCATATATAAGTTTATAAATATAATGTCTCATGTTGTATATATATATATATATGCATAAACTTATATATGCATAACATTTATAAATACATAAACATGTAAATATGCTTATAAAAATGCATTTTAACATTATACATATATATAACATTGTGAATACATATAATGTTTATACTTTTATATGTGAATTAAAATTTTACATAATGTTATAGCATGTAATTAAGTTTATACATGCATAATGTTTATGCATTTATAAACATAATGCCTAAGGTTATGCATATATATAAGGTTTGTCCATGCAATTCATTTGAATATATAAACTTCAACAACATATTATGAGTAGAATGATTGGCAAAGAATTCTTAAGAAACATATTCGATATTCATGAGGATTGATCTTGTATCCCAGTGATTGGAATGTATTATCTCTTTTAACAATCAAATTATCATACTGTTGGTACATAATATGTACATATATAAATATTTACATATATACCAATATTATGCATGTGTGTGTGTGTGTGCGCGCGTGTAAAGTTATGCTGAACATTATGTTTATACATAAAGTAATGCTTAATGTTATGCATATATAAATACATAAATCATAATCATAAACTTCAACGTCATCATTTATGCATAATATTATGCATAATATTACTAACATGAATACTATTTTTGAAAATATCAATTATAGTTTTTTTTTTTATTTTTAAAATATTAGAAGTAATTTTATTTTTTCATTTTTAATTGTTCAAAAAATATCGAAACTATAAATATTCTATTTTGAGAATACATTAATAAACAAAAGTACCCAAGGCAATATTATTTTTATTTTGTGGCAATTATCATATTAAAATTTTTATTTATTGAATAATAATTGATATTCATAAAGTGAAGAAGTGTTCCCATTAACATTGTGGTGCATTAATAAATATTTTTTTATAAAAGAACACCCATCAAATCCTATAAGTATCATAATTATCACTATTTGACCTCGTGGAGGTGAGTTTACTCTATCAATCTTTTTGACAATTTATTTTGATCAGGCAATTCCCATGACTCGATAATTTGTTGTAATTTCTTCATTGCAAGTTATTAATACCAACTGCAACCTTGTTTGCACAATTATTTAGCAAATTATTTGATTTCCAGAATTCAATTTATCAAAATCTATCACAATTATTCAAGTCATTTCCATTAAATCTCCAGTCTCGTGAATTTTTCGGCTTGTAACAAACAATATTTGCTATTTTATCTAACTTTAAGAATCATATTTACTTATCCTATTATAAGCGATTTAGTTTTCCTAACGATTCAACATTTGAGCGTCTTTACTTGGTGATGATTGGGTTATCCTCTTTTCATCTGGATACAAAATAACAAGCGTTATTAAACCAACAATACTTGGGTTTCCTAACGAATGCATACATTTTTCATTTTTCCTAACTAGCTTCTAGACTGCTCTAGTTAGTCTTTATAGCAGTCTTGCTCCTGCTAGTCTCTTCTAAGTCTTGGTAATGTGTAATTACTCCATAAATTGTTAGATCACCGAGCAACTTCTTGCACAGGGCAATCCTCTAAATCCTTCTAATCGGTCATGCATCGTAACTTTAGAGCTAATAATCGTTATTTTAATTGGCATCATCAGATATATTCTTCATAATTTGCATTCACAATAAATTAGTGATTTGCCTTTAATTGAATTAGATAGCCAAGCATGCATCATAGAATTATCACCTTTCCAAGCATTTTTTTGGATTTTAACTAGACACTCTTTCAACCATGAAAGAAATTTGGGCTCAATAACCTCTAAATTATGACATTAACCAAAGACCTACACTTGATCTAGGATTAATAAGAGGGTAACAGGTTTCTAAGTTTGTAATTTTTGATATCTTAGGTAAAATTAGCGATTACCATGTAAAGCACGACACAATAGTTAGAGATACCAAAAATCCCACGAGTGGAAGCTGCATAAAGGTAATAAAAAATTCTAGAAAAAATTCCTCTAATACCACCAACTTAGGAAAATTTAACAATTTTATTGTAAAAGCTAATTAAAGACCATCTTATATGGGTGTTTTCTCTTCTATATATAGCTAATACATAACTCTAAATATTGGAAGAAAAAAAAAGAATAACAGTCTATACAAAATGATCTTGTACAGAAAAATCATATTTTTGACATGGCAAAGAATTTTCTGAGATTATAATTTAATTAAGAGATGCTTCTCAACCTTCAACATTCAATCTGATTAAATAACACAGCAAGAGAATTTTGTAGGTCTAATAAATATACAATTTTATACTAATTTTCATTTGTTATTTTGTCCTAACTTATTCTTTTGAAAACTTTTATTTATAGGGGATTATGATTTTCTTCAACAACCTAAATTTTAGGTTTTTAATATCAATGGAACGTTCGCACAATATTCAGAGCCTAATTACAAAACTAAACAATTCAAAAATACTAAACTTCCAAAAAATTATTATATAAATTGTCAACTAGGGGCATTAACATGTTGGATGAGTTAATTATAAGTGATTATTTACTAAAGTATTTAAATCATAAAAAATGGTCCAATGGAATGTGTAATTTTGAAGGCAAGAGAACAATAAAATTTGTGATGATTTTAAATTTTAAATATTAATGAAATTGTAAAAATATATAAATAATAAATGTAAATAATTTTATAATTTTATTTATAATTTAAAATAAATAGATTTATAAACTTGAAGAAGAAACCGACAACAAATTTTACAAAAGTAAAATTCTATAAATTATATAAACTTATACCAAGTAAAAAAATTAAAGATTATAAAAATTAATATTTTGTGAGTAATTAAAAATTAATTAAAAATATAGAAAAAACTTATATACCCATGGAATTACAATGATTTATCAACTATACCAGAATTAATGAAATTACATAACTTTTATAATCTTCAAAAACCTAATTTTGAAAAAGTAACAAGATTTTAAAATTATATATATTTTGAATTTATATAATTATTAATTTTTACGGGGACTTGAATTTTAGGATTCATAATTAATCTTGAATTATTACTCTGAAATCTAATTATCCCTTATTATAATGGGGGAATGTATTTTGGAATACTGCTCAAAAAATATTTTGAAAATGGTTTCCAATTCCAATCTTTTATATTTATAAAAAAAAGCATCAAATTATTATCAAATTAAAATTTAGTGTACTCAATTATATTAATCTTTATTTATTATTAATAATGGGAGAAATTATATTAATCTCAATTTAAGATTAATTATATTAATCTTAAATTTTTGTGAGGTGGCAACAAGTCATTTTTAAACTTTCAAGCGCCTGGTTTTTTTTTTTGGACATATTAAATAAAATAATTTTGTAATTATGATTAAAGTGAATGTGCTCTCGTGATGATTGTGGTGCTTTAATAAATTCAAAAATCTATAAATTAAACACATTGTATGTTTTAGTTATTATGTCAAAAAAAATTATAAATTATTTATTAATTACATATTTTAATTTTTTTACCACGCTCTCCCCTACCATCTCAATTTATGCATTTACATTTTTTTTTAATTCTTTCTGTGTTCATTGCAAGTTTTGCAAATAATTTTAGTGATATTTTTCATGTAATAAGCTAGTTTTAAATTTTTTTCCCCTATTTCTTTTTTTAAATTTAGTATTTAATGCTAGAAGCGTGCATTTTTTTATCAATTAATGCATTTAATCTAAGTTTGCAATTTATTACTATAGTCATCTTATCCAAAATCTTTAATCTTTTTTTTTTTGTTTTTTTTCTTGCTCTTCAATTTTCTTTTTTATTTTATGTTTTGATTGTATATAAATTTGTTCAATTGATTTTCTTATCTCTATATATTAATGTTATTTGAGAAAATAAATAATATTAAATATGTATATTAATGTATTAATATAATTAATATGATTTTCTTATACTAATTAATTCATAAGAATTTTGAAAATGCAGCTGTATTACAGTTTATGGAATAAATATAAAATAATCAATGTATTTAAAGTATATAATTTATAGAATTAATATTTTATCATACAAATTGCTTGTTACTTTTAAAAATATTAAATTCATTTAAATTAATTTTCCAATGATTGTTTTTTTTTTAAAAAAATTTTGAAAATTAAATTCTTTTTCATTGATTTTTTAAAATTTGATAATTCTTGGTCTCTTAATAATTCTTTTCCTACGCTTACATTAAAATTTTAAAATAGAGAAATATTTGGTTATACAAACAGATTATTAAAAAAAAAATTACATATATATAAAAATCATTAATAATAAACATCATTATTGGTGATATTCACTTCAATAACATATGTAATGGTACAATCAAAGAAAACAAATCATAATAAATAAATTGAGAAACACCACCAACGTGCATGAGCAAGTAATATTTTCTTCTTATAATCATAGTCAAAAACATGAGCTACTATGACAAGGCTCCATAACTTCTTGGAGATCTTCATTTGGTGGTATATTTTTAACATTAAGTTTAGAAATATAATATTGTTCAACTGGGGGGCTACGCCCATAAGATAATTGAATAATAATTATTTTTTGAATGAGCAAAAGTATTTTTATAATTCATATCATATTATCGTGCATGTCATTTTCAAACTATCCTAACTTTGAAGGGCTGAATGGATTTATAAAATGTAGACTTAGGGTGTGTTTGATTTTTTTTTTTTTGGTTGACTACTAAATCAATTTGATTTTAGCATTCATCAATTTTATTTTTTATTTTTTATTAACTAGAATTTATTTAAAAAATAACTGAAATAAAAAAGTCAGAAAATTTAACTTTTTTCAATTAGAAAAATCTCACTCCCACGTAATCAATATTCTCACTTTGGTATTACCTTGTCTATTCAATATTAAGTAAAAAAAACAAAACACTTAATACTTAATGTTATTAAGTATAATCTCAAAAAAATTTCTTTCAAGTAAAAAAAAATTTATATACTGGGGAACAAGTTATCCTACAGCTTGTTTCCCACTACATATATATATATATATGAATGATAGAATACATATTTCAAACTCTAAATGGTTTAGAGTTAGTTGTGTGTTTTGTAAAGATATCTATATAATTTAAAAAGATTTACAATTTTATAAAAAAGTTATTAATCAATTATCTGACTAGAAATTTCTTATAAGGTTATTCTTCATTTTCAAGTTGTATCTCAGCCAATGCCTAACAAATGCTACCCAAATTTTAAAAAAATCAACTCAAGTTATGACCCAACTAAAATTCTAATTCGATTTTGTTAATCTGAAACCAATGAGATTTGATATTATGAAACTTGAGTGGGTGCTCTAATGCTACTCATTTTTGGGCAGGCTAAAATATTATATATTTGGTTGGTTTGTTTTAGTTTTTAATTGAGAGGGTGCTCTAATTTAAAAAGTATCTATATCAATAAAAAAAATGGTTTATAAAAAAAGACGTGCGTAGAGAAATTAACAAACTAAATTTATGCTTGAATGGAAAAATATAAGTAGGGAATGGGCATGCACAATTTGAAAACGTGGTGACTATTTGTGAAAATGAGAATTTATTTCATTTGATTTTCGTAGTCTTGGATTCTATCTCAAAAGATGTGTGTGCATCGACCTATGAAAAATGAGATATTTCCATATGCACATTAGGTGTGGTTAGAATATGGTGCATGACATTTTTTGTTGTTGCTTGCATAGTAGTGGTTCATTTTTGGGAATTTGGGAAATGTGTACTTTTAAGTGTTGTGTGCATGAACAAAAAACAAGAATACTTGGATTCTCATTTTCTTGCATTCTCATTTTAAGAAAATTAAGAATTGTTCCCATTTTTATTTTTCTCACTACTCTTGGCTTCCTTAATACTTGGATTCAGTATTATTTAAGAATTATAGTTTACTCATTTTTTGTTTATGTTTATGAGGATACTAGATTCGTGCAAAGTTTGTGTCAAGCCCCTATGGAATTAGTGCAGTGTTCTGAAGAATAATGTGATCATGCTATACTCATGTTGTATTTGTTTTGTGTTTGTTTTGTGCTAATGCTGTAATAGTAGCGTTTAAATTTCTTCTAAAAAACTAGTTCTAGAATTGAAAATACAATTTTATAATTAGTAGTTTCAAATACATTTATATTTCATCTAATTTATAATAATTTAGATATTATGGCTATGTATAAATAATTTGCTAACTTTTGGAGCAGAATATTTATTGTGATTGTAGTTATTTGTGGTGATATATTTTATAGTTTCCAGCATAAGCATGAATACATAAATATATATATTTCAAACATTATAAAATATATGTATTTACATAATTTGAAAGAAAATTTTGGTAACCCAAAAAGATTTGTTGCTATACATTTTTAGGTAAATTATCTAATAAAAATTAAATAATTTTAAGAAGATCAAAAATATCAAATAAACCTTACAGTTTGACCAATAATTTGTTTTATAACTACTCAAAATTTTCTGGTAGTACTAGTAATAGTGGAATCATATGGAATGTTTTTTTTTTTTGGTTGAATTGATGTTTTTATTTTTTAGAAGTTTGATTATTTCTTCAATATGAATGAAAAAAATAATTTTCATGGTATGATTAGATTGGAACCTTCCAATTATTCAACTTAGAAAATAAAAATGATGGATCATCTAATGATGAGGGATCTGGATGAATGTACTCTTGGTTCTTTGGAAAGTATGTAGGAGGCCAAGTGAAAAAAGTTAAACTATAAGGACTCTTTCACAATCAGACAATGGTTTAGAAAGATAACTTTTATCATATCTTAGCTATTAAAAAAGCTGATAATATGTAGAAAAAGTTAAAAATGATATGAAAAAAAATATCAAGAAATAAAACTATGAATAATCTTGTGATCGATTATGATGAAATATCAAATATATCTGATACGGATGCTCATTTATATTTTTTTTCAATCGCTAATCAATCAACTATTATATGTAAAAATAATACTAGATGATGAGGTTTAAGCATATTTATTTTTTAGCTCATTTCCAAAGAATTCGGAAATGTTCATAATATTTTTAAGTACCTTGTCTACAAATAACATATTTATCATGATGATCATTATTGAAAGTCTAATAAGTAAGATTGTGAGAGGGAGAGAAAAAGGGACTTTTGTAGACATACTAGTATCCGAGGAGCTTAAATGAAAAGGCAATCGAGCTCAAAATCCACACTCGAGAAGAAAATTAAGAGTTTTCTCAAAGGAAAGTTCACAAAAAAATATTAAACTTTAATCAAATAAAACATTTTAAGAGTAACTATCCCAGGTAGAAAAAACTTAAAAATGAGTATAAAGAAAGAGTTGTAGTCGGAAGGATACATAATAATTTTATCATAGAATGTGACATTGAAATTTGGGCAATAATGTATTATACTATAAAATTAATTGAGAAATTGATTGGGTAGTAGATGCGGCTGCAACCAAAATTTTGTCGGTCTTATAAATATACAATTACATACTAATTTTCATTTCTTATGATTTCCCAACTTATTATTCGTTGATAGCTTTTATAGGGTATTATGAATTTCTTTAGCAATCAAAATTTTCATGTTCTTATTATCTTTGGAACATTCGCACAATATTCGAAGCCTAGTTACGAAACTAAATAATTCAAAAATACTAGAAACTTCCGAAAATATAATTTAAATTGTCAACAAGCGGCATTAATATGTTGGATGAGTTAATTATACGTAATTAATACTAAAAAGTATCGAAATCATAAATGGTCCAAAAAATATATAAATTTTGATAGTAAGAGAACAATAAAATAAAAATAGTGCAGATTTTAAATTTAAAATAGTAATAAAATTGTAAAAAAAATATAAATAATTAATGTAAATAATTTTCTAATTTTATTTATAATTTAAAATAAATAGGTTAATAAACTCGAAGAAGAAACTTAAACAAATCTTACAAAATTTAAATTATATAAATTATATAAACTTCTACCAAGTAAAAAAATTAAAGATTATAAAAATAATAATTTTGTGAGTCATTAAAAAATAATTAAAAATATAGAAAAAACTTATATACCTATGGAATTATAATGATTTATCAACTATACAAAAATTAATGAAATTATATAACTCGTTACAATCTTCCAAAATCTAATTTTGAAAAAGTAACATGATTTTAAAATTATATATATATTGAATTTATATAATTATTAATTTTTATGCTAATAAATATTATGATTCATAAATTTGGCAACTTTTATAATTTTATTATTTTACCTTACTCTGAAATCTAATCATCCTTTCTGATAATAGATAAATAGATTTCAGTGTAAGGTAAAATGATAAAATTATAAAAGTTGCAAGATTTTTGAATCATAAAATTCAAGTTAGCATAAAAATTAAAATCTTTTATATTTGAAAAATGATATATAATCTTTTATATTTATAAAAAAATAATACCAAATTATTAATAAATTAAAATCTTGTGTACTCAATTATATTAATCTTAATTTTTCCTTAAATAATTAAAACTCATCATTTCCTTCGTAAACTCTACTTGCTCACTTTTATAATTTTTAGTTTCAAATTTTTATGTAAGGTGGTAAGAGCATCTCCAACCCACTCTTTATTTTTTATTTTTAGCTATTTTAGCTAGTCAAACATAAAAAATTCTTCTCCAACACACTCTCTATTTCACTATCTATTTCCTAGTTTACTTAAAATGGCTCAATAAACGTGGAGATCCAATTTGAGTTCTCTAAATTTTCTCTCTCCCTTTTTTCTCTCTATCTCTCTCATATATATGTTTAACTTTTTAAAAAAATATTGGAAGTTAGGGGTAAAATAGAGAGTGTGGTTGGAGTGTATTCTGAAAAATTACTAGCTAAAATAAGAAATTTAATATTTAAATATATTTTGAGTATATATTTTGTGGAGATCTCTAACAAGTCATATTCCAATTCCTAGGTTTTTTTTTTGACATATTAAATAAAATAAATTTGTAATAATGCCTAAAGTGAAGGTGCTCTTGTGATGATTGTGGTGCTTTAATAAATTCAAATTTATATAAATTAGACATATTGTATGCATTAAATGTCATGTCAAAAATAAAAAAATTTAAACTGTTTAATTAATTAATTATTTTATTTCTCCACCACGACGCTCCCCCCTACCACTTCAATTTATGATCATTACCTTTTTTTTAAATGCTGGTGTGTTCATTGTAAGTTTTGCTGATAATTTTTTAGTGATTGAATTATACATATGTAAGGAGGCCAGTTTTTATTTCTTATTTCTTTTTTCTCCTGTTTAAAAATTTATTAGTAATGTTAGATGAATGCTTTATTTATTCTTAAATGCATTTATTCAACTTATTTTGCAATTATTACCATTGTCACCTTATCCAAAATCAAAGTTGTGTTTTGATTTTTTTGTTGTTTTAATTTATTTCTATAATTTTTTTATTGTATATACATTCTGATTTTCTGATCTATATATTTACTGATTTATTAATGTATATATTAATGTTGTATTTCTAGTATATAGCAAACACTTATTAATGTGATATAAAGTATGGATCCTATTGCAACTATTTGGTTCAGTTCCATAGAGCTACTGGCTCGTTCCCTTCAAGCTCTCAGGAGCTTCACCATGTACACCATGCTTGTGGTCCCTAGCAAATCCATGGAGCTTGATTGAGCCACACCGAGCTCGTTTGAGTTGTAATTTTTTTTTTCAATTATTTTTTGTCAAAGTATCAAAACTGAATTCTCCCTCATGTTTATATTTTTCTATTGGTAATAATAGCAATGGTTTTTGACAGATTTATCATGCAATGCGACATATCACAATTGATACCCTTGGGGACAACTCTTGCTTGTTCAATAATAATGGTAACACATTCTAAAAATGAGCAGATTTTTCTATAGACGGAGAATTACTCTAAAATATAAAAATTGATAAGTGTTCAGCTTAATCACTATTATGTTCAGCATCATAGTGCACATGCAACTCTAGAGAATAAGTCAGGAAGAATAGAAAAATTTCAAAGATATCTCCATTATATCAATATGTGACACACCATCAGAAGAGTGTTGCATTTACACCAATTAGAATATAAGCACCACAAAGCTTGTTCAAGAATATCTACTACATATTTTAATTGAGAAAGAAGATACCTTACCCTTGTGGTTATTCTTTACCTAGAAATAGTTCAATCAACTATTTTCAAAATTAAAATATCATTAAATACACAATGAATGCTGATTTCTCTCCTCCCTGGGTTTCCAAAAAACTCTAAATCTTACTCTTAGCTTGGGAAAATTTAGATATTGGAAGGTTAGATTAGTGCAAGTGTGGTGGTGGTGGTGGTGGTGGAATTTGCTTCTTATAAACATTCTTTTTTTTTCTCAGCAACATTGATATAAATGATGACTATGGGATTGCCCACACTCAACATAAATGCAGCCTTAAACATGCTGCTTGCTCTCTTGATATAGAAGTGATAGTCACGGCCAATTTATAGAAAATTAATGAAACTACAAGGTGCAATTAGAAAATGAGGTTTGTTATATACTCGGATTATGATTCTGATGCTGCTGAAATTATCCTTGATGGTGATACACAATGTATGGTTTATGATAATTTTTATGGTGATTCATTTGATCTTCTACCCAAAATTTTTGCGGATGGAAATTTATCTCATATTAATCATAATTGTAATGATATGCATGAAAACAAACCTCTTGAGTAAACTAACGAAGCCCCTAATGAAAATTGCAAAATATGAGCTTCGGAAACATGGTCAATATTCAAATTTATTAGTAAAATTAAATTCAGTTCTGTTCAAAAAACTCACTTGAATAAGACTATCTTACACTTGATTGATGGTGGCTGCAAAAATAATGTGGATTACATGAATGTTAATGAATGGTATGTCTTGGCCTATCATCTTTTATCTAACCTGGATGAATTTTCTGGAAATATGGGTATGGACATATCAATTATAAGCAAATTGAATGATAATTTTGGGTTAAATGCATTGGTCTTGATTGATACTAGAAATACGAAGAATACTATGAATTTTGAGGAATGCAAAAATATTACCTTTGGTAAGAAGAAAGTGCCGTGGAGCAATTTGTTCCCGGGTAGCAGTCCATTGAAAAATACAAATAATCATTCATTCCTTCGAATCATCCTGGAAATGCTTTCTTTGAAACTGAAGATTTACAACACGGAATGGAAATATGGAAAAATTGCCTTGTTGGCTATTTTGTTATTAGGAATCCTGGTTTTAACCTATTAAGAAAGTTCATTGATGAATAATGGAAAGTAAATGTACAAACTATTTAACATCCAAGCGGATGAATTCTGTTCAAATTTAAAACCTTAGAAGAGATGAAGGGGGTGTTAAAAGCTGGTCCATTCTTGGTGTTTGGCCGACCTCTACACATCAAACCTCTCCCCTTGTGTTTCCACTACAAAGGGTTTGAGAACTTTCATACTTGTTGGAAATTTGATTATAACTTTTAAATAAAAACAAAAGGAACCACCTAGAAAGAATCAGAGATAGAAGAGTTGAAGTATCTTCTTGATCACCTTAACTTAATGATGATGTGACTGCAATGTTCAATGAATTGAGGAATCCTCTAGTTTCTAATGTAGGATACCTCATAAATTTATGGTTCGACATGAGTATGCATGGTAGGAAATCTATAGCTAATCCTGCATCGTATGAATGCATGTTGGGTGGTAATTGGTATGAATGCATATCGGGGCCCCTTCCATCAGTAAGAAAGACATATGCATGGGAGTTAATTTTGAAGGGCGGGAATGTACTCTTTTATGTATATGCATACTGTAAGAGTGGCCTAATGTATAAGGGTGGTATATTATTGTATTAGGGAGACATAATAAGATATAAGGGTGGTATATTATTGTATTAGGGAGACATAATAAGGTATAAGGGTGGTATATTATTGTATTAGGGTGACATAATAAGGTATAAGGGTGGTATCTTGCATGTGGGTGGCTTATGTAAGGGTAGCTTTTTGTATGGGGTTGGCTTGTATAAGGGTGGCATAATGTATGTGGGGGGAGTGGGTGGCATATGTAAAGAGAGCATTTTGTATGCATTCGAGAATTTGGGTTAGGAGAATCCTGTTATGTGTGAAAGTGTGAAATCATATGTAACATCTCATCAGTCTAAAGGAGTCGGTGGAAGGCTATGTCTCTCTGATAGGGGGTGGGATATTTTTGCTAATTATGCCTGCTACATAGATCATAAGATTAAATGGGGTTATATGTGAGAATACCGTTATTATCAGAGGGAAGATTAATACACAATCAGGGAGAGTATACCCTTATGAATATCACAAGCTGGAATATTAGGAGTTTCAACTACCTTCTAATGCACATGGAAGTGGTTAGACTATTTAAAGCCTACCAAATGGATATATTTGCGATTATAGAGGCAAAATTAAATTGGGAAAAGATAATGTTATTAATGAAATTGAAACTTAAAAATTTTGACTACATTAACAACTTCTCTTCCCACCATAATGGTTAAATATTGCTATTACGGGATAGACAGACTACGGAATTCGAAGAATTATCCTCCTCTCCCCAATTCATATATCTAAAGTTAAAAGACTTAGACAAAAGAATAAACTTTAGATTAATGATCATTTATAGTCTTCATTCAATTATTAACATGAGATTATTATGGGATAGCTTAATCCTCCAAGGCTCCTCTGATTCATCACTTTGGGTTATAATCGGAGATTTTAACTCTCTAATATCAGCTCTTAACAGAAATGGGGGCAGATTTGTCTCAACTTATCAATGTCTTAACTTCATCAAGTGTTGCTCTACAAAAGCCTTGAAGATATCCCATCTTTTGGCTCTTACTTCACCTGGACAAATGAAAAAATGTCATCAGCTTGACAGAGAAGTGATAAACTAGAAATGGTCCAATCTCTAACTTGACACACATGCGAAATTCCTATCCCCTTGTATTTTTTCTGATCATTATATGATTCTTGTATCCACTGAATTAAGTCATTAAGATAGGAAGATACCCTTTAATTTCTGTAAAATGTGGCTGACTCACAAAGACTTTCCGCTTATACTTTTTGATATATGGAAACAAAAATTGCATGGATCATTAATTTTTAAGCTGGTTATAAAACTTAAAATGCTTAAAGAACCTCTCAAAAAATTAAATGAGAAGCATTTTGGACATATTAGCACAAGAATATGCTTAGCTAGAAAGGCTCTACAAACTACTCAAAGAAAGATACTCGAAGCTCCCAATGCAATTCTGAAAGTTGAGGAAACTAACCTAAGAATTAAATTAAAGATGTTGGAAGAGGCTGAATTGTCTTTTATTAGACAAAAAACTAAATTCAAGTATCTAAAACAAAGTGACAGGTACACTAAGTTTTTTCATACCTTGGAAAGTACGAGACTTCAAAGAAATAAAATAGTATTGATTATGAAGGAAAATGGAGAGTATTCTACATCTCTTCATAATATTTTTGATGCTTTTCTTGGATATTATAAAAGCATGCTGGGCACATCTATAATAGTGCTCCTTTATGTGAATCTATCATTAATAGTGGGAAAATTCTGAATGATTCAGAACATAACCTACTATCACTATACTTCTTACCGAAGGAGATAAAGGAAGCTTTATTTTCGATCAGATGGGTAAAATCTCCAGGACCAGATGAGTATACTAATGAGTTTTTTAAAGAGTCATGAAAAATTATTGGTAAGGATGCCACTAATACTACCCAAAGCTTCTTCCATTCTAGGAGAATGCTTAAACTGATAAACCTTGCTTATATAGCACTAATACCAAAAACTCTTCATACAACCTCTATCAAAGATTATAGGCCCATTTCATGCTGTAATATCTTATATAAACTCATCTCTAAAATTAATAGCAAAAAGGCTTCAATGCATTCTCGGAGACATTATTAATCCGGACAAAATAGCATATATTAAGGGGATGATAATTTCAGATAACTTCTTTCTTACTCAATTTGATACAAAGATATGCAAGAAGAAAAATATCTCCTAGATGCTTCATCAAGATTGACCTCTAAAAGGTGTTTGACATGGTTAATTGTGAATTCTTGAAAGAAGCTCTTAATGCTTTCAACTTCCCAAAAAAAAATTCATAGATATTATCTATGAATGTATATCTTCTACGTCCTTTTCTATTGCTATAAATGGGGAACTCCACAGATTTTTTTAAAGGATAAGGAGGACTTAGACAAGGTGATCCATTATTTCCTTATTTGTTTGCTATTTGTATGGAGTACCTATCTAGGTTACTCATCAAAGCAAGAAACACGAAGGATTCTTTCTTCCATCCTGGATGTTCAGCCTTAAAAATCTCACACCTAATATATGCGAATGACCTAATAATATTCTCTAAAAAAGATACTTCCTTTATTGATATCATCCTAAAGACATTAGAAGAATTTGTAGCCTCTTCAAGTCAATGTGTTAATCCCTTCAAATCGAATATTTTTTTTGGAGGAGTTAAGTCAAATATCAAAGAAGAAATTCTAAGAAATTCTTGTTTTATTGAAGGCTCGCTATTATTCATTTTCTCGGGGTTCTCCTAGCTTGAAGTAGATTTATCACGGCACAATTTTCTCATTTTCTGTCCAAAATAACAACCTCTATACATCAATGGGAAAATAAGATTTCTCTCCATCGCTGAGAGGCTGGAGTTACAATGCATAGTAATTCAAGGAATAAAAGGATTTAGGTTTTCAATATTCCTTCTACCTTCATCAATAATTAATGTAATTGAGAGCACATGTAGGAGATTTCAATGGGGTGCTCCAAAGTTAGGCCGATTCAAGCTTAAAGCAGCTTGGAAAAAAGTTTGTATGTCCACCTTTAATGGTGGGCTTGGTATTCTTGGTTTGATGAATTGGAATAAAACCATTTTAACTAAAAGTCTTTGGTGAATTCATTTAAATGAAGACTCACTCTGGATAAGGTAGATACACCATGTCTACCTTAACTCTCTTAATATTTGGGAGTACCATATATCCAAGCAAGATCCTCCTTTTTAGAAATCCCTGATATTGGTTAGAGATATTTTAACGGAGAAATCTAAAGGTATAAAGCAAGCGATAATACTTCTCAATGCATGGGATAATAAAAGAAAGCTTATTCTTGAAGCCTATAAGTATTTATTTGGAACTAATATGATGAAAGTAATTGCGTGGGTAGAAATTATTTGTTTTCCTAATTACATTCCAAAACATGTTGTATTCCTTTGGATATCTAAAGCTGGGAAAATCTGAACAAAGGATTGCCTATTTGCAACTCCAACAAACATGCAATGTGAATTCTACACCCAACCAGAATCTCTCAAACATGTTTTCTTTGAATGTTAATTTTTAGAAGCTTATTGGAACATTTAAAAAGCTAGACATCAATGAAAGAACCCATGGATTCCATTACATCAAGCCTCAAAAGCTTAAAAAGGAATTATTCAACCAACACCGTAAAGAATCACATAAGGAAAGCTGCATGCGCTGCTGCTATTTACTACATATGGAAAGAAAGACCCCAAAGATGGCATGAAATAAAATCTCAGAATTTAGATTCAATTATTTGGAAGATAAAAACAAAAATATATAGTGTATTTTGAAATGATTGTATTAGTTTGGATCTTGTTTAGGAAGCACAGATTTTGATAGTGCATTTTTATTAATTATCAAAAAAAAATATCATTAATAATTAATATCATTATAATTAAAATTCACATCATCAACATATAAATAATCGGTACAACATGCATCTGTACACCTGAAAAAGAGAGCATGATCATAACCACTGACAACAAATCAAAGAAAAGATATCATAATAAATAATTTCTCAAACTAAGAGGTAATTGTTTGAGACCAAATAATATTTAATTCTTCTTACAATCATAACCAAAAGCATGAGAAATACTAGGACAAGACTACATATAAACTTCTTGGAGATCTTCATTTAAGAAGATATTTGTAACATCAAGTTGAGAAATATAATATTGCTGAACTAAAGTTACACCCATAAGATTATAAATAATAATCTTTTTTTGAATATGAGCAAAAGTATTTTTAAAATTCATAACATAATATCATGAATATCATCTTGAAACCAACCTAACTTTGAAGGCTTAATAGATTTATCAAAATTAGACTTAATATGATACACACAATGATA
The DNA here is from genome assembly GCA_029783825.1 of Sapria himalayana. Lineage (NCBI taxonomy): Eukaryota > Viridiplantae > Streptophyta > Magnoliopsida > Malpighiales > Rafflesiaceae > Sapria > Sapria himalayana. The sequence goes on along the minus strand of JAREIK010004728.1, from coordinate 455,141 downwards.
ACTAATAATATTTTACAAAAAAATAGATGAACCAAAATCCAAGTACTACCTTTTACAAAGCATAAAGTTTCTTATCCATAGATTGCTACCAACATAGGTCATTAATGATCTCTTTATAAAATTAAGATTCATAGAAATAATGAATAGAAGCTAAAAAGAAATAAAAAATAAGGAAAAAAAAATAAGTAACTTTCGTGAAATTGTAGCCTTAAAAAACACATGTGGATCACCATAGAGGTAAATCTACAATCTTCTAGTTTAAACTATGTCTATTAGCATTAAACAAAGTCTAATCATTATGCTTCCAAGCTTGAGGTTATTCCTGCAACTCATTATGGTTTCTCAACTTAGGATATTAAGCCTTCCAATGACCTTTTTGATTATAAAAAATATATATATATACTCATCATAGATGATTCTTAGGTAAGTTGTATTCAAATTATTGAATAGTAGTTTAGAAGGCTCTACTAACACAAAAGGAATACAATATCCATCATAGGAATCCAATAAGGATCATTCACAGTGTTGAATGGGAGGCCTTTTGAATACATAAACCTATCAGTTTTTCTACACACTTTCTTCCTTTCTTCTTGCTTCCACCTTGAATTCAAAGTACTTTGATGAGTTTTCGAAGTGGTAAATTTATTTATAGGTCCCCTAGGAATAGGCTCCCCACTCCTACTCCCTAAGGTACTAATTATTTTGGACAAGGCACTCTCATGCATTGAAGTTGGACCTATACCAATTTCTTGGAGCAATTCATTTCTTTTCATTTTTTGATCCTTAAAATTGGCCAATGCATCTTTGTACCCCAATCTAACATCTTCACTAACTTTGGGGCATGGTTTCATACCATGATGAGTTCTAGCTAAGTGATGCTTGAGTCTATTCACCCCTACCGTGCATCTTGATTACAAAATTTACATCTCAAATATTACTCCCCGGAAACTTCAATAACATATTTCCACACAAAATATTTTCTTGAATTTTTCGAATTGGAGGAACTCATTCTAAAAAAAGCACCAATAATAATATTCACATTTCCATATAGAAATAAAATTGACTAAACAATAATAATAAGACATAATTGAAAGGAATTTAAAAATGAAATTCAGAATTTTATTGGTTTAAATTTAAAAAAACCAATATTTTTTAGAGAAAATTAAGAATGAAATTGGTTTAAATGGATATTAGATTTAAAAAAAAATTGATGAAGAAAATAGAGTAAACATGAGCTTCGATTTAATTGAAAAAAAATGAGCTAGTGGAGCAGGGGGCAGTGGGTAGGCAGCAGGGGGGCGGGGGCAAGGGCAAGTCCAATCTTCTCCCCTTTGAATTAATTAAAAAAAATAAGAAGCAAAAGGAGCATGCCAGTTTTCGGGTGGAGAGTTGTAGCAAACAGAGCAGGGGTAGTTTTAGTTTTCAGGTGGAGAGTTGAAGCAAAAGGAGTAGGGGCATTTTTCAGGTGGAGAGATAGGAAAGGGAAAGAAAGGGCTCGGGAGAGATGGAGAGATAGAAGAGAGGGAGAACGCAAAACAATTTTCTGCTTGAGATAAAAGGGCTAGGGAGGAAGGGATGGAGAGATGAAGAGAGGGAGAGATTGAAGATAGATGGGATGAAGATATACATGGAGTCTAGAGATGAAGCCGAGATGATCGAGTAGTCGCCACTTGAGGTAGGGTTTATTCTTCTAGTTTTCTCCCTAATATAGTTTGTGTTTTCTTTTTTTCCCGTCGAGCAGTTAGGTTTTTTTCCCGTCGAGCAGTTAGGCTTTTTTCCGTCGAGCAGTTAGGCTTTTTTACAAACGCTTCAAGGGGTTTTGTTTGCGCCTCACCCTGAGGCGCGCATCATGGCGCGCCTCAAAAATGCTTTTGAAAACCCTGATAGATACTACTAAACTATTATTCTATGCAAGGTATCCTAAGATATTTTAAATAATTTTTTATGTTTTCTAATGTAGAAGAAATAATTTTTATTCTCACATGTGTTATTAGGTTAATTAAATAATACATACACCAAATATTAAAAATTTCACCTAATGGCTCATCTCTAATTATTCTAATAATTATATTAATGACAACTCTATTATTCAAAGTATTATTGAATGTAGTACTAAAAATTTTATTATGAATATCTTATTTTCTAAAGATCATCATCAAGCACTCATATATAATATGGTCATCACGAGGATGGACTATGGAGGATCTCATGAAATCCTAACATTTTTTTATTAAATTTCTAATTTCGATCTGCATAATATATGATAAGGCATGTGAATGGTGTATCATTGTGACTAGTTCAAATATCGGATGCCACATACACCACTCTATTATATTTTCTAAATTCATTAATTAGTAATTATTATTCTAACTTATAAAATTTTATTATATGATCCCTACTAATTGACCTATGAATCCAATGATAAGAAAGCTATAAGTATGTCTACATAATATTAATTTTCATGTGATCCTCCACAAATTTAATCAGAAGACTCATGATCATAATTAATTTGGTCATGTTTTCATTATCAAAGTAATTGTGATAAATGAATAATATCAATGAAACTGAATTTGATCCATTTTCAAATGTCTTGGCACTTAGTTAGGTTTGCATATGATCTAATGTACCATATTTTTTGGTATATTAATTGGCATACCTTTTAAGGTGGCTAGTCCAACATATACACTTTTATGTAAATATTTTTTCATAATATATATATTGTGTTTACTCTACTTCAATATCTATAAAATTTTTATTTTTTATTATATTAAAGTGAGTCCGTACTTATGAAGTTCACCTAGTTTTAGGTTTTGTAGGTAAATGAATCAAGGTTATTGGATAGAACCAAGTTTCATCCTTGGACCTTTTGATTGAGTTGTCATTATTATATATATCTACATCTAATTTATTATCATTAAATTTGTTATTTTTTTATAATTATAAAAAACCTAATAAATATCTCAAACTAATAAAGAAAAAAAACTATGCACCATAAACATATAAATTTATTTTAGTAGCCAACAATCATAGTCCACTTTCCACATCATCTTCTCTTTCTATACTTGTTAGGCATGCAACAATAAAAAACAATGAAATTGAACACTACGAAAAGTATAGCACAAAACTCAGAAGAGGAGATGATAGGAAGAGAATAAGAGAGGAGGAGGAGAGAAATGAGAATGAAATTCAAGAAAATTGTATTCTATATTTATAAAAATTTTTAATTTAAAATAATATATTTTTTAAAAAATTATAAATGGAGTAAAAACCAATAGCCATCAAATTTCTACCTATAACCACTGAAAATATATCCAATAACTAATAATTAATAACATTATAAGTTTTTTTGAAAGTGATAGGTGTGGCATGTCACTTTTCATGTTGGCACCCATTACATTAAAATGTAATGGGCATTGGTCATGGCTCATGGGGGTGCTAACTCAGCTGAGTGTTAATGGGGTAGAAGCCTTTTTTTAAAAAACCGCAATCCTATGGGTACATGACATGTGACCCATGATCCATGCTCAGTCATGAGTAACCAACCATGCTAACGTGTTAAGCACACTAATCATGCCTGGCTTAGCATGAGGCATGGTTGGCCCCAGCCTCGTATAGCATGAGTCATGCCTTAGGCTAGCATAACCATAGTCTAGGAAAGGTTTTAGACCATATCATATCAAGTCATGCATGGTTATTTCAAACCATGTCTCAAACCATGTCCAGGCCACTTAGCCCACTTAACACCTCTAAACCCAAATAAAAATCAAAAGTATCTGCATGAGTATTCCATCTCAAATGTGCCTCCAACTCAATTTGAAAGGAGAAGTTTGAAAAAAAAAAGTACTTCCACCAATAGAGAGGTGCATTATTACTCACTAGTCATATCACTAAAACAAAACAAGGATACCTTATTTTTTCTATAAAAATAAGTGTGCCCTGCTTAATATCTAAAACCAACCTTAGGCTAGCTTTGATCAAATTAAAGCTTGCTCTGAACAAACCTAGGTTTAACTAAGTTTGGGTCATTTCAAATCAAGAACTGTCCAATCCTAGTTCATGAGTTGTGCCATGTTTTCCCATAACTAACTTAGTCAAGCACAACTCGGCACAAGCTTGCCAGACAGTCTCCTGACTAATTCTATCTTTGAGACAAAAGAATATATGATATTTAGTATTCTATTGAGTATACCATGTTGGTCAACATGAGTCAACTTAACTAAATTAATGAGGATGAAAAAAATATTAATTATTACTTATGAAGAAGAAGCATGATTGAGTTTTACTCATCCTTATCCATTCTCAGTGTCAGGCATATCCTGACTAATACTATCTTTGTCATGATTTAGTGAAATATTTTTTTAGAAAATACCTACATGATATAATACCAATTGAGGCCTCTAAACCTAACAAAGCTAGATAGAGGGACTTACGGATTCATTTCCACAAATGACTTGAAGAATCAATGGACACTGATTCCATAGATGGCATTTGGGTTTTTTTTATGTGGATGAGGAAGAAAGTGGCTAAGACATGAGATCCTTCTTGCATTATTATTTCCATTATAACTATCAAGAACAAAAAGGCAGACTAATGATCTATGATTATGGAGGAGAAAATGAGGCAGCTAGTTTCTTCTTAAGAGGTAATGATATTGCTAGCATCGGATGAAATTTGACCAATATAAAAAGATCATACTAGAAAATTTTACTATGTCCAGGAAGGTGGGACCATCAAGAATGCTTGCGATCCAAATGAAGTCATGAAATTATGTTGGGAATATATTTATTGTCAACATCAATTGGAGATGTATATGTTCTAATGACTATTCCTTCTAAGGATGACAAGTATACCATACTTAATGCCTTTTGATATTTTATAAGCCTGTTATTCAGCTCATAGTTATACTCATTTATAAATATAGTGAAACTTCAAGCAAAGGATGAGCAATACCCAACTTTGTTGCCTTTTCTTTCATGATAGAATCTTGCAAGTTTGTTTTGGAGGATGAAATGCTAATGTGAAATTATAGCTCTGAGAAGACTGACATGCTAGTGAGTGGTGCTTTATTTTTTTGAACAAGTAGTAGATGAGAATGAAATTATATGGTGCTTCTTAGAAATGGGTATGATGGAAGTTGATGAATTGATGAAGAATGTAATAGAAGATGCAATAATGGTGACTCTTGTTGAGAAGGAGAGAGATGCTTCCCATGCAAATATGTACATGATTACTGAAATTGTTGTTGCTATGGATGCATAAGAAAGAAAATGCAAAACAAACTCATGAGTAGGTTGAAGAGGCTAAATCTTATTTATAATTAGAGCTATCTTCAACTATTTCAGAGTTGAATATTCTCTGAGAAATGATGACTAATTCTAAAAGTAAGAGCCTAGTCTTTGAGAAGCTTATAATAAGAGTTTATACTAGATCTTCTGTAATGATTGCCATGGTGAACCATAAATCATTCTCAATTTGGAGGAGCAATTGCTCATGAGTTCTGCCTTAACTCATGGTCCACCCACCTCATATCACTTATAATGACAAGTTATGGGTTTGGGCAACTCTCGAGATAATTTTCTTTATATGGACAACATGGAAACCATCATGGATGACAAAAAAAAAATGCCTCAGGTTAGTAGGGATGGAGTTTTTCTTAAGCCTTTTTATTATTGCATAATAAATATTTTTGAATGGTGCATGTCCTTGTGGACCTAAAATAATTTTTTAGCCATGTGATGATTATTTGTGCATGATTGGATTCAAGATTTTCTTTTTTGCTTGGTGAGCTATAAAAACTCGGAATGTATTCTACTAAGTTAACTATGAGGCAATTGCTAACATCTTGTTCCATTAAAAAGCAAGATTCTAGTTTTTTAGACATTAAATTTTTTTTTGACTAGAGGTCCTTGAATTACTTATGCAAGCTCGCAACTTGGACAAATTAATTATGCTTCATAGACAATCTTGTTTGTTGTTTTCATTCCATTTTAAAAAGACAGGATGTTAAGTATTCAAGGTCATTATTCAAGATAGAAAGATTAGATGCCTATTGTCATAAATAATTATCCTAGGAAAAGAGATTTGATGTCTATTATATGGTGTAGTTATTGTAAACTATGTAGAATCTAAGATTAGATGTTTTCTATTCAAAAATATCATTCTAGGAAAAAAAAAGACAAGATGTGTGGGGTATGAAACAATTTTCCTAGATAGAGAGAGAAGATGTATTGATGTTCAAAGTTGCTATTACAAGGTAATTAGTGCTCGAGGTTTCTATTCTTGATGGAGAAGATAGGATGTATGATGTGAGTAGCTATCCATGGTGTGAGTAGCTATTCATGATGGAGAGAATAGATGAAAAGTGTCCGAGGCTCTTATCCTAGGTTGTCTTGGTCCTAGTTTATTATCGTAGTTGAAAAAGATAAGATATCTAGTATGAGGGAACCACCCCGGAAACACCCCACTTCTCATGCATGTCAATGGGCTAGAGCTATGCTTCATATTAATCTTCTAAGATGGATGGATCTCTCATATTGATGAGAGGTTCTTCTAGTAGATCATGCAATATCAATTGATAATAATGTTTGGCGGCTAGAAAATTGATGTGAATGTTTACCATCCATCATAAATTAGGTAATTGATAATTTCATGATAAGTAAAATGGAACCAGCCACTTCCTATTATGACATTATATTGGAAGAGGTACGTAGCCACAAACCAACCTCTAATGAAGCTTAGTGTTTTGATGAGGTTCTTCATTTTTCTAAAGGTTGTTAATTGCAAGAGATCTTCTATGTTGTCCTAATTTATTGGCACCTCAATGTCATCGAATCTACTAATGCAAAGAGTTGAACAGTAGGGCATCTTGGTGTAGAGTGCCTACGAGATTTAGATTTATTAATAGGAAGGAAAAAGGGTCATGAATTATTTTATCTTCATCAAATATAATGTCATTCTAGATAATATATGTTTGGGCCCTCATCATAGGCACACTCATTTTCTATTTTCTCTATTTTGTTAGATGATAGTTATCATTGGGCCTACCATATATGCAATAAATCACTAGGCATGCTCATGTTGAAATTGCCATGCTATTTGTATTTATTCATTGATTACCCCTTTTCCTTAATAAGAATTTGCAATATATTATCTCATATGTCTAGCTCATATAAACTATAAACTCAAAGATATAAGTATTCTTCACATTTTAGTGTCATGGTCATGATTCTTATGATACTAACATAATAGTACTTTCTATTTCTTTTTTTAAAGATCTAAATTGATAATGTATTATCACTCAAACCACATTTGTGTTGGATAATTATTAGGATATATGTACAAGTGATATTAAGATGGGTGACTTATTGATGATATCTCCTAGTGTATAGTGGGTAGAGTTTGGTATGCTAAATACCATATAATATAATTTTTTTAACAATCATACATAAAATTTATGCATAAAAAATAGCTTTAAATTAAACTATTTCAAGAAATTATAATTTTGATAAATTATGATGATTAATAGAAAAATATGTCTTAGTCAACTTATTGTGAAGGATGAGAGTAAAAAGTCATGTAGAGTCATTGAAATCATTATGTTGCGACTTTGTTACTCGTTGAGTTTATATGATAATTTTGACATTTATTCTTAGTTGTAGCTCTATACAAATAGTCATAGTAATTTTTGTACACCACAATTATACAATATCATTGATATAATCATTTCACTATGCAATATATTATTTTCAACTATGAAACTTTCATAAAGTTACAAATGCATTGCTCATGATATTTTTTTTATTGTGACATTAATTTTATATCACAATAATAAAATACCTCACTGGTGCTAAATGTCATGCCATTCTCCAATGTATCATATGAATCAACAATCAAGTGAATGAACCATAGTATATAAGTATCATATTAAAATCCTAAAATATCATTTCTACTAGAATTATATTATCTCATTGTTTGTTGACAAAACTAAAGATACAATCCATGTGGGATAGATATATGTATGAAAGTCCTCTTTACTACTTATACTATCTTTATACTTGTGAATCTTTATTGCTGAGATACTCTCGCCAATGAACTTCTGGAATACTGTCTAACTAATAAATTGGATAACATAACAAAGTAACAACAAATATTTAACATCATTATCACAGATTATTTAATTTGGCTAGTCAACATAAATTGACGTAAATAGTATGGAGGATGGATAATTCTTTTTTTTTTGGTTTAAATAATACGATTTTGATAATTTTCCAAGATCAAATAGTCTATCTTTTTATCTTATTTGAATCATGGATATATTGTATTTTGTACTTTGTATGTTTTTTTATGTTTCTTTTTTAGCCCATTAATAAAAAAAACAAAATTTTAGGATTGAGTAACACCTCAAGACTTAGATAATAATAAATTAAAAGATGAAATAAATTCAATCATTTAAGAAAAACCTTACTATATTTCTAAAAAAGTTAAAGGAGATAAATGCAACAAATTGCTATCATTTGAGAAGAACCGAGAAGAAAATTAGTGAGAAGAATCAATAAGAATCTATGAATATCTCCTTTAGAAGTAATAAAGAGATGTATGTAAATAAACCCCAAATAGATCTATAAGAAATAAAACCAGGGGAACCATGATTACAAAAAAAAGTAGAGATTTAGATAGCTAAAGGAGGAGATTTTGATGAATGATATAACAAAGCCACAATTGAAGAAATAAAATCCATCACCAACCTGAGGGCTGTTAGGCTCACCAGAGACATGATACTCAATAGCACTTCAAAATTCGACAAAGTCATGGGTTTGGAAGAACAATCACTACTAAAATGGGAAAACTTATATGGATTGATTTTGAATGTTTCACCTAATAATCTTTATTATGTTTTTGTGGGAGAACAAGATGAAGCCAATTATCATCTCAATGACTATAATAGATGATAAGGGGATAATAAAAGTAAATCTAATAAAAAATTATAAGGATATTATCGCATGGTTACTAGGTAATATCAAAATTATTAGTATGTCAATATGCATGCATAAGATCCATATGGAGAAAGATGTGAAGCTGATGATTAAACACTAATGATGGTCGAATCAAATTATAAAAGATATAAAAAGAAGATCGTGGATTAGCTAAACATGGTGGTGAAGATGTATGAGCCTGAGACATCTTGTACCAAAGAAATGAGTGTTGATGGTGATGAAGATGGAAAGTGATGAAGAGATTTTCATGTGCACAAGAACTGGATGGTGACTATGCATTAATTATACGAAGTTGAACAAAGAAACAATGAAAGATCACAATCCATTCCTCTTCATGGATCAAATATTAGATAGAATTTCTTCCCATTATTTAAATTGTTTTTTAGATGGATATTCAAGCTACAATTAGATTCTGATTAATTTGGTAGATCAAAAAAGAATGTTCACCTGCCCAAATGTGACATTTACATTTAAGAAAAGGTTGTTTGGTCTTTGTAATGTATCAATCATGTTTCAGAAATGCTTCAATGTCAGCTTTGCTATCTTAATGAAAATATCATGGAAATATTCATGGATAATTTTTAAATTTATAGAGATTTTAATTGAAGGATGCTTGTATAACTTACAAGTCATATTGAAAATATACAAAGAGGTGAATTTCAGCTTAAACTAGAAAAATGTTACTTCATTGTCAATAAGGGGATAGTTTTAGGGTATTTAGTCTCCACTAGAGGATTAGAGGTTGACAAAACAAAAGTGTCCATCATTAAAATCCTACAATACCCAACAATAGTCAAAGGGCCGAAGAGTTTCCTCAAACACACAGGGTTTTACGGGTGACTCATCCGTAACTTTTTGAAAACTACAAAACCATTGTGTAAATTATTAGAGAAAGATATGGTATTTTCCTTTGGTAAAAAGTGCATTGATATTTTTGAAGAACTGAAAAGAAGATTAGGTGATAGTGGAATAAAGCCTTTGATGATACCAAGATGGGAATAATTATTTCTTATTATGTGAGATGCAAGCGCATATGCCTGTGAGCTATATTAAGACATAAGTGGAATAAAATTTTTAAAGAAATTTCATATACCAGTTATATTTTGAATGAAGCTCAAGTAAATTATACAATGACAAAAAAAAATATTAGTTATGATTTTTTCTTGCAACAAATTCTTATCAAGCATCTTCATAACAAATGTGATGATTTCTACAAATCATGTAGCAATGCATTGCTTGATGACAAAAAAAGGTTGGGTTGGGATAGATTTTGCAAGAATATGATCTCAAAATCAGAGTTAATAAAAAGAGTGATACTGTGACAACTAACTATCATCATAATTGGAACTCGAGGATAAAAAAATTGAAGAAGTTGAAATTTTAGAAAATTTCTTGGATTAATAAGTTTTCATAGTAGAGACTCGACTTCTATGATATATTGAATTTGCTAATTATTTAACATGTGGTACATTATCCCTAATTTTCACATCATACTAAAATAAAAAAAAAAATCTTCATTATATGAAACATTATATTTGTGATAATTCACTTTTATTTAAAAAATGCGTTGATCAAATTATAAGGATATATATTCTTGAAATTGAACAATTAATAATTATCCTCAAATATCACTCTTTTCTATATGGAAGAAATTTTGGAGGAAATAAAACTACTTAAAAAATAATACATTCTAATTTTTTTTGGCCATCATTATTTCAAGATTGCCAAAGAATAGTATAATAGTGTGATAAATGGCAACAATTGGGAACATACATATAATGCATGAAATATTGTTAAACTTTATCTTAGAAGTGGAAATTTTTGATGTATGAGAAATTGACTTCATAAGTCATTTTTTGATATCTTGTGAGAAATAATATATAATATTAGTAGTAGATTATGTATCAAAATGGGTAGAAGTAGTAACAATGAAAAAAAATGATGCAAAAATAATTTTGAAGTTCTTATGTAAAAATATTTTTACTTAATTTGAAGTACTGTGATATATCATAAGTGATGAAGCGAGTCAATTCTATAATCAGATGTTTAGGGCATATATGGAAAAGCATAGAACTAAGCTTAAAATAGATATGCATATCATTTATAAATGAACAGAGACACAAAAATCTCTAACAAAAAAATAAATAAAATATTCAAGAATATGATTAATTTGTTTAAGAAAGATTGGCTCAATGCTTGGAGAAAATACCAAGTGCCTATAAAACTGTTTTTAAAACACCACTAAGAATATACCCTTTTTGACTTATTATTGGAAGACTTATCACTTACTAGTTGGACTTGAACATAATGTATAATGGGCTATCAAAAAGTTAAATTATGACTGGAAGAATGCAAATGAAAAAAGAGTTATTCAATTAAATGAATTAAAAAAAGTTGAGAAATAAAGCATATAACAACTCATAGATATATAAAAAAAAATAATGGCATCATAAGAATCTACAAGGGAGATAGTTCAAAGTTGAGGAAAAACTATTGATTTTTAATTTTTGACTGAAGTTATTGACTTGAAAGAAACTTTAAGGTAATAATATCCTTGACTCCCTATGGGGTAGTCAGGGTTAAATCAAAAAACAAGATAAAAATTTAAGGTAAATAGACAAAGGGTAAAGTATTATATGAGTGAGATAGAAACTTTGAAAAATCAGATCAATGACAATGCCATGGCCAAGCATAGCACTATGACTTTGATGTTATAGAATGGAAATTTCCATCAAAATATTGTTCGATGTATAAAGTACCAAATATTCTTGTATATTTGTTCTAATATTTGATGATGTATAAGCATGAGAAAAGCCATAATTAGATCGATTTCATGACTTTAGAGTTTTAATATATTTTGATGAATAGTCATTAATGGTGTTTGACAAATTAGAAATATAGCATTGGCTAAAATTCTACTAATTTAGTTGTGACAATTTTTGATATCACGTCTTTACCATCTCATTAGTATAATCATTTAACTGTGTAACATATTCTTTTTGAATATAATATTATTATATAGTTGTAGACATATTTATCTCATAATAATTAAATGATCATTATATTAATCTTATTTCACAGTAACCAATTACCTCAGCCTCACTAGTACTAAAAGTCATGGACTACTTTATAGTGTCGTGACTTTATATTTACTAAGGCTTTGTATTCTAAAGTTAGAGTAACGACTTTGTCCCAAAGTCATAGATTTTTAGATACATAAAGTTACAAAGCCAAATCTACTTAGGTCAAGGCCATGGCAATCATGTAGTGTCATGAATTTTGGATATAAAATATTACAAAGGATATTGCATGAGCATGCCCATTTCTCAAGGAAATGATTCTTAGTTTCAAGAAAAGACAAAACCATGACTTTTAGATACGAGTTGATTTCCAGCACTTCAGTAATTCCTAGTACCATGGTCATTTGATGTACAAGAAAGACCAAAGCAAAACTTTGATAATTCTCAATGTTATGGTCATATGATGCACAAAAGAGACCATTATCAGTGCCACAACTATTTCTAAATATTATGGCTATTTCATGTAGAACAAAGATTAAGACCAATGTTGTGACATTTCTTAGTGTCATAACAAATTGATGCATAAGAGTGACCAATACTAAAGTCATGGTCATTCCTATGAACTCGACTTTATTATATAGAGACAAAATGCACAAGTTAAACTTTCCCTCATCATAACTTTATGTTATAGAAATATTATGATGTATCCTAAAATTATAGTAACTGTTCAAAGTCACAACCTATAGCTCAAGGGACCAAGGCTAAATTCACAACATCTTTCGAAAGCTATAACTTTTTACTTAGAGAAATGCTAAAATTTTTGATTAAAAAATAGGAAAGAAGGAAATTCAAAACAATCTTATTCTTCTCCATACACCAAGCCAAGGTATAGTGCAATAAATCAAAATAGTACTGGATTAGGATTTGTGTCTCATATTCTCATGAGAGCTACCATTATGAATCTGTGTTTCATGAGATTGTTTCTCTTGTACCCTATGAATCTCTCTCTAATATCAGGATAAATTGAAGTCTAGAGTTGTATAATTATGATATATATTATGTATAAATAAATTTATAATTAATTATTATTTTTGATTTATGTTTTGGAATTATGGATTTGACTATTGGTAGATTATATGTGTGTCATAATGGTGGATGGTAATAAGTAAATCATGAAGCTTACTTACACATATAGAAGAAAAGAAGTTACAGTAAGTCTGACTTTGATACATGAGACAAACCTATATGTCAAATAAAAAATTGAGATATGTTAATCATTGCAAGCATGACACTCATAAAGTCAAAAGAATAAATAATTTTACAAGTCACTCCATTTACATATCTTAGAATAATTAGTTCTCGATTGATGGGAAAATTATTTAAAATATTCTTCAAAAGGTTTTATCTTTAGTGATCGCATCATCACTATGAAGGATGGTAAAAGGTAATCCACAAAATATACATGAGTGATTAGACTCACAAGGTTGTGATAATGCTTTGAGTTTCATTAATCACTCGTATGGTTCTTACTAGTGAGATTTGTAATAAGCATATGTTAATTATGCAAGTATATTAACTTATGACATTTAAGGCAAAAAGATAAAAATATTTATATGAAGTAAAAGTGAAAGGTAGTTGATATATTTTCTAAAATATATTAACTTATGAATGAACCTATAGTAAAGATGATTTATTGTGTTAGTGGTTAATTATTGAGGGGATAACTATGAGAGAACTATCATTAGAATGAGATCAATAATAATAACCACCATGTATGGCATTATGGAAAAAGGTTATTCTATAATAATCTAATATTCATTTTATATCCTTACTCAATATAAATTGTACTATGTGAATATGCATCATGTGAATCAAGTAGATAAAACCTATGATATAAGAGTCATACTAATATCTCTAAATATCTCTCATATTAGAATTGTGTCGTCTCACTGTTGGTTAACCAAATTGTTGATACAACCTCCATGGGATTGTTATCTAGATGAAAATCATCTTTACTATTTGTATGACTCATATACTTGTAGATCTATATCGATAAGATACTCTTACCAATAAAATTTTGGAATACTATCTAACCAAATAATTGGGTAATATAATAAAGTTGCAAACAAGTTTTTTGCTCTACTACATAGGATTTTTAGTTTGGTTAGTCAACATGAATTAATATAATTATTCTTGAGATATAATATTTTTTTTATAGTTTAGATAATATTATTCTGGTAGTTTTTTCGTATCCAATAATATGTCTTGTTATCTTATTTTGAATTGTGGACATGGTATGCTTTATCTTTTCCTTTCCCATTATTTCTTTTTTTAAGCTTACCAATCAAAAAATAATGTATATATAATCATTCAAGGAAAACCTAAATGTATTTATTTAAGAGTTAAAGAAAAAAAATGAGGTAAACAACTATCATCTTAGAAGAACTGAGAAAATAATGGGTGAGAAGAATTGAAAAGAATTTTTTGGAGAACCTTGCAAGTGGAAAAAAGCAGATATATAATATGATAGTGTCATGACTGTTGATAAAGTAATGACTTTAGAAGGACAATTACCAATAGAATATGAAAATAAAAAAATGGCTCAATGTGGGTATTATTTATGTGATATCTAATAGTCTACGAGTGAGTCTAATACCAAAGAAATGAGGGTTAATGGCAACAAATATGGAAAATAATGAAAAAGTTTCCATGTGTGTAACAATTGGATGGTGACTATATATTTTATTGATTATATGAAATTAAACAAAGGAACAAGGAAATATTATCACCCACTCCCTTTCATGGATCAAAAATTAGATATTATCTCATCACATTCTTTCTATAATTTTTTATGGGTATTCAAGCTATAATTATATTTTGATTAATTCAGTATCTGATGTAAATATAACATTCACCTGCCCTTATGAAACATTAGTATTTATGAGAATCATTTGGATTTTCTAATGCATTGACCATATTTCTAAGATGCATGTAAACAATCATTTCCAATCTTAACAAAAATATTTATTTTAATTTATGATATTCTTTTAAAGAATGTTTGCATAACCTAGATGATATTGAAAAATTTTAAAAGAAAAATATCATCTTAAACTAGGAAAAATATGACTTCATGGTTAATGAAGGGATTGTTTTGGGACATTTAGTCTTAGCTAGAGGACTGAAGGTTGATGATGCATCAGTATTTATTATTAAAACCCTACCCTACCCAACTATCATCAAAGGGGTGAAGGACATGTAGAGCTTTACTAGTAAATTATCCATAACTTTTTGAGAACGATAAAACTATGGTGTAATTATTGGAGAAAGATGTGGTATTTATCTTTGATCAAAAATACATATATGCTTTTGAAGAGAAAGCTAAGCAAGTCGATAAGTAACTCAATATTTAATTTCAAAAAATATATTAATGCTTTTTGAAATGCTCTACTATAAAGATGTGGTACCCTACCTAACTACTATTGGTATCACTTTCATAGTCAATAATTAACTCATTTCACTTGGGCATAATTAGTGATTATACAACAGAATGTGGTATAAATTAAAAGCATGTGAGCCACTGGTAGATTTGTCATCATCAATGAGACGATCAAATCCTTACAACCAAGCAAGTCTTTTGCCTTTTTTATTGGCATATAGATGAGTGGCTCATCCGAGTAGGCACACATCAATGCCTTGCAGCTCTACATTATTATTCTATATTTGTAAGTATTTGGCATGCTCTATAGGTTCTCTTACTTTTCATATCTGTTCCTTCTGCTTGTTTTTAACCTCCTACTATTAGGCTAGGTACTTATTGTCTATATATAGACTCCATCTGTCATTAAATATTATGGAGAACGTAGGAAGGTAAAATTTTAGGAGATCTAAAAAAATTAGATAAACCCTAAATAGGAAAGTTTTGCTAACTTATGATTAGGATAACACAAAAAATTCATGTAGTATTGAGTTTTTGTTCTATGCTTCCCACAATCAGTGATAATTAATGGAACAAAATTTTTGGGACCATTAATATCTTGGATCTAGGATTAGATCTTTTTTATATTTGATATCTCGAGCATCCATATTTTGGATTAATTTGGCTCCAACCATGTTGACCTTCTCTTTGCACCATTAGTTTCTTACAAAGATGGGTATCCAAATCTAATAGTAAGTAGAAGATGATGACATACATCATTTGTTATACCATTTATAAATCTTTTTTGGAATGATTATCCTATTAGATTTTTATGTATCTCCTTCAATAACATTTGATAGCTTTCCATCTTTAATAAAGATGGAATATTTATCTTAATGGTTACTTTTACTAATGAGACATCTAGCTAGTTGTTGAGTGACATTGAGAGCAATTATTAGGCATTTTTTTTATAATATATCCAACTACCAGTATCCAATCAAGTATTAAATATTAGAAGAGTTTACGTAAGGGCTTTCCTAGTCAAGTGTTCCTATTTGAATGAGATTATCTTGACATATCTGAGATATTTTTGACAAAAACAAAGTAAGCATAGATGAGGCTTTATGCACTTTTTTTAGAATTTATTACTCATAATTGGGATTAAATTACCTTATTTGAGATTGAATATACTAAGTTGGGGTTAGATAGTCTTATTTTAGGTTATATATATTTAGTTGGGATTACATGTCCTTAAATAGGGGTATGCTATGCATATTTATTTTGTGTGCCTATAAAATCAATATGACCTAACCCAATTGTGCATCCCTAGTATAGTTGGGTTATAAATATTAGATCCAAGAATGTGGTGGCTATGGCTCTGCTTGATAGGGGTCAATGCTTCTATAATTGGCACTTGACCCAATCCAATGTTTCACTTGGGCCTTCTTTTTCCCAACTCAAATATTGAATGGGCCAGGTCAATCAACTTGGGATATGGTTTGCCCAAATGTAAATAAGAAAAAAGTTGGCCTGACATATCAGCTTGGGATTTTCTTTGTCGCCAATTGAGGTTCTTTGTAATTTGATTCTGAAATTATAAGGAAATGAAATTTTTGAATAAAAATGAAGATTATTTAAGAACAATTATTTCAATTAGAAATGGTATATCATAGAATGGAGACAAAAGAATAAAAAAACTTGTCTAGGTTTTTCTTCATTTTCTTAAAATATTTTATTTTACATGAACTTATCATTTTTACTAGCAGAGCATTTTAGAAAAAAAAGAGTGAGTTAATTGTTTGTATCCTCTTATAGTTAATATTCATTCAGCAATGAAAAAAAGTACTGAAGGGTGATAAATATTTAATCAACCTTTGTACTTTACTAAATTAAATCCTAATACTACCCCTTAAGATGGAAAATATATGTTGAGAGAACTACCATTTAGCTTAAGAAAGACTTGTAGTTTGATTAAAAGGCATGCATGTTTGGTATTGAAGAGGAAAACATGTAGTCTTCAAAATTATTTTGATTAAAAGGTTTGCAAGTTGGTATTGAGAGGGCACATGAATAGTCTTAAATTTGTGGATTTTCTCTCTTATTTTATAACAATCTATTTTTATATGTCTAGTTCATTCATAAAACACTAATTGCAAACTATGTGCAATGTAGTCTATTGTCACAGTGTAATATCATAGGTTTTCTAATTTTAGTACACAAATCCTTTAGAAGGGCACATATTGATATATCCATGTCAGCTCACCTCACATTTGTCATTGATTTGTATGTTGCTTTTACTAATGTTTTGAATTCATATGTTGCCTTTTTGATTTCCATGACACTAGTGAATCTCTAAGAAAGACAACTAAGTAAATGATCTTCTAGTACCAACTTAAGTTCTCTAAATGACATCCCTTTTGGATGAAGAATTCCAAAGAAGGGAGGGTGAGTAACATGCCTTGGCCAATAATTTTTTTAGCATATTCCAAAATATAGTAAACAATTTTCAAATGAGATACTCATGGCTCGGAAAGAACTTGGATTGTTAGATTTACTGAGTAGTTTAAATGTTAAATTAGGCAATGTAATTGTAAGGAAAAAAAGTTTCACAATTGACTACGAACACCACTCCTATTGATACAAGGATTGTATTGATAAGTAAACACCACTCATGAATCAAATCAATATGCAAACAAGGATTATTTTTTTGTATAATTCACCATGTAAAAAGATGTTATTAATATCCAATTATATAAGAGACCAAACATAATGATAGCTAGAGCAAGAACAACCTTAAATAAACCCATTTTTTCAATAGGGTAAATATGTATGAGGAGTTGATCCTCTCATTGAGAAGCCTCATTGCAACTAAACGTGCATTATATATTTCAAATAGATACCAATCTCATTTTGATTATAAATATATTTAAAAGCAAGAACTTTCTACCATTCATGAAGCTCATTTGCTTGATTATATGTGTTTATGAGTAGATGATAGATAGTGGTAACTAATAACTACATAAAGAGAATTGGTGAAATAGTCTGATGAAGTTGTGATGTAAGGGCAATGAAAATTTTTGAGGTGTGTGTTGGTTCCATGTGATCAGTAGAATATGCAGTGGAATATGCTGAACTCCAATAGTATCAAAGCAAGTTTGATGAAACCAATAATCTACATGGGAAATTCAGATCTTACCTTATTGAGATTGAAATTTGAATTACTGAAGCTGAAAAGATTGATCACAAGCCAAGGCATTGCAATATGCAAATGCCCTCTAGAGGTATCCACACGAATGTCTATATGATGGATGTGCTAGCATCTTATGATACCTTAGAGTTTTTCCAAGAAACCCTAAGATGAAAATAATCTTTCTAGAGGTTTCAAACGGCCGGCCCGGCCCGGCCCGTTTTTTGAGAGCAAGGCTGTGCTTCCATGCCGAGCCAGACATGGTTTATAAAAGCCGAGCCAGGCACGGTTTATAAAAGCCGAGCCCGGCACGGCCCAGGCCTAGCCCACTCGGTGCATGGCCTGGCCGTATGGGCCAGGAAATATTATAAATCTTTTTTTAAAAAAATTTTTATTGTTTTTATTTTTTTTAATTATATAAATTATAAAATTATATATAAAATTATTGATATTGTATAATATTATAAATTTATAATATGAATTATGAATATTGTTTAAAATTTATTAAATTTACCAAGTGTAATTTTTTTTAATAATGTAAAATAAAATTAGTTTGAAATTTATTAGAATTATATAATAGACTTATAAATTTTTAAATGAAAAATTAAAACAAAAAAATAAATAAATCAATAAATAATGTTAAAAAAATTAAAAAATAAAAAACATAAGCAAACTAAATGAAAAATGACCAATCAACCATTAGATACCGAATGTCCGAACCAAACAAATTAAAGTTTCAACTTAACGTATAAATAAAGTGTACAATCAATAAAAAACGAAACATTGAAATAAAAAAATAGTAGATCATCATCAATCGTCAATCAGCATATCAGGAGCATCATCAGCCGCAACATCAAGATCAGTATCATATGGATCATCATCATCAGCAATCAACTCCTCTGCTATCGCAGTGGATGCGGCTGCAGTCCCTGTCCCAGTCCTAGCTCCCGCATGATCATGGATGCTAAACCTCGAATCCTCCAAATCCTTCAAACAAGTCAATGCCTCAACAATATCTGGATGTAATCTCGATCTCCTATCTGAAATCACGTTCACTGCAACAGAAAAAGCAGACTCCGATGCTACGCTCGACACCGGAGGAGTCAGTAGATCCCGTGTCATCCTAGATGGCACGGGAAAGGTGGACTCATATGATTTCCACCACTATAATATATCAAGATTTTTAGTATCAGAATATGATAGGATTGAGCAGTAATCGGTATCTAAGTACCGAGAA
This sequence comes from Sapria himalayana, assembly GCA_029783825.1. NCBI lineage: Eukaryota > Viridiplantae > Streptophyta > Magnoliopsida > Malpighiales > Rafflesiaceae > Sapria > Sapria himalayana. The sequence goes on along the minus strand of JAREIK010004728.1, from coordinate 435,289 downwards.
AGCTCGCTCCTATGTGATGGTTCACCCCAATGTTTCCCTCTCGCTAGCTGCATGGAAAAATCATCATCTCCGAACAAGGTATCTATGTACGTAATCACAGTCTCACTACAACTACCACAATACCTAGTATCGTAGTATATGAACAGGTCAGTCAACTTCTCGTGAATGAACCCTTCAGGTGGCTCTTCCAGGTTCATACACAAGGAAATGTAAGTCATGGTGTTTTTTACCCCTTCCACCTTAACTCTAGGGTCCATGCATGCAGCGAGGCAAAAAATAGATGGAACGGTGGACCAGTACTTCAAATACTTGGTTTCCATCTCTGCAACCATATGGCTAAGTGTCGGGTCAGCTCGATACTTCCTAAACATGCTACTAAGGTTGCATATGTACCGGAGTGCAATGCAAGTCGTGAGCGTATAAACCGACGAACACATGTTCTTCGTGTCATAAAAAATCTTCGGGAATTTCATAAATTAAATTTCTGAAGCTCAGTTAGTGTCGTCAATAATAAGTTCGTCATTCTTACTATTGACGTAGTCGGATATCAAGTATTCATATCCAACACATGATTCTAACATCAGGTACGTGTAATTCCAATGATGTCTCACATCCTATTGGAATTTCTTCTTCTTAAGATTTACAAAGAAACAGAAACTACCAAACTCTTATTGTTTGCGAGGAGTGCGAATATATTTTAGTACATTACTTATATTATCCAACGCGGGGGAACACACTTTCATATCCGCTTGAACAATCAGGTTAATCACGTGACACATGCATCTGACATGAAAGATCTCTCCTAATGGTGCGTCTCTAATATTCCTAACAAATATGTTGATCGCTACTCCATTATTAGATGTGTTATCGAATGTGACACTAATTTTTTTTTTGAATTTTATATTCCCAAAAGATTTTCATCATACACTCAAAAATGGTCGGGCCATCACGAGGATGAAGAATCTTAGAGAATCCTAAAATTTTTTTATTTCTTATCCAGTTATAATCTACATAGTGGCTGGTGAGACATGCATAAGATGATTCATTGTAACTTGTCCAGATATCGGACGTCACGGATACCACTCCACTATATGCCATAAATTCATTAATTATTTTTTGTTTTTCTAACTTATACAATTTTAGTATGTCATTCCTAGCTGTGGACCTAGGAATCCTACGATAAACAGGCTAAAAATATGTCTGTATGATGTGCATAATCCTTGGATCTTCCGAAAATCTGATCGGAAGACCCATCAATGTGATAAGTCTGGCCATGCCGTCCCTATCCAACTCACTGGAGTATATGAAGGGAGTAAACTTTGAGACTGAACTCGATCCAGTCTCAAAAAATGCAGTGCCATGTTGGGTTTGCCTAGGATCTAATGGACCATATTTTTTGGTACATAATTCGGCATGTCTTTTAAGGTGCTCAGTCCCAAACGAACTCTTACATGTTAAAAGTCTCATACAATATTTGTACTGTGTCATTTCTTCTTCCACACTCCTAATATTTTTTTGTTTTATTATAATAAAATGAGTCCAAACTACAGAAGTCCTTCTAATTTTTTGTTTTTAAGAAGTTTGGGTTGAGACGACTGGAGAAACCAAAGGTTTAGCAGCCTCAGACCTCTGTGTAATATTTTCATTTTCTAAATTTAAATATTTTTTATTAGTATTTGTCATTTTTTAGGATTTTTATTAATCAGGATACTATTTTAAAATTTATCTATTTTAGGTCTAGAGAGAGAAAAATTAAACAAAAAAAACTTAAATTAAATTACCCGGTCAAGCAGTGAGGTCGATCACTTGCATGGTGCACCACATTCTAGATCAAAATTCAAAACCCATGTTGATATTCCCGAAAAGCTAGGCAAAATGTCAAATGACGAAATTCTGACTTTTCGAGTCCCGAAAGAGAGGCGCAAGATTTTTGAGAGATAAAATGTGAGATTTGAGAGAAAATATGTTTATGAAAAACATAAATATTATAGAGAGAGGGGGTAGAATTTATAGATTATTGAAAATATTTTTTTTTTTAAAAAGTGATTTTTTTTTATTTTTTTTTATTTTTTAGGGGGTAGAATCATGAGGGCCATTGGATTCTACCCCCTAGCCGTTGGAGGCGAGATCCAACGATTACAATATAATATATATATTTTTTGCCCGTTAGGGGGGGGGGGGGGGGAATCAAGTCGGCTCGAGTCTGATTGGACCCGACCTATGGTTTTTTTTGTGGGAAAGGCGAAGGGTGCGGGTGCACTCGTGCTGGTGTGCCGTGCCACGAACCACCAAACCGTGTCGGGTCAGGAATGGCACGAGGCCCAATTGGCGGTTGGCCTCGGCATGGCACGGCAGGGGCCGTCCCTTACCCGGGCACGGGATTTTCCCGTGCCGAGCCTGCCCAGGCAGGGCCGAACCGTGCCGTGCCTCGTGTCGCGCCGACCCGGTTGACACCTCTAAATCTATACGAATAAAAACAATTTGATCTTTATTTTGGAAGACAAAAATCCTTTTTATATGCAACCACTTTGATTAGAACACTTTTATTAAAACACAATAATACTTTGATAAAAATAATTTGATCAATACACTTTGATTTGATCAAAACAATTTGATGTGATCAATACATTTTGAGTTTTAAACAAAAGGGCCCTTAACATTTAATGAAGAAAAAGAGAGATCTTGTTAATATCACATTATAGCACATTCTTATGTGCTATAATGTGATATTAGTCCTTGTAAAACCTTATCACAGTATGATATTAGTTCATCACACGATGTCTCGATTTGGCATAAAGCATGACTAATATCATCTTTATACAACTTAATTGTTCTTTGATTCTCAAGTAGACTGACTAAATAAATGATATTGATAACTCTTATCAATGTCATTCAAGTATGACCATGCATTTCTCAATCATACTCATCAAGAGGCCAATAGACTTTTCACTCAATTAAGAGCGGGACAAATTCTTTCACTATCACTCACATTACTCTGCATAATTTATTGTATGCCCAACGATAGCTTATAATACCATCCTACTAAAGATGTCATGGTGAATTTAGGTAGAATGACTCAAAATATCACTACTATTATGAGAATTACTAATGATGTGATCCACATAGTATTTCTCATTACTGGCCTATCCAATATCATGATCTAATCATGTATTTATGTTATGAGTAACATCCTATGTTCATGACCAGCAAAACATGGTCTTCTCTCATAAACATCCATAAAGTCTATCAAGTATCATACTTGATGATGTAAAGCATAGCCAACTATACAAGAATCTTATTTTATTAAAATAACACAATATAAATAAAAAGATAAAATTTTAAATGCCTCATGTATTTATAAACTTATAATGACAATATATATGCCACTAGACTAGGGCATATTTCTAATAGTGTGATGGTAGGCTTTGAATGCAAATTAATAACTAAATAATAACAATAATAAAAGAGAGAATTATGTTTTGGTGTACCAATTCAAAAAATAAAATCTAATTTTAATATTTAAAAATAGGTACATCAAACTCTCAAGTAATTAAGTTTTGGTGTACTAAATTATATTAACACAAAATTGCCCTTATTTTAAAAACTAACTTTAAGAAAAAAAACTTATGATGAGCTCTATTAAGAAGCTTGCTTAAAGTCCACCAAGGAACTCCCTAAAGCTCCATTGAGGAGGTCGATGGAGCTCCTCCTTGGAGCTAGTCGGAGCTTTACGAGCTCCACAAAGGAGCTCATTGAGCTCAAACGAGGAATTCGCAAAAGCTCTTCAAGTTCCGCCGAGGAGCTCGCTGCAGCTCCATGAACTCTGTGAGCTTCACGGAGGAGCTCGAGTAAGCTCCTCAAACCTTGGTGAAGCTATAGTGAACCCCTCGATGGAGCTCATAGATGGAGCTCTAGCAAGATCATCAGTGTAGGAGTTCATTATGAGTTTTTTATGAGTTAGTTTAATTTTTAAAATAAGAGTAATTTTGTATTAATATAATTAGTGTGCCAAAACTTAATTACTTAATAGTTTGGTGCACCAATTTTAAATAATAAAAATTAGATTTTTTTTAAAAATTTTTTTTCTATTGATATACTAAAACAAAATTATGATATAAAAAGAATGAAATACTGAAGACTAACTAGATTTCATTTATAAATGCTGACATTCCCAAAAGTCATCGACAAACAAGAAAGGCGACTATAAATACAATCATCCCTATAATTACAATTACATGCGTTAAATCATATGGAAAAACTCTCTGAATTACACTTCTGCCATTCTGTGATTTGAAGGCGAAAAGAAAATGGCGAGCCAGATGGAGAACTTAGTAGAATCGATCAAATCCAAGGTTCGTTCTTTGAAGAAGCCCAAGAAACCATACATGAAAATAGACAAAAGCTCCAGCGTTAAGTTCGAGATCCGCAGCAGAAAAGCAAGAAAGCTTATCGACAAGACCATGAAAGCTGCAGATCGTCCTGGCGCCACCACCATCCCCTGATTGTCTCTGTTGTCTTTTTCTGTTTCAAGAATGCATGTTTTATGTGTTGACTTCCATCTATTTCTTTGCTTCGAACTATGATATCTTCCAAGCTGGTACTGGTTCCGTCGATCTGATGGGCTTTCTTGTATTGGTTGCGATTTCATATCGCAACACGATCACGACTTGACGTGGATGTCGATCTTTCGCAGATGTGGTAATTGCCGATGGTTTTGTTTGTGAAGTTGAATAGCAGGTGAAGGTGAAGGCTTCAACTTTTTTTTTTACTGAATGGTTGGTGGCAGTGAAACCCGAGCTCATAATTCCATTACAATATTATTTTCTTCTAAAATTAATATTTCGTATTTTTTTTTTAATTTTGGATTTACTTATATATATTTTTTATGGATTTACTTATATTTATCTCCTTACAATTCATTTATTTCTGCATTTGTGTATCAACATCATGTTAACATTTGAATTGAGATAATATATTGATATTATTGATCAACTCGAATAAAATTAAGCAAACATAATTTATTTATTTTTTTTATTTAATTAGAATTTATGATGCAAAGTTTTTATCAAATTAAAATGGCTCAAGCATAATGAAATTTTGATTATTCAAAAATATAATTATACGTGATAATAATTAAATATAATATATAATCAAACATTAATGAAACATTAAAACAAAATAAAAAAACAAAATAAAAAACGTTAGAATTATGCCTTGGGGTGTTTGAAAAAAATAATTAGTATTTAGAGGTTGCATGTTTTTATAATTAACATAAAATATATATATATTTAAAGAAAAAATTGTATCATCTAACTTTGCATGTTTTTTAATAAATAACTATTTTATATTTAAATCATATTATGAATTTATGAACTTGCAACTTAAATTGCCCCACCTCTAAATAATTAGTATTTAGAAGTTGCCTATTAGGTTCATACAGCTTTTAATGTTACATCCAATAAGTGGTATCAAGAAATAAACTTGCAAATCATGGTTTTCTCTGCTCCCTCTCTCCTCCACAAACCTTTTTCAAAGCCCTAGCTTCTTCCCCCAAAAATCTCCAAAAATCCAGCCTCAAGGGCTTAGATTCAGTAAGGGGATGAAAGAACTAAGTTTCTGTAACCTATGATTTCCTTGCGTGGTTTTTTAATTCGAGATATTGGACTTACGGGACCGCCTGATATATCCCGAGGCTATAAAATGAAGCAAACCCCAAGTCGCGCTGATAATGCTCTTGAGACCCTGCTGAATATTGCATCATCACCAAATCCACTGGATGTTCTCACAAATCAAAACCATAGAAGAAGGATCGAAATTTGTTGCGAAGATGACTCGGAGGCAATGGAGCTTGTCATCGATGTTGTAAATACTCAGAAAACTGTATTTGGTAAGGTTTTTGTTACTGCGACGGAGGTTTTAATTCTCAATAACTCACCTTCTTCTGAAATTAATGGGATTTTTCATTAATGTTAAAGAAAATGAGGATCTAACATATATTGCGAGCATTCTGGATGAACCGGAAACGAAAATCCCTTCATCGAATGCTACGGAAGGCGATGTCGAGCATGATTCTAAGAGTAGTAGCCACGAAGGTGTGCCTAATCTATCTTCTTCGTTGGTGGGAAATTCACTCGAAATCAACAGTATGAACTTGTCAAATGAATTTAATTCCAGCACTCTTAATACTACTTCAAGTGACAAGGTTGAAACCTTGAATGAGAACAATATTTTGGCCTCCTCCAAATCTGTATTGAATGAAGTCTTCACTAATGAAATGAATACTGGTATAAACTTTGTGGATATGGTACTGCACCTTGAACATGCTAATCAATTACCCTTGCTTGATAAGAGAACAAGGAATAATGACCGGTTTCCTAGAAACAATGCCTAGAGGAATTTAGACCTAAAGGCCCATGACTAGATAAACATGTTAATCCATATTTTATTGAACTCCAGAAAAAGGAGAACAAAACCATCACCCTCCCTACCCCAGAACATATGGAAGGAACAAAACTCATTGGAGTAGTTTGTTTGCTAGAAAATAGGAGTCTGGTTAACACTAATAAACTATTATACATTCCTCCCAAATTATCGGGCAATACTTGTTTTGAAGAGGATGACCTATTACTTGGGGTGAAACACTGGAAATACTACATGATAGGCTACTTCATCACTAAAAATCTCAGACAAACATCGCTGAAAAAATTTATGGAAAAACTGTGGGGTGCTATCCCACAAATTATCCAGCACCCTGGTGGTTAGATAGTTTTTATATTTAAAAATTCCAGCGAAATGGAAGATGTCTTAAAGGTCGGGCCCTTCCTTGTATCTGGTTGGCCCCTCCATGTCAAACCTCACCCAGTCGGATTTCACTATGGCCTTAAAGAAATGGCCTGGATTTCTATATGGGTGAAATTTCTTAACTTTCCCATTCATTTTTGGAATCTAATGGGATTAAGCAAAACAATAAGATGTCTCGGCCAGCCCTTACACATAGACAAACTCATGTCAAATGTTGCCATAATAGCATTCGTTAGAGTGCTAGTTGAAATAGATTTAAATGAAGAATTAATTGATAAAATATCTTTAAATTTTTCAGATGAATCAAAAATTAATCAGCTAGTTATATATGAAAATCTCACTATTTACTCTAAATACTGCTTTGTATTTGGACACCCAACAAAGGGCAGTCAAGTGAAGGAGAAACAGGATATGGAAGATCCAGCAACCCCCATGATAGCCTTACAGCCTCAAATAAAGCTGCAGAAAATAAAGGCAAGGGATCTCCCTTGGAGGACGACCAATGCACAGAGGACCCTAAGAAGGATGCTCCACTGGGTCTGATAGAAAATCAAGCAAATGATGGAGAAGAGTAAGGTTTTATGGTGGTCAAAGCTCAGAGGAAAAAAAGGGACCCATGCAACCCACGGGAGGGGCCATCTCTAAACCTTAGAAATAAAACGAAGATGAGAGACGCATCGGGTAAGGGCACTGCCCCATATGGCCCACATAGGAAGTTTTCAGGGGAACTCAACCCCTTAAAAAAAGAGTTGCTTAGTTTTTCTGCTCTGGGTTTTCTTTGTTGGAGTTTTGAAGGGTGGCATAGAGAGAGGTTTATATGCTTCTCATATGTACACTTTGTTCAGTTTTTAAGGAATATTTGGGGAGAGGTGGGGGCACCTCTAGGTTTGGCATGGCTGATGGATGACATAAAATATAACAAACAAAATAGACAGAACTCTCAATGCCTAGTTTTCACAACAAGAAAGATGACGTTGCCCGTGGTAGTTAGCATGGGATACCTCCAAGTGCACAGGAATCCTTTCTTTGGGAGTTCATAGGAGGGTGATTGGTAGGAAAATTGATGTAAATTGTTGGGAATGTATGAATAGTGGGATGTATACCTGAAATGTAATTAGGAAAAATATTCATGAGGATGATATGTTGTATATTGTGTATTGCCAAGTGGAGAAATCTTATCATTGGGGGCAAACCATGGGGCAAGCATGGAAGATGGGCTACGTGGCTAAGTTTCAAAATGGAATGGTAGCGGCAAGACTCTAGAATAAAATATAGTATGTAATTAAAAAATGCATGTGTGTGATGGATTTCTTGTATGAATGTGTGGGGTTAATCATGCATAAAAGGGAGGGGTACGGTTAGGAATTGGCTTTGGCCATTCTTAGGATGTGTCAATATGTGATAAAAATTGTTGAGTACAAATGTGTTGTAATGGGAAGGGTGTTGCCTGATGTGAATTTAGGATACACAAAATATAAGAGAAGGGCGTCGTTGTTAGTATCTTATGAGGGAGTCATGTTGAAAATATAAGGGTTGAGGCCTAATGGGATAAGAGAAGAGAGTCATGTTTTAAGGGTATCATGTGCATTTACAATGGGGATGCATGCAATGCATAGTGCTATGTAATTCTAAAACTGATATCGTATAATCTTAACGGGGAGGATAAGAGCGTGAAGAAATCAGAAATTAATAAACATGCAATTATGGCTACACTGCATGATTGAATGGGGGTTCTTTGGTGTAGGGTGGCATATATGAAACGGGTTCAGAAAGAGTACATCTAGGATTTCTGTTATGTAAGGGTGGTGTATGTGCTAAAATTATCTTTTGGTTATCTTATGTACTTTTGGAATTATAAAGGGATCTCATATACTGTAATAGCTGTTGTGTGTTCAACTTGGGGAAGACATGTAAAGTGTGAGATAATTTATTGTGAGAGAAGGGTTAGCTCCAATGTATGTATGGGGCGTCTAATGTATGCTCGTTATGGGAAATGCTATCATATAAATGAAAATATCGCAAGCAAATATAACGGAGTAGAGATGACTTGAACCATAGACTTGGATTGCTACATGGAATATAAAATGTCTTAATTGCCCTCTAAAACACCAAGAGATCCTTAGGCTGTTTAAAGCTTAATGGATAGATATCTTCGCAATCGTGGAGGCCAAATTAAATGATGAAAAAATTTCCTTACTCACGAAAACAAAGTTCAAGCGATTTAAATACCTTAATAACTTCTCTACGCACAAGAACAGTAGAATCCTGGTCCTTTGGGAAGACCATACCAAGGGGTTAGAAATTCTTGCTCTAACACCTCAGCATATCTTTTTACAAGCAAGAGACATAGAGAGATGAATAGAATTTAAGCTTTCAATAATATACGGGTTGCACTTCAATGTGAGCAGGACTTATGGGGAAGATCTAATAGACAAAGGAAAGGCTCATGCATCTCTATGGGTCATAGTAGGAGACTTCAACTTTCCACTTTCGGGCCTAGATAAGGTGGGAGGAAGGATAGTGACAAACTACGCGTGCCATGATATGCTAGAAAGCGTTTCAACATTAAGCTTAGTAGATCTATCTTCGTCAACTAATTTCTTTACCTGGACAAATGGTAGTGTCTTTAGTAAATTAGATAGGGTCATGGAAAATAATGAATGGGTGAACTTATAGTTGGATAGTCACACAAGATTCTTGGCCCCAAGGATTTTCTCGATCCACTTCCTAATGTTATTAATGACTGAGCTAAATGATGAAGAAAGAAGAATTCCTTTCAAATTTTGTAATATGTGGAATGCGCATAAGGAGTTCATGCCCACTCTACTTAAATCTTGGAAGGAAAGAATTTGAGGATCATGCATGCTTCAATTAGTGAAAAAGCTTAAAATTTTAAAAGAGCCATTGAAGAATCTAAACGAAAGTCATTATGCTCACATTAGCACAATAGTAGTCATTGCAAGAAAAACTCTTCAAGAACACCAATCAAGGATCCTTCAAAGCCCCAACTAGGCTTTGAAGGAGGAGGTAGGTGCCATTAACGTTAAATTAAGTAAGCTAGAGGAAGCAGAGTTATCCTTCCTTAGGTAAAAAGAGAAAATTAACTAAATCAAGCAAGGAGATAGATGCACGAAGTTTTTTCATGCCTTGCTGAGTTCTAAAATGCAAAAAAGTAAGATTATAATCATAGTTAAAGATGATGGTAACTACACATGATCCAAAAAGGATGTTGTGGAGGCCATATTATAAGGGCATCTTAGGTACTTCGGGCAAAATTGAAGTGATAAATGGCTAGATATTAAGAAAAGGAAGAATGCTAAAAGATGAAGATCATAAATGTCTCTCTTTATCCCTTTCTTCTGAAGGTATAAAGGATGCTTTATTTTCAATGGGGAATAATAAATCATTTGGGCTGGATGGAAACATGGCTGAATTTTATAAATCTTCATGAAGTCATATTGAAGTATATGTAATTAAAGTAGTTAATGGTTTTTTCCATTCTGGTAAAATAATAAGGCAAGTTAATCATGTCTACATATCATTAATACCGAAAACCTCTCATGCACCTATAATAAAAGATTACCACACCATATCTTACTGTAATATGATATATAAGATTATTACTAATCTTTTAGTATATCATCTCAAAATGGTATTGGGTGGTATAATTGACTCGGCACAAAGAGCTTATGTAAATGAGAGACTAATCTACAATAACTTTCTCCTTGCGTAGAATCTAATTAGAATATATGCTAAAAAGAGGAACTTTCTAAGGTATTTTCTTAAAATTGACATACATAAAACCTTCGACTCGGTAGAATGAGGTTTTTTTGAGGGAAGTTCTTATTGGGCTGAATTTTCCAAAATGTTTTGTCGAAATAATATATGAATGCATAAGCTCCACTTCCTATTCTATTTCTATAAACAGATAGTTTCATGAATTTTTTAAGGGTAACAGAGGCCTTAGACATGGGGACCCTATTTCTGCATATCTTTTTGTGCTATGCATGGAATATCTGCCAAGGCAATTCATTGCTTCAACATCTTCAGAGATGTTTTCCTTTCACTCGAGATGTGGTCCATTAAGGATATCCCATCTTATGTATACGGATGACCTAATAATTTTCTCCAAAGGTGATTTTAATTCTATAAATATCATTCTTAATACTTTAGATGCGTTCTCGGCTGTATCGGGCTTAATAGAGAATTCTGGATGTTTTTGGCTATAAATAGAGAATTCTACCCTTTATTTTTATTGGTGTGCCTTTATCTTCTACGTGCTTATTAACTTTTCAATTCACAATTTTATTGAATAAGACTACCTCGACCATCAATTAATGGGCATGTAATATACTTTCAGAAGACCGTAACTTCAACGCAAGGTGGTACAAGATATTGAAGGATACTGATTCTCAGTAATCCTTCTACCAAAATACATCATTAACGCGATTGATAGCGCTTGCGGGAGATTCTTATATGGGGGGGTTTCTTTGGCCAAGGTAAGTATTCCAATCCCTATTGGAGGCTTCAATATTCTTAATATTAGCATATGAGATTTCTAAAAATTAAGACTCAATTTGGATTAAGTGGGTCCATTATTTTTACTTAAAAACTCAAAATATTTGGGAATATCAGATTTCTAAAAATGATTCCCCTCAAATGAAATCCCTCATCTCAACTAGAGATTTACTGATTAAAAAGGTTGGATCAACTGAGCAAGCAAAGGAGTTATTGATTAGATGAGGCGAATACAAGAAAGTAGTACAGATGCATATAACTATCTAATGGGAACAAATAATGCTAAGGCAAAAAAATGAACAAAAGCTATATGTATGAAATGGCACATCCCCAAGCACACGATATACCTATGGATTCCCAAGCACGAAAGACCGTGGACTAAAGACCAGGCATTCACAATGCTGGACAGTGTAAGCTATGAATTCTGCACCTCTGCAGATTCCATAGACCATATTTTGTTTAACTGCAGATACACACAAATTTATTTGGGTGGAACTTAGGAGCTGGGCAGGTGTTGAAGGAAACACAGAATTTTTGGCAGCCAAGTTCAAAGAAATGAAGACCAACCACTTAAAAGACAGCCTAATATGGAAATCTACCTTCGCAGCAGCTCTATACTACATCTGGATGGAGCAGAACAGGATATTATATGAAGACAAAGCACAGGCTATGGTAAATCTAGTTAGAAAAATTAAAACTAAAATTTTATTATTTTCAGCATGGTATTTAATAGTTTAAATCTTTTGTATCTGTACAGAAAATTTTGATAGTGAAATTTTTACTTTTAAAAAAAAATAAGAAATAAACTTGCCACTCAAGTTACAAGAATGTCATGGTTTGACATCACTTTATTTATGATAATACTACCATGTAACTTAAATCTCTCTGTTCTCGATATCCAAGCTGGATGCAAGTACTAAAACTAAATGGGATCAATAACACATAATGACTTATCTGAGCATATGTGTGTGTGTGTGTGTGTGTGTGTAGGCCACATTTATTGATGGTAATTTAAGAGATGTACTGTTCATATTAATAAATGATACATGTTATGTGTTAAGGAATTTCTCTATTTCTAACTGAGACTGAATTGGGATCTGCAAGAGGTGCTAGGTCGACCGGTTGCTGTGGAGATGGGGGTGGGGAGGAGGGAGGAGGAACGAAAAAAGGGATACGGCCTCTCTGCCAATCCTGAAGAACCATTTTGGCTGCAGTCATAAGATCGGGCTCTCCCCCCTTAAAGAGCTTGCCCGTCGATGTGGCAAGCTGAGTCAGGAAGTGCACATCATCGGACCAGTCGTGGACCCGGTAGGCTCTCTGCAAGTGCTGCTTCTTGACGCGCCTCAGCACCTCGCCGACGTACGCAGTAGCGTCCTGCACGTTGGCGACGCGAACCACGCCCTTGAGGACGATGTCCGTCTCCGAGTCGTTGTTCTGGTAGACAACTCCAGGGCAGTCAATGAGGAAGATCCTCTTGGTGAGCGTGATATATTGCCAGACCTTGGTCTCGCCGGGGATGGGAGCGACCCTGCACACTTTCTTGGTCCTCAGCGTGTTGATGACGGACGATTTCCCGACGTTCGGATAGCCGACGAATCCCACCGACACGGCTTGCTTGTCGCTTCGCAGGCGGGCGAACTGCCGCAGGATGGACAGCAGGGAGCCCTTGCCGAATGGCTTGGTGATGCTGGCGTGGAAAGCTAGGGTTGGGTATTCCCGAGACAGGACCCGCAGCCAGCCCTTGGTGGCCCAGGCAGGAACCAGATCGCACTTGTTCAACAGTAAAATCATGTTCTTGTGCTTGCAATCATCCCTCAAGTGTTTCTCCAAGTGCTGGCATCTTGTTCCCTGCGGATCTCTAGCATCCAACACCTGCACCACAACGTCCGACGAGTCCACCACCTTGTACAGTTCTCCCCATATCCGCTTGCTCTGCCCCTTCTCAAACATCGTGTGTCTAACCAGCTCCTTCACCCCATCTTCTTCCTCCATCGATTTCTCATCCTTGTCTGCTTTCAGCTCGTAAGCATCTGCGTTACAGTTTTGCGAACACAAAAAAAAAAAAAAATCAAGCAGAAAAGAAAAGAGAATACTAGCGGTGGTGGTAGTTGACGGTTTTTAAGCACAGACCATGAGAGTCTTCAGCTCTGACACACAGAGACTGATAATCGGTGGCTAGGAGCCGTGGGCGTTTCCTCTTCTTCAGCGGCCCAAACACATCCTTAAATGGCTCGGTGTCTAACAGATGGACTCGTTTTTGCTTCTGGTAGTCGTTCAGAAGAGATAGCGGAAGCTTCTTCTCCTTCAGCATGACGTTGTAGCCGCTCGACATGCGACTGTGGAGCTCTTCCCGGAAGAACTCGAGCTGTTTCTGATTTATCACGCGCGTGTTCGTGAAATAACGGCTGTCCGCATGGATGCGCGTGTTGGGAAGCTCTTTTGATTGGAATTCATGGCGTAGTATTTTCCCCTTTTGATTGCGCGTTGGCTTCGTGCCATACATCTTGAGACGTCGCACCGTGGCGGCACTCCGGAAGGTGCTGCTGCTCGTGCTTTCATTTCGACGATTTACATCGAGAGAGTGTTTGGATTTCTCCGACGTACTTTTCCTCTCCTTCGACTTCACCATTCTTGATTGTCTGCTGCAACACTCCTGCAAGAACACACAAGAACACCCAACTAAATCAAAAAATCAATATAATATTCTCCAGATTGATTAAATACATTATTCATATCATACATGCACCCAAATATAATATTTTTAAATTTTATAAAAAAAATTTATTAATTTTAAAAATAAAAAAAATATATCCCAATAATATTGTTAATTATTAGTTCACAAATTTTATTATTAACATAATTTAATATGACCAATAAATAAATTAAATATCAGGTATAATGAATTCCAATAATAATTGATATTAAATTAGAATTTTTTATTTTTTAAAACCTATTATTTTATATAGAGTGACAATTTTGTATTTTATTATGTATATTAATATATTTCAATGCATTACATATTTTTCAAATGAGAGAATTTTTAAGATATTTATGATATTAGATTGATAAAATGTAACACATATAATTAACATAATAAAATCAACTAATAAATCATCTTTGATAATTTTTATGAAAATATTAATTATATATTATTAATTAAGGTATTATAAAATATTATCATCAAAAGATACTTATATATAACATGATTATAAAGAAGATGAAATCATAGGAGATGACATTAAATTCTAATATTATTTTAATTGATTTTCATTCATAATCAATAAAGTAAACAATAATGCTTATGTATTCTAAATTTATTAATTTTTTAATTTTCTAATTATTTTTATTTTATAATTTTTTAATTATGACCTTTCTCTAGGTCGTCGACACCTTAAAAATTTTAGAACATGCAAGTTAAAAATATTTTTTAATATATTATTCATCATGTCTCCTAAAATATCAAATAACACTAATATTCTTACTGAGCTAGGCTCGTAAAAATTTGTGAACATGCTCATTCGCCAGCTCATGAACATGCTCGCGAACAGACTACTTACTGAGCTCACAAACGAACTACGTATCGAGCTCACAAACAAACTTCCTACCGAGTTTGCAAACAAGCTTACCAATAAACTCTTTACCGAGCTTGTAAACAAACTTATAATCAAGCTCACAAGCAAACAAGCCTAAGCTATAATCAAACAAGCTTTAACGAATGAGCCCGAGCCGAGCTTGATCTTGATGAGCTTGAGCCGAACTCGAGCTCAAGACTAGATTTTAAAAAATAAAAGAACCCGAGCTGAATCCGAGCCCTTCCAAGAATTTTCGAGCCGAACTCGAGCATTTGATAATTCGGCTCGGTTCAGCTGAACTACACCCTTAGTTGTGCTTTGGCATACAGGCCATATCTCCCCAGCCTAACCCAGCTTGATATTGCATGGGCCATGCCATGGACCAGCCCATGCACAAGGAAGGCACGGCTCCTGCCCGTGTCTTGTAGTGCCTGAGATTGTTATACAAATTCTAGAGAATGGTGATGATCTGAAAATCAAGTTTACATATAAAATCATGAAAGAACTTTGATCGTTTTATTAGTTGTTTATAGTTATTTTCACTTAGTGGCCTGTGCACCCTACATGTGGGATGGCCCAATTGTGCATGTGTGTGTGTGACTAGAGATCACAATGCGGCCAAGAGAGAATGTCATGGCCCAAGGCACAGCCAGACTCATGCCTAGAACAGACATGGGTCTGCACTATGACAAGGACAGGGATGCCTGGCCGTGGGTTTTGGCCCACTTGCCCTCATCACGGCCAACAAAACCTACCCACAAGCAAAAATCCTAACCTAATTTGGCGCAAGAAACTCATTTGCCATTAAAAAAAAAAAAACTAGGTTTTGATCAGGTCGAGTCAGCCATGGCTGAGCCGGAGCTAGTCGTTAACCCACATTTAGGCTAGCCCTGGTTTGCTGACCAATGCTAGACCTGGGGAAAGCAAGACTAGTCTAATTTTGTTTATTAAAATTTAGTATATTTCCATTATTTCTCTTATTATTATAGTGTGTTGTCAATTGATTTTTATTAAAATGAATGATACACCAAATTTTTAGCATGATTTAGCTCATCAGCACTAGATAAATATCTTTTTCTAGTAAATACAAAATTATCATTTAGTCTCGCATTTTGGTTGATGATGCATTGAGTTGCTGAGCATTCAGCGAAATGTATCATTTCATTTAGCCTGCACAAAGATTGCCCAAATGAGTGCTCACATCTAATATACTCTTAATAGGGGGGCTAATGTCACTTGGAGGAGTAATATTCCCTTGAGAGAGATTAAATAAACTTTACAAAAATAAATGGTCCTTAGAAAAATTGCCTTTTAGAGAGGTTAAATACCATTAATAAAGGTTATGTGCCCCTTAGAGAGGACATGTGTCCCATAGATATACTTATTGAGTCGGGTGCTAATCTTTCATTTGATATTTATCAACTAATTAATTTGAATATATATATATATATGAAAATTATAAAAAAATTAATTACCTAACTATTACTGAATTAATTTAATTTATAAAATGAATATAATTAATCATTTCTTAGATTATCCATAACATATTCACTTAGTTTCATCTCATCTCATGCTCAAATTATAAAAAAATCTCTAACACTTGACTTTATATTTGATGATGGTAGGCATCTTCAACTGGATGAGCATTCAAACCCTAATTAGACACTAGCTTACAAAAATATATATATTTACTAGAGTATTATATTTTTCTTAAAGATAATATAGTCTTCTAAACATTTAAGAGATAAATAATAACTTTTAATAAAGTAGAAAGACATAGTATTAAGCAATGACCACAACTACATGTGAAATTCTACACATCACACATTTCTTGAGAAAAACAAAATTTCAAATCACTTCTTGAATTACTATCTATAATGATAATTAGGCAACAAGGCATAGAACCTCAAATTTAATATTCAACGATTGAACAAAATATATTGAGATAATTTTTTTTCTCCATTACAAATTCTAAGATAAGACCATAGCCAAAGTCCATTTTTCTACTTTAAATAAGCTCGTTGACATATTTATAAAAACCAAAATATCTTAGCTAGTTTTTTTTTTTCCAAGCTTAATATTTTTAATATTTATGTACCAACTTAATATGTTTAATTTATTTTATAGTTATTTTAAGTTGATGATAAAAGTACCCGAGCTAGTTTTTAATATTTATAGTTATTTTATATTCATAAAAACCCTATAATTTTTCTCTTATATGTATATGTTTAGATACTAATTTTGATTATTACTATTTAGTGTATTTGCAAGATTTCTCTTACTATTTTAGTGTGCTTTTCATTTGATTTCTATAAAAATAAATGAAACACCAAATTTTTTAGCATTATTTGGGTCATTAACATTTGATAACAATCTTCCTCTAGTAAAGATAAAAAAGTCACTATGTCATATGCACTCATTGATGATGAATTGAGCTGTGTGAATAATTAGGGATAATCATTAGGGGATGTATTAATTAAGTATTTAATTTAAAAATAAATAAGAATAAAATACTATAAATTAATATTATATCAATCAGTACACTCAAAAAAATTATTATGATTGAGGAACTAAAATAATAAATTTTACCTTAATATATCGTAGGTACTACCTTGATTTTTATCTCAAGGTAGTACCTACAGTACATTTAAATAGTACCTACAATAAATTAGGGTAACAATCATCACTTTTATTCCTTAATTATAATAATTTTTTTAAGTATGATGACTAATATAAGATCAATTCTTTGTACCTTATTCTTATTTATTTTCAAATTAATTATTTTAAACACACTCCTCCCTAATCATTATATACCCACTCTGAGAAATACCAAGTTGTAGAATATTTAACCAAATATGTCACTCAAATACTGACTAATATAATGAGAACTGTGTCTACAACAAAGGTTAAATAATCTTAATAGAGGTTAAATTCTCTTCAAAGGAGATATGTTCCCTTTAAAGAGGTTAAATACCCTATATGGAGTTTAATGTCTCTTATAGAAGTTAATAAGGTTATGTTCTGCTAAGAGGGGTCAATTGCCCCCCATGGCCCTTAATAAAGGATTAATAGCCTTAGCCCTTAGTAGGGGTGAAACACCCTTAATAGGTGTTGATAAAAATTAAACACCCTTGACAGAGATTATATGCAATTAATAATGGATAAATGCTCTTAACATTGAGATCAAGCAGATAAAATTATCTTTGGTACTCACAATAGCTATATCATTTGGCTAAGTTTTTAAATCCCGGAGTGATATGAGCAACCTACTCTTAATCCTAAAATTCTAAAAAAACAAAGACATTATTCTAAATGCAACACCCAATAAACATCATGAATGCAACTATTTCTCTTAGTTTTAACATTGGGAGGAAGCTCTCCACCCTTTCTCATGTCTCAACGCTTATCTCAACACCTACTATAAAATTATTTGTTATTTATAAAATATCTCAACATTCAACAAAAACTATTTGATCTATCACAAAAAAGCAATTAAATCAAGATCTAGAGACATACAAACACATTATAGAATATATGTATACCTATAGATTAATTTGTATTCAAAATAGTACACATAGATAATAGTATTTATATATGTACCTATATATTTGTATATAGATATATAGTTAAGCAGAATATATATATAAATATATGTATGTATATATAGATGTACACTTATATTTATTTGTACTAAAAATAACATATAGAAGAGTACGCACACACACACACACACTTATATGTCTGTATATACACATATTCCAGCATTACATATATTCAAGCACTATATACAATAGTATATATATAGCACTTTAATATATATATATGTGTGTGTATTGATAGATATACAAGTATATCTATACACAAATACTGCTTCAAAACATGTGTGTGTAAATATATATATACACACAAATACTGCTTCAATTGATATATATATGTGTGTGTGTGTGTGTGTACTGCTATAAACATAATTATTTATATTAAAGTGCATTAAAAATAACTTACATATAAGAGTATATATATATATATATACATAATTATACATCAGCACATATATAGACACCCATAAAAGCTGTATATATCTATATATATATATACTTGTAGTTTGCTGCCTATATGTTTCTATTTATATATTTATATATACATGCGCGCGCGTGTGTGTGTGTGTATTACTGCTAAACATAACTTCATGTAAATTATATATTGTATTGTATCACTGTGTGCTATAAACATATAAGTGTGTGTGTGTGTGTGTACATGCTGATATAGATATAAATATATATATATATATATACACTGCTAAACAAAACTTAAATTATATATTGTATTGTATGACTGAGTTAAACAAGTTCATCTCCAAACTCTTCGCAATGAGTTGAAATGCATGAAAATGAAGGAATTAGAAGGTGTGTCCAATTACATCACGCGTGTTCAAACTATGGTGAATCAACTCAACCGAGACTGAGAAAAATTATCCAATGCGCGAGTCATGAAAAAAATTCTAAGGTCGCTAACCGACAGTTTCAAGAATGTGATATGTGTCATAGAAGAGTCAAAAGATCTATCAACGTTCACAGTCGACGAGCTTGTAGATTCCATAATAGCACATGAATATCATAAAAAGAATGAGGTGAAGACATTTGAACAGGCAGTGCAAGATAAGTGACAAATTACCATAAACGAGGAGATTAAAGTAATAGATTGCAACAACACATAGGAGTTAGCAAAATTGCCGAAAAAAACTCAACCCATTGATGTCAAGCGAGTATTTAAGAGAAAGATGAATACTCAAGAGAAGATAGAACAGTATAAGGCAAGACTTGTAATAAAGGGATACAAGCAAAAGGTGGGAATCAACTATAACGAGGTATTTGCTCCCGTTGCAAGAATGGAGACAATCAGATTACTCATTTCACAAGAGACTCAATTCATTTGGCTGATATTACAAATGGATATCAAATTAACATTCCTGAATAGTGTACTTGAAGAAGAAATTTATATTAAACAATCACCCGAGTACATGAAAATTAAAAAAGAAAAGAATTTATTGAAATTGAAGAAGATACTTTAAGAGTTAAAGCAATCATCGTGAACCTGGAATACTCGTATCGATATGTACTTCAAAAAGAACGGGTTCGAGCAATATCCCTATGAACATGCCCTTTCTGTGAAGAATAGTGGAGGTAATATATTATTTGTTGCTCTTTATGTTGATAATCTTATTTTTATGAGAAATAATAATAAAATAATACAAAAATTCAAGAACACAATAACACGAAAATTCAAGATAACAGATTTAGGCTTGATAGAATTTTTCCTAGATCTAGAAATAAAATAAAAAAAGACGTGTATATTTATATCCCATGAGACATATATAAAGAAAATTTTGAAGAAATACATAATAGAGTCTTGCAATCCAGTTTCAACACCAATGAAACTAGGTACAAAATTCTCTAAGATTGATGGATGAGAATGAGTCGATGCAATCAAATACCAGAGTTTAGTGCAAAACCTTGACTATCTAATATGCACAAGGTCATACCTTGCATTAAGTATCGACATTGTAAGTCGTTTCATAGGGGAGCCAGTCTATTCACATTGAAAGATATTAAAACGAATCCTTCAATATATTAAAAGAACAATATCGCTCGGATTATTTTATACAAATATGATAGATTAAAAGTTGATCAGGTACTCTGACAGTGATTGATGCAGAGACTTGGACGATCGAAAAAATATATCGGATTATGTAATTTTTATGGATGACACAGCATTTAATTGACTTTCAAAGAAGTAACCAATCATGATACTCTTGACATGTGAAACTGAATATGTGACAACATCTTTGTATGTACGTCATGCAATATGGCTCAGAAATTTATTGGGCAAGATGAAACAATAATAACTCGATGCAATTAAGATACGAATTGACAACAAATCAACAAATGAATTGAGCAAGAGCCCATTGAATCACGAGAGAAGCAAGCATATTGACGTTCATTTTTACTTCATCCGAGATCAAGTAAAGAAAGAAAATATAAAATTAGTATACGTGACAAGTCGATACCAAGTCGCAGATATCTTCACCAAACTGCTACCTATGATACTACTCAATAATTACAAAAAAATTACTCAGCATGAAAAATAATAAAAATATTTAAGTTTATGAGAGAATTTTATTAAATAAACATTAAATGTTCATTTTTAATAAGAAGTTTTATTAAACATTAAATATTTATTTTTAATGGGAAATATAAAATATCAATAGTCACTAGTTACTCTTATTGGTGATAATAATTTTTAATTTTCAATTTTATTAAGACAAACTATCATCTATAAATAAATCATTGTATCGATTATAATAAACAAGAATTAAAAAAGAAATAATTTCTTTTTAGAAATATTTTATCGGTTATAGCTTGCAGCCAATTTTTTTTTACATTATCAACACACATATACACACATATATTGAAGGGGTTTGTGTCTATGTATACCGTATATATGTATCCATATATATTGTTTATGTCTATCTACTTGTATAAATACGTATATCTACATACAGACATACATATATATGGTATCTATGTACACAAACATACAATATATTTGATTTGGTGCCATATTAAAAAATGCATTAAAATCAAACCTATAACGTTGACAACATTGCACGATATTTTGATTTTAAGAAGAAAAGCCGTATATATAGATATACACGAACACACAAACACAATATTAAATATACATTTCACCACAAAATATCACAAACCTATTTTAGTTACTGAGATTTTCCAAGGACCCACGGGTTTTTCCTAATTTGGGTGACTTTTCACCTCGTCCTGCCGATTTTGCTCGTATTGGGGAGAGAGAAGGAATAGAATGGGCGCGGGGATAGTGCTTGCTGAGAGGAGAACAGAAATTCACAGTCGAAGAACACTGCACTCAAGTTTTTTCCCAGATTCAGGTCACCTCGTACAGCCGATTTTCATATTGTTGGTGTTGGAAGTGGGGCGGGGGCTATGTCAGGGCAAGGGTTTCAAAGAGAAGAACGAGATTCCAAAGAATTAAGATATTCGTTTTTTTTTTTTAATTAAAAGCAGCCCACTTATTAATAAAATATAAAATGATTTGTTATTTTCTTGGGATTATTATATTTTGAGGTCCAAATTCAAGAATATTTATTATTTCGTCCCCATAATAAAATAATTAATTAAAAAAAAAACCCAAAACATAAAATTTTTACATTTTGAGGCTTTGAAACTCATTGTTTGTTAATACATTTTTAACCCTTCTACTATCATCATGTCGATCCAAATAAAATATATTATTTGGAGCATCTCCAACGGGCTAACTATTTATTCATTTTTAGTTATTTTAGCTAGTCAAACATAAAAAATATTCTCCAACCAATTTTCTATTTTACTCTTTATTTTCTAGTTTACTCAAATATTTCAACAAATTTGGAGATCCATTTGATCTCTCTAAATTTGCTTTCTTTTTTTCTCTCTATATCTCTCTCTATATATATGTTTTGACTTTTTTTAAATTATTAGAAGTTAGGTGTAAAATAGAGAGTATGGTTGGAGTGTAATCTAAAAACTTGCTGGCTAAATTAGTAAATTTAATATTTAAATATATTTTGAGTGGCTATTATGTTAAATGTGATTTGAGATGCTCTTAAAATTAGAGGTGTCAAACAGGATGTGCCGGGCCGGGCCAACTCGTTTTTAGCCCCCGACCATGCTTCCATGCGGGGCCAGGCACGGCTACTGTATCGTGTCATGCATGGCCCAACACGGTTCTATAGAGGTCACCCCTACATAGGCCCGCGGCACGAATCCGCCAGGTTTTGCCTAGTCAGGCGGAACACTAATTAAAAAAAATTAGGGTTTGGCGGTGTGGGACTGTGCCGCCGTGCCATCCCGCCGCTATTCTTCTTCACTATTGGGGCTCGACGAGCCTTGCCCGTTGGGCTCAGCTTCTGTCGCTGGGATGGTTTCTCAGCTCGTGTCGAGATATCATATCAATGGGTCACGGTACCGTGCCAGGCCAGGCACGGCACAAGACCTGGTTGGCCTCGGCACGGCACAACATGGTTGGTGCCGTGGACAAGTACGACATGGGCACGAAAAATTATCGGGTCGTGCCGGCCCAGACATGACCGAATCGTGCCGTGCCTCATGCTAGACTAAGCTGGCCCAGCCCAGTTGACACCTCTATTTAGAATTAATTAAGATAAAATTCGATTTGAGTCGGTACTCGAGATAAAGAAGGCACCTAGTCTCCAGCTTTCGATGGATCTCTTTCTACTAATGCATGCCTCTTCTGTCAATGACGTGATCTTCTAAATTTGATTGGCTGGAGTCGTGTCATGATCTCATTCCTCCCCCCAATACTCGAGTTAGCTCTTTCAGTTGATAAGGAAAGCTGTTTCTTGACTATGGTTGGGCCAATACTTCTAGTTGGACTGCTTCTTTTTACTATACTACTTTCTTTGGTACTTGAAATCATGAATGTCATTCAAAGAAAACAAGTAGCTTATGGAAACTTGTTCTCGTTCTTCTAGTTGGGTTAGTAGTTTAGACCCAATAGAGAGAGGAGACCAATAAAAAGAAATAGACTTTAGGCTTGGGAATGAGTTCTAAGATTTAGTAGTTAATGACGAGCACATGTTTAATAAGGCAATAGTTTTAACAAGTAGTTCCAATCATTCAAACAAGACGCATAAGGGGGTGGATGCTTTTTCTTACTGGGACAGGCACACGCACACACACACACACACACACACACACACACACACTCCCACCCATATAGACAGTTATGTATAAGTAAACACGCACACCCACACACACGTATGGAACATAATATACTAGTGTATATATATAGACATATACAACTTCAATATTATATTTTATAAATGTAGTGATGCATAATTATGTATGTGTGTGTATTGATTGAAGTAGTATATGTCTATATATATACATATATTTTGAAGTAGTATATGTGTATAGATATACTTGTATATCTATCTAAACATATATATTCAAGCACTATATATATATATATATATATATATATATATATATATATTATTGTATATAGGTTATTGCATATATGTATTGCTTGAATATATGTATAGATAGATATATAAGTACACACACTCACTCACTCACTCATTATTGTATATAAGTATTATTTGTAATACAAAATAAATATAATATGATTATTTATATAAGCATACATATATGATTATATGTATATATGCTTATTTATATATAAGCATACATATATGATTATTTATATATGCTTGAATATATATATATATATATAGGTACATATATAATATGTTATATATATGTTTATCATTTTTAATATAAATTCATATATAGGTTACATATATACTATAATATGTGTGTGTGTGTCTATCCAATCAATTGTATACAAAAATAATGATTTGTTTGAAAAATTTTGTTAAAAAATTCATTATTAATAAAATTAGTAATTATAACAAGAGTTCAACTTATTTTGCTATATGTATCTTGCATATTATTTGTAATTCGAATTAATATATTATTATACATTATAATGTGTAATGTATGTGAATTTATCTATTCATTTGTATAAAAAATAAATTTTGCTTGAATTTTTTGAAAAACCATATTTTTTATTAATAACATCATAAATTATAATAATTCAACTTATAGCATCATACATATGTGTATCATTTATTTAAATAATGAAATTTCATTTGAAATTTGTTGTTGCAAACTTAATATTTTGTAAGAGTTGTCAGTTGTTTTTTTAGCATTATCTCATTAAGGATTTTAGTAATTTTGATTTTAATTATATGATGTTTGCATTCCGATTAATCTTAAAGTCTATAACAATATATATAAATTTTTCACTTGGCTCAAACTTATAGTATTCCTGTATCCATACTTTATTGCATAGTCTCTCTCTTTGTACTACTTGTTGATAAATAATGGTTTTGTGTTACTATAATTTAATGAATTAAAATACAATCTGATATTTACACAAATTACTAGTAGTATGGCTAATCATTCATGTAAGGGCAATACATAGTTTTCCATATGAAAATAATAAAGACTTTTTTTTAATAAAAATAATACAATAATTTTATGTGGTATGGAATACACTCCACATTTTCACTTGATATATTAAGATACCTCAAAATAAAAATATTTAAAAAAAAAATCTCCCTTTTAAAAAATTTTAATTAAAGCATACCCCAAAATTAAAAATAATTTTGTTTTAAAGCTCTTAAGTAGTAAAATCTAGAATTACATCTCTAGTCATTAAAAAAACTCAACCTTTTCCTACCACATCATCATTAAAAAAATAAAAAAAATAAATATTAAAGAATATTTTTGAATAGTATTTTTTTTAAAATAAACATATATATATATATATATATATAGCATACATTATATGTAAAAATACATTTTTCAAAATGTATACACCCAATATGTTTAGCTAAAAATATATCTTATATATATATTTTTGAAAACTTATACAATATAATGTGTTTAAATATTTTTCAAAAAATATATACACATAGCATTAATTTTCTACTTATATATGTTTTTTCAAATATGTGAATACACAATTATGTTTTTAATAAATATATATTGTATATACTTTTTGAAAACATATACAATATATAATGTGTATACATTTTAGAAAAAACATATATACACAATATCCTTTTTCTATGTGTAAATATTTTTTTCAAAAACATATATATATATACATATAATACATTTTCAAAAACATATAAAGTATATATATATTTGAAAACCTATAAAATATTAATCTATAAACATTTTTTAATATATATATATATATATTGCATTTACATTTTCTATGTAGGTATATATACACAAAATACTATATTAATTATATATATTTTTTCAAAAACATATATGAAAATACTTTTCATATATGTTTTTCAAAAACTTACATATAGTTCACGTATACTCAATACTAGTTTTTTTTAATGATGATTACAAACATTTTTGAAAAAAAAAACATATATACACAATATTTACTTTCTATGTATATGTTTTTTCAAAATTGTATATACACATAATATATGCATAATTATAAAAGTTTTAAGCATAATTATATATAAATATTAAATTTACAGCTTATATTTAATATATACTTGTATATAGTATCATATAAAATAGTTTTTTACTATATCTATACCTTTACATTACTATATGTATAAATATATATAAAATTAAATGAACAAATATATATACCTACATGTATAAATATATGTTTAACTATATGTGTAACTATATGTATAATCACATGTAATAATATTTTTAATTACATGTATAACAACACACAAAATTATGTTAAACTATATGTGTATAATTATATATAAATATTTGTATAACTAAATAATTGTCTATATAATTATATATAACTATATTTGTAATTATATATACATATATCCATTCATATAATTAAATCAAAATATTTGTTGATTTTTTTTAACTAGTTATGGAAGATGATCGTGAATAGATGTACAAGGGTCAAATAGTGAATGGAATGTTCTCTAATGAATGGGGAGATAAAGTTGATGAATTTATTGAGTTTGCTCTGAGACATCCTGAGTGTGTGAATGGTGGCACAAATATAAAGTGTCCTTGCACTTTTGTTAAATGTTAGAATAAAAAGTTTTTTGAATTTTAAGACTGTGAAGATGCATTTGTATAGAAATAGTTTTGTGGTGGATTACTATATTTGGATATACCATGGTGAGAAGCAAGTCTACCGGAGATGTTCAAGTTCAGTATGGGTGTTAGTAAGTGAAACCGATCAGATGGTTTTAGATAATATTAATCATACTACATACCATAATATGGTTTTTGATGCTGTGGGTCTTGAATTCAACCCAAATAAGGAACCCAATGCCAAGGCAAGAAATTTTTATAACATGATTCGAGGTGGAGACAAACTTATATATGAAAAAAATTTTAAGTATAACTTTCTGTAGACGTGAGGATGTTAGAAATAAAGTGCAGACACAGGTGTTTGCAGGCATGGTTTGATGATATGTCTAAATTCATTCAAGAATTATTGCCAAAAGATAATCTGATGCCATTGGATTTCTACAGCACGAAGAAGTTAGTTAGAGGCTTGGGATTACCTGTACAGGTCATTCATTGATATGTGAATAACTATATGACATACTGGGGTGATAACAACGACCTTAATAGTTGTAAAATATGTGGGCATGCTCAATACAAAAAAAAAGTTAGGGGTTCTAAAAATAGATTATATATACGTAAGTTGAAGGTACCGTATAAAAAGATGCACTATTTCCCAATAATACCTAGGTTGCAGAGATTGTATGCATCAATCACAACTGCTAATGAAATGAGGTGGCATTCAGAGGATAATATGGAGGATGATAAGATGTGTCTCCCTTCTGATGCCAATACTTAGAAACATTCTGATGAGTATTTTCCTGATTTTTCTTCTGAAGTTCGAAATGTTAGGCTGGGTTTATTTGCTGATGCTTTTTAGCCATTTAGTCAATATGGACAGTAATATTCATTGTGGCATGTGGTGGTGATCCCTTGTAATTTGCATCCAGACTTATGTATAAAGGATAAATTTATGTTTTTGACTATGTTATTGCCCGGGCCTACGAATCCAAAGGAAAAGATAGATGTTTTCTTGTAGCTATTGATAGTGGAGTTGAAAAGTCTTTGGGTTGTTGGGGTTTAAACTTATGATATTTTCAAACGGAAAAATTTTCAAATACAAGCTGCCCTCATGTGGACCATAAATGACTTTCTAGTATATTCTATGATGTTTAGGTGGAGTACAACTGGTATGTTAGCATGTCCGCATTGTATGGAAGATTCTTATACATTTATTTTAATTAAGAGCAGAAAACTATCGTGGTTCAGCAACCATAAGAAATTTTTGCCTATTAATCATTCACATCGACGTAATACCAAAGCCTTCATTAAGAATAGAAAGGTTACTAAACAATTCTTGAAGGTTAGATTTGGGGATGATATTCCAGCAGGAATTGAATAATAGAGGCTTGAGAATGGTGATAGATGTTGATGCTGAGGTTGTGAATGCAGCTATATCTAAGACCTGTGGGTGGAATAAGAGAATTATTTTTTGGGATATGACGTACTAGTGTGAACACTTGCTCAGACACAATCTTGATGTTATGCATATCGAGAAGAATATGGTTGACTATATTTTTAATACAGTATTTAACATTCCATGAAAAACTAAGAACACTTTCAAGTTAAGAAATGAGTTGAATAAATATTTTCATCATCCTCAATTTGCAAAAAAATCTTGTCACTAATAAATACTCTATTGTGCCATTTGTTCTTAATAAATACTCTATTGTGCCATTTGTTCTTAATAAATCACAAAAGAAAGTTGTGTTGGAGTGGGTAAAAAAACTAAGCTTTTTAGATGGGCAAGCTTCTAATCTAGGGAGATGTGTGGATGCGAAAAAACATAAGATGTTTGGCATTAAGAGTCAAAATTATCATGTATTCATGCAAAGGTTGTCATCAACCTTTGCATTGACTGATTTCATCTTCATTGACGATTTCTTTATTCTTCAAGCAACTGACTTCATCTTCATTGACTGATGAGGAGTTGAGGAATTAGGATGAATAATTTTTTTTTATCTTATGCAATTTTGAAAAAATCTTTCCTCTTAGTTTTTTTGACTCAATGAAACATCTTCCAAAGCACTTAGCTTACGAAGCTAGGATTGCTGGTCCTGTCCATTATCATTGGATGTATCCTTTAGAAAGATAATATTAATTCACTAAATCAATTCTTTTCATATATATATATATATATATATATATATATATATATATATATATATATATTTATTTATTTATTTATATATGCACAAAAATAACTTGTAAATTTTAATAATCTTTTTGTAGATACTTGAGGAAAATAAAGCATACAATAATGAATAAGTCTCAGGTAGATGGTTCTATATCAATAAGCTATATTATTGATGAGATTGCAAAATTCGTATTATTCTATTTCAAAGAAGGAGATCCAACTCTTCCACTTAAGGAAAAGTGGAATGAGGATTATCTTTATGACAATGTGGATAATGATATGTTTGAAATTTTAAAATCTCTTGGTAAAATAATTGATGCTGAAGGGAAAAGATATCTAGTAGACTATTAATATACTGCTGCTCATCTATATGACCTAATGAATTGTCTAGAGGTTCAATCATTCATTGAGTAAATGTTTCTTATAGTCAAAGTCATGAGTAAATGTATTAAATTTAGTATTTCCTATTAATTAATAATAATTTTTAATTTCTTTTTTTTATTAATTCTGTTACAATAAGCATAAAGTGTTTCTAAATATGGATGAAGAAGCTATCAATGCCATGACAGAGTAAGAATTTCCATCATTTTTTAAAAAATATGTATATTTACTTATAATGAAAATCACAAAATAATTGTATTATTCTAATAAAAATTTATAATTGTAATCTAAACAATCTACTTAATTTTGATCATAAGTTCATAATCTTGCAAATAAAATTTCAAATTATTATCCTCAAAGTATAGCACGATGTCCCCTAAGAGAGGTTAAAACGTACAATAATTACTATGTGAATGGTTTTAATTTTCACACTAAATCATATGGTAGCTACTGGGCAAAAGATAATATGGGGCTATGCATTAAAGGATTTGTATATAATGAAATTGAATATGACTATTACGGGACTCTTGTCGAAGTGATCGAGTTAGAATTTAAAGCTCTTTCAGTTAAAAAAACTATTTTATTCAAATGTAAATTGTTCGTCCTAACACCAAATATTGATATTGTTGTCCATCCTCGATGTAAATTTGTCGTGGTGCATGATAAAAAATGATTCAACAAGTATCAATATTTTGTCTTAGCAGTACAAGCATCACATTTTTATTATTGTGAATATCTGGGTCGGACCGGTCTTAGAAAGGATTGGAAAGCTATGTACAAGATAAAAGTAAGGGCTCAAATTGACATCTCCGCATCACCAAGTACTGATTTTATAGAACTAGTTTTTCAAAATGATGACAATGATGTTATAATCAAAGCTATGGTGTGGGACGAAGATGTCCTTTTAGTTGTATCTTCTGAGATGGATACAAGTGGGGATGTAGATGTTGATGAAAATTTAATTGATAATGAGGAAGAAACGAGTGATGAACATGAGTTTGAAAATGATGTTACTATATCTAAAGAAGAAGACAAACTAGATTTTGATGATTCTGATTTAAATGAGTAGACAGTGAGTTTTATGTTATTTTAATTGTTAATCATTTTTATTTATTTTCATTGCCTCATATATTTTTTACATATATGGCATGTGGATGAGGTAGAGGCAGCACATTGCAAGGTTGTATGAGCTATTGTATAGGCAGCACGGCCTCAGGTATGTCTGAACTAGTAGAGGCTCATGGGTGGATGAGATACCACAGCAAACAAAGATGGTTGTGAATGTAACACAGCAGTAGCATCAACTGAGTGATAAACATAATGGTCTTGAGATTTTGATTAATAATCAAAGAGATGTGGGAGGGAGAGGAGAGAGAGGAGGGAGAGGATGGAGATTTTGGAGCCTTCCTTAGAGCATTCTACAGACGAGACTTTCCCTTTGCTCAGTTTGATCCGACAATTGATAATCCGTAAGATAAACTTAATAAATGATTTATCAATTTAATATTTTATTTCTTACTTGCTAATACATTTTTGGTTATAGGATGAAGTTAGAGCCGTTTGGTTCTATTTCTAGGGTTTTGAGGATAATTTTCACGAAGTCCTTGAAACCTAATGGACATAATTGGTAGTCACTCACACATAGAGACTAATTGATGATTTGAAGAGAATTTAAGGTAAAAATTATTACCTACAAATTTTTTTACATCTTTTATGTATTCATTTATTCACTGATTAAAAATTATTTCTTTATAAATGCAAAAAGTTTACAAGTGGGCACAGCCAAAGGAGATGGTCAAAGTATCTTCTACAAACATGCTACCAGTCGGAATAAAGATATCATGTATGAGATCAAAGATAAATGGTTGAAGAAGAAAGAAAAAGATTCGAGTGTCCTGGATCATGTTTTCAAGAAGTGGCGGAGAAGATGGAAAGATCCGGACTATAGGAAGATGTGTGATAAATAGTGCGGCAATCATCGCTCAGAGCGAGTTGGAAAGGGCAGTGGCATATCTACACACACTTGTGGATCTCGCTCTATGCGTAAGCACGAACGAGCATTGTTATTATTTCTAATTTATACTTTTTATATTTATTACTTGGTGAAATGTGTTCAATTATGCCTAAATTTCATTTATCATAAGAATTTTTTTTTTAATTTAATTAACGTATGTATTGTGTGTAATTATAGACTCGCAAAAAGGGTAAGAAGCCCAGTGCTCCTTGCTTATTCAGATACACGCACTCGAAGGCTCATTATGATTAGACTTTCGTTGATCAGAGATCTCGTGCAGCAAATATAAGTTTAAATAAAAAAAATTTTAACTTTTCTTTTTTTTTGTATATAAATTGAAATACTTTTAATATATTTTTATTAGGCGAGATATGAGGAAATGTTAGCTGCTTCGACTTAAGCATATTCCCACTCTACTTCAGGTTCATGTGATAATGCAATAGGTAGTTCTCATTCATCAACTCCACCAGTTGATATGAACCAGTTGATACGAATTAGATGTGGCCGTTGATGGCAAGGAAAAATTCCTGTATATGGCATCGGTTCTTCAAAATTATCATTCTACTTGCAAAGATGACTAGACTATGAAACTAAATTTTCATGACCAGTTTCGAATTTGTTTTATGAAGTTGGAGGAATTTCAAGACTCGATGCAAAATTTAATGCAGTTTCAATTGGTCAATACCGAACAACGCATGATCGAGTATGAGGATGATAGAGATGAGTTGTGTATGTGTTTTGACTGGCTTACAACATACAGCTCTAACCCATTACCCGACAGCTCACTGTGTGGACTAGAAACATCACAATATAACGATTATGAAACTAGGTTGGACGATTGAATATATTACACACATTTTTTTTTCAAAGTATTAAACTTTGATTTTGAATTTAATTATTTTATCTTCTCTTGATGTTATTAATATATGCATTATATATAGTTGTTTACTGGAGTTAATTAGATTTTTTTTGTTGTGTTATTTGTAAATGATTCTGCAGCAACTACATCAAAAATGGAAGTAAATTTAATGTTTTTTTTTGTGGTATGTGCTATAGTTTCTACAAAAACTATAGAAAAGCTTCTAAAAAAAATTTGCTTGGTAATTACCGACCGAATTGCGACTAAACTGATCAAAATTCTTTAATATCAATGGTCGATAAAAGGTTATCAAATGGTCGGTATTACTTTTGGAGATCAATAACCGACCAATAATTTTAAAAGATTTTGGTCGGTTTTTTGCGTAATTCTTTTAGTTATTATTTATCATTTTGTGATTATTTACCTACCTAATGCTTTTGGTCAGAAAATGATTGGAATATAGTTGGTAATTTTTTGTTGGTGGATGGTCTTCAAATGGTTGTTAACTAGCAACCATTCAAAGGCCGTATACCCACCTAATTATTTTGGTCGAAAAATTATCGAAATATACTCGATAAATTTTTGTTGGCAAAGGATCGGTAAATGATCGGTAATTTATTGACCGATTGATTTTCGTCAATAAAAAATTTAGCGACGAACAAAATTACGATCAATTATTTTGATCGGTGTATGGTCGCAAATTGGCATGCCGACCAAAAAATACCGAATTAGCAACCAAATAATTGGTCGGTTTTTGGTGAATTTTAGTAGTGGTGTGTGTATGTGTGTGTGTGTGTGTATATATATATATATTGCCATATATAAACATGTACACACACACTTCGACCTATATATACTACACACACACACACACACACACACACACACTTATACACATACTCACCTACATTGAATGTGTATATGCATCTTAGTAAACAATGGATTGCATTATAGACTATATGTGTAGATAAAAACATTATATACGTATATTGTCACCCATTGTACCATATATATAATAGTACATATACAAATACCACTACCCATAAATACACACATATATACCTCTATCTTTGTGATAAAGTTGAACATGAGAACAAATACAATGTCTAGTTGGTAGTCGTATATGATTTATTGCTACTAGGCCATATATAGTCTTTGTGATAAATTACTATTTCAATTTTTGCATTGTCCAAATCACTAATATTCGGGAATTGCATGAAAAATGTTGAGGTACCTTAAGACAACTATGAATTTTAGCTTAAGGTACTTAAAAACATTGAATACCAAACAATATGGGCATTGTTATAATGATTGGGAAAGTTGCATAGAAGACTCTAAAATAGAGATGTCAAACAGGTTATGTCGAGCTTACATGACCCTATTTTCTTACATCCCATGCGGACCATCATCTTGGGCCATGCCGACACAGTTTTGAAAACCATGTTGTGCCATCCTGACACACCTCTAAAAGATGGATGCTCGGCATGACTCATTGGCATGCATGCTACTTGGGTCATGTCAAGTTAAACCCAACTTCTCCCACCCATCAAACTACCCAATTCATTTCAAGCTAACCCTAGCATGGCTTGAACCCTTGCTTCTCTGGGTTAGTTATGGGCCTGCTTGTTAGATCACTTGAGTTATGCAATTTGGTTCCAAGGAAGTGGATACTACCTACATTTTGCTTCTACAAAATGTGATTTAATTTCACCTGGCACAATTTATGATAGGATTGAGTGAATTTTGTCTGGCTGAAAAGGGTAACTTCTTGATACAATATATTTTTTGCCAGAAAAATTATTATCTTGGTTTTGTTATTAAATTTGGATACATGTATGAAAAATGTATTAGATAATTTAAAATTGTGATTGATTTTATTTTGAATAACTAGTTGATACATCTACTTTTTATAAAAAAATACAAGTGATTAATGGAAAATCTATAATGATTTAATATCAGATAAATTATAATATTAAGATAATTATTTTAAGTGTTGAACATTTTTGTTTTGTAAATTAAAAAAAAATCATAAAAAATTAGGAAATTGAGTTTGATAAACATTGACTCTTTAATAATGTATTTTCAAATGTATTCTTTTAAAAGTAACTATTTAAAAATTAGATGTACCATTCTAAAAAAAATTACAAGAATAAGAAACCATTTAAAAAATTGCATGCTCATCGATCACTTATATTTAAAAAAAACATAAAATGTAGTTATAACTTATATATAGAAAAAAATTTAACATATTTATATAAACAAAATAGATTTTCATGCCTAAAAATATATATATATTTTTTTGGCGGCACAAAAAGTAAATATTTTCATTTTATAGTATGAAAACATAATTTTACCTCATATGTATATCTTTGAAAAAAAGGCATGAATTTTGATTTTACTAAAAACATGTAAAACATTTGGTATTTTTTAAATTATTTTTTACATATAAATATAGACAAAACCTTATTTCCCAAAATACCCATACATTCTATAAAACCTATTTTAATTTGATCATTGTGGGCGTTATTCATATCATATATGGTAGAGAACCCCAATAAAATGATATTATAGAAATTGTTTGGTTTGCTTTAAAAACTTATCCATAATTTTGTCTAAAAAAAAATTCTCTATGATAAAATTATACTGAATGCAGTGAACCTTTGAGAAGCATCATACCCTTTTGGAGAAGCTGATTATATTGTATATATCCAAGAAAACCACAAGTGATGATGGTCTAGAAAAAATCTTCGAGAATACCTAGTTCATCGACAATGTAGACCTTGACTATGCAAAGCTCATGACAACATTAGAAATAATACAAGTTACTAGAAGTTCAGTAGTTAAGGAGTTCAGCTCAATGAGAAGATCTCAGAATGGAGCGGGACATGTAGTTGTATTTGTTGGAACCATTTTATAATGAAAGTTATTTTTGATTCTTTTGATTGATAGTTGAATTTTTTTTTCTTTTGAATTATAATGAGTTGAGATTGTATCTAAAATTGATATACATACATCATTTATTCTATATACTAAATGATTTAGTGCATAGAGTTTGACTTGGATACAAAAAATTAAATTATCAATTCTTATAGAGTATAAGTTTACTATTCACAATATAGCTGTAGTTGAACACTCTATCAATATGATTATACCATATGATTTCAATAGGGTTTATCTTGACGATAGAAAATGATGAAATTTTAACTTATTAGTATAATTATGTATATTGAATGAGACCACAATGGTGTAATTATTTTATACTTATATGTAAAATAAAAATACACCATCATTATGATAAATATTATTTCTCTCAATCTTGAGATAATTAATAAATATAAAACATGTTAATAGTTATCTTGATTCAAAAAAAAAGTGAAATTTATAAATAGATTAATAAATTCAGTAAATTAGATAGCTCTATCAATTATATGATAAATATTAATTATTGATGAAATTCTAGTCCTATAAAATAGATAGATAATACCACCACCACCACCTTGAGAATACTTATAAGTTTTGATATTACCATACCATACAAAATTGATCTTGATTTAGCATATCGAATAAGTTATGTAGAAGTTCTCAAGATAAATTAAAAGAGTTATTTTGACTAAGTGAGAGAGTGAAATTATAATTTTATAGTAATATGAATTATAATATATATAATTTACATTGGCAGCTCAAAATCTTATTTTAGCCATAATTTCTTTCGTAGCTTAATCTTGTAACATAAGAAATGTTTAAAATTGCAATTAAAGATTTAATTAATTTATTTAGAGTATACATGTATAAATGTAGGAATATTAATTTTATTGAAATTATATTGATTAATTTTTTTTAATTAATATAAATTAAAATCATATTAGTTATTTGATTATATATATGTATATATAAAGATAATAACTGTCATCTTTAAAATATAATTTGATTAAAAAAAGCAGATATGTCACATTGCTTTATAAAAGGGATGTGATGTGTGCATTACTTTGTTTTATTTTTGTTTAGGATTTATTGGGAATTAGATGCACATGTCAGATTGTTATACATCTTCCTCGTGATGGTGGAACATGTGACACAAGAGATAAGTCTAAAAAACTCTAACATCAAGAACAATAAAGGAGCTTCTTAATCTATCATACTCCAATCATTGTCCTAGAAGAAGAAAACATAAAACAAATCAATTTACATTCAATACATACAAATTAATTTAAAACACCAACAATGGTATCAAAACCAAGTATGTTATATTACATGTAAATAAATTATAATAGAGGCATTTTAACTATTGTTAAGTGAACAAAACCACCTAACTGTTTAGGTCCTTGGATCTTCATTTGGATGCATTTGTGTGCATTTGGATGCATTTGGTTTATTGATGCATGTTAATTTTGGGATTGTAATTTTATGTTTGCTTTTGTGTGATTTTTGTAATTAGGGGCAAACTTATAATTTATTTTCATATGTATATTTGATGATTTTGTGAACTTCTTTTGAGGAGGCATAGGCTTTTGTAACTAAGAAGAATGGTGACCATGGTGGAGCCTATAGTGGTGAATGACAAATATAGTATAGTTTGTAGTAGTGAATGGTGACTATGGTGGAGCTTGTAGTAGTGAACACCAATAATGGTGGAGTCTATAGTGGTGAATGATGACTATGGAGAAGTCTGCAATGGTGAACGATGAACTCAATGGATATTGCAATGGCTAACATCAATTATAGTGGAGCTTGTAGTAGAAAATGATGATCATGGTGGACATTGCAATGTCAGATAGTGATTATCATGGAGTATATAGTGGCTAACGCTGGCCAAGTTCTTGATGATGAAAACCAAGTGTGGAGATAATGACAAATAATTTTTTGTTTCTAGTTTCGAGGGTGCTCCCCCCGAGTCCCTACAACCTAACAAAATAAGATTGAACCTCATTGGGTTATTACTACCCCAAAACTCAGGCTTCCTTAATAAAATTCATTGGTTAATATGGTTTAAAAACAAAATAGCTAGGTTATAGAACCTAGAAGTTATGTGATGGTTTGGTCATCACATAGTTATGGCATAAATACATATTATGTCATGTTCTAGTGGTATGTGAACATGCGAATGATGGCATATATATTGGTATGTGAATGTGTGTGTGATCGATGTATGTGATAACTAGTATAATGGTTGTGTGCAAATAATAAATATTTCACTAAAGCTCATACATACAAGTATTCAAATTATTTTGATAAGTTTTGTAATATTATCAAAATAATGTTTTGTAATATTATCAAAACAAATATCTCTCTAAATATATATAGTGAAATATATATTGTATCCAAGCAAATTATTATTGTGTGCAAATAATTACAAAACATTATTTTGATAAGGAAAAATAAATTAAAATTTATATTTTAACATAAATATTTTTTGAAAGGAATTGGTAATTTAATTTTTTTTTAACCTTAAATCTTCCAAATACCTAAGTGGGCTAAAGAATTCATCAAGAATGAATCTCATTGTTTCCATTACTAGTTTAGGAATAAAATAAGTCATTTAGCATATTAGTATTAATACCTCCTCCTATCAAATTGATTGACTTGTAGGTGTACTTAACACAGACTACAGTGAGATAATTCATTTAAGAATAATTAATCTGAAATTATGTAATGGAATAAACTTAATTGTCAATAATGACATCCTCTTTATTTACTACTATTATTTAGAGCATCCCCAACCACATTCAACAAAATAACTAGTTAAAATATATTTAAATATTCAATTTAATATTTTAGCTAGCAACTCTTCAAAATTTACTCCAACCAAGCTCAGCAAAATAGATTAATATTTTAACTAACTTTAACTAATTTTCAAAAATATAATAAAAAATAACATAATTTAAAACAGTAAAATTGTCTTGATGAATATGTGTTGTGCCATGTCATCAAATTTAAAACAGTGAAATAAAAATAAATAAATCTAAACATTCATTCATAATTTTAATCTAGATTAATAACACAAGTTGCAAGTCGATGAATAGGAAAAAACTTCATTTTCTTTGCTATGATTTCTATCTGGAGGCGCTTAAAATATTAAGCTTGAGTCAGAGGTAGGACACTTGTATCGATACACATTATTTTTTGTTCCTCCTTCTTTTTCTCGAGTTGTACATTATCTTGTTCAATAACCATATTCTCTTGTTTAATAACTAAATTTTCTTGTTCGACAACCACCATTTTTTCCATGAAAGTTACTTTCTTCTCCGCCATCTTCTTTTTTTCTTCCTTCATTTCTTCAAACAAATTAATGAAATAAGATGAACTTGAATTATTATCTTCAGATAGTTTGTTTTTTGACTTTTTTACCCACTTTTTGGCAGCCTTCCTTCTAATTGGCCTCTCCAAGCTTGCATTGTCGTCTTCTATGTTTACCGATTCTAGTGTTGAAAGATTAGAGCTGCTAGGAGTTGCACCACTTTTTGTTTTTTGTTTCTTTGACTGAAAATCCTCCATCCATTTTGGGGTCTACCACGACTCATTCCAACAATGTTCAAATGAAAAAGATGATTTATAAATTTCCTTGTACACTTTCTTTGCATCACGGACTTGAAATTTGTACATTATGCTGCATATCTAAAATAAAAATTGTACAATTATATTATGTATCATAATAATATTATCACACTTGTAATTAAAATACATTCATACATTGTCTTTCTTAGTCAGTCCACTTTGATTCAACCTTTCAATTTGGTCAAAACAACCACAAAATTTATTGGTGGCTAGTTGAATTGAAGACCAACGATTCATCAAAGAAACTTGATTTCGATTACAATCTGACTCAGGTTTGTATTTGTTGAGGTACTCCCAAACCCTTAGCTAATACCCTTTAGATTTTTGCTCATTCCCATGTGCGGCATCCACACTAGTATTCAGCCAACCCGATATTTAAACTAAGTCCTCCTCAATTGAAAAGTTGTGTCTCGATACTTTTTGGTGGTTGATTTTTTTTGAGGTGATATTGGTGAAGACTGAGTTATTTATTCTATGAATTAAGTGCTAAACTCACTTACGTTTGTTGCCTCATTTAATAGATTGGTAAAGTAATATCCATATTCATCCAACAAAGTATCTACATTGTTGATGAAAAAAGATGAATTGGGGTTAACTACATAAAAGTAATATTTATTTACATGAATAAAAAGAATTAACATCAAATCCAACTAGGGGGCTTAAAGTAATAATCTTGAAACAAGTTACCTAATGTAGTCTTAAAGGTGAACAACATTGGGTTTTCATAATAGTAATATTATAAAAATAATTTAAAATACCAAAAAAATGATGAAAAACAAATTAAAATTATACAATAACCAAAAGCATTACCAAAATTACTACGAATAACAAAAAACAAGCACACTGCAAGAATTTCTATATGCAATTTGTTTAACTACCAAAGAATGGTAGATCACTTAGTTTTAATAAAATGTGACTTATTCTTCATTAGAATATAGGTTATATTAATAATAGTACATATTATTAATTTTCAAATGAGTTCAAATAAAAAACAGAATTTATCAAAATATTTAAGCAATTCTGAATTTAATAACTACATATCCATTATTCTAAATATCCAAGAACAAAAAAAAACAGAATTTATCAAAACAGAAATTATCAATAAGTCATTTCTATGCACAATTCTAAATCCAATAACTAAAAATACATTATTAACACGTAACATGTAATCAAATCACCATCTACAAAGAAGTTTATGGAACTAGTTACTGGATTATTATCAACTAGTTTATAAACTAAAAATAGAAATTATCAACAAGTTTATGTAAAAAAATTAGATGAAGCTCTTTTGTTTTGAAATTAACAACAAAAAAACAAATAGTTATTGGAGTATGTCCAACCATCCCATATATAGTATTTGTTACAGGAATAGTGATATGGTTGTTGAAATAGGGAAGAATGAGAGGAAGATGGAAAATGAGGATTTTGCAAATATTTTTATGCCAATAAAAATTCAGACACATGATTCGTCATGTTTCCAAGCATCTTTGATGAATCAGCTATGTTCAACAATACCGGAGGTGTGAAGCAAAGGTTTTTGTTGCTGCCGGATCCAGATGGGGAAGGAGACTCTAGGGGCTTTCCTCCTTTTTCTTTTTCACTAATGACCACAACTCCTACAACAACGAAAGATCTCAATTGACTGGCTTAAGCCGATGAACCAGCTTCTACCATTGACGAGCTAATTCGGATGCTGATCTTCCCCAAGAGGTCACATCGAGGAAAAGGTTTGATAGATCATTTTCCATATGCAGTGGTGAAGGAGCGAATAAGTGATAGCTCATGCAAATAATATTGAAAGTGTATGTTAATGATGCAGACGAAGGGAACCAGTGGTAAGGCTCTCAAAGGCAGACGCCATGGAACCAACGGTAAGCCCTCTAAGGCATCGCTGGAAGTAGTGGTTATCGAACATTTGCCAAGAATTTTGTAGTGAAGAATCGATTTGCTGAGGGATAAATACTCGCTATATTTGTTAAGTGAGAAGCCGAGGGGGCAAAAATGTGAGCGAGATAGCGAGCGCGTTGGAGTCCTAATTTTCTAACCACACTCTAAAAAATATTGATAATAGTATTTTTAACGAGCCCATTGGAGATGCTCTTATAAGACCAAAACAAAGTCACCTATTTAATCTTATTTGGTATAGCCAATTTCTTGGACAACAAGATTAAAAGGAATTAGCATGTCTAAAAAAATGATGGATAATATACATCCTCCCATCAAGATATGATGTTCATGATGTATCAGATTAATGATAAATTTACTCAAAAATTATTAGAAGGAACTAATACTTGAAATAACATTCAAAATGAATAAATAATGAATTCATTAGTCAAGATGTAATTTTTTCAAGAAAATAACTTTTAATCTACTCATAATTATTATCAAAGAAAATAAACTCAATGAACCTAATTACATAGATTGGTAAAGCAACTGCGATATTATTATGAATGCTAAGAACTATAAGTTTGTACTCATAAATATTTTTCTGAATAAACTAATTAAGGGGCAAGCAGATAGAAAGGCAAGTCTTTTGAGAAATGGGTAAAAGCTGATGAAATATTAAAGTATTATATTTTGCTTCTATATCAGATACAACAGTATCAATCCATGACTACTACCTATTATATGATGTCTAATCTCAAAAAAAATATTTGAGAATTATAATCATTTTGCTAGATAAAAAGCCATGAGGGATATGATGAATACTATAATTATTGAAAACAACCCGGTAGGGGATCATGTTCAAAAAATGATTGGCCTTCTAAGTGAAATAGAGATCCTTGGAGCTAAAATTGATGTGGATTTTCCATTTGATATCATTCTCTAGTCATGGTCATATTTATATAAGTAAGTTTGCCAAAATTATATTATGAATAAACTTGATTGGATATTAACAAAATTGCTTAAAGAATTGGTATTGATTGAGAGTCTTATCAGGTAACCATCTCATGGTCTTGTTGCTGAAAAGATTTATTCTAAACTGAAAGGAAATTAAAAAAAGAAATTTTAGAAACATGTTTACATTCTCTAGTTAGCTCCTAAGTCACAAGTTAGAGGGAAAAATCCAAAGGGTAAATATTTTTTTTTGAAATCAGTCAGAATACTAGAAAAAGTAATGTTTCATTAATCTCAATAAGGTAAAGAATCAAGAAAATCTCATTTACTAGTGGTTTAAACATATTTAATAGTAGTATCTACTGATACCTAGTGTGCAGATATGAGAGCCCCTAATAAAATTTGCAATTCTTTATAGTAGTTTTAGGTAATTAGACAATTAAGTGATGATGAGATTGATCTTCATATAAATAATACTATAAAGGTGGTGGTGATTATAATGAGAGATTACTATCATTATTTTAGAGAGATACAATTTTAATTTTAAAAGATTGTACCTTTCATTAGAAGAAACTTAATTTCTATTTCAAGTTTGGTTAAGGATGCATATTCATTTTTATTCAATAATTTTATAATGATCTATTTGAATAAAAGATTTATCTATTCTACTTCATTAAAATATAATCTTTATATTTTTAATCATATCTCTCTTTCACTATCACGACATGAATTAAATAATATTATTGTCTTGCCATGTAAGAGAAAACAACCTTCCTAATTAAACAAAATCTATCTTTGGCACTTGCACATGGATCTTATAAATCTAAAATGGATCATAAGACTAGTTAATGATAGACCTTTGGGTCCATTATATAGGAAACACTTTCAACCTATGAATCCTACTTTGAAGAAAATTCAAGTAATATGGGATAGAAATAAAAAAATATCTTAATAAATATCTCAAGAAATTATAATTTAATTATGGTGGCAAGTACCTTTTGGAAGAGATTCAGGACTACTTATTAGATCATGATATTATATCTCAATTGTCTATGCTTGGTGTTCCATAATAGAATATTGGTATAAAAAAGAAATAAAATACTTTTAGACATGATGAGATCAATGATAAGTTATTAAGATATACAAGATTTTTTTGAGGATATGCATTATAAATAGTAGTTAATGTTTTCTAAATTTGGTCAAATCTAAGTAGTATCAACTACTCTAATGGAATTGTGTACTAGGCTTAAGCATAGTTTAAAACATTTATAAATGGGGTTTGCTAGTACATGTGTTGAAGGGGAAAACATAAAAATTGGAACCAAGAATAAAAGTTTGTTTTTTCTTGGGATATCATAGAGAAAACAAA
Organism: Sapria himalayana; assembly: GCA_029783825.1. Classification (NCBI taxonomy): domain Eukaryota; kingdom Viridiplantae; phylum Streptophyta; class Magnoliopsida; order Malpighiales; family Rafflesiaceae; genus Sapria; species Sapria himalayana. The sequence continues at coordinate 392,513 of JAREIK010004728.1, read as the reverse complement.
TATAATTTTTTTATAGTCCAAGGGATTAAAAAATCATTATTAATACTAATGCCTAATTCCTAGAAGAATGTTATATAACAAAATTATCTAGAAGAATTGAAAGGAGATAAATCAACTGAAACTCTTTTAACATTGGTGATATACTAATATACACCATAAGGTAATATTCCAAATATCTTATTGCCTCATCATAATTGGAGGATTGTTATGGATGATGTTGATGATGAACCTTATAAACATATCATTTGCATGCCGATTGAAAATCTAGAGGGTGATAATCATAACGATTTACATGAATTAGCATATGCACAATGCACCACTCAATATATAATTGAAGGGAATGTCTCATCATAGTGGGAGGGGTTATTCATTAATCAACGTGGTATATACTATTGGGGGAGTCTTATAGCAATATCCTTAATGAGATAGATATTGATCCAAGTAACAATGATAGTACTTAAAGATAAAAATGTAGAACTTTGGCAAAAACTCTAAAATCAGAGATGTAGTCTATACACTTCAATCATGTATGGTATCTTTTGCAACCACCTAAAGAGATAAAACCCATAAAGTATAGGTAAATCTATAAGAAAAAAAGAAGAATAGATATTAATATTGTAATTAATATGGCTAGACTTGTTACAAAAAGATTTACATTGAATGAAAAAATCAATTATGAGGAAACCTCTATGCAAGTAGTAATGTTGAAGTCTATCCAACTATCTTATCCATTACAACTCATTATAACTATGAGATTTAGTAAATGGATGTAAAGATTATATTTTTAAATGGACATATTGAAGAGTGAATCTATATGATATAGATTAGATGCCAACTAATACCTAGAAATGTATACGACACATTGGTATTCAATAGTTAATTGTGTTGTTTAATGAAATTATGATATTAAAAAAAATGTCGCACTCTTGGAGAGACCTTTTTGTGGTGCTCATATATAAAAATATTGGTAATATTCAAGATTTTTAAAATTTTAGAGTAATAAATTAAAAGAGTCATACAAAAAATATTTTGTATAGAATAATTAAATTGAGAATTAGAAGTTTAACCACTATATTTGATAATCAATCTGGTTTATATTGGGTAGTTCCACAACTAATATTGTTTTCTAAATTGGAAAAATTACAAAAAAAAAAATTAAAAATAAAGAGCCATTGCCATAGGCAAAATAAGACCTTCCCATGTATAATGTAAAAACATAAAATGAGAAAGCCAATTTTGAACAAAATTAAATAAGTAGATGAAACAACACCTTTAGTATAAGTATGATTGTTTCATGTTCTATCACGAGATTTACAATAACAAGCCTAAAGTTTTAAATTCAAACAACACGTTAGGTTTTGAAGAATCATTGCCACCTAAAATTTATGATAATTTGCAATATCCTTAAATAAGGAAAGCATCGATAAAGGAAAATGTTTTTCCGCCTATTATTGGATATAGATGCTAAAACCATTATTGAAACTTAGAAAATAATGATCATGCTTCTATTGTGGCCATTTTCTTAATATGAGAATTAGTTGATAATAGTAGAGACCTACCCACTCATTGTCACCAACAACATGGAAGTCTAGTTGAAAGAGGCTAGATGTGCTCACCCTGAGCTATATATCATCCAAGGGATAGTTTTGTGTTGAATTTGAGAAGAAGAGTTGGAGGACAAAAAAGACTATTTATACTAATATCTTCTATCCATTTTTGAAAGAATTAGAAAAATCAGCTTGGGCAAAAACAACTTATAAGATACATCTATTGAGAAAGACTTTGTATAATATTTCAATCAATTTAGAGAAGACACTATAGAGTTCTTCAAAAGTTGACTAAGTGGGATGTAGAAGAAAAAAAATCTTTTTTGCTATCTTAAAATTATTAAGGTTGTATATAACAATATTATACAAGTATTCTCTTTGTAGGAGGAATATCAAATGAATTAACAATTATAGAAGTGTTATTCCAAAAATTTTCTTTTAGTTAATATCTCTTTACTTTGATTCTAAATGAGTGGACAATACATCTTCAAGGAGAGGTATCTTGGTGTATGTTATTCGTAGAAGATATTGTCTTAGAGGTTGTTTGATAACGGGCTTATAATATTCAAACCATTAAAAATTAAAATTTTTAATGGTTTGAATTTTAAGTGAGTTTGATAAAAAATATTAGGAACTGAAAATTTAAAATTTTACGTGAAAATTCATTGAAAATTTCAATTAGGTAGAGGCATAGTTAATATTGAGGGCTGCACATTTTTAACAATTTTTTTTTTAAATTAATAATTTATTTTTTTTTATTTTTTTTTATTTTTTCATTCATGTTACAGTTCAGTTTGTGAATCTATCTTCTCATTCTCCTTTCTTCATCACCACAAACCCTAGCCAACCCTCTTCATGATTAATTTGAGAGAGAAAATAACAAATGAATTAATTGTTCATTAATTTTTATTTTTATATTAAAAATTTGGATAATTTTAAAAAATTTAGATTGTATTGGTTATTTTTTAAATAATTTTATTTCTTTTTTGGATTTATAATTTATTTAAGGATATATTCTTAGGCATTTTATTTTTTTAATAATTAATAATTGTAATGAAAAAAAAATTCATTAAAAATTTTATTTATGTTATATAATATGTAATGCAATGATAATAAGAGTAAATATGTAAAATATATCAATTTTAGCTTTCAACATTTACAGTTATTAAATAATATATTTATATTTAGAATTTAATTAATAGTAATTTATCAAATAATTTTTCAATACAAATTTAATACTTATAAAATTCAGCTTTAATTTTTCCACACTTATTTTTCAGTACATAATTTTATAGTTTTATCAAATGGGTCTTTAATCAATAAAATAAATGAAAGTTAAAAAATCTAAAAAGTAGCACAAGGGAAACAAAATTCAATTGAGATCAATGATGGATGATTCTTTTTGACATTTAGGATCAAGAATTTAAAATAATAGTGAAATTTTAAAAATATTAGCATTTAATTAATAATGATTGATTGAAATGGAGGATATTTCCATGAGTCATATATGACAGAAGAATATCTTCTACATAAAATAAAAAGTATTATAAGATAATCATTAGACTAATCTAGAGGTGTCAACCAGGTCAGGCCGGCCCAGCCCGACATGGGAAAATCCCGTGCCTGAGCCCATGCCGTGCCCGGTTAAGGCATTAGCTGTGCCATGTCATGCCTGACCCGGCATGTTTTGGTGCCCGTGGCACAGCACACCGTCACGAGTTCGTCACGTGCCCCCCTTGCTTCGCCCCTCCCGCAAAAAAGACCATGGTTCGGGTCTGATTGGACTCGACCCGCGGTCCCATGAGCCTACACAATCCCGCCCCCCCTCCCCCCCCAACGGGCAAAAAAAAATTAAAAAAAAAATTATATTTCAGCCGTTGGATCTTGCCTCCAACGGAGGGGGCAGAATCCAACGGGCCTCATGATTTTGCCCCCTAAAAAATTCAAAAAAAATGATTTTTTTTTAAAAAAATATTTTCTTTAATCTATAAATTCCACCCCCCTCTCTATAATATTTATGTTCTTTATAAATATTTTTTCTCTCAAAAATCTTGCTCTTCTCTCTCGGGACTCGGGATTTCGGCATTCGGCTTGGATTTTTGGGAATATCAACTTGAGTTTTAAATTTTGAGCTTGATTGTGGTGCACCGTGCATGTGACCGACCTCATTGCTTTTACCGGGTAATTTATTTTAATTTTTTTTACTCTCTCTCTCTCTCTCTCGAGTTTCTCTCTCTAGACCAAAAATAAAAAATTTTAAAGTCAGTCATCTAGTCTCTAAATAACTATTCTAATTAACAAAAATCCTAAAAAATTGACAAATACTAATTAAATATATTTAAATTTAGAAAATAAAAATATTACACAGAGGTTTGAGGCTGTTGAAACTTTGGTTTCTCCAGTTGTCTCAACCCAAACTTCTAAAAAACAAAAAACTAGGAGGACTTCTGTAGTTTGGACTCATTTTAATATAATAAAATAAAAAAAATATTAGGGGTAAGGAAGAAGAAATGACACAATGTAAATATTGTATGAGACTTTTAACATGTAAGAGCTCATTTGGGATTGGACACCTTAAGAGGCATGCTGAATTATGTACCAAAAAACATGATCCATTAGATCCTAGGCAAACCCAACTTGGCACTGCATTTTTTGTGACTGGATCGAGTTCAGTCTCAAAGTTTACTTCCTTCATATACTTCAGCGAGTTGAGTAGGGACGGCATGACCAGACTTATCACATTGATGGGTCATCAGATCAGATTTTCGGAAGATCCAAGAGTAATGCGCATAATACAGACATATTTTCAGCCTGCTTATCGTAGGATTCCTAGGTCTACATCTAAGAATGACATACTAAAAATATATAAGTTAGAAAAAAAAATAATTAATGAATTTATGGTATATAATGGAGTGGTGTCCGTGATGTCCGATATCTGGACAAGTCACGATGAATCATCTTATGCATGTATCACCAGTCACTATGTAGATTCTAACTGGACTATGAATAAAAAAAATTTAGGATTCTCTGAGATTCTTCATCCTCATGATGGCCCGACCATTTTTGAGTGTATGATGAAAATCTTTAGGGAAAATAAAATTCAAAATAAAATTTTTACTTTCACATTCGATAACACATCTAATAATGGAGTAGCAATTAACATGCCTGTCAGTAATATTAGATACGCACTATTATGAGAGATTTTTCATGTCAGATGCATGTGTCACGTGATTAAACTGATTGTTCAAGCTTGTATGAAGGTGTGTTCCCCCGCGTTGGGTAATATACGTAATGCACTAAAATATATTCGCACTCCTTACAGACAACAAGAGTTTGGTAGTCTTTGTTTGTCTGTGAATCTTAAGAAGAAGAAATTTCAATCGAATGTGAGACATTGTTAGAATCACACGTACCTGATGTTGGAATCATGTGTTGGATACGAACACGTGATATCTGACTACGTCAATAGTAAGAGTGACGAACTTATTATTGACGACATTGACTAGGCTTCAAAAATTTCATTTATAAAATTACTAAAGATTTTTTATGACACGACCAACATGTGTTCGTCGGTTTATATGCTCACGACTTGTATTGCACTCCGGTGCATATGCAACATTAGTAGCATGTTAAGGAAGTATCGAGCTGACCCGACACTTAGCCATATGGTTGTAGAGATGAAAATAAAGTACTTAAAGTACTGGCCCACCGTTTCATCTCTTTATTATCTCGCCGCATGCATGGACCCTAGGGTTAATGTGGAAGGGGTAAAAAACACTCTGACTTACATTTCTTCGTGCATGAACCTATAAGAGCCACATGAATGGTTTATTCACGAGAAGTTGACCGACATGCTCACATACTACGATACTATGTATGGTGGTGGTAGTAGTGATACAATGATTACGGACATTGATACCTTGTTCGGAGATGACAATTTTTTCATTCAGCTAGCGAGGAGGAAACGTAGGGGTGGACCATCACATAGGAGCGAGCTTTCTCGGTACTTAGATACCGATTACTACTCAATCCTATCACATTTTGATACTAAGAATCTTGATATATTATAGTGGTGGAAATCATATGAGTCCACCTTTCCTGTACTATCTAGGATGACACATAATCTACTGACTCATCCGGTGTCGAGCGTAGCATCAGAGTCTACTTTTTCTGTTGTAGTGAATATGATTTTGGATAGGAGATTGAGATTACGTCCAGATATTGTTGATGCATTGGCTTGTTTGAAGGATTGGGAGGATTTGAGGTTTAGTATTCATGATCGTGCTGAAGCTGGGACTGAGACTGCAGCCGCATCCACTACGATAGCGGAGGAGTTGATTGCTGATGATGATGATCCATATGATACTGATCTTGATGTTGCGGCTGATGATGCTCATGATAGGCACGATTGATGATGATCTACTATTTTTTGATTTTGATATTTTATTTTTTATTGATTGTATGCTTTATTTATATGTTACGTTGAAACTTTAATTTGTTTGGTTCGGACCTTCGGTATCTAATGGCTGTTTGGTAATTTTTCATTTGGGTTGCTTATGTTTTTATTTACTTTTTAATTTTTTTTAACATAATTTATTGATTTATTTATTTTTTGTTTTAATTTTTCATTTAAAAATTTATAACTCTATTATATAATTCTAATAAATTCTAAACTAATTTTATAATATATTATAAAAAAAAATTTAACTTTGTAATTTTAATAAATTTTAACAATTTTCATATTATAACTATATAATATTATACATTATTTATAATTTTATATATAATTTAATAATTTATATAATTAAAATAAAAAATAAAACAAAATAATTAATATAATTTAAATTTTTTTGCCTGGCCCGCACGGTCTGGCCGGGCTCGACTTTTTTAACCGTGCCTGGCCAAGCACAACACCGTATAGTAACCGTGACGGGCCTGGCCCGGCACGAAAGCATGCCCGTGCTCAAAAAAAATGGGCCGGCCCGGCCCGTTTGACACCTTTAGACTAATTATGGTTTTTATGATATTAATTAGATGATCATAGTAGACATGTGTATGGATGAATGTGTGAAAAAACTTGTAATCTTAAAAGTAAAAATAATAAAATTAAAACTTATTTAATGTATCACACCAATATGGATAAAATTAGAGAGACAACTCAATTTGTTTGGACATGTGAAGAGGAGATCATGATCAACTCTAATTAAAAAATAAATTTGGAAAATTATTGGGAATGTATCTTGATGATCATGATCAACTCACAATATTAGCAGATAATTTTTTTCATGAAATTCAATGATTTTTAATTAATTTTCCTTGACTCCAAATTCCCAAACATGTTTGATGAAGTTGGTGTTATTTATGTTTTTGATATATAAAAAAATAAATAAATAAATAAATAAATAAATATATATATATATATATATATATATGCTATATTTTTGATTATATTTGATAATATTTGATATTAAAAGCATCAATTTTAATCAATAACCTACAAGAATGACCACCAGGCTTGCCTAAGGCAGCGCAGCTTATTTTTCTAAATAAGTATATGAATAGATTATTAATTATTCTGTTCATATATAATTTGCACATCCACTCATTTTAGGTAATGCATCAATTACACTCGATAATTAATTTGAATACATAATTCTATCCTCTAATCTTTAATATTTCAAGAATACGAAATAATGTAGTACTAAATATGTGTACTTTTGACATGATAAGGATCATACTCATCACAATTAAATTAATATACATTTTCTCTTTAATCCCACTGTGAAAGTCATAAAATTAGAAATAATTTGCAGAGCTACCACTATCATATGAGTTTGTTCTACCTACACGTGTCCTATGACATATATGTCATTGTCTGTCATGACTAACACACAACTCCTATACTATGCTGAGAAAAGTCATGGTGCTAAGAATGATTATAATTTTGATATTTTATCATTCAAGCATAAAGTCACAGCATTGGAAATACCACAACTAGGGTAAATACTCTCCAAAACAAAAAGCCATGGAGAAAAATATTACCACAACTCAGAAATCTTAGTATTTTGACTTTGTAATAAATAAGTCATGATGCTAATTGCACTAGTAGAATACTTGGCTACCATGATATGAAAATAAACTTATGCTTATGAAAGCATTTAAGATGATGTGGTTATGATTCTAAAAAAATATAATAATTATAAAAATTGTATTGATAGTTAAATGAATATGTTAATTCAATGATAGAATCGTGATGTAAAATAATTATCACAATTAATTTTGTAGAGATATGACCAAAAAAAGATATTACAATTACTTAATAAGAAAAGTATACTCAGGTTGTGATAAAGAAAATATCATTATTCTATCATTTCTCTCAGCTTTAAGCCTTTGCTCCATTAAGTCTAGTAATTTCATTCAAAATAATTATAATTTCACTAATATTCATCAAAATCTTTTAAAATAAATATTTAATATAATCTCTCTAATAAAAGCTCAATACATACAAATTACAAACATAACAATAAATATATGCTAATTCATTCCAAAAAGTTAGTAAATACATACTAATTCGCCCAAAGATTGAGGAAGATTCATTGCTTGGGGACAAGCATCCTCAAGCAATGAATCTTCCTTTATCTTTGAAACATATCATAAACATCAATATAATAAGAAGAAATATCGTGCAACATCATCAAGAAAAACAAACATACATCTCAACGTGGAGAAGGATTATCATAGATGTGGAGAGTCACAATGATCAAAATCATAAAATAAAAGCTTTACTTTAGAGGGCTCAAATGAAAGCATGAATGGAGAAGGCCTTTTAGAATCATTTTATTTCTTGATACCTATTCCATTATCTCGACAATCACAATATACAAAATATCTTGTCATCTTTCAATGAAGTTCAGTGAATCTTTAAACAAAACATGAGTAAAGTATATCAGCTTCTAGTTCTCACTATATTTTTCTAAATCAGTAATCTACTATTTCTATTTATCATCCATGTTTTCCTTCATTATTTTATCTCATCCTTCAACCATTTTATGCCACTAACTTGCAACAAAGTCATGGAGTTTCCCAAATGATTTAGTGTTATTCAACACTATAATCTCTATTTGTTTTATCACCTCTTTCAAAATATTCATAACATGATCTTCAACTTTTTTTGAGTTATCATCAACATACGTCCTTTCTTGTTAAAATGTATCTCCCACAATGTATCTCTTCTCTCAGCATTAGCTTTGCCTTTCTATCTTTTATTTTCATATACTTTTCTCACTTATTATCTCTTTTCTCTAATTCCCCACTAGGGAACTATGCTATGCATAGACTTTATCTCCTCCTTCAAGCACAAATCAGTATAATTGGTCTCTAATTTTATCATTTTCAGAATATTAAAGACTTCTTCCAAGGTACATTTTTACCTAATTGAGTAGTAACTGAGTTAGAGAGGCAATTCCTAATCATGTTGTTTTCTGCTTCTTTCCATTTCTTTTCCATTAGCTTTGGGTAAGGATTGTACCTTTTGTCTAACTTTGTTTGATTCTTCCCCTTCAATAATCTCATTTTTCTTTTTGCTTTCTTCTAACTATCTTTTCACACCCACCAATATTAGGAATGACGTATTTGGTCACTATTCTTCTTCTTCTTCATTCATTAGGACACTCTCAGCTTATTATAATATCATTATCAAATAGGGGTGAATTATTAGGCCACATAATTCACCCTCTTAAAAATATAAGATGGACTTCTCCAAATCCAAAATCATTCACACATGGATCTTTATATCTTTTCACTAGGACAAAAAGTAAGATTGTTTTACTATGCATGATAATGAATAGATAAAGAGTTAATTAAAATATAAAGCATAAGAAGTATAAGCAAACCTTGTTCTCTTTCATAAGTTCTATACACAGTTTCTAAATATACTTTTTGACTAACATCTCCATATCCCTCAACCATTCACCAATGTCTTGGCGATTATCTTGTACTTAAGTTACATCTTTATAGATTTGAAGGTCATATCATCCATAATCCCTTGCAATCAAAATACTTCATTGATAAACTTCCTATTGAAGCATACCAAAACTCCTCCTACATAGTATCTCTTATCTTGCAGGTCATCTAAATTGGAGTAAAACTTCATTACAATTGTTGAATTCCCCAATTACATGTGCATACATTGTCGGTCCCAATTTCTACCCTCTATTGATGCTTAAAATGGTAGAATAAGCTCTTTAAATCACCGTTCTCCTACCAAGCTCTTCTTGTCCAGCACGGAGGTCATTTATCACTTCATTTTTTTTAGAAAGAAAAATCAATCATGGCACTATGAATTTTGAACAAGTGTTGGTGATGGATTATATTTGTCACTTTCTTTTGGCCTTGCAACTCACCATAATTTCCTGTCTTCTTTTCCTAAACTTAAAAATCAATATTTCATTCTTCATCTTTGTTTGGATCTTCAAAAATTAGGATTAAGTAAATTTCATCAAAATGGAGAAGAATAATAGATAAATATGTTAACAAATAATAGGGTTAAGCTTTATATAAGAGTAGAGTTTAGTTGAGGCTAATGAAAAAAATACCATGATTTTTTGCATGATCATGACTTTTATTTAAAATTAAAAGTCATGCCTAGGTTTGAGTATTGTAATTCATTTGATTTAGAAGAAAGTTATGGTTAGATTTAAGTGCCATAACTCTCATTTGGGTGACTATAATATATAAATATTTGAGTGTTTGTGTATATGTAAAAAATTATTTTTACATTACATAATACAAAAATACTTGGGTTATCTTTTAAGCAGTGTTATAATTAATGTTCATAGCTATGCCTTCATTAAATCTCAAATTTGGACAATGATTTTAGTAGTCTAAATAAACTTATTAATATAGTATTTCTCTTCTGCTTGTAATCCTAGTTTCTCTTCTAGAATCAAGTCATCTTTTAGAATATCTCATCCGGTGTATTCTTCCTTTGATGCCAAGACTTTGGAAGAAGTTGTGGCATCATTGCCTTTTATCCCTTTTGATAATGTTGTGACTTGTAAAGCCATGTCATGTAGAATTGTTCTCTAGATCTTATTTGTCATGACTTTGAAAAAATGAATAACCTTTTCATTAAGTTTTTGTTCATCCATTGCATAGTTTTGACTCCTACTATAATTTTCTTTAATGATCTAGCATGTAAAATTGTGGCTTCTTTAGAAATCATGATTTTCTCTATTACAACTACTCCCTCTTCATTTACCTTCATATATTCTATCATTATTATTTCTACCTTGTCTTTATCTTCTAGTAAATTAAAAATTATTTGTGATATTTTTTTTACTTGTACTTCTTCAATAATTTCAATAAAATTTTCAATAATTTCTCCATGTTGTTGAATTGAGATGTTCATTATTTTTGCTTATTCATTCATATTTTTTGCAGTAACATGACTTGCATCCCTCATAAATCATGACTTTGTAAAATGTCAAGATTTCATATTAATCATCTTCATCATTGTCATATTCACTCTTTGAAAGTTTATATCTAATTCATTGTTTTCTCCATCTTCTTTAGGCCAACAATATTCTACAAAGTCCTTCCACATAAAATCTATGCTGTCTCTTGGAAGTTTATATGAGACTATATATTCTCCAATAAACTTTAACATCTTTATCTAAATTCTATAAGATTTTATAAAGTTGAACTTCATTTATTATTTGCCCACATGATATATGATTTTTTTCTTATTAATATGATCGACACCTATCTAGTGGCTAAGGATGACCATCCCAACATTAATATAATATATTGACATTCCTTCATATCTAGCACAATAAAATATACTAGAAAAATAAATTTACTAACCTTTATCAACACACCTTAAATAATGCTCCTTGAAATTTTGATTGAATGAATGACAATGTATAATAAGAGAGCGGTTAGAGCAATATTGCCCATATTCAATCATCCTATATGGATACTGATATCAAATTAATAATTGATCTCAAGTTAGACAATACATTTATGAAAGTATATTCCCTAATAATACATGAAATCATAAAATTTTCTAGATCCTTTAGTTTTCACATTAGTTTACGTTAGATAATAATACTTACTTTTCGATCATATTCACCATTTCATAAATCTCCAATTTATTTTTACTACTTAATAAATTGTTTATAATATTCACATAATTTAACATCTGAGATAAATCTTCGAGAAATAGATTATCAACTTTCAACTAACAGAAGATATTGAGCAATCTCTCTAATTTTTATCCAGCTTCTCTCTTATAAAATACTATGTAAAAGGAAAGTTAGGTGAGTTACATTTACCATTTACATAGTTTTTCTCTTGCACATCATTACAATCATTATTTCTAACAATCTACACCACCTTTCTTTCCACTTCTTTATTTTAGATAAACCTCAAATGACTTACTACACTTGAATAAATATGCTTGTACTGGTACTTAAATATGATCTCCAAAATATATGTATCCAATATAAAGACTTTTGAAATAGTTAGTTATCTTATTACTATTTTCTCCTAAGCATATTCAACTCTTTATCATATATTAATTAAAAAAATTGAATGGGAAGCACATCTCATATTACAAATGCATTGAATTTCATATTTATTGTAATTGATGAAATTTGAAAGATATTTTCTCACATGCCAAATGAAGGTTCTTATTCATCATTCAACCATAAAATTTCAAAAGTTAGATAAACTGGCAACCAATTGCACCTTGCTTAATATTATTTTGGAAGGTCCCCCTTATGTCCTTTCTCCTCAAAATTTAAGTAATCATTTCCTTATCATATTTGGTGTTATGTTGATTGATTCTAAGAAATATATGCCATTGGTTTAATATGAATCAAATGCTTCAATATTATGATCCAATATTTTGAAAATGTATCAAAAATTGATCAATTTATGCAATTTTTCTATTGTTAACTTATATGATTGTAGAAACATTTTCTAGCAAAGGTAGAATGCAAGTGATATTTTGTGGTTAATCAAGATAAAGATAGTTGATGTGTTATCTAATTTTTTTTTCTTTAAAAAATTATTTGACTTAAAACACTTATTGTAAAAGCTACTATTTGATGAAGTTCTTTGTTTTAGACAAAAAGAAAATGTTAGATTTTTGAAGAAGATTGTTTTAAGTACAAAATATTTTAAATTTTTGAAATAACATAAATGCAAAGAAATATGCATGAATACACAAATACTAATATATTATCTCTCATAAGAATTTTGAAATTAGATATACTTGGACAAAAATATTATTAAAATGATGAATCACTTGAGATGCTTTTGTATTGCATATATGTAATGAAAATCATACCTTGGTATGATTACAATTCATTTATCTAAGAGCAGTAGATATTAAGTTTAAGGTTGATCAAACACAATATTTCTTACTTTCAGAGGTTAAGGTTATCAAGACATTAACCTCGCATACTTCATACTAAAGCAGGAGCCATGTTCATTCGATACAGACTCAATGAAATGCAAAAGAAATAAAACTATTTTAGTGTAGAAAATGAATAGTGAATTTTCATCTAAAACATTTTAGATTGTAGTCAAATTCCTAAACTAATTATAAAATCTACAATGGGTTGAATATAAAATGATAGGGGGAATTCAATCAAAATTTATTCTTGATTACATATATTTATAATGCATCATGGCTGGAATGATTGCCCACATGTGGTTAACTTGATTTTCTTTAGCATAGGGTTCTTTCTCTTTATCTCCCTTTTGATCCAATTCCATTGTGACTTGGAATAAATAATTTTTTACCGAAATTCCATGGAAAATATAACATAACCACTAATATCTTTATAGTATTTTAGAGGGACAAGCAATGTAAAATGATTTGTCAATTTTAAAAAAACTTGTTAGCAATTATAAATGAGATATATGAGCATTCTAAATCTATTAAAGGCTTCTAATTTGTCATCACCTTTACTGAGTACCAACATGCTTGTTAGTATTGCATATACATTTTTATAAAGTTAAAAAAAATTATAATTTCTAAGGAAAAGAAGTTGTTAAAGAAAGTAAAACAAGAAGCACTCCATGACATTATTTCTTGGAATATATAGGAATTACTTGAGAATGAATATATTATGCTTATTATATGGGATCATCTAGAGCTGATTTAAAAAAGGGTGTTCCACAACCACCATTAAAATTATAGTCAATTAGAAAACTAACTAAATAGTTTAAATAAAAATTATTCAATTAAGAGAACAGCACATCTGACAATCATATATACCATGTGAAATACAAAATATTTAAAACTTCAATAACTTAATATTACAAATGAACCCACATTACATGTAGTCCAATAGGTAGGTATGCTATATTAAAACTTTCTTGGGGGCATGAGTTTGATCATCAAGGCTATGCTTCTAAGCATGGGGATGAAGGTAACCATCTTCTCATGCTCACATGGCAAGGTTCTAGTTACTATCGAAGATGTCTATTTTACTAGTGAAAATACCAAGTCAAAAAAAAAAAAAAATCACACAAATATAAAAATTAGGTTGATTTGCTAGCCAATTTTTATTACCAAATAAATAAAAATCAAGGTATATAATGGCAAAATATTGAATTGAAATTCATTTATATATGGATAAATATGGTAATACGTATCCAAGATTATATACTACCACACAAACAAGGCAAACCATTCAATAAAAGAAAAAAAAATGAAGTATTGCTAAAATAAGTATATAATAATGTGAAAACTTATTCATGATTAAACTTATTCATTATCATTCCTAAAGAAATAATTTCAAAATGTGCACAAATTCAGCAATCAAAGTTGACCTAAAAAACTCTCCAGATCATTGAAGTGACATGCAGAAGTACCATAATCCATTTTGCAAGCATTGTGTGCATGAACCTTCCATCCCAATGCCTTATTTTCATTTCGATACCTCCAATTCCATCCATTAACTCAATGATAATCTTTTTTACTTGTTCTCTATTATCATTATTATCTATCTCCATCCCAATACCCCAATCTATGCATGCAAATTTACAATTGGTATGTTGTTCTGCAAAAAATGGCCAACAAGCCATTGGAACCATAACTAATGCTTTCAATAGTTGAATTCCACCCCATGTGGCTCAAAAACACACCAATTGCAATGTGCTTTAAAACTTGCTCTTGTGGGCACCAACTAGCTAGCATGCCTCTATTCTTTGTCTCATTCACAAACTCTATTGGCAAAATAGCGGACTCTCCACAATCAAGATTAGGCATAAACCACAGAATTTGCTTCCTTGCAATCCAACCACTTGATGCATTCAGGATCATTCTTCCAAAGGCATGAACTTATTTTCTTGATAGGTTTCTCATCTGCTATATTATTTGCAAGAAGATGCAAAGGCCTAACAGTGAATATTCGAGGAAACATGGTGGATAGAGTTCCCACAACTTGTTCCTCAAGAAAATCAAATATGTTTAGAATGATTGCACAACCTCTCGATATTCTTTTTGTTTCTCTGAGTATGAAGTTGAACATTATGTCATTGATGTTTGTCGTTTTTAGAAAACTAGGTAAATCCATCAAACGAATATTTTTCATGCCAGGAATCCAATCTATACCATTGTTTCCAAATACCCATTTTCCATGTCTTTTTCATCTAATATGAAAATTAACAAACATCATAAAATTTAACATAAAACATAAAAATATATGAAGCACTTGTTGAAAACATCAAGATTGATCATGACTGCTGAAAATCTTGACCATGTATTGTTCAAAAGATATATTGATAAAAGCATATAAAAATTTAAACAATTATAGTGAACTTGTGGAAATAAAAGTCAAAATACTTAATTGAAACAAAAATAAAAACTACAAAACTCAAACTTATAAATTTTTTGTTTCACTTTTTATTTTTTATGAAGAAATAAATGGATAAATATATTATACCATATAATTCTCCACCACACAATTTGTAATTACTTATTTAAAAATTAATGTAATAATTATTGTGATAAGTGATGCAAATTAAAATTCAGAGTATTCTAGAAAAGATATTTAATCTTTTATATGTAATTGAATCAAATCAAGTTTATTATCCAATAGACCACTACTCACTCTTAAACTTGATTTTTTCACTTCTAGTAACTTTCTTAAATTTAACAAGGCTTCTCTTATTAATGACTTAGTAAAATAATTACAATTAAATCTTTTGACTTCATATTTTCAACTTGAACATTATTTATTTTAATGTATTACAATCTACAATTTAATTGTTGTCAACAAAAACATAGTTAATCTCTTTTTGTATTAAGTTTATATCATTCAATAAATTTCTAAGTCAACTTACATGACAAACATTGATGTTAAAAAAATATATTCTGCTTCACAAGTAATTAATGACTTAGTTATTTAGTTAATATTCATGTAAAAGTAGTATCTACAATGAAGAATAAAAATCTTGTAATGCTCCGTCAATTCTAAATATCTCTACCTAATCACTATTATTTTATCCAACAAGCTTCTAATAATTAAAAAATAAACAAAAAAAAGCTGAAGTTAATGAAACTTTTAGATAGCAATGAATTATCCATGTAGTTTTGAAATAAGTAGTTTTAATAGATTATAAATTGTAATTAATCAATTAATTTCTGTGAAAGGTATCAAGCAACATGCATGTTGAGAAACATAAACATCCCACTAGGTTTTTGAAGAATATTGAATCTAAGCTTTTACCTTTATCATTTTGGGTAGTTTGACTACATTTCTTATCGATGTAACTTTTATATTACATTTATCTACATAAACTTACCTTGGGCTGGCATGTCTTGCCAGGAACGGTATGCTACAGTACCATGCCATGCCTGGCATGACATGCTTTTTTGGAGGGTAGACCTGGCATGAGCCCACGACCTAAAATCCGCCTAATTCGGACCGAGTCAGATCGGCTGGTTCGGGTCGGGTCAATTGAATTTTTAAAAAGTTAAGGTTTTGGTAAAATACCACTGCGCTGCCATCGCCCGTCGAGCGTCGGTACGTCATCCTTCCGTCGAAAGTTGTTCTGCATGTGGGCTGGTGTGCCGTGTCCACGTGCCAAAAACTCGTCCCGTGCCAGGCATAGCACGCTGGCCAAAAACCTTCAGCCTAGCACGACACAACTCGTGCCGAGAGTCCACCCGGCACAGGCCCGGGCACGGCACTATAGCGTGCTGTGCTGGGCCAGGCACGGCTAAACCAAGCCAAACCGGGCCGGCACGGCCTATTTGACACATATGCATTTATCTATCTTGAACTTCTATAGGATTTCATTTGCATAGTTGTCTTACAAAATAAAAATTCTATCATTTTTTTTTTTTGGATAACTTGAATTACAATCTAATATGATGCAATCTTTCATTTTGAATTCCTTGGTTATCACTTCCTCGAATTCATTGAACATATTTGAGTTAATTTTAATAATATCAAATCATCTATAAAAAAATATATCATCAAAATATCTCTATCATTGATCTTGATGCATAGAGCATACTCAAACACTTATTAAAGCTTTTAATTTTTAAGAATTTATCTCGGCCCTTTCATGCACTTAGTATTTATTTTAATCCATAAGTTGATTAATTTTGGTGCCTTATTTTTCTGAATTTACTTTATAGCCCAATAGTTGCTAAATATAGACTTGCCAAGAATGCCATTTAGAAATATAGATTTTATATTCATTGATATATCTTCAATTTATTTTGATTTTTGAGCTACTAAAGGTCAATTGTATAGTTTTAAACCAAGCAACAAATATAAATAATTCATCATAATCAACACAATGTTTTGAGTATTGATTTTCGCAGCTAGTTTTTCCCCGTGCTTTCAATCTCATTTTCTATTTTACTTTGTTTGTACATTCGACACACATTACCTTGTATTTTTAATTAACTGAAACAAGTTCTCATCTGTCCTTTTTCTTAAAAAACTTGATTTCTTCATGCACCACTACTCTTAACTAATATTCCTTTGAAATTTTTTGATAATTTACTTTAGCATATTCAAACATACAAAATAATATGAAAATATCATATTTTTATTACATGATAGAGATCTCTAACTATATTATTATACATAATATAGTTATTATTGAAAAAGTAAATTTGGTTTTTAACTTTTATTATACTTGTTTATATTATTCTATTTGTATAATCTTATATTAAAATAGATGAGAGAAATTTGAATTATCTATATTAGATTTGAAATATGATATTTTTTTGTCTATTACATCTCAACTAATTACAAAATTTTTATTTTTAGTATTATATAATATATAACTTGTCACCTTTAGAATAAGTCAATGAAGAGAAAACCTACTTTTCTTATCAAACATTTTTCTTTTCTCATCCAATACATGAACATGAGTTGTATTGACAATGGCTCTCAAGTTTAAGATATCAATTTTTTTTTTTGACATTATGCATGTGTTGTCCTTCCTCGAATATTTCTTGTTAAAGTTCAAAATAGAAATGTCAATCAGCCCGAGCAGACTGGTCATAGCACAATCCAACGCCAAGCTAGCCTTGGACTGTACACACCCATGACATATTTCATGTCATGTTGGGCTTATGTGAGTCATGTCAGGCCAAGCATGACCTGCGTGCCTAGCCCAGTGGCATAATTCACTAGCTCAATGATCTAGGATTAACTATGATCAGTTGTCGAGTTATGGGTCCAATTTCGTAGGGTGATAACCCAATGGGGTAGTTTTCTTTAAACCAGTTACATGAGTCAGACACTACTTATATGATTGGTCCTAATTGGGCATCCAAGCCTCCCCTCCCCTACCCATTGTGTTCAAACAATTGAAGTGGCAGGGGAGACCTAGCTACCTGGCACAATGTGGGACACCTTTGCACTTTATGGACCAATCATATCGTGCCAAGCCAATAATCTAGTTTCCATGTCATGCCCAACATAGCACAATGACATGAATGTGCCACATTGTAAAGGGTCATGCCAGTACGACATAACCTTTTTGACACCTCTAGTTCAGATAGACAAGTAAATCACACATACCATAACATTATCTCCAAATCCTTTGAGTAATTTCTTGCTTAAGAGAATATTATAAATCATATGAAAGATAGTCAGTTCTTAATTTCTATTACTATTATGGAATGTCAAATTTTATTATTTTAAATAACTTAGAAACTTCTCTTTATTAATCAAATATCATGGTTTTAATCTGTTTTTTATTATATAATTCCAGTATTATTTTGAACTTCCATGACTTTTAAACAATTTTGACAACTTGAAAAAGTATACTTAAGTTTTTGGAAACTTATGATTTGGTGTCCCTAAAAAAAAATATTACTTTATGATTCTATTTTTAATTTTTTTAAATAAATATCTAGAAATATTAACTATTTATATTTTAATACTATAAATTAGAAAACCACAAAATTTCCAATATCTAGAATTTGGTTACCAATTGAAATATTATATTTTTTTTAAATTGCAAACACTGATTTTTAAAATTCAAAAATCACCATTTTGCATCTTTTTAATTGTTGGACATCATGTCTCATATTTGAAAAGTAGTTTCATTCTTTTTTTAAAAAATTTTTTATTTTTTTTATATATCTTTATGTATAATATATACACACAAATACACACACACACACACACTTAATATGTAAACATTATTTATATATCTATTTATAAGCCTATATAATATTTATTAATATGTATAAATATATAGATACATATGTTTATATATACATATATACATATATACATATATACATATATACATATATACATATATACATATATACATATATACATATATACATATATACATATATTCACACACAAACACACATATATACATTTACATATTAAGTACGTGTGTGTGTGTGTGTAAAGAGAGAGAAAGAGAGACGCACATAAGTTCATATCTATATATAAATGTTTTAAATATATGCTATATAGATTTATACATAAACATCTATATATTAAGTGTGCATGTGTGCGCGTGAGTGTGTGTGTGTATGTGTGTGTGTAAAGCATATGATGAAAATTAAAAACAAAAAAGAATGAATCTGATTTTAAAAAACAAAAAGTTGATATCAGCATTCAAAAAAAAAAACACACTAAACTATGATTTTGATTTCAAAAACTATCGCTGGCATGTATTTTATAAAAGTATAGTATTCTAATTGAAACATATGTTTTAAAAATCAAAAAAAACCATGGTTTTCATATTTTTAGTACAAAAAAGTAAATATTTTATGTCGTAAGATTTAAAAAATAAAATTAAAAATAAAGAGTGATTTGGCAGTAGATGAGTTTGTTGAACCACATGAGACATCAATACTTAAAATCAACTAAAAATATATATTTAAAGAGATTATTAAAACTCTTCTATTTATTCAACATATTAAGTAACAATATCCTTCTCAATCATTAAATCAATAAAAAACAAAGCCAGACATCTTTTGGAAAAAGAATTTCAAAGAGAAGAATATGAGCATTAAAGTTGCAATCCTTGAGAAAAGATATGAAAACATTAAGATAAAAAAAATAAACTAATAGAGTAATTTATCTTAGAAATTAATGGATCATATCAAATAAATGATAAAAGCACAATAAAAAAAAATTATTGAGAATAGAAGTGCAGAGAAGATTATTATCAATCTTTTCACCTAGTCTGATCACCATATACTTATAATTG
This sequence comes from Sapria himalayana, assembly GCA_029783825.1. NCBI lineage: Eukaryota > Viridiplantae > Streptophyta > Magnoliopsida > Malpighiales > Rafflesiaceae > Sapria > Sapria himalayana. The sequence goes on along the minus strand of JAREIK010004728.1, from coordinate 372,240 downwards.
AAAAACTAAAACCTCCCACAACTCAATGTGTAAGAGCTTTTAGACTCAAAGAAATCAATGAAAGCAATCTTCCAGTCAAAACTACATCTCAATTCCAAGAATGAGTAAATCCAAGATACTTTAAAAAAAATAACTAATATTATTTCAAGATAGTAGAAGTGTAAGAATGAGATAAAGAGGCAATGAGACTTTTGCCAAACATAAAATCTTAATGAATGAAGATTATTTCTCACACTTAAAATATATGTAATACAATTAATAATGCTGAAAAAAATTATTGATTTAAGTCCAAGACTCAAAATTTTAACTATATAAAGCCTATACACTTTCAAGAGATTGCTGATTGAAATCATTTAAAATCCAATTGTGACAAAAAAAAAAAAAAACTAAAAAAATTTTGTTCTTTGCCTCTTATTTCAAAACAACAAAATTCAAGATTTATTTATGATTTCATGATAATTAATGCATTAACCATATGACTGGAGATAAACTTGTTTTAATGAGATAATAAAGTTTCAAACTTGAATCAAAATATACTAAGTATGAATAACTAATTCATACTAGATGTAGGCTGATGCTCGAGAAAACAAATATATTATGTATGATAAAGAAACAACAATACATTAAAGAAGGGATATGACAAGAAACAATAGCTTTAGAATTAATCTGAATATTACTGTTGATCTTGCCATGTAGATGAAAGACATTGGGGGCTTGAAATCTAAATTATGACACAAAAGGTATGAACATCTAATTCTTAAGCTTCAACCTTGTCAAAGGGGATTGATTGAAATAATGAAATCAAGATTGTCACTAGGAGAAGGGGCAACAACAGAACAAAGATAAATATTACATGCAATCCTTCTCAAAGGAATTACTTGGAAGGCTCCAACAATTCTTGATCTTGTCCACACTAATATATGTGTCTATGTCAACATCTTCAAATGTACACTTATTTCATGTTGTATGTGAAAAATTACTCAAAAAAAAATTTAGATTTTATTTATCAATCAGAACAAGAAAGCATTCAATATAATTAGGAAGTTCATGATCAATGTAAAAATACAATCTAAGAAATAAATCAAGATTTTAAGGAATGATAGAGATGGAACATAACCTCTAAATAGTTAAGTTGCTACTATGAAGATAAACTAGTTGAAAAATAATAATCAATTCCTTATACCAAACGAAATGATGTATGGTAAGAAAAAATAAAGGTATTGTTGAAATGTTCAAATCATTGTTATATGAGCATCTTTCAAATTTTTTGGGCTAGAATAGTTAATACAATAATTTATTTGTTAAATAAAAACCCTATTGGCGCCTTGAACATCACTCCAATTAAAACATAAATCAAACAAAGTCTTCTATAAGTTATCTAAAAGCCTTAGAGAACTTATGTTTATCTCAAATACCAAAATAGAATATGAAGAAATAAAATAAAATAAGTCATACGCACAATATCATGGGTTACAATACATAATCAAAAAGATAAAAAAATTACAATGTTGAAAATCTTAAACTATTCATTAAAGAGAGGTATTATTTGATAAAGATGTAATTAATAAAGTGAAGTAGAATTCTTTTCATTTAAGCCTTTTATTTTAATTAAAGCTTTAATGAATAAAGAAATGTCTTCTAACAAACTAAATAGAAACAAGTTCATGTATACTTCATTATGTAGATAAAAGGAAACCAATACGACAAACTTGTTGGCAATCTTTCCAATGTTATTGCCACTAGACTAGATAGTCTTGTGTTAAACTATCTCAATTTATGCTCTCCAAACAATTTTGAGGTATATTAAGACAACATTGAATACTAACTTGAGGTGCTTCAAAATGTTGAATGCCATATATATGAGCATTGTTAGTATAATTGGTGAGGTTGCATAGAAAAATATGGGGGTGAAGATGTCAAACAAATTTTAATGTTGAGTCATAACCAATTTTTTTGTATCCCACATGAGCCATTGTTTCAGATCACAGCAATTTTGAAAACTAGGTCGTGTCATGCCAACATACCTCTAAAAGAAGCAACTTGATATAATGCACTGGCCCACATGCTACTTGAGTCATGCAAGGCCAAACTCAACACAACTCAAACCCTAGCTAAGAGCTAACACAAGATAAATTTAGAATAGCATGTTTGATCACCCAAGTTATGTAGTTTGGTGCCAATGAGGAGGACAGGACTAAGATAAGATTAGACTTCACTTAGCATAATTTACAATAAGGATGAGTTAATTTGGTTGGGTCTAAAAAGTAATATTTCTTGATCAAACTTATTTTTTTGCAAAAATTAATCATAATATATTATAATATAATGTATATATAATCCAAAGATAATTAATATTTCGTTTTAGGATTATTATATGAATTAATATATTTTAACTTATAATCAAAATAGATTATAATCATAATAGATTATAATCTGAAGATAAGGATGAGATAATTAATCATAATAGTTTAAATCATAATATATTTAAACCCTATTACCAAACGTTTACTTTTCAAGAAAGAAAAAATAAGTGATTTAAAAGAAAATGAATATTGCTTTAGTTTTACATAAATTATAATATAATAATTATTATTTTCAATAAATTTTAAAATAAAAATTCATAAAATGATTTGGCAATAGGGTTTGAAGTTTGAATAGACTCATAAATAGCCAAATGAAGTCATAAAATGGAAATATATTTTATATTTTCATACATTTTCTTTTAAAAGTAAATATTCTTATGGATAAATATTCAAAAAAAATGTGACTAATAAAAACATTTTTAAAATTGGTTACTCATCCACACTTCACAAAAAATGTAGATTTTTTACTTATATATATATACACACACACACACACACAAACACACAAACACACACACACACACACACACACATATATATATATACATACACACATAATCATGGATTCTAACATTTTCTTTGAGATCATGGATTCTAACATTAGACTTTAAACAGTTAAAACTACAATTAGTGAACATAATCAATTAATCATAAGAAATTTAGAATGTGTCAATTATTTTTTAATGCACTTAAATATAAGTGGACATATATAAAAACCCATATACACGCACACATACACCCATACACACACGCACGCATGCAGACCTATACTTTTGAAAAGTTTTTAAAAAATATAATTAATACCAAAACATAAATATTTTTGCTTGGTAGCTAAACCTCTTTTTCCTTGTGCGATTCAAAAAGAGGCATCAATTTTGATTTAACTAAACTTGTGAATAATTGGTATTTTTAAATTTATTTTTTAAATATAATTATGAACACTTCAAATTCTTGAAACCCTATTTTAACTTGAATATTATAGATATTATTCATATCATATATATTTTGTTAAATAAACATTGAATATTTATTTTTAATGCGGAAGAGAAAATATCAAGAGTTAGTAGTTATTCTTATAAGTGATAATAATTTTAAATTTTCAGTTTTATTAGGATAAACTATAGCTTATAAATAAAATATTTTATTTATTGTAATAAACTACTGTACATGTAATTTGTTTTTATTTAATGAATCTATTTGTATAACAAAATATTTTTCTATTTTAATATTTTCATGTAAGTGCAGGAAAGAAAATATTAAAAGGCCAAGATGCAGCAGTAGCACAATAACAGAGGTCCCACTGTCCGGTTAGCGGGCTGAAATTTTTAGAGCAGAGCCTGACCCGTTCTATAATCTGACCCGTTGCGATTAAATGAACCAGACGTTTTTTTTTAATATAAAATGATTTGTAATTTTATTTTTCGGACGACTGTTTTTGACCCGTGAAACTGTTCATCGTCCCTCTCTTCTCTCTGCGCGAATTTTTGCGACTGCTGTGTGCTGCATACTATAAGACATTTCATTTTTTTGGTTTTAATCTATAACGCATAAGCGTTTTCTGGTGAAGGTAGCTAGTTGTACTGAGTGACTAGCGAACCACGTTATTTTTGATGTTGATTTTCTCATTTTTGATTCTGTCATGGATGCTCGAGAACTTGAGATTATATTACTTGTTTTTCTGTGTTTTCTGTTATTTCTGTTTTTAATCTCACTGCCGTGGAAACATAATTACCCCAACATAAACAATAGAATTAAAAGAAAACACTTCTTTTCAGAAATATTTCTCCTCCGTTATAGTTTGTAGTCAATATATTTTTTTTACAACTTGGTATCAGAGGGATGTGGAGTATAATCAATAATATTTCACTGTCTCGATTAACGGGAATGAATTACAAGAATTGGAGCATCAAAATAAAAGCTTCTCGGTTATGTGAATTGTTGGGAGGTGGTTCAAGAAGATTTCAAAGAATCAGAATCTACCAAAGGATATACGGCAACTCAAAATAAGACATTAAAAGAGACACGATCAAAAGATAAAACAACATTGTACATCCTATTCTGAGCTGTTGATGAGTCAAGCTTTGAGAAGATTGAGAGTACAAAAACTTTAAAAGAAGCATGAGACATCTTGGAGAATACGTACAAAGGAGCCGACCAAGTTAAACAAGTTCGTCTTCAAACTATTCGCAACGAGTTGGAAGGCATGAAAATGTAGAAGTCAAAAGATTTGTCCGATTACATCACGCATGTTCAAACAGTGGTGAATCACTCAACTGAGACGAAGAAAAATTGTCCGATGCACGGGTTGTGAAAAAGTTTCTAAGGTCGTCAACCGACAGTTTCGAGAATGTGATATGTATAATAGAAGAGTCAAATGATCTAGAAACGTTCATGAACGACGAGCTTGCCGGTTTCCTAATGGCACATAAATATCATAAGGAGAAGGAAGTATTTGAGCATGCACTTCAAACCAAAGCATCGTTCAATGACGAAAAGATATTCTATTCTCAAAACTTTCGAGCTAAATGACATGATCGTGATAGTAGAGAAAATAATTGTGGTGGAAAAAACCGAAGTCAAGAAGGTTACCATGAGAAAAATGAACAATCAAACCAACAAAATTGACATGAAAGAGGACGCGGTAGTGAAAGAGACGGTCGGTCAAATTATTCCAACTTCAAGTGCTACAAGTGTGACAAATATGATCACTATGCGAAGAATTGTAATTTCAATAAGTATTATAATTGTGTGAAGGTGAGACATTTTGAAAAAAAAATATCGAATCAAAAAAAAGATGGAAGAGACAACCAACATAGTCATGAAAGATGAGGTGGAAGAAGGATTTCTCTTAATAGGATATAACAAAATCAACACCGACAATAACACGGTGTGGTATCTCGACACAACTGCAAGCAATCATATGTGTGAGTACAAGTATTGTTTCAAAGAGATACGAAAGGTTGAAGTTGTATATGTATTATTTGGAGATGGCTCAAATGTTGAGGTTAAAAGCCAAGGTACGATTTATTATGTACAAAAGGATAATTTCATTGGGTCAATCCAAGATGTATATTATGTACCAAACCTCAAGAGTAACAATTTAAGAATGGGGCAACTCATGGAGAAAGATTATTCAATTTTTATGAAAGACCGGATATTATTATTAAAAGACAAGCAAGGACATTTAGTCACACTTAAAATGGGAAGAAATCAAATGTACAAACTAAATTTGAGAAGTGTACGAGAAAAATATTTGCAAGTCAACGTGAAAGACAAGGCATCATCATGGTATCTCCATTTTGCTCATCTATATCATGAAAGCCTAAACAAGTTGGGAAAGAAGAATATAGTTCACGAACAATCGGACATGGAATACAAGGAAAAATTTTGTAATGAATGTGTACTCGAAAAGCATGCAAAAATGTCATATCAAAAGAAGACAGAATATCAGTCTAAGCAACCACACGAGTTGATTTATTTCGACATATGTGAACCAATCACCCTTAAATCTTTCTGCGGCAAAAGATATTTTCTTTATTGATGATTTTTCATAAAAAACTTAAGTTTATCTTCTGAAAGAAAAATCCGAGGTGTTCGAGGTGTTCAAAAATTTCAAAGTGTTGACAGAAAAGGAAACATGTAGATATATTAAATTTGTACGATCCGATAGAGGCGACGGATATGCTTCAAAGATTTTTATGGAGTAATGTGAGGAGCAAAGCATAAGACAATTTTTAACCACACCGTACTCTCCACAACAAAACAGTGTAGCCGACAGGAAGAACCAAACCATTCTCGACATGGTTCGATCAATGCTCAAAAATAAGAAAATACCAAAAAAATTTTAGGCAAAAGCCGTGCAATGCACAGTCTATGTTTAAAATCAATATCCACGTGCAAAATTATATGATAAAACACCATAAAGGACATGAAGCGGACAAAAACCGATAGTCTCTCATCTCAAAGTATTCGATAATTTATCTTACGCATACGTACTAGATCAACAAAGAATAAAACTTGAAGACAAAAATAAAAAATATATTTTTATTAGGTATGATGAAAAAACAAAAGGATACAAGCTATTTGACCCGATAAGCAAGAAGATTCTAGTGAACCGTGATGTACGAATTTATTAAGCAAATGAATGTGATTGAAATAAAATAACAAAGGATATCATCAAAGTTGAAGAATCATCAACTGTTATACCAACTATATTAAAAAATTCTAGAATTATTGATAATGAAGAGGAACCATGACAACCCAAAATACGAAGCTTACAATATTTATATAATTCGACATGAGGTACACCTTGTATGTATTTTGGTGAATTCCGAGAATATAAATTTTGAACAGGGACAAGAAGTGAAAAACTGCCATGGACGATGAGATTAAAGTATTAGATTGCAACAACACATGGGAGTTAGCAAAATTACCAAAAGAAACTCAGCTCATTGATGTCAAGTGAGTATTTAAAAGAAAGATGAATACTTAAAAAAAGATAGAACGATATAAGACGAGACTTATAGCAAAGGCATACAAACAAAAAAAGAGAATTGACTATGACGAGATGTTTGTTCCAATTACAAAAATAGAGACAATCATATTAATCATTTCACAAGCAGCTCAATTCAATTGACTAATATTACAAATAAATATCAAATTGACATTCCTGAATGGTATGCTTGAAGAAGAAATTTATATTAAACAACCACCCGGATACATATAAATCTAAGAATAAAAAAAGTATTAAAATTAAAGAAGATACTTTATGGATTGAAGCAAACATCGCGGACATGAAATACTCGTATCAATACATACTTCAAAGAGAACAGATTTGAGCAATATCTCTACGAACATGTCTTTTATGTGAAGAGTAAAGGTAATATGCTATTTATTACTCTTTATGTTGATGATCTTATTTTTATAGAGAATAATAATAAAATAATATAAAAGTCCAAGAGCACGATAATACGAAAATTCGAGATGATAGATTTAGACTTTATGAAATTTTTTCTTGATCTGGAGATAAAATAAAAAAAGACGAGTATCTTTGTACCTCAGAAGACATGTATAAAGAAGATTTTGAAGAAGTATAAGATAGAGTCTTGCAATCCGATTTCAATGCCACTGGAACCAGGTACAAAACTCTAAGTTTGATGGAGAAAAATGAGTCAACACAAACAAATATCAAAGTTTAGTAGGAAACCTTCGCCATCTCACATGCATAAGGCCGAACCTTGCATTAAGTGTCAACATTGTAAGTCAGTTCATGAGAAAGCCAATCTATTCACATTGGAAGGTGTTAAAGTAAATTCTACGGTATATCAAAGGAATAATATCACTCGGGTTATTCAATATAAATACGACAGATTATAAGTTGATCAGTTACTCTGACAATGATTAGTGCAGAGACTTGAACAATCAGAAAAGCATATCGAGTTATGTATTTTTTATGAGTGACACGGTGTTTACCTGGCTTTCAAAGAATCAACCAATTATGACACTCTCGATATATGAAGCTAAATATGTGATATCTTTGTGTGTATGTCATGTGATATGACTCAGAAATTTATTAGGCAAGATGGAGTAAAAATAACTCGGTGCAACTAAGATATAAATTAACAACAAATCAACAATTGAGTTGAGCAAGAACCTGGTAAATCATGAGAGAAGCGAGCATATTGAGGTTCGCTTTCACTTCATCCGAGATCAAGTGAAAGAAAGAAATATAAAATTAGTATACGTGACAAATCGAGACCAAGTCGCAGATATTTTCACGAAACCACAACTTATGATACTACTCAACAACTGTAAAAAATTACTCGACATGAAAGATGACAGAAAATATTTAAGTTAATAGAAAGTTTTGTTAAATAAACATTAAATATTCATTTTTAATACAGAATAGAAATGTCAAAAATTAGTAGTTACTCTTGTGAGTGATAATGATTTTTAATTTTCAATTTTATTAGTACAAACTATATACTATAAATAGAATTAATATTTATACAATATAAAGTTATTTTCAATTTTATAAATATTCATTGTATTGATTATAATAAACAATAGAATTAAAATATAAAGTTATTTTCAGAGATATTTATACATCATATTTTTTTTTACATATGTCGAGTTTCATCAAATAAAATAAAATGACTGCGTAGGTACTTGTTTGGCATTTGCTTGATTAAACTAACCGATGCATAGGATAGGATTTTCTGATTAAATTAATGTAAATGGATTTTCTGATTAAAGGGTTTAGTACCTTTGAGAGGTACTAAACCCTTTTGGAGAAGCTGATGATATTGCATATATCCAAGAAAACCACAGGCACTGGTGGTCCAGAAAACAACGTCGGGAATTTCCAGTTCATCGGCAGCATCAAGCGTGAAGCTCATGATACCGTCGGAAACAATACAGGTTACCGGAGGTCGGGTAGTGGAGGAGTTTAGCTCCAAGAGGAGGTCCCGGAATGGAGCAAGGCATGTGGTAGAGGTAGAGACGCAGAGGGTAGGGATGTCCTGGGTCACGTTTCCTTCTGTTGCCGGAAGTCCATCGGGGATCGTCCTGAAACTGAACTCCGGTAAGGCATCCAGAAAATTAGAATCATGTCCCCATGCCTTGTGCAAGCGCTCTTGGTTGTACTCGGTGTTGACTGTTGGATATCTTTAAAAAAATAACAGAATTTTTTAAAGATATTAGGAAGCTCCAAAGAAAACAATAAACAAATATGATTTTTCAACTTTGAAGATGAGTACACCTACTATTTCAGCATTACATATATATACTAAAAAAAAATAACTTCTAGACTATTTTAGGCCCCCATTTAGTAACCGCAACAATATTAATTCATCATTTAGTAACAAGATTAATTCATCATTTAGTAACAAGATTAATTCATCATTTAGTAACAAGATTAATTCATCATTTAGTAACCGCAACAAGATTAATTCATCAATCTCCTCCTTAAGCTTGTTGTTCTCTAGTGATGTACCGCACACCAATTCTTTCTCTCATCTCCAAGAATTTCATTTTTTGCTAGCGACTTGGTCAGGATATCAGCATATTGATCTTTTGTGCAAACATGTTGAATTTCAATTATTCCAGATTCAACACAGTCTCTAATGTAGTGGAATCGAGTATCGATGTGTTTGCTCCTCTCATGATAAACTGAATTCTTACTTAATGCAATTGCAGATTGATTGTCAATCTTTAGAATCACCTTTTTATCTTCAACTTTTAACAAATCTGTCAACAATCGTCCTAGCCACACTCCTTGACATGCTGCTCCACAAGCAGCAATGTACTCCGCTTCACATGAAGATAATGCAACCACTTTCTGTTTTTGTGAAAACCAACTAATAGGATTTGACCCAAGAAAAAAGATCAAACCTGTGGTGCTTTTTCTGTCATCAGTGTCACCGGCTAGATCACTATCGGAGTAACCGATCAACTCCATATTTCCTTTCTTCTTCTCATAAACGCAACCGAGGCTTAAAGTTCCTTTTACGTACCGTAGTATATGCTTTACTGCAGCCATGTGCTCCACCGTGGGCTTCTCCATGTATCTACTCACCATGCCGACAGAGAATGCTAAATCTGGGCGTGTGTGCAGTAAGTACCTTAAACTCCCAACAATACTTCTGTACATAGTTGTGTCTACAGGTAGACTTGTACTTTCCTTGCTCAGTTTCAGACGAGGTTCCATCGGGATTTGCGAAGGGTTGCAATCTATCATTCCGCATTTGTCTAAAACCTTTCTTGCAAAAGCCGTCTGGTTGAGTGTAATACTTTGAAAATTCTGACAAACTTCAATTCCCAGGTAGTAACTTAGTAATCCAAGATCACTCATGCTAAACAATTTCATCATCTGCAATTTGAACTTGTCTATGTCTTGAATACACTCTCCAGTAATGATTAAATCATCTACGTAGACTCCAACAATTAAATTCCATTCACCTTAATTTCTTATGTATACGGCATGCTCTAAAGAACACTTCTCAAAACCAAGTGTCCTCAATGACTTGTCCAGTTTTGAGTTCCAGGCTCTAGGTGCTTGTCGCAAACCGTACAATGCTTTGTACAACTTTAACACCTTGTGCTCTTCTCCTTTTATTTCAAAACCCGGCGGTTGAATGACATACACTTCCTCTTCCAAATCACCGTTGAGGAAAGCTGACTTCACATTCATATGATGTACCTTCCATCCTTTATGTGCTGCAATAGAAATCAATAAACGTACCGTTTCCAGCCGAGCAACAGGAGCAAAAACTTCATCAACGTCTATGCCTTGTCGTTGAACATACCCCTTTGCTACTAGTCTTGCTTTGTACTTTACAATTCTGCCTTGAGTGTCATTCTTTAGCTTGTAAACCCACTTTAGACCTATGGGTTTGTGGCTGTCATGTAATGGAACGAGCTTCCAAGTTTCATTTTTTTGAATAGAGGAAATTTCCTCCTCCATTGCTCTTCTCCACATCGGATCTGCCTTGGCTTCTTCAAAATTTGATGGCTCTTCTTCCCCTAGCAAACATAATCCCGAATATTGCATCTCTATTGGGACTGTTGCATCATACAAGCTTCTGATGTCACGCATACCTCGTGGTCCTACTAATGATCTCTCATCGGATGTTGAGGGTTGTAATGTCTTGGTTGATACTGATTCTTCAAAACTTGCTACTGGAGTATATGGTGAAACAAATGTTCTGGATATCGTGTTCATCACTGGTGTAGCATGCTGATATTGGTTACCAATTTGTTCTTGTGTCGTATGTGAGAGATCCATACCAGAATTGCTGATATCTTCTTTGTCTTCATGATTTGTTGTATCAGATGTTCCTGCTATGGTAAAATAGTGTGTTGCAAGAGTGTTACCTGCTGATCCTGCTTCTTTTTTTTGTAAATTTGTTCCACTCCCACTTCTTTTCTTCTTCAAACACGACATCCCGTGTCACCACAACCCGATTTAACTTTGGATCAAACATTCGATAGCCTTTTGTATTCGAATCATAACCAATAAACACCATTGGCTTGCTTCGGTCTGCAAGTTTTGTGAGTTGAGGTGTAACATCTTTTACATGTCCCACGCATCCAAAGATGCGAAAATGATCAACAGTTGGCTTGCGGTTGTAATATGCTTCATAGGGAGTTTTGTCGATAATACCTTTTGTTGGTGCTCGATTTAGGAGATATACGACAGTTGATACCGCTTCTCCCCAAAATTCACCTGGGACTCCCATGCTTTTTAACAGACTCCTTGCCATGCCAACCACCGTTTGATTTCTTCGTTCAACAACTCCATTTTGCTGAGGAGAATAAGGGGCTGTAAGATAACGCTTAATTCCCCAGACTTCACAGTAAGTCTTGAACTCATTTGACATGAATTCGCCGCCACGATCTGTGTGAAAAACCTTCAATTTGCTATTTTTCTCCATTTCTGCTGATGCTTTGACCTTTATGAATCCCTCAAATGCTTCGTCTTTGTTTTGGATCAGCACTTGCCACATGAATCTAGTACAATCATCAACCAACAGTAGGAAATAACAGTTGCCTCCATGTGTAGTAGGAGTTATTGGCCCGCACAAGTCTCCATGCCACAGTTCAAGGGGTGATTCTGCTCGGAATTTTGCCACCTTTGGAAATGGATTTCGGTGTTGCTTTCCAATCAAGCAACCATCACAGATGCGGTCTTTATTATCGATTATGGGTAGTCTGTGCACCATTTGTTTCTGACTTAGAATCTTTAAGGAATGAAAGTTCACATGCCCGTATCTTGCATGCCACCGCCAAGCACTTTCTTTACTTCTAGCCATAAGACATTCTGGTAGGACCTGAGTAATGTGCATCAAGTATAAACGACTTCCTGACCTGCTCACTTTTGCTAAAAGTCTTCGTGTCCTGTCCAAGATGGTCATCACTCCTCCTTCAGTTATAAATTTGCATCCATTCTCATCTAACTGACCAAGGCTTATTATGTTGCTCTTCAACTTTGGAATGTAGTAGACATTAGTTAATACACGATGTTCACCTGTGACGCATTCAAATAAAACCGAACCTTTTCAATGTATCTCTACAGACGAGCCATCTCCAAATTTGACTGACCCTTTAATGGTCGTGTCAATTTCCGCAAATTTTTCGATGCAACCGGTCATGTGATTACTTGCGCCTGTATCTAAATACCAAGCCTTGTCTTGGGTGTTGATAACTTTTGGCACCACCTTGTCTTCGTGTAGTAATATCCGTTCGTTCTGTGTTGCGCAGGTTTCGACCATCAACAGTGTCGGTTCTTCATCAGTTTGTGTTGTAACAAAATTGGCACTTTCTATTCGGTTTGGCTTGAGACACTCTTTTGCAAAATGACCATATACATTACAATTGAAACACTTGACCTTGGATTTGTCGAAGTTGCGTGGTTTTCGGTCTTCGTTAGTGCGTTCACCATTTCCTCGACCTCCACCATATCCACGCCTGCGGCCACGAAATCTCTCGTGACGTGCTCCTCTTTTGATATTGTTGAAAACTTTCATCTTTCTTTCCCTTCAGGCACCTTACCTTCCACTCGGCTTGGGTAAGAAGTAGTTGTTCTTCACTCCCCTTTGGAAGTACTCGGCCTTTAAGCCCTTCCTCAAAGATTTTGAGACGGCCAATTGCTTCTGAGACTGACATATTCTCAATATCACCAAATTGCTCGATCGTTCCGATAATTTGGAGAAATCTGTCTGGAACTGCGCTGAACAATTTTTCCACAATTTCGTTGTCATCCAGCTTCATGCCCAGAGAGCGAATCTCACCCGCCAGTGTTGTAAGCTTCATGGAGAACTCGTTTATTGTCTCTGAATCCTCCATATGTAACTTATTCAGTTGTCGTTTCAGTACCTGTAAGCGTGCCTTCTTGACGCGATCTTCACCAATCCGCATCTCCCTGAGTGCGTCCCAAGCCTCCTTTGCCGTATTTTTTTCCGCGATTGCCATCATCACGTCATCCGGCACGGCTTGAGAAATTGCTACCATGGCGCCTTGATCTTTTTCGTCGTCCGTGTCTCCACCTTCAATCACTGACCATATCCCTAGCGAACGCAAGATTATCTTCATCTTGACAGCCCATATGCCGTAATTCATTTCGCTTAACGTTGGATATTGGATTGGGATTGAGGCTCCTCTTGTCATCGATTTGACGAATGCACGCGTCTTAGATTGTTCTCCTTCAACACCGGTCATGACTTCAACCTCCGATACCAAATGTTGGATATCTTTAAAAAAATAACAGAATTTTTTAAAGATATTAGGAAGCTCCAAAGAAAACAATAAACAAATATGATTTTTCAACTTTGAAGATGAGTATACCTACTGTTTCAGCATTACATATATATACTAAAAAAAAATAACTTCTAGACTATTTTAGGCCCCCATTTAGTAACCGCAACAATATTAATTCATCATTTAGTAACAAGATTAATTCATCATTTAGTAACAAGATTAATTCATCATTTAGTAACAAGATTAATTCATCATTTAGTAACAAGATTAATTCATCATTTAGTAACAAGATTAATTCATCATTTAGTAACCGCAACAAGATTAATTCATCATTGACGAAGGTGACGTAATAGCCGTTTGAGTGGAGCAACTTGGCCAGCGTCAGCATTGGGTTTATGTGACCTTGAGCTGGGTATGGGACGCACACCACATGAGGTGTCTTTCGTGGACAAGGTACTGTAGTGCCGGCCATTCTGTTTGATGATGAAATCGGGCGTTTGAAGAAAAAAACGCTACTTCAACTTTTAAAGATGCCGTGCCGATCACATCAGGTTCCGGGATCAGTGTTTTTAGTACGCAAATAGTGGACCTTTCTTTGCTACAGAAGTACGGCTTCATGAAGCGTGCGAAGTCGTCATTCTACCTCATCTCTCTTTTTCATGGGAAAGTAAGATAAGCTTGACTTTTAGTTATTCAATATTCCACATTGCCGTTTGTTACTCGATACATCAAAATAAAATAATATTTAAAATTTTGGGTATTTGTAATATGGTGCATTAAACACGCAATATATAAAAATAACTTTAAAATTAATGACAAATTTTATGCTTTTTTGGTGAACTCGAAATAGTAAGCTCTACTTAGCCAATAACTAACAAATCATCTAATATAAAAAAAAAAGAATTTTGTAAGTAAATAATATATTTAAAATTTAAAATCTAAAATTCAATCTTAATTTTAAAAATATACCCAAACTAGTAAGCCTGAAAACAGCGTGACAATTACCATAGTTGTGAACGATGACAATTATCACGTTGTTGATTTTTTACAATCATAGGACGGTATTATGAATGACGTCAATTGAAAAGATTGTAGAGATCTCATTATGCCCCTTACCCATTGACCCTTGCCCCTCGCCCATCGCCCTTAGCTCCTCGCCCCACGCTCATCGCCCTTAGCCCCTCGCCCCTCTACCCTCCTTCTAGCCCATCGCCCCTCTACCCTCCTTCTAGCCCATCGCCCTTAGCCCCACGGTATTATGAATAATAACAACATATCATAAAAATAATTTATATAACAATTGACATATATGATTAAAAAAAATTTAACAAAAACAAAAACAAAGTTAATAGTAATTAATAAAATATAAAGCAAGAGATTTATTAATTATGGTATGAAAAGTTGATCAAATATTTTAAAATACAAAACAATAATAATTCGTTAAAAAAGTATATGTGTGTAGTGAGTTGAAAGATCTCACAAACTACTTGAAGAAACACTACAAAAACTAATTAAATTTAATAAAATAAAAAGTTAAATTACTTGCCAATTTTTCAATATATTAAAAAAACTCGATTAGATGCTATCTAATATAATTTCAAGTTCTATTGATTGCACATATATAATAATCTAATCAACTTATAGTTTTAGATTCATTAATAAAATAAAAGGCTACGTAATAAAAAAAATTGTACCTTAGAATAATCATTTTATTTTTAAGGGTGAAATTGTAATTTACAACGTTGTGGTAAAGTATTGAAGCTAAAAGTTAAAAACTCAATCTTTTCCATAGAGAATCAACAAAAAAAATCTATAGTTGACAATGAAAACAAAAGATAATATGATAACAATAAAGTTCCAATTGTATATTCAATTTTAAAATATCATTATGAAAAATACCTTTATCATCACAAAAGTTTATGGACCATTCAAAAGTTGGAAGATCTTCTAATTTCACCAAAAAAAAGTTTCCCTTTAGACACCTATGAATCATGCATATAATATACTAACGTAAATCAATTATTGGAAATTAGAGAAATATCATGAAAATGTAAGGAAAATACTAAAATGTCTTCAAATGATTATATCAAATAATTTACATTCGGTCATAGTTTAGTTCAAAATAGAGATAAAGTATGAACCTCATCAAAAGTTAAATTTGAAAATGCCAAAATCTGTTCATGCTTCAATACAAAAAAGTGTCCCTAATACTTTTTAAACCGAGTAAAGTATTAATTGAGTCACCAACATCACCCATTCAGATCATACTTCATATAACTCATATTTGTTGTATGATTTTATCCCATTAAACTATTGAAAAGTAAAGTAATAGTTTCATCAATTACATTGGAAAATAAAAAAAAATATTGATATATTGAGAACCAACAAATCAACACATGCCTTTGTTGTAAGACGTCCTTGATCGAGAATGATATTACTCATATATTTCATCACATAGTATCCACATTCAACACTACCTTGTTGTCTCGTGCACTGAATGGATAAAAAAAAATTATTATATATATATGGAGTTACTTGCAAGTCATATTGTACTAAGTTTAAAATTAAGAAGAAGACACTAAATATTGTATTACTTAGTTTATGAGTTATTTACCCCTAATACAACCCAATTAGGCTCTCTTTTTGACGATTTTTGTTTTTTAAGTGGATGAATTCTTAGAGCCCTATATGAATAAAATAAATTTTTGTTACCAACTATGCTTCGTTCTATAATATTAAAAAAAAAATAACCCAAGTAACCCAACTATGCTCCATTCTTAGAGCCCTCTTTTTTTTGTGAGAAAGATAGTAATATTCTATTCAAACTTCTCAATGAATAGAAATAATTTAAAAAATAAAGTAAAATTATTTAATTAGGTGAGTATTAATTAACCTATCATCTATTTCTATACAAGATAATAATATATTTTGATTTTGTGGTAATATCTAACATAAAAAAAATAAATACGTGACCTAGATGAATTTATAGATATGACATTATACGTCTCTAGGTCCTTAGGCTAATTGATTTTGAAATGGCATGACTATAGAGCACACATTTTTAGGAATTATAGCCTCCTTTTTTCCATACTTTCACAGTCTGAAAAACAGAGGAAGAGAGAACAAATAGAACAACATATATAAAATGACACGAGATCAAAAATAAAAAAGAATGTATAATCACCTACTCAAAGTCAACAATAAGATTTGCTCACTTTGTATCCCTTGTAATGAGCAAATTAGACCTTGTAAGAAGAAATGCAGACTGAGCCTGAAAATGAGATATGGAAAAGAATTCATTATTACTCTTTGGCAGAATGTTAGCCTGAAAATAGGAAGCAGATAACTCAACTACGGCAAAATCACTGATAAACCCAGCACCAACATCACAAAATCAACATTGATTGAAGGAAACATTACTAATTAAACTTCACAAAATAGCAACACAACACACGATGCCGAAGATATGCTGCATAAGCCATGTACAACTCCACTTTCCACAATTCATAAAATAAGTCGTGTAGAAACTGATGACAAGAGTAATTGACTGCAATTTCTCTCTTTTGATTCAAATTTACACTCCTTTTCAGCTTTTTATTTAGTCTTGCCAAGCTACAAATATTTTCATATAACAATGGTAGCCATTAAGCATCATGTATTTTAGTAACATATCTACTAAATTAAGAATAAAAGGCGCCGAGGACCTGTCGTGTAATGCGTAAGAATCTATTCACTGAGATCATGTGCGAGAAAACAACAATCCATAGGACAAAGGATATAAAAAAGCAAAAGGAATTCCATCAATGAAGAAATGAAAAATGAAGCCATAAAGAAGTAGGCTGAGACTCTTCCACTTAACTCTTCTAGTTTGTTGCCAGCTCTATTTTAAAATCTATTACTTATTTTACAAATAAAAAATACAAAACTAATTAGTTCCAAATCAATAAATTCAAAATTAATATTTTCATATACATGACACTTATAAAAGTGACAAGGTTTTTAATTTTCAGCCCCTTATTCCTTGGCATTTTTTAAGTAGTCAAGAAATTTCCTAACCTATTAGTCTTAACAAATAATGATGTTTAAGGAGTCAATGACACTTCTAACATTTTTATGGTTGCTTTACCTATTGGTAGAGGAGTGACTAACTCAAGGATGTTTACTTCATATAGGATATAGGGTTTTATATAAAGATATTAGCCCTATAAAAATAGAAAACATGTTCCAATAATGATATTTTTTTAAAAATGTCATGAAATATCTAATTACAAATAGAATAATGATATTTTCTGAAAACGTCAAGGAACAAAACGTCATAAATTTGAAGTTTTGTTGTTGTGAGCTCACTAGAGCTCCTCAAGCTACACGATGGAATTCTATCAAGCGTTGTCGAGCTATACGAAAGAGGTGAGCTCCTTCATGGAGCTCTACTAAGCTCTAGTGAGCTCGACGTGGAGCTCACTAGAGCTACAATAGCTCTAGAGCTCCTCAAGCAGCTTGTAGAGCTCGTTGGAGCTCACTAGAGCTCCTCGAGCTCCACAATGGAGTTCCATCAAGCTCCGTCAAGCTCCACGAAGAAGGTGAGCTCCTTCATGGAGCTCCTGCGAGCTCGACGTGGAGCTCACTGAAGCTCTAGAAGATCCATCGTGGAACTTGATGGAGCTCCAGGAGCTCATAAAGATGGGTGTGGGGAGAGGGGTGAGAAGAGAAGGGATACAGGCAGATTGGCAAGGAGTGAGGGGCGAGGGGTGAGGGGCGATGGGTGAGGGGCGAGGGGTGATGGGTGAGGGGCGAGGGGCATAATGAGATCTCTACAATGTTTTTAATATCTTGCATTCACAACTCATGCCTATTATTTTAAAAAATCAACAGCGTGGCAATGGCTGCCATTCATAATGATGGTCATTGCCACACTGCTTTCAGATGCACTAGTTTGGGCATATTTTTGAAACTAGGATTAAATTTTAGATTTTTAATTTTAAATGTATTATTTCCATATAAAACTCTAGTAATTGCTTGTATATCAAGATGAAGTAATGTCAAAGTTTCCTCTATACATGTAGGAGAATACAAAAAGATATTTGTAGTGTTGTCATCACTAAATGCATGAAGATTTTTTCCTCCACAAACTATTAGTTGACTTCCTCTGCCCATCCTCATACTTTGAAAACATCGGCCACTTGAATGATTATCTCTCATACCTAAAGCAAGTTACACAAACATCATAATATATAGAAACAATACAAACATTATATGAAATGTCATATAATGTTTAATAATTAGACAATAATTAGATGATAAGAATTATATTTTTATTTAAATATTTAATATTTTAATTTAATTAAATAATAATAATTAGACAATAAGAATATACATTGACATTAGAAAAATCAATTTAAATATTTTAATTTAATATCCACTCTTTAATAATTAGATAATAAGAATTAGAAAATAACAAGGCAGCTAATGAATTTCTATTTATCATCATATTTTTTATGAAATCATCTCTATCTAAATATTCATCATCATCTGATTCTTCAAATAATTCCTCCTCATTATCTTCTTTAATATTATCATCATTAATGTCCAAATAATTTGCTCATTTACTATGTGATGTTTGAAGGTCATCATCTACCCCATGAATGATTGAATGAACTTTCAGATTATTCTCTTGAAATACCGATACATGCGATAGAGTGACCATCACATCCTTTTCAATAAATTTAATAATTGATTTAGGTTTTATTTTATATTTTACTTACCTATGACATGAATTTCTTCTTGTGGTTGGATAAGTGATGTAACATACTTGTTCGGCTTATACCGCAAGATAAAATAACTTGTACTTAAGATAAAATTTATGGTACACATCAACAATGTTGTATTGATGATGAATTATGGTACTCAAATTTGGAATTAGATTAAATTATTAAAAATTTAAATCGAATAGTCATCTTAATTGGTAAAGTATGATACTCTAAGTGTAGAATTTTAATTAGTTAACAATGAAAATTAGTAATACATGTAATATAGCTAGACCCCTTGTTAGTTGATACAAACATCACTATTTATTACAACTCTATTTGAACCATAATTCAAAGTATGAAATTTATATTCATTTACATAATGTATGAGATATGTCTATAAACTTCATAATGGGTATTTTGCAAAATCCTTCATTTGTTTGTTACATATATTTGATGAAGAAAATTGTACCTACAAAATGATAAAAGATAAATTCATACATATATAATATTGCACATAATTATTAAGAACGATGAATGATAAGTTATATACTAACATATTTTTCAAACCAATTTGTAAAATCTTTTTTATGCTTTGCATCAATTGAATCTTCATCAATATGAGGTTCTTTTTACCTAAATTCTTAAGTAAATATTCTTTAAAAACAAAATTGAAGATATTTTGATTAATTAAAATATTATATCATATATAATGACAAATAAATGAGAATATATAATTATTATAAATCTTACTTAGTATAAGGTGTGACTTCTTCACAATTCAACAAAATGTATGTGTGCGGCTGTACGCAACATGATACTCTATGTTATATAAAAAATATCTTGATTCTTGATATTGCTTTACCATATGTTCTACCCCCTTCCTTGAAAATAGAAAGCATATCATTTTTGTCTAATCCATTCTCCATACCATATCATTTATTTTTTGCATTTTATATGTTGTATTTCTTTTGTATCGAGGATAGTTACATAAATTACATACAACTGTTTCACTATTTATACTACAATATATCATGTAACCATTAATACAACATTTTATTTTTTCCAAAGACAAACCCAAACCTCGCATTAATTTCTTTGTGCCATAAAAATTATCTATCATTATATTATTCTTTGGTAATAATTCAAATAACTAATGACATATTTCATCATAAAAAAAATCTAAAAAATAATGTTTTACCTTTGATTTCATTAGTTTGACCACCACAAATAACTTTGAGTGATCATATAAATTACCTTTTCAAACCTTTTCTTCTGAAGCCTTTTACATTTCAAAATATTATTTTGTTGATGATAGTGGGATATCATCAATGATATTTAGATTAAATGAAGGACCAATAATATTATTCAAAATAGCTTCACATGCATCGTTGGGATTAGCAAATTCTATTGCAAAAGTTGAATCAATATTTCTATGTATGTAATGCTTAGTTAATTATAACACAACTATTTCTCTGTGTGAATACCAAATATAATAGTAACTAATAAATTCATTTTTTGAAATATGATATCGCATTGTGTCCACATCATATAAACTTTGATTTTGATATTTTAGAGTTTTATATGGATATATTATTTTTGTTTTATTCATAAATTCAGGTTGTTTTTTAGCGAAGACAATAAATTCCACAATCTCATTTACAAATTCATTGGTTAAAACATATCTTTCAGTTTTACATTCATCTATTAACAATCATGTCATATAATATTTTCATTCATTTAACACATAATATTAAAATTTTTGGAGTTATAATAATATACATTGAGATATTTTTATGATAAAGATGTAGTAATATTTTAACGAAATTACAAAAAATGTAAAAAAATAAGTTGTAAAATAATTAGTAGATAATTTTGGATTAAAATCAAATAAGGTGGGTTGTTCCAATTTCTTAAATATTTTATAAAAGGCATAAATTGTATTTTTCACATTTACATAAAATTATAAATTTTTTATTTATTTAAATTGGATGAAATTGCATTAATAAAAAAATAAAAATTTGCAATGTCATAATTTTTAATTTCTTTATAAACAAATTATATATAATATAAATAATAAATAAATTATTAATGTCAATATATTAAAATTTATCAATAAAAAAAATATACAAAATAAATTAATTATTAACGAAAAAAATTATAAAATGAATGGAAAATTCTTCTAATCTATATGAAGTATGTAGTATACATAGGCATATATACCACATGTGACATCTAATATAAAATTTTTTAATATTAAATAGAGGTGAGTATTATTTATTTTATTATAGTTTAAGCAAAATATAAACCAAACATCTATATAAATTTTTAAATTAACTTCTAATTTTTTTAGTTTTACAATTATTCGTCACGGTTAACTATTCTAATTGCATACCCTCCTAATTTTTTTTTCCATTATTATTGTTATTACAAATGAATATTTAGTATTTTTTTAATAATTATAAATTATTTATTATTATGGTTATGTCATTAATATGAGTTATTCAATTTTGAAATTATTAAATTATCATGTAGTTCAATTAAGGAAACAAAATACAAAATAAATGTGGTAATATTAACTATATGTCAATAACAAAATACACGAAACTTTCATAAATCAATTATGCTGCAAAAAAATTTTACAAATAAAAATATGAGGAAAAAAAGTAAAAAAATTTTGCAAAACAATAAGATAGAACTCGATATAAATGTTATAGATGTAAAAAAATTATACATAATATGAAAATGCACAAATGAATCAATTCCCGAATACAATACATTTTTGATAAAAAAAATATAATTTCATACTTCAATTTTGGATGAAATGCACATCAAACAATATATGAAGGATATATAATCCATAAATGATTTGGATGGAATCAAAATCAAACCACAATTCCTCAAAACCCTAATTATGTTCGAAGTTTCGAAGTGTTTTTTTTTTAATTATTTTTTATATTTTAGCAATTGAAATTATTTATGTCGCTAAGTTAGCGACGGAATAACTTTCCGTCACATAATCATTTAAAATAATATAGCAATGGACTTAAAATCCCTTGCAAAATTAGAAATGGATATGAGTTTCATTTTTGATTATATAAATTGATGTAAATATTTCCGTCACTAAGTTCCATGTAAGCATTTCCATTTCCAATCCACGTTTCATTTAGTGAAGGATTATACGAACAAAAATGTTCGTCAATATTCAGTGATGGAAATTTTTTTGATTTTTATTTTTTTTCTTGTTTGTAAATTCCATTTCTAATCTGTTTTTATTCCTAATTTTTGAAATGGATTTGGGCATTTCAATTTTTAATTCGAAATTATTTATTTCTTGTAGTGATATAGAATAATATATGTATGTATATATATTTATGTATATATATATATAGTTTTATACCCACACACACACACACACACACACACACGTTTAACATATGTTTATAAATATATATATATATATATAAACATACATTTTGAGAATTGGAAAAGTGATTTTCAAATTCCAAAATAACAATTCCCATTCAAAAAGTCGTTTGATGCTTAATTGATCATTTTGAAATTTAAAAACCATTGTTTTCTACTTTTTTAATGGGGTAAGGGGGCAAAATCCTATTTG
Organism: Sapria himalayana; assembly: GCA_029783825.1. Lineage (NCBI taxonomy): Eukaryota > Viridiplantae > Streptophyta > Magnoliopsida > Malpighiales > Rafflesiaceae > Sapria > Sapria himalayana. Next base: position 349,258 of record JAREIK010004728.1, on the reverse strand, counting down.
GTATTTATAGTGTGCCAAAACAATGCTTCACCTTGTGGTATATCTTCCATTCCTAAAATTACCCTTAAACACAAATTTATGGAACTTCCTAATTTTGGTGATTATTTACAATGCATTAGTAGATAAAAGTGCTTTAAATAAAATAATTTCATTAAATTGAGGGTTTTGAAAGGCTATGATAAATAAAAGTGAAATTGAATAGTTTTTATATGAAATATGAGACTTAGTGTAATTTGAGAAAAAAAATGCAATAAAAATCATGTAAAATCATAGTAATCTTTATGTTATGATTATGTTATATCTCCCCGAGCTTATATGGTAGTTTCAACATCTTTTTTAGTTGAAGCTCTACACAAATAGTCATGAGAATCTTCATTCGCAATAAATCTACCATGACGTTGATATTTTTATTTTATTGTGTAATACATTCTTTTAGAATCATAATCATATATGGTCATAATATTTGTTATTGTTGTGATATTAATTTTATGTCACAATAATTAATTATCCCACATATACTAAAAGTAGTGGTAGCCCTCCAACCCCACAACTTTTTCATTACAAAGCCATCAAATATAAGGCAAAAACTATGTTGCTTCTGCAATGTTATTTCATTTAGCTATAAAGATTTCCAGAGAGCATTTATTTGAGTTGCAACCATTTTTATGGCCATGAATTTTTCTCTAGAAAAAATTACCAAAACATCTTATTCCCAATACCAATCATGCGACTATAGAGACAAAATGCATAAGCGACCTATATTCCCAACATCATGTCTTAGTGTTATAGAGAGAAAATATATAGTTGAGGCATTTCCTAGTGTCATAGTAATCTAATGCAAGAGAATGAGTAAAGTTGCAGTTCATTTCAATCACTGTGACTGTGACTTTGTGTTATAGAAACTAAATATATAGTTATGCTCATTCTCAGTATCATAGAAATATAAAGTAAGTAAGAGACTAAAGTAGTGATTCTATGTTATAGATATAAAAAGACAAAGCATTAGCATTCCTAAACATCATGACTTTTGATTTAAATGTTGCACTCAGTCATTTGAGTATAAAAGTACAAAATATGAAAATTTAAAAGATTTTTTGAGGATATAAAAAAAGTACCAAAAGCTAGGATTTGGGGAGCATAATTTTTCCCAAACCTATGGGAGATTCAAGAGAAAATGGGTGTTATTAGAGAAAATGGGTGTTATAAGGCATAAGATTAAGGAAAAATTCGAATATATTTAAGAGAAAATTCGAGATGCACAAATGAGTTTTGTGGATTTAGGATATGATATTTAGATATTCTTGAGGGCTATCATTGTGAACCATAAATTACATGAGATCTCAAATTATCTCAATTAAATTTCTTTCTAATATTATGCTAAATTGATATCTATGATTAATATATTTAATTTTTTTGATGGATTATTGATTAATAATTTTTATGTTTATTTTTTATTATTGTTTGGTTATTAATACATATGAAGTTTATGTAAAACTAAAATTAAGATTTATTTATTGGTGGGTTAGTGTATGCTATAGTGGTGGATACTGGTGTGTAAGTTATGAAGCACACTCATGCATAAAAATAGGAAAGTAATATTAGTAATAGTGCTCTAGGACTATCGTATGGATATGATATTTTGATTATTTATGAGAATTAATTATTATGATAATTTGCATATTTATTATATATATAATGTCCTTGAATATTATTATTAATTATTCTAAATGTTCATAATCAATTATTAAAATGAGAATAATAATGAATTAAGATTAGTATAAAGTTTAATTGAAATGTGATGAATATATGTATGAGATACAAATCAAATTAATTATATCTATTCTGTGAGAATAAAAATTGGACCGACTTATCATGAGATTAATACATAGTTCAAATTCATAAGATAATCTCTAATAGTCATGTCATTAAATGTTTTGACATGAGATTACTATTATTTTCAACATAAAGAATATTGTGTTTTGATATAATCAAATATTATCTTAAATAGATGATTATAAAGGTTATACTTAAACATAATAAAAATTATGTAGTGAGATATTAGAGATTAAGATAAAATTTGTCTCTCTTATTATAAGAGAGATATCTCTAAGTCTCCTCAATAATTGAGACTGAGAAAAGTGGTCGTGCTCAAATGAATTGATGGAGATCAATATTATTTGTTTAGTCAGTCAAATTTGGTTTCGAGTAATCAAATATATAATGATATAAGGATGAATTTATTCATGTCTTATATTCTATCAAGATATCATGAGACAAAGATTATGTCATTAGCTATATAAAGGTTATCTTGAATCTTGAGTTTTTTATTGAACACTGATAGTCATAATATTTTGTTAGAGGCTACTTATGACTTATAAGATCAAAATATGATTTATGTCTACAACCAATGTTAATTGAACCTATAGAATCGTACATTAAGAATGAATAATAACGTTTATGATTTTTTACTCATTGTAATAATTTAAAATGATGAAATTCTTTTAAATTACAAATAAAAATTAATTATTATTTAAATTCAAATTTAATTTTAAGAAAGTTTAAATTCAAGATTTTAACAAATAATTAATCTGTTATTTTTAATTATTAGCTAAAAAAATAAACTGTAAAGGTTTTTTAAAAAGAGTTTTAAATATATAATAATATATATATAAATTAATTTTCTTATCTGATAAGGATTTGAATTTAAATTGTTAATCCTATTCAAATTTAAATTATTATTATTTAAAAGAGTTATAAATAAAATTTGGATTAGAATTTAAATTGTAATTATTTAAAATAGTTTTAAATAAAAATCAATTTTGACTTAAAAGCAAACACACACGCACGCACGCACGCACACACACACACACATGTGTGTGTGTGTGTGTGTGTGACATATATGGTAAGTAGCTGTTGTTTTTTACTCAGAGAAAGACAAAAAATGAAAAACCCTAAGTTTTTTTTTTGAGAAGATCAAACTAAACTAGTATTCAACAAGATCATTTATTATTTATTCTTATGTGGATAACTGTAGAGGGTGATCACTTTTCAGAAAGGCAGCACCTTTAAATATATGAATAAACCAAGATACAAACTTGAAGGTTTGATGGATTGATCTACAAGATGTACATTTTTTTTCATTTCTTCTTATTTTTATGAAACACAAGTGATCATTGGTGGGTTAAAAGATAATAATATAAATTTCATTGCGATTATATTTCAATTAGATTAAATATTCTTCCCGAAATCTCAACATATTCTTCTTCTATACTTACTTTGATCCAGTTATTCTTATTTTATTCTAACAAATTAGTAATTCTCAATTTGCTAGGGTTACTTTGATCCATTTTGAAATCAAGTGTGATTTTAGAAGAAATCAATTCATATTTACAACAACTAAAAGAAAGGTTATAGATTTGGTACAACTCAAAACTAATGAGCAATCGATGACCATGATCTCAAATTTTAGAAATGAAAGTCTCATATTTGAAATCTAAGCCCATGACAACTTCAAGTTTCTTGAATGTAAATCTCAACTCCACTTTGATTCCATTCTTTGAATGAGAAATAATGACATTGTGTGAAGATAAATACATTATTTGTCACATGATATATGCAATTTGGTCAGAGATAGGTTTGTTGAACCACATGAGACATCAATCATAGAATCAACTAAATAAATCTGTTTGAAAGATATAAAAAATATGGATATCAAAGCTCTTCTATCTATTCAACAAGAGGTAAGTAACAACATCTTCCTCAGAATCATGAAATCAACAAAAATCAAAAAGCATCTTTTGTAGAAAGAATTCCAAAGAGAAAAGAATAAATAGCATTATAGTGGAAATCCATGAGAAATATATGAAAACATTAAGATAAAATAAGCAAACTTGCTGAGTGATTTTTCTTAGATGGATTGTATCAAATAAATGATAAAAGCACAATGAGGAAATTAGCGAGAATATAATTGTGGAGATTATTATTATCAGCCTTTTCAACTAGTTTGATCTCCTTATAATAATAATCGAAAAGCCTAAAGATCTCTAACAAATTAATGGATAAAAATTTTTAGACTCATTAAAATTTTATTAACAAAGGCTACTAAGACACTCCGAGAGATCATTGAAAGTAGTCTTCCAGTCAAAGCTACATCTCAATTCCAAGAATGTGTAAATTCAAAAAACTTTTATAGAACACAACCAGAGTTTCTCATAAAATAGTAGAAGCATAAGACCGAGAGAGAGGCAAAGGAAGATTTTCAGAACATAAAACCTTAATGAATGAATAATTTCTTAGACTTGTAACATATGAAATTAAAATAATAATGCCGAAAAAGATTATTCATTCAAGTCCAAGGCTCAATGTTTAAATTATATGAAGCCTAGACACCTTTCAATAAATAGTTGATTCACAACACATCAAAAATCTAGTTGTACCAAAAAAAAAAAAACCAAAGAAGTTCTCTTCTATGCATTTCTAATTTCTAGACAATAAAATTCAAGTTTTATTTATTTTTTCATGACAATTAATGCTCAAACCATATGAATAGAGGAAAACTTGTTTCTAGACTTGAATCCATATGTTAAATCACAAATGAAGATGAAATTAAAAATTAATAACTGTTGATGATAAGAAAAAAATGCACGTACAATCAAACATTAAAGGCAAATGTTTTAAAAATATAGTATAGTTCAAAACTTGAATCAAAATATATTGAGTTTGAGTAACTAAATTCATAATGGATGTAAGCTGATGCTCATGAAAACAAATACAATAAAAGATGCAAAAATATACTTAAGAAAGTGGAGATAACTAGATACAACAGCTTTAAATTTAATCTAAGTATTGATGTTGATCTTTCCATTAAGATGAAAGACCTTAAATGTTTGAAATCAAAATTATAATAAAAAAGAAGTACCTCTATCAAAAAAAAGGGGGGGAGGGGGGATATAACTTGGCCAACAATGTTAAAGATAATAATCAAACTAAAAAGGTTGTATACATGATAAACATCACATGTAATCCTTTTCGAAGAAATTCTTTGGAAGGTTCCAACTATTCTTGATCTTATCCACATTAATATTAGTGTGTTTATGTTATTATCTTCATAGGTGCACAAAAAGTATTTGATGTTGTATGTAAATAATTACTTAAATGTAATATAATCTTTTTTTTTCAAGTACAAAATCAAAGCATTTTGTATATTCAAGAAGTTTCATATCATTGTAAAAAGACAAATTGAAAAATAAATCAAGATTTTAAGGATGAAAAAGACAAAAAATTCACCTTTAAAAAGTTCATTAGCTACTATATAAAGATAAGATTGAAAAGTAATAATTAATTTCTCATATTCAACAAAATGGTGTATTGGAAAGAAAAAAAATTAAGTTATTGTTAAAATGGTCAAATCAATGTTATATGAGAAATGTTTCAATTTTTTTGGGCTAAAATAGTGAATACTATTTGTTAATTAATAACCCTATTAATGCCTGAATACCACTTTAATTTAAACATAATGTTGAATAAAGCCTTTTAAAGTTAAATAAAATTTTTTGAGAAGTTATGCTTCTCTCAAATACCAAAATATAATATGAAGAAACTAAATAAAATAAGTCAAAACTCAGAAGCACATTTTAATGGGTTACAATAAGTAAACATAAAGATAAAGAATATACACTAATGAAAATCACAAACTGTTCATTAGAAGAAATGTCCTATTTGATAAAGAAGTCAATTAGTAAAATAAAGTTAAATTCTTCTCATTATAGCCTTTTGATTTAATTCAAACTTACATGATAAAAGAAATATCTTCGAACAAGCTCAATTTCATAGAAACTCTAAGGTTAGAAACATAGTGTCCAAGATTCAAATTCATATCAAATCTCTAATTCTTGTACTTCTATTACTATTACTTTAGTCAAAATCAAGGTCTTAAAGAAGATAAATGATAGGTCCAATCCCAATCTAGTTGAGCTTGAAAACTTTAAAAAGGTTGTACAACAACTTTAGTTGGTAAAAGCAATGAAAAAAAAATAAAATAATAGAAATCAACCATACATAAACTCTAACAACCAAAAGCTACTCCCAGCTACATGGTAGATACATTACAAAAAAATTTGATAGCTAAACTATAAACTACTAGAGTAGTGATTGTATTGTCAACCTAATCAAGAATTGAATGAAGAAATCTATGTGAGGAAACCACTTAACTTTGTAGTTACTAGACAAGAAAATTGAGTTTAAAAACTTAATAAGACTATGAATTTAAACAATACCTTTTGCTTGGTATACACAAATAAACTACAATCTGTTAGAACACAAGTTTAACAAAAGCCATAGTAAACCAACCTTATATATAAAGATTACACACACACACATAATAGATTTACAATTTTGAGATCATTGATTTCAACGATAGACTTTACATGGTTAAACTGTAATTAGTTCACTTATTCATAATTATTTTAGATTGGATTTCTAATTATTGGTGCACTTAATCATAATTAGTTTAGATTATATATATATTTTTAGTGTTACAAATATAAATCCACACACACACACACACCCACACACACACACACACATATATATATGTTTGAAGGGTTATTTATAAACTTAAATATTTGGGAATCATTGGTACCCAAACCAATGATTTTTAAAAACTTATATATTTTTATTTGCTACTCAAACCAAAAATTTCCTTAGTCATTGAAAAAAAAGGCATGGATTTTGATTTAGCTAAAAACTTGGGAATCAAATCAATCAATGGTATTTTATAATTTATTTTTTAATTGTAAATATGAACACTTTAAATTCTTTAAAACCTATTTAATTCGATTATTACGAATAACGAATGTTATCCATATTTCGTATTTCAACAAAAAAAAACAATGGGGATTTATTGGACTTGATTTAACTAACTTATCCATATGATTTTCTAATAAAATTAATTTAAATGGAAGCTAGCCTTTTAAAGGCACCAAAGCCTTTTGGAGAAGCTGAGGATATTGCATATATCCAAGAAAACCACATGCACTGGTGGTCCATCAAATAACTTTGGGGATTCCTAGTTCATCAGCAGCATCAAGTGTGAAGCTCATGACGCCATTAGAAATAATATAAGTTACTAGAGGTTGAATAGTGGAGGAGTTCAGCTCCAAGATGAGGTCCCGGAATGGAGCAAGACGTGGTAGAGGTAAAGATGCAACGGGATGGGATGTCTAGGGTCACGTTTCTTTTTTATGCTGGAAGCCCATCTGGGATTGTTCGAAAATTGAACTTTGATAATACATCCAGAGAATTAGAATCATGTTCCCAAGCCTTGTGCAAGCACTCTTGGTTGTATTCGGTGTTTACGAAGGTGACATATGTTGAATTAATAACATAGTTCCCTTGCTTCGACAAGGATTACAGTGAAGATATTAGAAGAAGAGAAGAAGAGCTTCGTGAAGAAGATGAAGAAAAGAATCTCAATAGAAGAAGAAAAGAATCTCAATAGAAGAAGAGAGAGAGAGAGAGAGAAAGCATAGAAACCGCAATAAAAATGATATTCAATCAATTGAAATAAAATAAAAACAGCATATATTGTCACAATAAAAAATTATTTTATTAAAAACTCTGACTACACGTGCTTTCTTTAATCAAAATGAATGACCCGATGTTTTCAATCCGATATATATAGTAGTGAGCCCAATGTTATCAAACCTATGATATTGGAATGAGGCCCAATATTAATAATCATTCCATTTGATGTAATCATTTTAAGTCATAGTTTTTCTCTTAGATTCGCCAACTTCTCTTTAGGTAATGACTTGGTGAAGATATCTACTAATTGTTCTTCTATTTAGTAGAAGATCAATTTTATTTCATTACACTCAACTGCTTCATTAATACAATGATATTTAAGTATTATGTACTTTATTCTACTATGAATTACAATATCACTAGCTATAGATATAGTGGACTGATTATCACATAGTATATCAGTTATGTCTTTTAAAGGTTCATCTAAACCAGTCTATAGTTTTCTCATCAATAAGGCATGTGCTATTGCTACTGAAGCAGAAACATATTCAACTTCAGAAGTAGACAGTGCAACTGATAATTATTTCTTGGATGACTAAGAAACAACTGTAGTTCCTAGAGTGAAGATATATCTAGAAGTCTAAAGTTCCGAAACACTATCACAAATACTATCACAATACCCAAATATTTTTGTGTGAGTTATTTTGTTGTTTTTTAGACCTAATTCTAAAGTTCCTTTAATATACCTTAAGACTCGTTTGGTAGTAATAAGATATATATGATTAGGTTCATGCATAAACTGAGACAAAAGGTGTATAACACACACAATGTCAGGTTGCATGGATGATGTATACAGTAGACTTTCAATTAGGCTTCTATATATCTTACCATTAACCATTCTTCCTTGAGCAAAAATTAATTTTTGGTTTATAACCAAAGGTGTTAAGAGTAGTTAACAACAACTCATTCCAAAGTTTCTTAGTATAGATTGTATGTAACTTGTTTGGCATACCGATACACCACTTGAGTCATAAAATATTTCAAGTATCAAGAAGTGCTTTAAGTTTCCTAGGTCTGACATTTCATACTTAGTTTTCATATCTCATCTAAAAGTTTCTATTAATTTAGATTTATTTCTCGTAAAGAGTATGTCATCTATATAGATTAGCATAATCAATATTTCAGAATTCTTAGCCTTTTTAATATATATTATTGGCTCACTCATATGTTTGAATCCTTGATTTAACAAGTATGATTTTATTTATTGATACTAAGTATGAGGAACTTGTTCCAACCCATAAAGAGCCATAGTTAATCTATAAACATAGTGTTCAATCCCTTATTTTACAAACCCAAGAGGTTGTTCTACATAAATCTTCTCCTTGAGCTTACCATCCAAGAAGGCTGATATAAAATCTAGTCAGAACAAAGCCCAACCTTTCTGTCCAGCTAAAGCTCTTAGAAATCTCATAGTTTCTAATTTAGCCACTAGAGCAAAGATTTCGAAATAGTATGTGCTAACCTTTTAGGAGTAACCCTTGTCTACTAACCGAGACTTATATAAGGGTTGGTTAGAATTCTGTTGAGTTTTAATCTTAAATAACTACTTAACACCAATATTCCATTTGTTTTGGAGTAAGTCTACTAAAGTCCAAATGTAGTTTTTTAAAAGATAGACATTTCTGTCTTTATTGTATCAAATCATACTTGATATTTTACTGTCTCTTCATACGTGAGTGACACAACTGAGGAGTAATTACAACGTTGGTATATTTCAGTTAATGACTTATATTTAACTAGTGTAAATGAGTCATGAATTTCTTCTATATCTTACTCAGACTCAGAAGGAGAGGAAGAAACATACCTTGGATTGCTTTCTTCATTATTACTTATTGATGCATCTATATTGCAGCCTTATATGCTAGTAGCTTTCACATCTGAATTTTGGAAGTTTTTTTCTCATTTTACATTTTCATCAATAATCACATCTCTGCTCATTAGAAATATTTTTGTTTCTAGTAAATACAAATCGTAACCATTGGATTGCAATTTGTATCCAACTACGAATACATTTTAGACTCTTGGAGTCTAACTTGGTTCTAGTAAGTTTCGGTATGTGAGAGTAGCACACACTCTCAAATACTTTGAGATGCTTAATACTATGTTTTCTCCTAGTATAAGCCTATAGTGGAGTGAGATTATCCAAAGCATTAGAAGAAAATCTATTGAGCAAGTATACTACCGTATTTACAGCCTCTGCCCAATAGTGTTTAGCATGTGTTTTCCATTTAAGAGTATTCTGGCCATTTTTATTATACTCCTACTTCTCCTCTCGACAATATTATCTTGTTGAAGTGAGTAAGAAGTGATTAATTGTCTGTGAATTCCTCTTTGTTCATAGAAATTATTGAACTCCTGTGAGAAAAATTCACCACCTCTATCTGTCTTAAGTGTTTTTACACTTAAACCAGATTATCTCTCTATTAGGGATAGAAATATCTTGAAACAGTCAATGGCTTCAGCCTTGTGTTTTAAGAAATACACTCACATGTGTCGAGTGCAATAATTAACAAACAACAAGAAATAGTTATTGTTTGCCAAGGATTGGTCTGACATAGTTCCATAAATGTCTGTATAAATTATTTCCAATGGTTGGGATGCTTTCCAGGTAGAGTCCTTAGAAAAGCTATGTCTATACTGCTTCCCTAAGGCACATTCCTCACAAACAGAAGTGGGAATGCTTAGGTTAGTGGGTACTCCTTTCACAAGTTGATTTTGAAAAAGGTTTTTATAACTTGTATAATTAAGATGCCCAAACTTTCTATGCCACAAGGATGCTTCTAACTCAACATTCATGGTTAATGTTTTGTTCACTATTTAAAGTGAAAAACTTCTTCAACTAGACATCTTAACTGCCCTGAGAGGTTTTTTTGGCTCTTGATCAAATATATGATATATATTATTTTTGAATACTAAATTAAAACCTCTTTCAATCAACTGCCCCATACTGAGGAGATTTTGGTCTAGTGCTGGAACCAGCATAATATCTCTTATAATTTTATCTCCAGTGGGAGTGAGAACGGACACTCTACCCTTGGCTTTTGCATGGACAAGGTCTTTGTTTTTTAATTTTACTTGTGAATTTACTACTGGTAGTAAATCAACAAATATATTTTGATTACCAGACATGTGGTTTGACAACCACTGCCTAGAAACCATACATTAGGAAAGGGTTTTTTTTGTTTCATTTACATGGAACAAGTATTTTGTAGAGGTTATTTGCTCTGTACAACTAACACACCGAGTGTGCTTCAACCTATAATCCTTAGAAAGCCCTAAGCTTTTATAATTTAGGCATTGGTTCTATTTTCTGAACTAACACTCTTTCTCGGTGTGATTGGTTCTCTTGTATATGCTTCAAGAGATTAATGATCCCTTAAAATGGATATCAGAGGTTACAAAAGAGGTATTAAAATTATTTTTATTTCTATTTTTGTTTTTTCAAACATACCTGGATGACCCATTTCCTTTAGCTTCTGTTACATGGTTTTCTTCCTTTTGTGTCTGATTTTCCCATCTTGATTGCATGTCCGCTTCAGTAGATGATTTTGTCCTCATGTGTAGTCTGGACTCATATTATTTTAAGGAGCTTAGAACTTATTCAATGGCCAAGTCCAGCAAGTCTTTTGTCTCCTCTATTACAGTTACAATTGAATCAAACTTATCAGGCATACAAATAAGTAATAATTCTACAATTTGGGTTTCTTTAATAATTTCTCCACGCATTTTCAATTGATTTACTATCTCTAGAAACTGAGTGGAGAACTCAGTAATAGAATCTGAGTTGTTTATCCTCAGATTCTCAAAATCCTTCCTAAATGAGTGAAGAATAGCTCATCATTATTTTTTTATCTCCTTAGAACTCTATCTTAAGGATATCTAAAGCATCTTTGACTTGAGTACAACTTAGTAACCAAGGAAAAATATCATTAGTAACTCCATATTGGATGAATAGTAATACTCTTGCGTTTGATTTTTTTTTAAATTTTCGTTCTTTTTTTACTTCCTTTTCTTTTAGAGAATAAAAGTTTGAAGGTTCTGTGTACCTCGATTCAACAAAATACCATATATCTTGAGATATAAATAGTATTTTCATTTTGACATTTCAGTATTCGAAGTTTTCACCATCAAACAAGGGTATAGGGATAGACACCGAGTTTGATTAACTTAGATTCTTGGATGTCATTCTGTTCAAAGATTTTCAAAAGATTTTGAGCATAAAAATTGTGAATTTGTAGAATTCGATGTTTAATTAACACAAATCCTTTAGATCTAAACAGATCTGCACTAGATCTTAAAGGATATGTGAAGAAATATATTTAGGTCAGAATGATATTTTCAGATCATTTATTCTGGAGAAGTTTTTGAATAATTAATTCAAAATTCTTCAATCTAAGATAAATAAACTATTCTAATACTAATTGTTAAATTAATAACAGAGTTCCCTTGCTTCAGTAAGTATTATAGTGAATATATTAAAAGAAGAAGAATGAGATTCATGAAGAAGATGAGAATTCAATAGAATAAGAGAGAGAGCAGGCACATAAACAACAACAAAAAATGATATTCAAAAAATTGAAAAAAAAAAAAGCTTATATTTTCACAATAAAAAACAATAATAAAAAATGGATTTATTAAAAACTCGGACCCCTCATGCGCTTTCTTTAATCAAAACTAATGACCTGATATTTTCAGCGACATGTTACGTACTGGATTGGGTGGAGCCACTTGGCCAGGGTCAGCACAGGGTTTATGTGACCTTGAGCTGGATATGGGAATGGGATGCACACCACATGAGTCATTTTCCAGCGACATGTTACGTACTGTATTACAGGCCATTATTTTCTGGAGAATATTGTCGGTTAGATGTTGAAAACGGGCTTCTGAAGAAAGTGATACAGCGTCTACCATTTAAAGATGCCGTGCATGCCGATCACTTCCGGTTCCGGGATCAGTGTTTCAAAGACACATATAGACTGCAGTGGACCATTCTTTGCCACTGCTTCTTGACAAGTGCTCAGCTGTCATTCTACCTCGTTATTTTGTCAAAGAGAATGTAACCTAACAGTATGGTTTGACTTCTAGTAATTCAATATTCCAAGTTGCCGTTGGTTTCATGATTCAATATTTCATTAAAATAAAATAATATTTATATTAATGGGGATTAATTTTTTGTGGAATAAACAAAAAATAATTAAAATGTGACAATTTTTCAAAAATATTTAAAAAAAAGTGTACATATTTTAAGTTTTGGTACACTAATAATTGTGAACCCAATTTTTCTGGCAACTGCCAGCGAATGACAAAAATAATAAAATTTTGTTAATAATATAACTAATACATTATATATATGTGTGTGTGTGTGCGTGTGCGTGTGTGCGCACACGCACGTGCGCATGTGAGCGCAAGCGTGCATGTGTTTATTTTGAAATATATATAATTACATATAATATCTTTATAATTGTTGGATATGCCCAAGTTATGTAAATCAATCTTTTTTGTTTAATTTTTTTTAATCCAATGAATATGGTAGACCAAAGTATATGAGATAAAACCACTTGTGTTAAAAAAAATAAAAAATAAATTTTTAAAAAATTTGAAAAATTTTGTAACATTTTGTCACAAAGAGTATGGATTGGTGACTCTTGAATTGGGTAGTGCTCCCATCTTTTTGTAAAACAAAACATGAGCATGGTATACATTTTTTTACACTAAAATGGTGTGTATTTTTTTTTTATATATAGATTATAGAATTGGAGGGGCGTTTTTAGACATAAATGGGGAATGTGTGTTTTTACTTTTTAGACAGAAACGGGATGTGTGTTTTTAGACATAAACAAGATGTGCATTTTTTTTATAGAGAACTAAGACTTTTTTTTTTTTTTGAGATAGAGAGTTATCTGCTTTGCTTCTACTATATATATGTTTTTGTGTTTCATTAGCTAAGTCACAATTATTTTTCTCTCTCTCCTCCTCACACCGATTCTAACTTTGAATATTATAATTTATTTATGTAATTGAATTTAAATTATAATATATATTCAATATATATGTGTGTGTGTGTGTGTGTGTGTGTGTGTGTGTGTGTGTGTTTGTGTATTGATGTGTGAGATTTATTTTTATGTATAATTGTGTGTGTAGATTATATATATACCATAACTTACTCTTATAACTCTATGTGTGTAGTTTGGATGTTATTGGTTTTAATTTTTTTATTTGTATGCAGGATTATGTGCTGAAAGTAATTGAAATTTGAACAACTTTAAAGATATGAAATCTACGGACATAATCTTCTCTTTTGGTCCAAAATATAATATTTGGGCATATTGTAATCTATAAATTTCTTGTACATGTGAAGAAATCTTTAGCATATGTTATTTGATTTGATATAGTTTACTTTAACTTTATTTTCATTAGATTGTATTTTTCATAATTTTTGTATTGAAGTTTTTCTTCGTCTTGGGTTGCTAATTTTATTTGATTATGCTATTTGATTAATCAACCACCATTCTCACTACCTTGTTATTTTGAAATAACCACTATCTAAATGGCCTACTCCCCAACAATAATATATAGAAAATTTTGGTTTGCATTTGTTTTGTCGTGCGTATCTAGATAGTTGAGTGACTTTTTTTTAACAAGGAAGCATGTATGAATCTCAGCTTCATCTTTGACAGTTTATGTGCAATCTAAATTACTAACAATTTTTTTTTGTTAACCATTGACGTGTTAGTTGGGGCCATAATTGGCTTTGCTGATTTTTAGTGAATTTTGGTACACTTTTATTTTAATTTTTAGTATATTTTTTTTAATTTTTTTAAACAATACCATTTATTTTTTATTTTTATTTTTTTGTATTTGATACATCAAAACACAAATCCCCCTGAATTTATTGGGTGAATTTTGTTTTGGTATACCAAATATAAAAAAACATTTGTGTTTTTATGTACAAAACACATAATATTTGAAAAAAAAAATTAACTTTTCACAATTTAAAAAATGTACACTAAATTCTACAATAACTAATTTTTGTTGCACTCAAAATCATCAATCCCAATCTGCTGATCAGCTCTTGCATGTAATAAATAAATTGCAAGTCATTTGTCTCATTTTAAAATTGCATGGTCGAAGAACACTCTTATCCTATTGAAATTAAAGCAATCTTCCATTGTTTTCCCCCAATACACACACACACTCACACTCACTCACTCACTCACTCACATACACAGACACACAGACACACACACACACACACACACACACACACACACACACAATTATATCTATCTATTTAAGCTTACATAAAATTAAATAAACATATATATACAATACACACCCACGCACACACACACAAAAGCCTATGTATATAAAACTAATATAAAAACATACACATATAATCATACACACACACACACACACACACACACACACACACACACACATATATATATGTGTATATATAAACATATATATATAGAGGTATAATTAAACTAACATACACACACACACATAAATGTATATATAAAGCTAAATATATAATTATATAAGTGTGTGTGTGTGTGTGTGTTTATACATATGTTTATTTATGTAAATGTTTATATATAGGATTATATATGTATGTTTATTTCTTTATGTATATATATATAGTTATATGTATATATAGGCTTGTATATACATATACACACACATTTAAACACATAATTCGGAAACTACTTGAGAAATGGAAAAGTGGTTTTCAAATTTCAAAATAATTTTTCCCATTCGCAAAGTAGTTTGATGCTTAATTGTTGGTTTTCAAATTTAAAAACCATTGTTTTCTAATTTTTTAGTTAAGGGGAATAATTCTATTTGCTATTTATAATGTACCAAAACACATTCACCTTGTGTTATTTATTTCATTCCTAAAAATACCCTTAAAACTCAAATTTTATGTAACCTAAGGAAAAATCTAAGATGCATGACCGAGTATTGTGTATTTAGGCTTTGATTTTTCTATATTTTTGAAAGTTATCATTAGAATTCTAAAATTCCAAGATGCGATCTAAGATAAATATATTAAATTTTGAATGATGGATACTTGATTAATGATTTTTATATTTAAATACTATTTTACTTTGGTTATTGATTTGATGAATGTGATATTTATGCATAATTAAAATTAGTATTTTATTATTGATAGGTTTGTGTATGCTATAGGTGGATGATGACATGTAAACTATGAAACACACTCATACATAATGATAAGAAGAAAAGGATAACCCACCCAATCCTAATGCACGAAACAAACCTATATACTAAAACCCAATGTTAAGTTATGTTTAATCATGTAAGTATGATACTTATAAAGCCACAAATATGAATGATTTTATAAATCAATTTATCATGCATGTCTTAGAAGATTTAACTTTCGATTAATGTGATCATTTTGTAGAACAATTTCATAATTGTTACACATTTAGTGTGTGATTTGTGTGTCATCATGAAAGATGATGATATTTAAGCCATGAGACATGCATGAGTAGATGTGATTCATACAGTGAAGATAGTCATGCGAGTTACTTTGTATCATTTAACTTCTAACAGTTAGATTTGATGAAAAACTTTTGCTAATTATGTGAATATGATGCTTTTGAAGATGAATGTGCAAATAGTTTTACTAAAACATTAATTAACATCTATATGACACATGTGATTTAGAGAATATGAATACACATACAAATTACTCATCAAGAATACTTGATGAGTTGCCTAAAAAGTATAAACTTATTAATGATATTTGAGTAAGAACTTTGTTATATTAGTGATAAAGTATTAGGTGGACAACTATGAGGGAACCATTATTAAGGATGACCTAAAAGTTGACAAATACTTTGTATGTCATTAGAGCACTAATGATTTCACAAAATATCAACTTTCATTCTATAACAAGCACGATAATATATTCAAACTATTTAGATAAACTAACATACATGATGAAATATACCAAATATAAAATATAAGAAATTTACCTAAAACTTAGTCTTATCATTTTAATTAGAGTAATAGTTTGATGATAATTGGTTGATTGAAATGCCAACACAATAATGTGTGATTGATATTTAGATAAAAATCTACTTTACTACTTATACGACCCATATACATGTATAATTGACTGAATGATAGACACATACTCTATTAGGCTTTGGAATATTGCCTAATCCTAAAAATTAAACAACATATCAAAGTTATAACATATATCCACAAAAAATATTTATAAAAAAAGATTCTAATTTTTCAAACTTTTAAGAAGTACTCAACAACTTAAAATATTTACATTTAATGCATTCTAAACCTTATTTATTCCTACCCAATGTACATATTATCAATTAAAATAATTATTTTGATAATATTAATTTTTGAATATGAAAAATAGATTTGGAATTCAAAAAATAATTTTGGAATTTGAAAATTAATTTTCGAATTCCAAAGTGGTTTTCAATGATTTATATGAAAATGTGTATATATATATATATAAATATAAATAAACATATATATATATCGACTTACTTATATAAACTTATATATATATATAATTATATATAATTATATATATACAGGTTTATATATATTCCATTATATATACATTTGTGTATATGTGGGTTTATATATAAGATTTACATATTTACATTTATATATAAATAAATAAATAACTAATATAAATAAATAAATAAATAATATATATATATATTTATAAACCTTACATATAAACCTATATTTAACATTATATATGTATCGAAGCTCTAATCACTCTCATCCAAGATTTTTTTTACCATATTGTGAAATTTTACATTTGTTATGGTATGAGCCTTCATTGTTGGAACCACCTATGATACCATTAATATGAACATATTTTGGAGGGGAAGTAGGTTAGAGGAAAGGTAGAAAAACTACTTGATGGATAATTCTTCTTCAACCACATTTTTCACACCATGGATAGCCAAACAACTTGTATAAAAAACATGACATAAATGCCAATGAAAAGGAAATGTAGAAGAATAGGAAAAAAAAATACCATCCACTATGCTACTTAAGTAAGCCACTAAGCTACATAAGTAAACCACTCTGCAACTCAACTACTTCAAATAGCATATTCAACAAACCATTACTAGACAAAAATTTTGGACAAAGTCTCACGTCTTCCATATGGCTACCGCCATCATGTGGTCTAGTAATTTCATATCATGAATATAGAGGGCACACATATCATACTATGATACTCATAACATTTAATATTAGATTTTTATGTTCGATTTGGTGAAATAGCTTTTATGTGGGGGCTTTATTATATGGGAGAATTATGTTTTGGGGTGTTTCCCTAGAAATTTTTAATATTTAGAAACTAAAATGTTGAAATTTTTAAAAAGTCACAAAACTAAAAATAAATAAAAAATAAGTGCACACAAATTTGTAAGTACTAAACTACCCTCTCCCATGGTCCTTCCCCTCGCCACTAGCCCTCTCCCCTCCCTCATTCTCATCCATCGTCCTTCGCCCTCTCCCCTCACTCTCGTTTGTCTGCCCTCTCCCTTCTCTCTCCCTGCCCGTCTCCATGAGCTCCTTCGTGGAGCTCTCTGTCGAAGGAGCTAAATGCCAAGCTCCTAGAGCTTGAGGCTAAGCTACTGGAACTCGACGTTGAGCTCCTGGAACTCGACGTTGAGCTCCTGGAACTCGACGTTGAGCTCCTGGAGCTCGAAAGAGCTCGACGCCGAGCTCTTGTATCTCGACCGAGAGCTCCATTGAGCCCGTCTTTGAGCACCAAGAGCTCGACGAAGTTCTCGGTCGAGCTCCTACCCTACTGGAGCTTGAAGGAGTTTGATTCCGAGCTTTTGGAGCTCAAATGAGAGCTCCATCAAACATGTCCTTGAGCTCCAGGAGCTCGATGGAGCACTCGGTCGAGCTCCATGAGCTCGATGGAGGATGATCCCAAGCTCCTGGAACTTGAAGTGGCTCTCGTTCGAGTTCCATGAGCACGACCACGAGCTCTAAGAGATCAATGGAGCTCGTGGTGGAGCTCCATCGAGCTCGATGGGAGAGGGTGAGGGCCAATGGCGAGGGCCAATGGCGAGGGCCAATGGGATAGTGTGAGGGTAGTTTAGGATAAACATAATAGAGTGCTCTAAATTTAAATATTTAAAGATTTTGGTGACTTTTTTTCAAACTTAAAAATATAAGTTTCAAATTCTTAAATTTTTTTAGGAGAGCATCCCAAAACATAATTTCCCCTTCATTTTTTTTTATTAATCGATTTTAGTATCGAAGAGTCTATAACAAATACTCATATAATCATCTATGTTATAAGAAATCCTTCTTATCTTGGCATAGAATAAATTTTTGAATTCATAAATATAATGAAGTCAAGATGCAGAGATCAGAAATCCCTAAGATGAAGAGGTCAAAGATATAACAAATTCTAGTGCCATAAATTTGAGATAGATGATTAACAACCATAAAATTCGAGTTACAACTATGAATTTAATGATTTTAAAATTTATTAATTATGATAATTTTCCAATTAGATTTTAACGTGTCTTCTCTTTAGTGAGATTAGAAGATTCTAGATCCATAAGCACTTTGGTATGATATTTATTAATTTAAAAAAAGAGATTTACATATGAATGAGTATAAATTAAACATCTTTCCATATGAAGATTTATATTATAGAACAATTTCAAACAAAGAGATTTACATGTTTCACCCTAAAAATTTTCTTGATATATAACAATGAGTTACTTCTAAGTAAAATTGAGTAGACATTATGATAATTGTAACACATATTAGTGTTATACATGTCATAAAACATAGAATTAAACAAGCTTATAATTTGATAGAAAAAAAAATAAAATTATTCACATTACACCATTGAAGGTTCAATTTCTAGATCCATTTCCCCAAATTTAGTCCATGCGGGAAACTCCTCTAAGAAAAATGTTCTAATTAGTTCTTTTTTTATTTAAAGGTATTTCCAAGCAATGTGCTCTTATTTCCATATCTAATGCATACCATGTCTCCAAAGAAACATGCTCCAATATGATTACTCCCACATTTCATACATTGACCTATGTGCCTTAAATAATTTGCTTTTCCACATGAAATAAGTGACTTAAATTCAATTTCTTCTACTAGAATAAACTTTCATGTAGGCATCTTTTGATCAATACGTTTCCATTATTTGAAAATAATAAAAAAAATAGCATATAAGCTTGATGATCATTACAAATGGCTTTTTCATTTTGTCAACTAGCAAACTTTTTGCTCATAACATACCTAAAATCTACTTCTCTTGAGATATTAACATCTTTTCTAACTTATGCCTCAAAGTCACCCTAAGATGTGAGACTCATTGCCAATTATTTGTTGGAACTGAACTAAACTAAATGTATTTTTTGATCATTTTTTTTATCTTATTGATTTAAATCTTTTTCTCATTTTAATAAAAGATTTTTCAATGAGTTAAATTTTTGGAAATTTATATGTACTCTATTTTACACTCTAGATGATTTGGTGCTTAGAGTTTCATTCACACACAATAGATTTAAATCACCAATTCTTATGGATTATAAGTTTATTATTCAAAATATAGATAAAACTTAATAATCTATCGTTAAATGTGTAGTACTTGTATGATGAAGTTTAAACTTTTAGTTATAATACACTTGAGTATATTAAACATGAACACCATGACGTGATTATTTTATACTGACTTGTAAAATAAAATACACCATTATTTTAAAAAACATTGTTATTCTTATTCTTGAAGTAATTAAAATATTATTTCTTTTAATAGTATAAACTTTCATGTAGGCATCTTTTGATCAACTTGCTTCTACTATTTGGAAATAATTAAAAAAATAGCATTGAAGCTTGATGATCATTGCAAATGGCTTTGTGATTTTCTCAAATAGCAAACTTCTTGCTTATAACATATTATAATCTACACTATTTTTGAGATATTCACATTTCCTATTACTTATGGTTTAAGGCCTCCCTATGAAATGATACTCATTACCAACCATCATCCAAGTTGTAGAGGACAAATCATATTATATTTTCAAATATGACTATATACTTACACATTGTAATACCACCTTGTGACAACCTAAAGAATTCAAGTGCCCAATAAAGCATTAATGATTCTAGAAATTACTCATCTTGAAAATCTATTTGAATTGGTTCTAGGTTATAGTTTCAAAATGTATGTTTCCTTGAAAATGTAAATAACACAACTTATCATCTAGGCATCTGAAGTATTAATGTAATAAAATTTTCTCCCAAGAGACTTTATTCATTCATTTACATTCTAGTATCCACAAATTGGGTCCAAACATCTTGAACCTTTTAGTACCTTGATTTATCACATCAACTCTAAGCTTTATATTGGGATTTTAAGAAGGATTCAAGTGAAACATTGTAAAAGCTTGAACCTATAAAGGTTTCTTCTTGAATAAATTAGTTTGCCCTCCAATAATCCCAATAACTTTGTTCGTATTTCAAGTGTGTCTTGTGCAAGATAAAATTATTCGTATAATATTACATTCTAAAATAACTTACATCATATGCAATGCATTGAACTAAGTCATACAAGATAAACCAAATTACTCATGCATCCCACTTCAAAAGGTAGATTGAATAAATTTAACAAGCAAACTACTTTATCTTCTTACAATACTTACAAAGAACTTAATAACATTTTATCTCAAATACAAAAGGTAGTTAAAATTAAATTAATTTATGACATAACTCATTATGAAGCCTTTCACAAAAAGCATCATTCAATTTCATTGATGCCAAAACTTTAGTACCCTTTTTCTATGTCTACACTGTCAAAAAAAGATTGTTTTTTAACATTCTACTTACCATTATTACTCATAGGCATTTTCATACCATCACATACAAGAATTGCCATGGTGTATGTTTTTTCTTTCAGTTCCCTAATACATTCGGGTATAATATTTTTGCATTTTACTATAGTCGACTCTATGGCATTCGACAACTAGACAATGGTCTCTGCTACATTTACTCATATAGCTTACTACAATAACAATTGTAGTCCACTTCAACATGGATATAGTTTCATTACAACTTTGATAGTCACTTTCCAACTCCTATTGCATTTTGTTGCATGCATCTATGAAAAATCATTGCCTCACAAGTTTTTCAATAGTTCATCAATAGTTATTCATGGTCTTTTTTGTTTGGTAATTGCGCTTCCACGGTAGTGAGATTAAAAACAGAAACAACAGAAAACACAGAAAAACAAGCAATATAATCCCAATTCAGCAAGTATCCACGGCAGAATCAAAAACGAGAAAATCAACACCAAAAATAATGTGGTTCGCTAGTCGCTCAATACGACTAGCTACATCCACCAGAAAATGCTTACGCGTTACAGATTAAAACCAAAACGGAAACGTCTTACAGTATGCAGCACACATCAATCGTGAAAATTTGTGCAGAGAGAAGAGAGGGATGATGAACAGTTCCACGGGTCAAAAACAGCCGCCCGAAAAATAAAATTACAAATCATTTTATATTAAAAAAAACATCCGATTCATTTAACCGCAGCGGGATCTTATTTATTGTGCTACTGCTGCATCCCCGGCCTTTTAATATTTCATTTCCTGCACTTACATGAAAATATTAAAAATAGAAAAATATTTTGTTATACAAATAGATTATTAAATAAAAACAAATTACATATACATAATTTTTTTTAATACACATTTATTCCAAACTATTTTTGCCATCAAGACATAAAAGGATCAAGCCTATAGTTACCCATGTCCAATATGACAAATTTATCAAATCTCTTAGTAGTTCACATAAAAATATTTTATAAATTTTCTATGTTAAAACATTAGTGAAAAATTCTAACAATCTATACATATACATTAGCTATATCAAATAAATAGGGTTTCATTGAAAATTTCCATGGGTTTCATTCCATTGTATCATAACTTGACATATAAATAATTATACTTAGAAAGTTGATTTTCATCGAACAAAGAGATAAACATTTTGTAAATTTCTTTGTTTTAAACTTTTAATTTAAAACACACTTTAAAAATCCATTAGATTACACACACACAAACACACACACGCAAACGCACACCAAACAAATATTTAAAATTATGATTGTTTGAAGATAAGAGTTTTTTGCTCTTTAATTGTAGTATTAGGCCATTGAGGTGTGAGTGTCAAATGACCAGCCTAGCCCATTTTTTCAGGCCCAATCAAGCTTGGATGCCATGCAAGACACGAAATGGTTCATTAGAGGGCAGGCCCAGCAAGGCATGTAGTCTGTAAATAGCTCGGGCTCAGGCTAGTTCGTGATGGGTGGGGTCGGCTCCGACCTATTTTAGGTTAAAATAAAATTAGAAAAATTAGGGTTGGACCTATCATGCTATTGTGCCATTGTTACCCGTAAGGCGTGCCAAGCCATCGCCCATCAGGTGTCACCACGTCGTCCCTCATCGAGCATCATTGGGTTGGCCGTCATACATTGCTTGATGCATCGTCACCCATGCCTTTCCCACTTATCAAGCACCTGAGTCATGCCTGTCATGACACGCGGGCCGAAGACCCATGACACGTCACAACACGGTGCGAATAGTGCCGAGGATCCGCCTTGCACGAGCCCGAGCAAGGTCTTGGACCATGCTAGGGCTAGGCATGCCTATATCGTGACAGGCTTTGGGCAGGGCCCGGGCTGCCCGACCCATTTGACACTCTACATTGAGGTAGGAAATTGCCCCCATATATTCTTTAAAACTCAAATCTCTTGAGTATTTATTGGGGCTTGAAAATCATACCATATAGGTTACATCATATATACTAATTATTTATTGAAGCTTGATAATTGCCCCCCATATATTCCTTTCAAATCTATGTATTATGATACCCGCATTTATCTATTAACATAGCCAATAAATAATTCAATAACTAATGCTAAGCCATTGGATCATGTGGATTGCACCTCACATGTATGATCTAACTTTTTTAGATCTTATAACCTAAGTTACATCAAATTAAGTTTAAACCATGACTATACATTGATTGAATAAGTATAATATCTCAATGAATATTTTTTTAAATCCAGAATTTGATATACAATACTTGCTAGCCTTATGCCAATGTGACATATTTACTATTGCCTAGTTGAATCTTTGCAACTTACCTCATTGGGGGACAAGATAATATTTCTTAATGACTCCCAACTCTGCTTACATGTAGAAAAGTCAATGATACCCTCCATTTGACTTCATCATTGTTGAGATATATCTTCATGGGTAGCTCATAGTTGTGAAAAGTGTTCCTTAGGCGTGTCTAGGCGCATGCGAAGCGTAGCCATAGTGCCCCGCCTGGGACGAGGCGAGGCTCTTTTATGCAAGCGCATTAAAAATGGCAAAGGCGCATGCCTTCCCTGAGGCGAGAAGCTCTTCACAGGCATGCCTCTGTCCAGGTAAGTTGTTTCGTCAGGTGCACAGAAAATGGTGAAGGAGCCTCGACATGACCCAGAGGTTTTGATTTCAACTTGAATTGCGCCGGACATTCTTAGTTGGACTATTCTCTTGGAAACACAAAAATAATTAGCACGTGGGCATAGTTTCTAGTTGGCTTGACCCGTGCCTAATCTAGGCTAGCCTAAATGTAATCCATGCAAGCCAAAATCTTGAACAAACTAGCTTGGAAATGTGGCCCATGTTGCTTGGACTGGTCAATCCTCTAAGTTAGCCACTAAATTGGACTAGTCTAGGCCTATGGGTCGTTCTATATATATATATAATTAATTAATTATTTATTTATTTATTTATATAATATACAATATATGTGATGTGTGATGTGAATACTAATATGTAATATCCTAAATTTATTTTAGAATTTAATGTTAATTAAAAAAAATAAAATAGACAAATGAAATTTAATACCATATTTGTAGGTAATTTTCAAGGTCTAATTTTGGTGATCTTTCTTTAAGCAAGAGGTGAAGAACTTTATATTAAATGAACTTTTCAACATACAAAATTCTAAAATGATAAAAGCAACAATCTACCTAGCAAGATTAATTTTGATAAATTCAATGTCCTTTTGATATTATTATTAGTAGAGATGGAGAATGATTCATGTCTGGTCAGTACGACCTGATGTATTGTAGTTCATCCGAGCCACCATGTCATGTTGGGCATGAAATGGTTTGGGTGTCATGCCATGCCATTATTATCAACATGCTTGAAAATTAGGGTGGTTTGGCCATAGTTGTGAAAGGCACGTCTAGGCTCAAGCACAGGCATAGCGCAACCATGGCGCCCTGCCTGGGATGAAGTGAGACTCCTTCACGCATGCGCATGGAAAATGGCAAAGGTTCGCACCATCCCTAAGGCAAGAAGATCTCCACAGGTGCGCCTCCGTCCAGGTAAGTCGTCTTGTCAAGCGCACGGAAAATGGTGAAGAAGCCTTGCCTCATCCCAAACACGGCCATGGATGTGCTTCGCCTGTGGCTGAGCCTAAGTATGCCTAAGACACTCCTTTCACAACTATGATGGTTTATGTGTTTTTATTGATTGGATTAATATTTTTGATGATATTTGATGATAAATGATTGTTATAAATGATTATATTTTCAAAAAATATATGTGTAAAATGGGATGCGCATTACATAAAAAAGCCCATGCCTTAAGGGTACCTTGCGCCTTAAGGCTCCAGGAGGCCTTTGTTCCTTAGTGCGCCTTGCGCCTTTCACAACTATGGGGTAGCCCCATTAAAATTTTTCTTTGAAAGTGTGAATAAAAAATAAGTTAAAATTTTTGTGTTTAAAGAAAGAAACCAAACTTTCCATGATTATATATAATGAAAGTGTATATTTAATACAATAATTACATCCAAAACTACAATATATAACTATCAAAAGTTTCATAAAATTAGGTACTCCCATTTGAGATACATTACATCAAATGCACCATAAACTATTTTTTTTTAATGTTCAATAAGGTTTATATACTTCATGTAGGCAACATATTAAATACAAAATTTAGAAAAAGAAAAGTAGGAGATAAATTACTTTCTATCCTTAATATTAGATTCCAACCAACCTCAAAAAAAATTCCTTGTCGCACAAAGGAGTCCAAAAGCCATGAAGCAACTTTGCTTGATTTTATTCTTATTTTATCAAATTATAATTATTAACAATATAAGGAGAGGTTGAAGTTGCACTATTTTCCTCATTTGTTTTTTTATTCTTATGTTAGTTTAGAGAGTTCACAGAGGCACACACAAACACCACTATTATAGTAGTTGTCATAACTTATAACATTAACAATTATTGTACAACAATCAATTTTGACAATGCAACTCACCATAGTTTCCTCTCTTCTTTTCCTAAACTTAAAAATCATTATTTCATCCTTTATTTTTGTTTGGATCTTCAAAAATTAGGATTAAGTAATTTTAATCAAAATGGAGAAGAATAATAGATAAATATTTTAACAAAAATTAGTGTTACGTTTTATATAAGATTAGAGTTTAGTAGTGGCTAATTAGAAAAATATCATAATTTTTTGTGTGATCATGTCTTTTATTTAAAATGAAAAGTTATGACTAGGTTTGAGTATTGTAATTTCATTTGATTTAGAAGAAAGTTATAATTAGATTTATAGTGTCATAACTCTTATTTGGGTGACTATAATATAAATATTTGAGTGTGTGTATATATGTAAAAAATTGTTTTTACATCACATTATACAAATATACTTGAGTTGTCTTCCAAGCAGTGCTACATTTAATGTCCATAACTAAAGCTTCATTAAATCTCAAATCTGGCCAATGATTGTAGTAGACTAAAAAAACTTATTTGTTTACTAATTATCTTCTACTTGTATTCCTATTTTCTCTTCTAGAATCAAGTCATCTTTTAAAGTATCCCATCTGGTGTATTCTTCCTTTGATGCCACAACTTTGTAAAAAGTCGTGGCATTATTGCCTTTTATCCCTTTTGATAATACCATGACTTGTGAAGTCGTATAGTGTAGAATTATTTTGAAGATCTTATTTGTCATGACGTTGAAAAAAGGAATAATCTTTTCTTAAAGTTTTTGTTCATCCATTACATAGTTTTGTCTCCTACTATAACATTCTTCATTGATCTAGCATGTAATATTGTGGCATTTAGAAGTCGTGACTTTCTCTATTACAACTACTCCCTCTTCATTTGATTTTAGATATTCTATCATTATTATTTCTACCTTGTCTATATCTTCTAGTAAATTAAACATTATTTGTGAAATTTCTTTAGCTTGTACTTTTATAATTTGAAAAATTTTCTCATTAATTTCTCCATGTTAAATTGTGATTTTCAGCATTTTTGCTTCTTCCTTCACATTTTCACAGTAGCATGACTTGAATCCCTCATAAGTCATGATTTTGTAAAATACCAAGACTTCATAGCAATTATCTTCATCATTGTCATGTCGACTATTTTGAAAGTTTATCTAATTCATTGCCTTCTCCTTTTTCTTTAGACCAACAATCTTCTACAAATCAGTCATTTCACATAAAATCTATGTTATGTCTCTTGGATGTTTGTAGGAGGCTATCTATTTTATAATTAATCTTCCACATTACATCTGAAATCTATATGATTTTATAGAGGTTGAACTTCACATGTTCTTTGCACACATGATATATGAATCTCCTCTTATTAACATTGATCAACGTCTATCTAGTGACTAAAAATGACTATCCCAACATTAATAAAATATATTGGTATTCATTCATATCTAGCACAATAAAATATACCACAACACCTCTAAAATAATGCCCATTGAAATTTTAATTGAATGATCAATAGTGTATAACAAACAAATAATTAGAACAAACTTACCCAAGTTTTGCCATCCTACCATGGATATTGATATCAAATTAATAATTGATCTCAATTTAGATAGTACATTTATAAAATTATATTCCCCAATAATACATAAAAATCATAAAACTTTCTAAATCATTTAGTTTTCATAGTGGTTTATGTTGGATAATAATTGTATGCTTCTCAATCATATTCATCATTTCATAAATATACTTCTTTTTATTACTTATTATATTATTTATGAACTTCACATTATTCAACATCTGAAATAAAACTTTGACAAATATATTTTCAACTTTCAACCAACATAAGATTTTTAGAAATCTCTATAATTTTTATCTAGCTTATCTTTTCTAAAATTAGAGGTGTAAAATAGGCCATGTTGGGCCAATCCGGCACGATTTTAGGCCACCCGACCATGCTTCCGTGCCGAGCCAGGCACGGCATGGTTACTGTATCGTGTCGTGCCTGGCACGACATGTGGGATGAATTTCCTCGGCCCGGCATGGCATGATCGGGGCCGAGGGTAGACTTGGCATGGACCCGAGCATGGCAATGTAGCGTGCCGTACCTCCCAGGCATGGCCGGATCATGTCGTGCCTCGTGTCGTGCCTGACCCGTTTGACACTTCTATCTAAAATATTATGAAAAAAAAATTAGGTGAAAGATATTTATTATTTACATAATTTTCCTCTTGCACATCTTTACAATCATTACTTCTAGCAATCTACAACATTACAATCATTACTTCTAGCAATCTACAACATTACAATCATTACTTCTAGCAATCTACAACATTACAATCATTACTTCTAGCAATCTACAACATTACAATCATTACTTCTAGCAATCTACAACATTACAATCATTACTTCTAGCAATCTACAACCTACAATCATTACTTCTAGCAATCTACAACATTACAGTCATTACTTCTAGCAATCTACAACATTACAATCATTACTTCTAGCAATCTACAACATTACAATCATTACTTCTAGCAATCTACATCATTACAATCATTACTTCTAGTAATCTGCATCATTATAATCATTATTTATATCAATCTACATCATTACAACCATTACTTCTATCGATCTACATCATTACAACCATTAATTCTAGCAATCTACATCATTACAACCATTACTTCTAGGGAGAATTATGTCTTGGGGTCTTGGGAACCCAAATAATTAACCTTAAGCCCTCATAATACCTATATTTGACCTCAAAAGTATGAAACAAACAAAAATTAATGTTAAGGATATAATATTTTTGTAATACCTCATTTACCCCTGACAGAAAAATCACGCGAGGAAGAGCAGCCATTACAATTAAAACAACTATTGTAAGCAAAGGTAAAATCATTTGGGTTCCCAAGACCCCAAGACATAATTCTCCCAAAGTTAATTGCTCTGTTCCAATCTCAGTCGGCAACGATCCCCACGCACACCCACACACACCCACACACACTCTCTCTATCTCTCTCTCTCTCTGATCATTTTCTCTGCTACACGGTGATCTCTCGTCGGAAGAGGTCAGGCTTGGATTACATGGCGATCGGAAAAAGTAACAGCGTATCATCAAAGAACAACATCATGCAACTCTTATCCAAAACGGCATCGACAGTGATGTTTCAGAGTCCATTCAGCCCGAGCCGGGAGGCGACTCGGAGGAGCAAGCTGTGCGCCAGAAAATGGTATTCCGGTCCGATCGCGCCTATGATTCCTAATGAAGTACGCCGGAAACATGGGAACGACGGACTCGAGAAACAAGAAGATCCAACCTCGCCCGAGGTTTCTTGCACGGGGAAAATCAAGCTCAGGAAGAAGAAGATGGACACGGAAAAGCTGAGTCGTCGGAGAGAAGAGGCACTTGGTTCGCCTGAGCGGAAGAACCATGGGTTTCGTATCTGGACCATGTTTGGGCGGAGAAAACGAGTGAGGGCGAAAGATTCCGCGTTTGGTTCTCGTGGTCATCGCAGACCACGCGGCTTAGACAAAACACCTTCTCTGAGTCAGATGAAGCGATTTTCCAGTGGCCGCGACGCATGGGCGATGTTTGACTACGCCGTTGAACGCCCCCGTCATTGTTTCGATGAGGAAGACAACGACGGCGATAGAAGAGACAACTGTCCAGCAGAAGAAGAAATCGTTCCTTATTCGGCACCAATTACTGCAAGAGATTGGGCAGATTTGAAACGACGAAGAGAAGTTGCTCTGTGGCAAAGAAGAAACATGCGCCGCCCCGTGTCTCTGTAATCTACCCATCCCCCTCCATTTACGTGAAGGAGGGGGGGGGGGGGGGGGGGGGGGGGGAGGAATGGACCAGGGAGAGGCCGTCACGATTGCATAAAAATATTTACTGTGTCGCCATTGATGCGCAACTGGAGAAGTTTGCAAATAATTGAATAAAGAATTTCTTTTTTCTTAACGATTAGTTTTAAAAAGAGAACTCCGACTCTCCATGACCATTAAGGGCATTTTTGTCCTGGAAATGTTTATATCCTTAAAGTCAAATATAAGTGTTATGAGGCCTTAAGGTTAATTATTTGGGTTCCCAAGACCCCAAGACATAATTCACCCTTACTTCTATCAATCTACATCATTACAATCATTACTTCTAGCAATCTACATCATTACAATCATTACTTCTAGCAATCTACATCATTACAATCATTACTTCTAGCAATCTACATCATTACAATCATTACTTCTAGCAATCTACATCATTACAATCATTACTTCTAGCAATCTACATCATTACAATCATTACTTCTAGCAATCTACATCATTACAATCATTACTTCTAGCAATCTACATCATTACAATCATTACTTCTAGCAATCTACATCATTACAATCATTACTTCTAGCAATCTACATCATTACAATCATTACTTCTAGCAATCTACATCATTACAATCATTACTTCTAGCAATCTACAACATTACAATCATTACTTCTAGCAATCTACATCATTACAATCATTACTTCTAGCAATCTACATCATTACAATCATTACTTTAGTAATCTCATCATCTTTCTCTTCACTTCTTTATTTTGGAAGAATCTCAAACCCCGTACCTACTACCTTAGAATGAATATACTTGTGTTGATACTAAAATATGACATCCAATATATGCATCCAATACCAAAATTTATGAAATAGTCAGTTATCCTATTACAATAATAATAAAAAAATTGAATGGGAAACCCATCTCAAATTACAAATGCATTGAATTTCATAAATATTGTAATTGGTGAAATTAGAAAGATATTTGCTCACATGCCACAAGAGGGTTCTTATTCATGGTCCAACCATAAAATTTCCACAAGCTAGATAAACTGGCAACCAATTGTTCCTTGCTTGGTATTATTTTGGAAGGTCCCCCTTATTCCCATTCTCCTCGAAATTTAATTAATCATTTACTTATCATTTTTAGTGTTATGTAGATTGATTCTATTGAATGAAAGCCATTGGTTTTATATGAATTAAATGCTTCAAAATTATGATCCAATATTTTGCAATTTTTCTATTGTTGACTTATATGATTATAGCAACATTTCCTAGCAACATTAAAATGTGAGTGATAATTAATGATTAATCAATATGAAGATAGTTAAAGTGTTGTCAAATATTTTTTTTTCCTTTTAAGAATAATTTGACTTAAAACACTCATTGTTAAAGCTACTATTTGATGAAGTTTTTTGTTTTAGACAAAAAAGAAAATTTTATATTTTTAAAAGAGGATGATTAAAGTACAAAATATTTTTAAATTTTGATATAACATACAATGTAAAGAAATATGCGTGAGTACACAAATACTAATATACTAACTCTTATGCGAATTTTAAAATTAAATATACTTGGAAAAGAATAATATTAAGAAGATGGATCACCTGTGATATCTTTGTCTTGCATATATGTAATGAAAGTCATACCTTGGTATGATTACAATTCATTTATCTAAGAGTAGTAGATATTGGGTTAAAGTCTAATCAAACACAATATTTGTTACTTTTAAAGTTTAAGGTTATCATGGTTTTAACCTCTCATACCTCATACTAAAAGTATGAGCCTTGCACATTCGATATAACATCCTCCATGAAATGCAAAGGAAATAAACCTATTTTAATGAAGAAAATGAATAGTGAATTTTCATCAAAAACATTTTAGATTGTAGTTGAATTCCTAAACTTATTATAAAATCTACAATTGTTTGAATATAAAATGAAAGGAAAAATTCTATCAATTTTTATTCTTAATTACATATATTTAGAATGCATCATAGTTAAAATGATATCCCACACGTGGTTAACTTGATTTTCTTTGGCATAGGGGTCATTCTCTTCATTTCCCTTTTGATCCAATTCCATTGTGACTTGGAAAAAATCATTCTTTACCAAAGCTCCATGGCAAATTTAACATAACATTAATGTGTCTATAGAATTTTAGAGGGACAAGCAATGTAAAATGATTTGTCAATTAGAAAAAAAAATTAACAAATAAAAATGAGATAGATGAGCATTCTAAATCTATTAAAGGCTTCTAATTTGGCATCACCTTTACTATGTACCCACATGATCGTTAGTATTGCATTGACATTTATATAATGTTAAAGAAAATGACAATTTCTAAAAAAAAATGTTTTGGAAGAAAGGAACATCATGAATCGCTCCATATCATTATTTTCTTGGAATACATGGAACATACTTGACAATGGATATATTATGCTTATTATAAGAGATCATCTTGAGCCAATTTATAAATGGGTGTTCCACAATGACCATTAAAATTGTAATCACATGAAAAACTAAAATAATAGTATAAATTAAGTTTATCCAATTAAGAGAATAACAGTAGTGACGATTATATATGCCATGTGAAATAAAAAATATATAAAACTTCAAGAACTCAATATTACAAATGAATCCACTTTACAAGTCCAATAGATAGGTATGCTAAATCGAAACTCCTTTTGGGGCATGAGTTTGATCCTCAAGGGCTATGCCTATAAGTATGGGGATGATTGTAGCCATCCTCCTACGCTCCCATGCTTTCATGCCAAAGATTCTAGTGACTATCCGAGATGTCTATTTTACTAGTGAAAATACAAGTCAAAAAAAAAAAAAAAAAAAAACAGAAATAATACCCCCAAAAATTAAAGTTGATTTGCTAGGGCAATTTGTATTACCAAATAAATATAAATCAAGGTATATCAATGTCATAATTTTGATTTGAAATTCACTTAGATATGGTTAAATATGGTAATATGTGTCTAAGTTTAACATCTTACCATACAAACATTGCAAAACATTCAATAAAAAAAAGATAAAAAAAATGAAGCATTGCTAAAAGAAATATATGATAATGCAAAAACTAATTCAAGATTATACTTATTCATTATCACTCTTAAAGAAATACCTTCAAAATGTGTACAAATTCAACAATTAAAGGTGACCTAAAAAACTCACCAAATCATTGAAGTGACAAGCAGACGTACCATCATCCATTTTGCAAGCATTGTGTGCATGATCCTTCCATACCAATGCCTTATTTTTCATTTTGGTACCACCAATTCCATCCATTAACTCAATGACAAGCTTTTCCACCTGTTCTCTATTAACATTATTATCTATCTCCATCCCAATACCCCAATCCATGCATGCAAATTTACAATTGGTATGCTGTTCTGCAAAAAATGGCCAACAAGCCATTGGAACACCATAACTAATGCTTTCAATAGTTGAATTCCACCCCATGTGGCTCAAAAACACACCAATTGCAACGTGCTTTAAAACTTGCTCTTGTGGGCACCAACTAGCTAGCATGCCTCTATTCTTTGTCTCATTCACAAACTCTATTGGCAAAATAGCAGACTCTCCACAAACAAGATCAGGCCTTATTATCCATAAGAATGGCTTCTTGCTATTCGCTAATCCCCAAGCAAACTCTTCCAACTGTTTTGTTGTAACAATTGTGATGCTTCCAAAATTAACATAAACCACAGAATTTGCATCCTTGCAATCCAACCACTTGATGCATTCAGGATCATTCTTCCAAAGGCATGAACTTATTTTCTTGACAGGTTTCTCATCTGCTATATTATTTGCAAGAAGATGCAAAGGCCCAACAGTGAATATTCGAGGAAACATGGTGGATAGAGTCCCCACAACTTGCTTCTCAAGAAAATCAAACGTGTTTAGAATGATTGCACAACCTCTTGATATTCTTTCCGTTTCTCTTAGTATGAAGTTGAACATTATGTCATTAATGTTTGTTGTTTTTAGAAAACTAGGTAAATCCATCAAACGAATGTTTTCCATGCCAGGAATCCAATCTACCTTAGTTTCCAAATACCCATTTTCCATGTCTTTTTCATCTAATATGAAAATTAACAAACAATATAAAAAATTAACAAAAAAACATTAAAATATTTGAAGCACTTATTGAAAACATCAAGATTGGTCATGATTGTTGAAAACCTTGACTATAATTGTTCAACAGATATATTTATAAATCATATAAATTTTAAAACAATAATAGAAGTGGTGGAAATAAAAGTCAAAATTACTTTATTGAAACAAAAATAAAAATTAGAAAACTCAAACTTAAGAATTTTTTTTTTTTTTTTTGCTTTTTATTTTTTATGATGAAAAAATGGATAATTATATTATCCCATATAATTCTCCACCACCCAATTTGTAATTACTCATTTAAAAATTAATGTAATTCTTATTGTGAAAAGGAATGAAAATTAAAATGTAGATTATTCTAGAAAATATATTTAAGCTTTTATTTGTAAATGATAGGCAAATCAAGTTTATTATCCAATAGACCAAAATTCAATCTTAAACTTGATTTTTTCACTCAGTAACTTTCTTAAATTTACTGAGACTTCACTTATTAATGACTTTGTAAAAATAACTACAATTTAAACTTTTGACTTGATATTTTCAACTTGAACACTATTTATTTTAATGTGCTACAGTTTATAATTTAATTTTTGTCAACAAAAATCTTAGATCATCTCCTCTTGTATTAAGTTTATATCATTCAATAAATTTCCAAATCAACTTACATGACAAACATTGATGTTAAAAAAATCTATTCGACTGCACATGTAAATAATAACTAAGTTGTTTCATCAATATTCATGTAAAAGTATTATCTACAATGAAGAATAAGAATCTTGTAATGCTCCGTCAATTCTAAATATCTTTGCCCAATCACTATCATTATATCCAACAAGTTTCAATCATGAAAAAATAAACATAACAAACATAAGTTAATGAAACTTTCAGATAGCATAGAATTCTCCATGTAGCTTTGAAATAAGTAGTTTCAAGAGATTCTAAGTTACAATTAATAAATAACACCGAGTGAAAGGTATCAGGCAACATGCATGTTGAGAAACATAAATTTCCCACAAGGTTTTTGAAGTATATAAAATCTAAACTTTAACCTTTAATCATTTTAGGGTAGCATATATAAATATCCCATCAATGTAGTTTTTATCTTACATTTATTTATTTTGAACTTATTTAGGATTTTCTTTACATAGTTGCCTCATGTAATAAAAATTCTATCTTTTTTTTTTTGGATAACTTGAATTACAAGGTAATATGTCATTAGCCATATATCTTTTATCTTGAATTCCTTGATTATCACTTCCTTGAATCCATTGAATATATTTAAGTTAATTCTAGTAAATATCAAATCATCTATAAAAAATCCTATCATTCATTTTGATGCAAATAGCATACTCAAAAACACTAGTTGAAGCTTTTTATTTAAGAATTTATCTCAGCAATTTCATGTACTTTGTATTTATTTTAATCCATAAATTAATTAATTTTTGTGCTTTATTTTTCTGAATTTTTTTTATAGCCCAATAGTTGCTAAATATAGAGCTGCCAAGAATGCCATTTAGAAATATAGATTATACATATATATCTTCAATTTATTCTAAGCTACTAAAGGTCAATTAATAGTTTCAAACCAAGAAACAAATATACATAACTCATCATAATTAACCCAATGTTGTGAGTATTACTTTTCAAAACTAATATTACCCCATGCTTTTCAATCTCATTTTCTATTTTACTTTGTTTGTACATTTGACACATATTACCTTGTTTTTTTAAAGAATTGAAACAAGTTCTCATTTGTACTTTTTCTCAACAAACACGATTTCTTTGTGCATCACTACTCTTAACTCATATTCCATTGCAATTTTTTGATAAATTTATTTTATCATATTCAAATATACAAAATAATATGAAAATATCTTTTTTTTTAATTACCTAATAGATATCTAGAAGAATTATTATACATAATTTAGTTATTATTGAAAAAGTAAATTTGGCCATTAACTCTTATCATACTTGTTTATATTATTCTATTCGTATCATTTTATTTTCATATAGATGAGAAAAATTTAAATAATCTATATTAGATTTGAAATCTCATATATATATATTTTTTGTCAATCAAATCTAAACTTATTACAAAATTTTTATTTAGTATTAAAGAATATATAACTTGTTACTTTTTTAATAAATCAATGAGAAAACCTACTTTTTCCAAACAATTTTCTTGTCATCCAATACATGAACATTGACTATATTGCCAAAGGCTCAAAAGTTTAAGATATCTTTTCTTTGACATTATGCATGTGTTATCCTTCCTCATATATTTCTTATATAAGTTCAAAATAGAAGTGACAATCAGCCAAAACTGCCTGGTCATAGCACAATCCAACACCAAGCTGGTCTTTAATTCTACAGGCCCATGACATGGCTCATGTCGTGTTGGGCTAGTTTGAGTAATACCTTATTTCAAGCCAAGCATGGCCCAAAAACCTAGTTTGAGTAATACAGGTTCCCATGTCATGCCCAAAACAACACACAACATGAATGTGACGCATTATAAAGGGCCATGCCAGCACAACAGAACTTTTTTGATATCCTCAGTTAAAATAAACAAGTAAATCACATATACCACAAAATTATCTTAAAATTATTTGTAAATTCTTTCTTAAGAGAATATTATAAATCATTGGAAGATGGTCAAGTTCTTTATTTTAAATACATCATTTTGTTGACAACAACTTATAACTATCACTAAATGACATGTTTTATTTATTTTAAATAATTTTTGAAACTTCTTCATTAATCAAATATCATGGTTTTAATGACAAGTTTTATTTATTATTTTATTATTCCAGAAATATTTTGAATTTGCATGCCTTTAAACTTTTTTGACAATTTGGCAAAGTAATACTTTTGTTCTGGGAAAGATATGCTTTTGTTTAAAATTAAAAAAGTGGACACATGTATATCTATAATTAGAAAACCACAATTTTAAAATATATAGAATTAGATTATAATTGAAATCTCATATTTTTTAAATATTGTTAACACTAATTGTTGTAATTCAAAAAACACCATTTTGCATCTATTAAAATGATTAACATCATGTCTCTATTTAGAATAGGTGTTTCATTCTTTTTTTTTTTTTTTTATTTATCTAACTTTTTGAATAATACACAAACAGAAACACACACACGCACACACAGAAACACACGCACCACACGCGCACACACAGAAACACACGCACCACACGCGCACACACAGAAACACACAAAAACAAAGAAACAGACACAAACACACACACGGAAACAGAAACACGCGCACAGAAACACACAAGCACGCACACACAGACACTGCAACACACAAGCACGCACACACAGACACAGTAACACACAGACACGCACACAGACACACATATACACAGTTAATATGTAAACATGTATATCTATATAACCATATATAAACCAATATAAAATATATTAATGTGTAAATATATAGATATATATATATGTTTATATATACATATATATATATATACACATATATACATATATTCACACACAAACATATATACATTTATATAACATATAAACACATACATACATCTATATATTTATTTTTATGTTGAAAAATTTTTAAAAAAAAAACAAAAAAGAAAAGATCTGAGTTTCAAAAACAAACTGGATTTCAATATTCAAAAAAAAAAAAAAACACTAAACTATGATTTTTGAATTCAAAAACTATTAATTGCATGTATTTTAAAAACATAGTATTCTAATTGAAACCCATGTTTTAAAAATCAAAAAAACCATGGTTTTCAAATTTTAGGTACAAAAATGTAAATATTTTTGACGTAAAATTAAAATAAAAATTTAAAAATAAGAGTGATTAAGCTTAAGCAAGAGATGAGTTTGTTAAACCACATGAGACTTCAATACTAGAATCAAAATATATAAAAATATTTTAAAGATATTATCAAAACTCTTCTATTTATTCAACAAATCATAAAATAACAATATCTTACTCAATATCATTAAATCAAGAAAAAACAAAGTCAGACATCTTTTGCAGAAAAAATTCCAATGAGAAAAGAAAATGAGCATTTTAAAGTTGCAATCCATGAGAAAAAATAAGAAAACATTAAGAAAAAAAAAATAAACTACCCAAGTAAATTTTCTTAGAATTAATGGATCATATCAAATAAATTATAAAAGCACAATAAAAAAAATTATTTACATTAGAAGTGTGGGGAAGATTATTATCAACCTTTTCACTTAGTTTGATCACCATATAACTATAGTTGAAAAACTAAAACCTCTCACAACTCAATGTGTAAGAGCTTTTAGACTCAATGAAATCATTGAAAGTAATCTTCCAGTCAAAACTACATCTCGATTCCAAGAATAAGTAAATCCAAGATACATTTAAAGAAAATAACCAAGTATTTTTCATGGTAGTAGAAGTGGAAGACTAAGAGAAATAGGTAATGAGAGTTTTGCCCAAGATAAAATCTTAATGAATGAAGATTATTTCTCACACTTATAATATGTAATAAAACTAATAATGCTGACAAGGATTATTGATTTGAGTCCAAGGTTCAAATTTTTAACAATATAGAGCCTATACACCTTGCAAGAGATTGCTGATTGAAAACATTTAAAATCCAATTGTGCCTAAAAAAAAAAAAAACAAATTTTTATTCTTTGCCTATTATTTCAAAACAATAAAAATTCAAGTTTTATTTATGGTTTCATGACAATTAATGCATTAACCATATGATTAGAGACAAACTTGTATCTTGGCTTGAATCCATATGTTCATTC
Organism: Sapria himalayana; assembly: GCA_029783825.1. Lineage (NCBI taxonomy): Eukaryota > Viridiplantae > Streptophyta > Magnoliopsida > Malpighiales > Rafflesiaceae > Sapria > Sapria himalayana. The sequence goes on along the minus strand of JAREIK010004728.1, from coordinate 310,578 downwards.
ACAAGTGAAGACGATATTATGTATGATAAAAGATAGGACAATACACTAAAGAAGGGATACGACAAGAAACATGAGCTTTAGAACTAATCTAAATTTTGATGTTGTCAAGAAGATAAAAGATGTTGGGGGCTTGAAATCTAAATTATGACAAAGTATGGACATCTAATTCTTAAGCTTCAAACTTGTGAAAGGGGATTGATTGAAGGAACGGACTCAACATTGTCACAAGGAGAAGGGAGGCAACTACAATTTAATCTGGTTATCAATGTGAGAGTAGACAATCTTTCTCTAGGTAATCAATTAACATGTCCAACAATGTTAAAGATAATAATCACTCTATAAAAGATGTATACACGATAAATATTACATACAATGCTTCTCAAATGGAATGCTTGGAAGGCTCCAACTATTTTTGATCTTGTTCACACTAATATTTGTGCTTACGTCAGCACCTTCATATGTACACTAAGTATTACATGTGAAAATTTACTCAAAAATAATATTGATTTTTTTCATCAATCAATACAATAAAGCATTGAAATTAATTAGGAAGGCATAGATCAATGTCAAAATACAATTAGAGAAATAAATCATGATTTTAAGGAATGATTGAGATGAAACATAACCTTAAAATAGTTAAGTTGCTACTACGAAGATAAACCAGTTGAAAAGTAATAATAAGTTCCTTATACTCAACAAAATGGTGAATGGAAAATAAAAATTAATACAATAATCTATTTGTAAATAAAAACACTATTAATACAGTGAATATCACTCCAATTAAAACATAAAGTCTTATATAAGTTATCTAAAAGCCTTAGAGAACTTGTGGTTATCTCAAATACCAAAATAGAATATGAAGAAACTAAATAAAACAGGTGATGAGCACATTATCATGGATTACAATACATGATCAAAAAAAAATAAAAATTTACACTGTTGAAAATCTTAAAGTTATATGAAATTTTTTAAAAAATTATATGATGTAAAACAAGTGATAAGCACATTATCATGGGTTACAATACATTATCATGGGTTATCTCAATTGAGCTGTATTACTTCATTAAGGTGTATATTAGTAAAGTGAAGTAGAATTTTTTTCGTTGGAGTCTTTTATCTTAATTCAAACTTATATGAATGAAGAAATGTCTCCTAATAGACTATAATTCAAAGAAACTTAAAGTATCCAAAATTCAATTGCATAACAAATCTTCTATCCTTTTTACTTCTATTACTATTACTTTAATTAAAATCAAAGTCTTAAAGAAGATAAATGAGATATTCAACTCCACTCTAGTTGAGCTAGAAGGCGTTTAAAAAGTTAGTAAAATTTGAATTGATAAAAGTAATGAAAAGAAAAATAAGAACAATAAAAAACAATCGTACATAGACCATAGCAACCAAAAGCTATTCCAACTATATGGTACATACTAAACTTGATATCTAGACTAGAAACTACTAGACAAGAAAATCGAGTTTAAATAACTAATAATACTAAATTTTAAAAATTCATTTGCTTGGTATACACAAATTAACTATTATCTACTAGACTATGAGTTCTACAAATGCCATAATAAATCAACCTTCGATATAAAAACTTTGAAATAGGAATATTTGAATATGATATAGTATTATGTGACTTATCTCACCTCTTGGGCATTTATGTACTCCAAGATAATCAAACAATATTGTCACCCAAAACAAATTCATGTAGACTAATTTTAAAAAGATTTGGTTTAACTAATTACAAACAATTTTTTATTTCCTAAATTAAAAATCAAAAAATTTGGAAATCTTTATAATGAAGATAAAGGAAACCAATACAGCAAACTTAGTTAGCAACCTTTCCAATGTTATTGCCACTAGACTAGATAGTCTTATGGCAAACTATCTCAATTTATACTCTCCAAACTTTTTTGAGGAATTTTAAGACCAACTTAAAATTCTAACTTAAGGTATTTCAAAATGTTGATGCCATATCATATGAGCATTGTTAGTATACTTGGGTGAGGTTGCATAGAAAACTATAAAAATAAAGATGCCAAATAAATCTTAATGCCGAGGCATAACTAGTTTTTTTGTATCCCACATGAGCCATTGCATCAAACCACATCAACATGGCTATGAAAACCAAGTTGTGTCATGCTATCATACCTCTAAAAGAAGCAACTCAATATAACACATTGGCTCACATAAAACCTAAGTCATGTAAGGCAAAACCCAACACAACTCAAACCCTAGCTAACAGAAGGTAGATTTAGAGTAAGTTGTTTGATCACCCAAGTTATTTAGTTTGGTGCCAATGAGGTGGACACAACTAACATAAGATGAGACTTCTCTTAGCACAATTAACAATAAGGATGTGTGAATTTGGTAAGGACAAGAAAAAATTATTTCTTGATCCAACATTTTTTTTTTTTTGCAAAAATTAATCATAATAGATTATAATGTATATATAATCTAATGATAATTAAAATTGCTTGAGTATTAGATAATTTGATTTAAACCCTATTGACAAAATTTAATTTTTTTTTATACAAGTGATTAAAAATAAAATGAATATTGTTTGAGTTTTACATAAATTATAATATAGAGATAAATATATGCTATAAATTTTAAAATAAAAATTCATAAAATGAATTGGCAATAAGGTTTGAAGTTTGATGAATAGACTCTTAAATAGCCAAATGAAGTCATAAATTGGAAATGTATTTTATATTTCATACATATTTTTTTAAAAGTAAATACTGTTGTGGATAAATAATTAAAAAACATTGACTAATAAAAATATTTTTAGAATTGAATACTCATCCACAGTTCACAAAATGTGGATTTTTAACAATCACACACACACACACACACACATTCACAAATGGCTTGATTTGGTACCTAAATGTGGATGAATTTTTTTTAAAACTTTGAGATCATGGATTCCAACATAAGAATTTAAACAATTATAGTGCACATAATCATAAGAATTTTACAATGTGCCTAATTTTTAGTTCACTTATATAAAAGTGGACCAATATAAAAACAAATATACACGCACGTGCACACAAGCACACACACACACGCACGTGCACACAAGCACACACACACGCACGTGCACACAAGCACACACACACGCACGTGCACACAAGCACACACGCACACGCACGTGCACACAAGCACACACACACGCACGTGCACACAAGCACACACACACGCACGTGCACACAAGCACACACGCACACACACGGACGTGCAGACACGCACACACACACGGACGTGCAGACACGCACACACACACGCACGTGCACAGACGCACGCACACACACGCACGTGCACAGACGCACGCACACACACGCACGTGCACAGACGCACGCACACACACGCACGTGCACAGACGCACACACACACACACACGCACGTGCACAGACGCACACACGCACACACACGCACGTGCACAGACGCACACACGCACGTGCACAGACGCACACACGCACGTGCACAGACGCACACACACGCACGTGCACAGACGCACACACAAGCACCTATACATCTGAAGGTTTTTAAAAAAATAAGTAATACCAAAACATAAATGTTTTTGTTTGATACCTAAATCAAAAATTTTTTAATGCGATTCAAAAAGAGGCTTGGATTTTTGTTTTACCTAAACTTGGTATAATTGGTATTTTTAAATCTGTTTTTAAAATATAATTAACAATTCTAATTCTTGAAAGCCTATTTTAACTTGATTATTATGAATGTTATTCGATTCATATTAATTCGTGTTTCAACAATGAAAATAAAATGATGGCGTAGGCACTTGTTTGGCATTTTCTTGATAAAACTAAGTTATGCACAGGATAGGATTTTCTGATCAAAATAATGTAAATGGCAGCTAACCTTTGAGAGGCACCAAACCCTTTTGTAGAAGCTGACGATATTGCATATATCCAAGAAAACCACAGGCACTGGTGGTCCAGAAAACAACGTCGGGAATTCCAAGTTCATCGGCAGCATCAAGCGTGAAGCTCATGATACCGTCGGAAACAATACAGGTTACCGGCGGTCGGGTAGTGGAGGAGTTTAGCTCCAAGAGGAGGTCCCGGAATGGAGCAAGGCATGTGGTAGAGGTAGAGACACAGAGGGATGGGATGTCCTGGGTCACGTTTCCTTCTGCTGCCGGAAGTCCATCGGGGATCGTCCTGAAACTGAACTCCGGTAACGCATCCAGAAAATTAGAATCATGTCCCCATGCCTTGTGTAAGCGCTCTTGGTTGTACTCGGTGTTGACGAAGGTGACGTAATGGCCGCTTGAGTGGAGCAACTTGGCCAGCGTCAGCATTGGGTTTATGTGACCTTGAGCTGGGTATGGAACGCACACTACATGAGGTGTCTTTCGTTGACAAGTTACTGTTGTGCCGGTCATTCTGTTTGATAATGAAAACGGGAGTTTGAAGAAAGAAACGCTACTTCAACTTTTAAAGATGCCGTGCCGACACATCAGGTTCCGGGATCAGTGTTTAAAGGACGCAAATAATGGACCTTTCTTTGCTACAGCAGCACTGCTTCATGACGCGTGCGAAGTCGTCATTCTACCTCATCTCTCTTTCTTTTAATATATGGTTTGACTTTTTGTATTTATTATTACACGATTGCCGTTAGTTACGTGATTAGTAAAATAAAATAATATTTAAATTTTTGGGATTTTGAAATAAAAAAACACTGTATAATACTCTTTCATGCTCAAATTAGTGCTTTTGCAAACAACGTAGCAATCATTTTAACGGCGGTTATTACCACGTTTTTTATTTTTTAAAATTATATTTTGGCGTTGAATGATGACTATTAAAAATATTGTATGGATCCATTACGGCCCTTCCCCGTTACATCCCTCGCCCCATGCCCCCGCCCCTCTCCCATATCCCCTCGCTCCTCTCCCCTCGCCCGACACTCCTTTGTGGAGCTCACTGGAGCTCCGTCAATCTCGAAGTAGAGCTCAAAGTGGAGTTCCAGCAAGCTCCTTCACGGAGATCTAGCGAGCTATTTCGTAGAGATCCAGCAAGCCCGAAGTTGAGCTCAGGGTAGAGCTCCTACGTGGAGCTCCAATGTAGAGGTGTCAAACGGGCCGGGCCAGCCCGGCCTAGCACGAGGCACGGCACGGTTCGGCCGTGCCTGGGCCGGCCCGGCACGATCAAAAAACGTGCCCGGGCCCGTGCCGTGCCTGGCCCGGCACGCCGGCACGCGTGCCTGCGTCGTGACCCAACCGGGCCCCGCCCCCGATAAAAAGACCGCGGGTCGGGTCCAAACAGACCCGACCCGCCCCGCCCCGCCTGCCCTGCCTTGCCGTGCCCACGGGCCGTGCCGTGCCCGAATTTAAAAAACCATGTCGTGCCCGGCACGGCACGGTAGCACGGCTGGGCACGTGAAAAACGGGCCGTGCCGTGCTGGGCCGGCCCGTTTGACACCTCTACTCCAATGAACTCCACTTCAAGCTCGATGAAGTCCCTCGAGCTCCACTTTGAGCTTGCTGGAGCTCAATGGTGCTCCAGTGAGCTCCACTTTGAGCTTGCTGGAGCTCAATGGTGCTCCAGTGAGCTCCACGAAGGATCGAGGGCGAGGGGCGTGGGCAATAAGTAGGGGCGTGGGGCATGGGCAATAGGTAGGGGCGTGGGGCATGGGCAATAGGTAGGGGCGTGGGGCATGGGCAATAGGTAGGGGCGTGGGGCGTGGGGCATGGGCAATAGGTAGGGGCGTGGGGCATGGGCAATAGGTAGGGGCGTGGGGCATGGGCAATAGGTAGGGGCGTGGGGCGTGGGGCATGGGCAATAGGTAGGGGCGTGGGGCATGGGCAATAGGTAGGGGCGTGGGGCGTGGGGCATGGGCAATAGGTAGGGGCGTGGGGCATGGGCAATAGGTAGGGGCGTGGGGCGTGGGGCATGGGCAATAGGTAGGGGCGTGGGGTGAGGGGCATGGGGCAAGGGGTGAGGGGCATAATGAAATACATATATTAGTTTCAATAGTTTGCATTCACAATGCTAGATTATCATTTTAAAAAATTAATAGCGTGATAATATCCACCGTTTACAACGATGACCATTGCTACGCTATTTCCAGACACACTAGTTTGGATATATTTTTGAAATACATATTATATTTTAGATTTTTTTTAAATGTATTATTTCAAATTGCAGAGCCATGGCCTCTTTCTTCACTGCACTCCCAAAACTCAGTTTTAGGCTAGTTTTAGGTTAGTTTCAGTCTCCAAATCAAAACCGAATCCCTAGAAAGCAAGCCCCATGGAAGGTAAAAAGCCCACGTCTAGAAAGCCTAGAATTTCATCGTACGACACTTCTTAGAGGTCATTTCTCAAGAAATCATTCAACAAAGAGAAAATCATGTTCACCACTCCGTTATCCGACGACCCCTCCGTCGCTATTATAGGCAGAGGAATGGTGGGTCTCACCTTTGCTCTTTATCTGAAGAAAAGAGTGGTTCAGTCCATGGTGTTCGACATGGTTGTTAAGTTCATTTTTTATATTCTTTTTCCTGGAATTTATTTCTTTGATGTATCATTTGGATGTTAATGTTTGGAAATGATTGTGTTAATACTAGAGTAGTGTGTTTGCAGAGTATGTTTAAACATACTGCAAATCCGTTTCTAGGGGATGACGCCATAATATAAACACAAAAAAATAATGGTTTCTCTTGATCTGATTTCTTGGTATTCCATGATTATAGGATTCTCCCACCATGGATTAGCGACTGAAGCTTTAAAGATCTTTGAAGCCATGATTGAGTATGGAACTTGCCCAAATTCTCTTACGTTTTTTGGCATCTTATCTGCGCGTGGACATGCGGGTTGATTGATCAAGGACAGAAGATCTTTCACGAAATGAAAGATGTTCATGGCATTTAGCTTGGTCTAAAGTGTTAATAATTACAACACCATCACTTATTTCTAGTGCAATTATTTATTTAGTAAGTGGGTTAGGTATAGTTCATTTTGTGTGGTGATAAAATGGATTATTTATTTAGTAAGTGGGTTAGGTATAGTGCATTTTGTGTGGTGATAAAATGGATTATTTATTTAGTAAGTGGGTTAGGTATAATGCATTTTGTGTGGTTTGAATTCTTACTACTATAAATACCCCCTATGTGTGATAGTTGTAATACACACCAAAGAAAGAAAATAAGTGAGAAACAAATATAAGGCATAGGCCTTGAGTAGTATTGAGTGGTATGAGTAATATTGAGAGTTGTAATTATAATTTCTTGTGAGGTGTGATATTTGAATATGTAATTATTAAGTGGTCTGAATAATATTTATTTTATTATTTGTCCAAGACTGTTGTATTCAAGAAGTGGTATCAAAGCTGGACCGTGTGAGACTGCTCAAGTTATAGAATTTCTAGAAAATCCGAGTATGCACTGTGGTTGCAGCTTTGACTAATCTTCCACATCAGAAAGGGCTTCTAGAAATTGTGAGTGAGTAAGCTTTTGTGTGTCGTGAGTAGTCTGTGACTCTACAAGTTTATTTGTCAAAACTTGTTTGGTATTACTAAGGTACTGCCAACACGATGGGTGATCTTCAAGTTGTTGGAGGAATCAAGAAGCTCAGAAATCAAAATTACAACACATGGGCGACATGTATGATGTCCTACTTACAAGGACAAGATCTCTGGGAGATTGTCGGCGGTAGTGAAGCTACACAACCAGGAGAAGACATAAAGGACACCTTACGCAAATAGAAGATTAAGGCAAGAAAGGCAATGTTTGCCTTAAAGATTACCATTGAAGAAGAAATTTTAGAGCACATTCGAGATGCTAAAACACCGAAGATAGCATGAGATACTTTGGCTACACTCTTTTCAAAGAAGAATGACTCAAGACTACAACTTCTTGAAAATGAGCTACTCTCAGCTGCGCAACGTGATATGACGATTGCACAGTACTTTCACAAGGTGAAATCTTTATGCTATGAGATTTCCGAACTTGATCCAAAAGCTAAAATTGCAGAATCTTGGATGAGAAGAATTATCATCCATGGTTTAAGGCCTGAATTCAGAGGCTTTGTTGCTGCTATACAAGGATGGCCTACTCAACCATCACTTGTATTTATAAATTTGCTTGATGGTCAAGAAGCTATGGCTAAGAAAATGGGTGGTATCTCACTAAGAGGTGAAGATGAAGCGCTCTTCAGCGGCAAAGGCAAGGAAAAACCCAAGTATAATACTGGTAATGGATCAAGAAGAGATGAAGATAGACGAAGGAGTCATCAGAGAAGTTCACAAATAGGGGGAGCTCAAAAGAAGGACAATAGGAGCAGCCAATTCAAGAAGAAGTTTGATGGTGACTTTTACAACTGTGGAAAGAAGGGTCATATGGCCAAAGATTGTTGGTCAAAGAAAAAAATTACAGAAGGCAATGCCGCAACTTCCAAAAAGACGAGTCAAAGTGATGATGAATGGGATGTCGAAGCTTCATTTGCCATCGAAGAAGAAGAATTAGCGCTTACCGCAACAACTGCTGAACAAATTGATTATGAAAAAGACTGGATCGTTGACTCCAGATGTTTAAATCACATGATAGGTGATCAAAGAAAATTACGAGGTGTGACCGAGTACAAAAAAAGTTGTGTGGTGGTAACTACTAATAACTCAAGGTTGCCAATAGCTCATATTGGCAAGACAACACTCATCCCCCATTACAATCATAATAAGGTGCTACTTCAAGATATCTATCACGTATCGGGAATGAAGAAAAATCTACTATCAGTGGCACAATTAACATCATTGAGCAAATTTACTTTGTTCGGTTTGAATGATGTCAAGGTGTATAAAGATATCAAAGTCTTTGGTACACCAATAATGGAAGGATGCAGGTTGGAGTCTATATATGTAATGTCAGTAGAATCAGCTTATGTGTGGACAAGACCCGAAAGAATGAAACGGCAGACTTGTGGCATGCAAGACTTGGGCATGTTGGGTATCACAAACTTAAAGTGATGATGAAGAAGTCAATGCTCAAAGGTCTTCCACATCTTGAAGTTCGTGAGGATACAGTTTGCGCGGGGTGTCAATTTGGTAAAGCACATCAATTACCATATGAGGAATCGAATTTTAGAGCAAAGGAACCATTACAGCTGGTTCACTCAGATGTGTTTGGACTTATCAAGCAACTATCTATCAGTGGGATGAGATATATGGTCACATTTATCGATGACTTCTCCAGATATGTCTGGGTTTTCTTTATGAAAGAAAAATCCGAGACACTTATGAAGTTTCAAGAATTTAAAAAAATAGTTGAAGGAGAAGTCGGCAGAAAAATTCAATGTCTGCACACTAACAATGGTGGGGAGTATAAATCAGAAGAGTTATCACAGTTCTGAAGAGATTTCAGATCAGTCATCAATTCACTCGTGCAAATACACCACAACAAAACGGAGTTGCTAAGAGGAAGAACCGCCATCTTGCAGAAACATGTCGGAGCATATTGCATGCGAAAATGTACCTAGAAGATTTTGGGCTGAGTGTATGAAGACAGCAACTCATGTCATCAACAGGCTTCCGCAGCCAAGATTGGGATTTACTTCACCTTTTGAAAAATTGTGGAGTGTCAAGCATGCAGTTGGTCACTTTTAAGTGTTTGGTTGTGTTTGCTATGTGTTTGTGCCAAGTTATTTACGTAGCAAATTTGATAAAAAGGCAGTACTGTGTATCATTATGGGATATGACAATTAGAGAAAAGGGTGGAAGTGTTGTGATCCTACTTCTGGACGATGTTACACATCACAAAATGTGGTGTTTGATGAGGCTTCCTCGTGGTGGTCTTTACAGAAAGATATGTTGTCAGATTCCAAAGAGATGAAAGATCAACCTTAAGAGAAAATAGAAGAACAAATTGCTGAGGTACAACAAAATCCTAATATTAATGAGGATTTAGATTATGAAAATAATGAAGATTGTGGGGCAACGAATCCATGGCAAACTGGTGTTTATCAAAGTTTAAAAGAAGAGTTTGAACCAAGTCAAGAAGATGTGACAAGTCCACAATTTCAACTCAGAAGGTCAACTAGGACACGAAAGCCAAATCCAAAGTATGCTAATGCAGTTATAGCAGATGAGAGTCCAAAAGAACCGATGACTTATGAAGAAGCATCACAAGACTCTAAGTGGGTAAAGGCAATGGAAGAAGAGATTATTGCATTAAAAGATAATCAAACCTGGGATCTAGTGCCAAAGCCAAGAGATGTGAAACCTATTTCCTGTAAATGGGTGTACAAGGTCAAAACTCGTCCTGATGGATCATTTGAGAGATACAAAGCTCGATTGGTGGCTCGAGGGTTCTCTCAACAATACGGACTAGACTATGATGAGACGTTTAGTCCTGTGGCAAAGATAGCAACTGTACGAGTTCTCCTAGCACTTGCAGCCAGTAAAGACTAGAAATTATGGCAAATGGATGTGAAAAATGCATTCCTAAATGGAGAATTGGATAGAGAGATCTACATGAATCAACCAAGGGGGTTTGACATTAGAGTTCATCCTGAATTTGTCTGCAAGTTGAAAAAGGTTCTCTATGGGCTAAAGCAATCACCGAGAGCGTGGTACGGTAAAATTGCTAAATTTTTGATACAATGTGACTATGTTATAGCACATGCAGATTCTAGCTTATTTGTAAAAGCTAGAGAAGGGAAATTGGCAATAGTACTAGTGTATGTGGATGACTTGATTATCACGGGAGATGATGAGTTAGAAATTTGTCGAACAAAAGAAAATTTATCAGTACGCTTCCAGATGAAGGAGCTTGGAGAGCTTTAACATTTTCTTGGACTAGAGGTCGACTATACAGCATAAGGGTTATTTCTTTGTCAACAGAAATATGCAAGAGACCTACTAGCAAAATTTGGGATGCTTGACTGCAAGCCTATCTCAACACCAATTGAAGCAAATATCAAGCTTTATGCATATGAAGGGAAAGACCTAGAGGACGGAACGATGTATCGACAACTTGTAGGGAGTCTCATTTATCTTACCTTGACTTGACCTAACATTTCCTTTGCAATTGGTGTGGTAAGTCGGTACATGCAAAATCCAAAGAAGCCTCACTTGGAAGTTGTTAGTCAAATTCTGAGATATATCAAAGTACAATTGACTATGGTCTTTTGTATAAGAAAGGTGAAGATTGCAAACTGATTGGGTACTGCGATTCTAATTATGCAGGAGATCATGATACCCGTCGATCGACAACAAGATATGCCTTCAGATTAGGTTCTGGCATGATTTCTTGGTGTAGCAAAAGGCAACCAATAGTGTCTCTTTCAACAACAGAAACAGAGTATAGAGCAGCGGCAATGGCAGCTCAAGAAAGCTCATGGTTAGTACAACTGATGGAAGATCTACACCAACAAGTTGATTATGCAATACCACTTTTTTGTGATAATCAATCAGCTATACATTTAGTAGAAAATCCAGAATTTCATGCAAGAACTAAGCACGTAGAAGTACACTACCACTTTATTAGAGAAAAAGTTCTTCAAGAAGAAGTTGAAATGAAATATGTCAAGACAGATGAACAATTGCAGATTTGTTTACTAAGGGGTTGAGTGTCAACAAGTTTGAAAACTTTCGCCATCAACTTGGAATTACTCAAAGTGCTAGAGCTAGTGTTGGGGGGGGGGGGGGGGGGGGGGTATTACAACACCATCACTTATTTCTAGTGCAATTATTTATTTAGTAAGTGGTTTAGTAAGTGGGTTAGGTATAATGCATTTTGTGTGGTTTGAATTCTTACTACTATAAATACCCCCTAAGTGTGATAGTTGTAATACACACCAAAGAGAGAAAATAAGTGAGAAACAAATATAAGGCATAGGCCTTTAGTAGTCTTGAGTGGTGTAAGTAATATTGAGAGTTGTAAGTGTAATTTCTTGTGAGGTGTGATATTTGAGTATGTAATTTTTAAGTGGTCTGAATAATATTTATTTTATTATTTGTCCAAGACTGTTGTATTCAAGATAGAGCACTGTGTTTTAATGGTTGATATGTTGTGTTTGGGAGAGTAAAAGAGGTAAAAGAATTCATCTATAGGTCACCTTTTGAACTAAAGTAGAAACAAGTCTATTTGGTTTGCACTGCTAGGTGTTCTTAGTTTGACGAGAGAAGTACAAACACAGCTAGATGTGCATCCAAAATATCCATGAACTCCACTCCAAGAACTCTCTCACACATATAGTGATCTGTAATGCGTATGCAGCAAGTGGGTAATTTACAGATGGTGATGCCACAGCTAGACCATTTGTAGTGAGTTAGACCGTTGCAAATATTAGTTTATAAAATTTCAAATTTTAAAATTTTGCATTTCATCAATATGGCGATGACATGGCATTTCATGTAATAATTTAGATATTATTTTTGAAAGTTAATTAAAGTTAGTTGAAGTGGATAGCTAAAATAGATAACATTATTAGAGTTATATTTTTTTAAAAAAATTAGTTAAAATAGATAATATAATATTTTATTATATTTTGAGTAGCTATTTTAGATAGTTTTTTTGGAGATGCTCTAACAAATCATCAAATAAAAAAATTATAATATTTTGTTAATAATATAACTAATGCACTAGATTACATACTAAAATATGTTTACACACACACACACACACACACATTTTGTTAATAATATAACAATGCATGGGCCTCTTAAAATAGGTTGTTCAGAACTATTAGTATTTTCTAGTGAAAAATGAGACGAAGATAAAATATCTATAGTAGTAAATGCTGGTAGTCAGTGTGGTAATGTCAAAGTTTTATCCTTACATGTAGGAGAATGCAAAAATATATTTGTAGTATTGTCACCACTAAATATATGAAGATTTCTTCCTTCACGGACTATTAGTTGAATTACTCTGCCCCTCCTCACACTATAAAAACCTCGGCCACTCGAATGATTATATCTCATACCTAAAGTAAATTACATAAGCATCATAATATACATAAGCAATAAAAATATTATATGAAATGTCATAATAACATAACTTATTGATAAATAAATTGACATTAGAAAAAGTAAATTAATATTTTAATTTAAGATCCACTCTTTAATAAGTACACAATAAGAATGAGAAAAATAACAAGGTAGTCAATAAATTTCTATTCATCATCAAAATTTTCTATAAAATCATCACTATCTAGTATTTACATATTCATCATTATCATCATCATCTGATTCTTCAATTAATTTATGCTTATTATATTCTTTAACATTATCATCATCAATATCCAAATAATTTTCACATTTACTATGTAAAGTTTGAAGGTCTTCATCTACCCCATGAACGATTGAATGAATTTTCAGATTATTCTTTTAAATTACTGACACATGCAATAGAGTGATCATAACATACTTTTCAATATATTTAATAAGTGATCTGGGTTTTATTTTATATATTGCCCACCAGTGACACGAATTTATTCATGTGGTTGGATAAGTGGTGTAATATACTTATTTGGCTTATACAATAAGTATAAATGACTCGTACTTAAGATAAAATTTATTATGGTCCACATCAACAAAATTATATTGATGATGAATTTTAGTACCAATATTTGGAATTGAATAAAATTATTCAAACTTAAACAGAATAGTCCTCTTAATTGGTAAAACATGATACTCCACGTGTAGAATTTCAATTAGTCAACTATGAAAATTAGTAGTACATGCATTATAAGTTAGTCCTTGATGCAAAGACCACTATTTATTACAATACTATTTGAACCATGTTTCAAAGTATTAAATTTGTATTCATTTATATAATATATGAGATATGTCTATAAATTTCATAATTGTCCTTTTGCAAAATCTATCTTTTATTTTTTACATATTTTTGATGAAGAAAATTGTACCTACAAAATGATAAAAGATAAACTCATACATATATAATATTGCACATAACTATTTAGAACTATGAATGATAAGTTATATATCGACCTATTTTTTAAACTAATTTGCAAAATCATTTTCATGTTTTGCATCAATTGAAACATCATCATTATGAGGTTCTTTTTACCTTAATTCCTAAGCAAATATTCTTCAAAATCAAAATTAAAGATAATTGATTAAACAAATTATCATTTCGCATACAATATCATTTGATCCATCCCTCATACCATATCATTTGATTTTTGTCTTTTAGATGTTGTATTTCTTTTGTATCGAGGATAGTTATAGAAATTATATACAATTACTTCATTGTCTATACCACAATATATCATGCAATAATTAATGCAACAATTTATTTTTTCATCGGCAAACCCAAATCTCGTATTAACTTCTTTATGTCATAAAAATCATCTATCATGATGTTATTTTTTGGTAAAAATTCAGATAACGACTAACATATTTCATTATAATATCTTTTTGAAAAATAATGTTTTGCCTTTAAATTCATTAGTTTGGCCACTACATATAACTTTGAGTGGCCATATGGTTATTCTTTAAATTTTCAAAAAATGATTTTGCTGATGATAGTGGGATATCATCAGTGATATCTAGATTTAATGAATGACCAATAATATTATTTAAAATATATTCACATGCATCATTAATATTAACAAAAGTTGAATCAATATTTCTATGTATATAATGCTTATTTAATTGTGGCACAACTATTTTCCTGTGTTTATAACAAATATAATAGTCACTAATAAATCTTTTTTTTTGCGAGATGATATCGCATTGTGTCCACATCATAGAAACTTTGATTTTGACATTTTAGAGCATTACATGTACATCTTATTTTTATTTTATCCATAAATTTAGGCTATTTTTTCAGAAGAAAGACAATAAGTTTCATAGTCTCATTTACAAATTCATTAGTTAAAAACCCATCTTTCAATTTTACATTCATCATTTGATGATCTTCTCATATAAAAAATACCATTCATATAACACATAATATTAATATTTTTGGAATTATAATAAATTATTCTTGAGATATTTTTGTAATAAAGATGATGTAACATTTTTATGAAATTATAAAAATGTAACAAATAAGTTGTAGTAAAATAATTATTAGATAATTTTGGATTAATATCAGATAAGATTCGTTGTTCTAATTTCTTAAATATTTTATAAAAGGCATAAGTTGTATTTTTGTCAATTAAAACTAATAATTTTTTATTTATCTAAATTGGATGAAATTGCATTAATAAATAAAAAGATAAAAATTTGCAATGTCATAATTTGTAATTTTTATATAAACATATTATATATAATATAAAGAATAAATAAATTATCAATGTCAATATATTTAAATTTATCAATAAAAAAATATACAAAATAAAACAATTATCTACGAAAAATATTATTAAATGATTGGAAAATTCTTCTAATCTATATGAAGCATGTAGAATACATAGGCATATATACCCCATGTGACATGTAATATTATTTTTTTTATTATAGTTTTAGTGAAATATAAATCAAACAACTATATAAAATTTTAAATTAGCTTCTAATTTTTTTTAGTTTTACAATTATGTGTTATGTTTCACTATCCTAATTGCATACCCTCCTTATTTTTTTCTTCCATTATTATTGTTATTACAAATGAATATTTAGTAATTGTTTTAATTATAAATTATTTATTATTATGGTTACGCCATTACTATGAGTTATTCAATTTTGAAATTATTAATTAGAATGTAATTCAATTAAGGAAACAAACTGCAAAATAATTATGGTGATATTAACTATAAGTCAATAACATAACACACGAAACTTTTATAAATTAATTAGGCTACAAAAAAAATTTACAAAAAAAATATCAGAAAAAAAATGTAAAGAAAATTGAAAAAATATATAATTTATCAAATATATCTATGATAATTCAACAAAACAATAAGATAGAATACAATATAAATATTAAAGATGGAAAAAAATTATACATAACATGAAAATGCACAAATGAATCAATTCTAGAATATATTACATAAGTGATTAAAAAAATATAATTTCATACTACAATATCGATGAAATGCACGTCAAACAATATATTGAGGATAGTCAATCCATAATTGATTTAGATGAAAACAGAATGAAACCCACAAATCCTTGAAACCCTAATTATGTTCAAAGTTTCAAAGTATTTTTTTAAAAATTATTTATTATAATTTAGCGATGGAATTTATTTACGCCTCTAAGTTAGCGACGAAATTACTTTCCATCACATAATCATTTATTTAAAATAAAATAGCGATGGACTTAAAATCTCTCACAAAATTAGAAACAAATATAAGTTTCATTTCTAATTATAAATGGATGTATATATTTTTGTCCCTAAAATGCCACGCAAGCATTTCCATTTCCAGTCCACGTTTTATCTAGTGATGGATTATAAAACAAAAAATGTTTTGTCATTATTTAGTGACGGAAATTTGTTTCTTTTTTTTCTGGTTTGTAAATTCCGTTTCTAATTTGTTTCTAATCCATTCCTAATTTTTTTAATGGATTTGGACATTTCTAATTTCCATTTCTAAATTATTTATTTCTTGTAGTGATATAGAATTATATATATATATATATATATATATGAGAATTAGAAAAGTGGTTTCAAATTCCAAAATAACAATTCCCATTCAAAAGTCGCTTGATGCTTAATTGATCATTTTGAAATTTAAAAACCATTGTTTTCTAATATTTTAATGGGGTAGGGGGAAAAATCATATTTGATATTTATTGTGTACCAAAACAACAATTCACCTTGTGTTATTTCTTCCATTCCTAAAAATACCCTTAACACTCAAATTTATGGAACTTCCTAATTTTGGTGATTTTTTACAATGTGTTTGTATATAAAAGAGATTTAAATAAAATAATTTCATTAAATTGAGGGTTTTGATGGATTATGATAAATAAAAGTGAAATTGAGTAATTTTATATGAAATATGAGACTTAGTGTATATTTGAGAAAAAAAATGAGCGAAAAGTCATGTAAAATCATAGTAATCTTTATGTTATGACTTTGTTATAATTCACCAAGATTATATGGTAGTTTCCGCATCTATTTTTAGTTGAAGCTCTACACAAATAGTCATGAAAATCTTCATACGCAATAAATCAACCACCTCATTGATATTTTTATTTTATTGTGCAACATATTCTTTTTAGATATAAAACTCTCCTAGAATCATAGTTGTACATGGTCATAATATTTGTTATTGATGTTATATTAATTTTATTCCACAATAATTAAAAATCCCACATATACTAAAAGTAGTTGAAATCCTCCAATTCCACAACTTTTTCATTACAAAGCCATCAAATCTAATGCAAAAACTATGATGTTTTTCTAATGTTACGTCTTTTAGCTATAGAGATTTCAAGAGAGCATTTACTTGAGTTGCGGCCTTTTTTAGGGCCTTGAATTTTTCTCTGGAGAAATGACAAAAGCAACATCTTATTCCCAATACCAGTCATGCGACTATAGAGACAAAATGCATAAGCGACATATATTCCCAACATCATCTCTTAGTGTTATAGAGATAAATATATTAGTCGAGGTCATTCCTTTTTTCATAGTAATCTAATGCAAGAGAATAAGTAAAGTTGAAACTTATTTCTTGTAATGAGATATTGTGTTATAGAAACTAAATATATATTTGTGTTCATTTTCAGTACCATAAAAATCTAAATCAAGTAAGAGACTGAAGTACTAAATTTTGTGTTATAGATATAAAAAGACAAAGCATTGGCATTCCTAAAAGTCATGACTTTTGATTTAAATGTCGCACCCAATAATTTGAGTATAAAGCACAAAATATGAAATTTAATGGATTTTTCGAGGATATGAAAAAGGTAACAAAAGCTAGGATTTGGGGAGCATAAATTTTCCCAAACCTATCGGAGATCCAAGATAAAATGGGTGTTATAAGAGAAAATGGGTGTTACAAGGCACAAGCTTAAACCTTAGGAGGGGCATGAATTTTGAATCTATTTAAAAAAAAATACGAGATGCACAAATGAGTATTGCGGATTTAGGATTTGATTTTTAGATATTTTTGAGGGCCATTATTGGGAACCAGTAATTACATGATATCTCAAATTATCTCAATTAAATTTCTTTCTAATATTAGGCTAAATTGATATCTATGATTAATATATTTAATTTTTTTTGATAGATGCTTGATTAATATTTTTTATGTTTAAATATTATTGTCGTTTGGTTATTGGTGTGCATGGTGTTTATGTAAAACTAAAATTAAAATTTATTTATTGGTTGGTTTGTGAATACTATAATGGTGGATAGTGAGGTGTAAGTTATGAAGCACACTCATGGATAATGATAGAAAGTAATGTTTGTAATAGTACTCTTGGCCTATTGTATGTATATGATATTTTGACTATTTGTGAGAATATTATATATAATATTCTTGAATAATATTATTAATTATTCTAAATTTCACTAATCAATTATTATTAGGAGAATAATAATGAATTAAGATTAATATATAATTTAATTGATATTCATGAGATGAATATATGAATTAGATACTAATCAAATTTATATCTATTTGTTGAAAACAAATATTGAACAGACCTGTCTTGAGATTAATACATGGATCAAAGTTATGAGTTAATCTCTAATAGTTATGTCATTAAATCATTTGACATGAGATTACTATAGTTCTCAACATAAGGAATATTATGTTTTGATATAATTAAATGTTGTCTTTAATCAGGTGATTATAAATGTTATACTAGAATATAATAAGATTTATGTAGTGAGATATGAGTGATTACGATGAAATTTGTCTCTCTTATTATAAGAGAGATATCTCTGGGTCCCCTCAACAATTAAGGCTGAGAAATGCATGGTCGCGCTCAAATGAATTAATGAAGATCAATATCATTTGTTTAGTCAGTCTATTTTGGATTTGAGTAATCAAAGATATAATGATATAAGATCGACTTTGTTAATGCCTTATATTCTATCAAGATATCATGAGACAAAATGATTATGTCATTATCTATATTAAGGTTATCTCGGATCAATAGTTTTTCATTTAATTTGGATAGTCATAATGGCTTGCTAGAGGCCATTTATGACTTGTATGATTAAAATATGATTTAAGCTCACTACCAATATTAATGGAACTTATAGGATCACACATTAAAAATAAATAATAATGATTATGGGTTTTCACTCTTTGTAGTTATTTAAAAGGATGAGATTCTTTTAAATTATAAATAACAATTAGTTATTATTTAAATTTGAATTTTATTTTGAGAAAGTTTAAATTCGAGATTTAAACAAATAATTAATCTGTTATATTTTCTTATAAAATAAGAAAATAATCTGTAAAGGTTTTTAAAAAAGTGTTTTAAATTATATGATAAAGATTTGAATTTAAATTGTCATTATTTAAAAAGTTTTAAATAAAAATTAGATTTGAATTTAAATTGTCATTATTTATAAGAGTTTTAAATAAAATTCAGATTTGATTAAATCCCTAACATACTTATATATATATATATATATATATGTGTGTGTGTGTGTGTGTGTGCACATGTATGTGTGACATATATGGTAAGTAATCATCGTCTTTTACTCGGAAAATTAGAGAAAACAAAATACCCTAATTTCATTTTTGAGAAGATGAAACTGAACTAGTATTCAACAAGATCATTTTTTTTTTGTTCGTGGTTAGATATTTGTAGAGGGTGGTCACTTTTTAGAAAGGCAGCACCTTGGTAGATCCAAATAAGCCAAGACGCAAACTTGAAGGCTTGATGAATCGATCTACAAATAGTAAGTTTCATTTGCACTTTCTTCGTATTTTTATGAAACATATGTGATCCTTGGTGGGTTAAGAAATAAAAATATTAATTCCGCTCCATTTATGTTCCAATTAAATTGAATATTCTACCCGAAACCCCAATATGTAAATGATATCCCATCCAATCCAAAAGTGTGAAACAATCATATACATTAAAATCCAATATTGAGGAAACTTTTATTATGCAAGTATGACCCATAAAAGTTAAAAGCATGGATGTTTTTATAACCTAATTTATTATGCATATCTTAGAAGATCTAACTCTCAATTAGGCCATTTTATTGATTTTTTTTCTAAGTATTTCACATATAGTATAAGAGTCATGTGTCATCATGCTAGTCGATGACATTTAAGTCATGATACATGGACGAGTAGATATGATTCATATAGTAGTGATAGTCATACAAGTTACTTTGTGTCGTATAACTCATATTAGTAAGATTTGAAATATATATATATTAATTATGTGAGTATGATACTTTTAAAGCTGAAAGTATAAATATTTTTACTAATAATTTAGTTTATGTCTATATGATAGATGAAGTTAGAGAATAAGAATGTAAATACAAGATAATCATCAAAGGTATGGAATTGAGGATGATATTTGAGTAGGAATGATTTGTTATTTTAATGCTAAAGTACTCAAAAGATAGATATTAGAGGACCATTATTTGGAAGGGCTCAATAGTCGATAATTATCTTGTATGTAATTAGGGAACTGAAAATTTTATAATATTTCATCCTTCATTATGTAACCAAACATAATAATATTTAAACTATTTAAACTAGCCAACATGCATAATAAAATTAATCAAATCTAAAATTAAAAATCTTACCCGAAACTCAATTATATCATTTTAACTAGAACAATAGTTGAATGATAGTTGGCTGATTAAATTGTCAACATAAATTATGTGAGATCAATATCTAGATAAAAATTTACTTTACGACTTGTATGACTTATATAGTTGCATGATTGATTAGACAAGATACACTTGAACTATGATGCATTGAAATATTATCTAATCCTAAAAATTGGGCAATGTATCAAAGTTGAAACATACATTAACAAAAAAAAATGGAGAATTATGTTTTTTGCACTCCCTATAAAATAATTGAAACAAACTTACCTGATTTTTAATATTTTATAAAAGTGCACCAAACTATTAACTAATTGATTTTTGACACTCTCAAATATAATAATCCCAAAATACCCTTAATGAATTATCAGTGCTCCCTCTCACCTCTCTACTTACCACTCGCCCCATGCCCCTCACCTCTCACCTCTCATCCATTGCCTCTTGCCCCTTGCCCCTCACCCTTCACATCTCATCCCTAGCCTCTCTTCCCTGTAACTCGCCCCTCACCCTTATAACTCGTCCCTCACCCTTATAACTCGCCCCTATTCCATATAACTCTCCCCTCACCCTTGTAACTCGCCCCTCTCCCATATAACTCTCCCCTCACCCTGGTAACTCGCCCCTCTCCCATATAACTCGCCCCTCACCCTTGTAACTCGCCCCTCTCCCATATAACTCACCCCTCTTTCATATAACTCACCCCTTACCCCTTGCTCCTTGCCCCTTGCCCCTTGCCCCTTGCCCATCATCCCACACCTCGCCCCTTGCCCCTAGCCTATCATCCCACCCTTCGCCCATAACTCCATCAAGCTTCACCAAGGACATCGCTAGAGCTCCTCGGTACACACACGTAGGTTACAGGGTGAGGGGTGGGTCTAGTTATATGGGAGCTCCCTGAGTTCCTCGGCACACACACACACACACACACTAGAATTATAGGGGAGCTCCTCGAGTTATAGGGGCGAGTTATAGGTGAGCTCCTCGATACACACACACTGGAGCTCATTGGAATTTTAAGAACTTAACAACCTAAAATATTTACATTTAGTGCACACTAAACCCTTTTTACTCCTATGCAAAGCACACATCTTCGATTAAAATAATAATTTTCAAAATATCAATTTTTGATTTTGAAAAATAGTTGTGGAATTTGAAAAATGATTTTGGAAATTCGAAAGCTAGTTTTTGAATTACAATGTGATTTTTATATGAAAACATGTATATATATAAACTTATATAAATGAATAATATATATATATATATATATATATGCTTATATTTCACCATATATATGTATATATATAAACCTTGCATATAAACATATATCTAACCCTATATATGTATCGAAGCTCAAATCACTTCTAGCCTAGATTTTGTTTACCTTTTTGTGAAATTTTGCATTTGTTATGGCATGAGTGTTCATTGTTGGAAGTGACTAAGATCTATTAATATGAAAATACTTTGGAGGTGAAGGAGGTTGGAGGACAAAAAGGAGAAAACTACTTGATGGATAATTCTTTTTCAACCTCATTTTTCATTATGGATAGCTAAAGGACTTGTAGAAAAAAAAAACATAAATACTAACGAAAAGGAAATGTAGAAAAATAGGAAAAAGAATAGCATCCACTATGATAGATAGGAAACCACTCTGCCACTCAACCGCTTCAAATAACATATTCAACAAAGCATGACTATACAAATAATTTGGACCAAGTCTCACGTCTTCCATATGGCTACCAGCCTACCACCATCATGTGGTCTAGTGCCTTCAAAACATGCAATATAGGGGGCACACACATCATACTATGATGCCCATAACATTTAATATTATACTTTTATGTTGAATTTGGTGTATTAGTTTTTGAGAGGGGGCCTTCTTATCCTCTTGCTCTTCCTTAAATTTGACTTTCTTGGTGTCGTTGGTTGCCATGATTAATATTTTATCTACCCCTTCTCATGTGTTGTCTCCTCTTTCTTGATGTTGATGGTACTGATTTTCTTAATTTTTTGTTCAAGAAATAGGAATTTAACATTGTGATTCAATCATTGCAAGTTCCTCGATCTCATGGGCCTCTTGTATAAACATACAACAAATTTTAATTTTGAAATAATGGGCAAAATAATCATGAGGATTATGTTCTTGTCATCCATCTTGTCATAGTGGATATGCACCTTGTTGTCAAATAATATCATACAAGAAAAATAATCTTTGATAAAAACCACCAATTCAACATACATGACATCATGCTTTCCCATAGATTTCTTTCATTTTTCCATTAACTGATTTTAGTATCAAAGAGGCTAACAAAAAAATATAGTATAATCATCTTTGTTATCAGAAATCCTTCATATCTTGAGAGAGAAGAAAATTTGTAAGTCATTAATATAATGAAGTTAAGATGCAAAATTAGAGATCGCCAAGATGAGAAGGTTCAAGATCAAACATTTTCTAGATCCATAAATTTGAGATGGAGGATCTACAATCATAAAATTCAAGTTGCAACTATTATTTTGATGATTTTTAAAAATTATTAATTATTATAATTTTCCAATTAGATTTTAATGTTCCTCACTTTAGTGAGATTCGAAGTTTCCAGAAACACCCTTGTATGATATTTATTATTTATGTAAAAAATGATTTGTTATCAATCTTCCTTGGGAAAGGTTTTACGAATGAGTTTAAATTAAACATCTCTCTATATGAAAATTTATATTATAGAAGAATATCACACAAGAAGGACATAACATCTTCCTCCATTTATATTTATTTGATATACAACAATGTTAACTTCCAAATCAAATGGAGTAAACATTATGATAATTGGAACACATTTTAGTGTTACACAAATCATAAAACATAGAATTAAGCATGCTTATGTTTTGACAAAAAAAAATAAGTTTATCAACATTACGTCATTGAGGGTTCAATTTCTAGATCCATTTGACAAAATATAGTCACCGTAGGAAACTCTTCTAGTCAAAACTTTTCCATTACTCCTTTTTTAATGAAGGGCATTTTTTAGAATGTGGCCCTTACTACCATATCTGATGCATAGCATGTCTCCAAACTCCAAAGGAACTAGCTCCGATATTATCACTCCCACATTTCATCCAATTAGCTAGTCTCCCTAACTAAGTTGCTTTTCCACATGAAAAAAAATTGACTTAAATTCAACTATCTCTACTAGTATAAACTTGCATATTTTGATTAACTTGCATCAACTATCAGGAAATAATTTTAAAAAATAGCATATAAGTTTGATGATCATTACAAATGGTTTTGTCATTTTTTCAACTAGCAAACTTTTTGCTCCTAACATATCTATAATGCTATTTCTAATGAAGGCCTTATAACATATCTATATTGTCATTGTTTTATGGCTCATAACATATCTATAATGTCATTGTTTTATGGATCATAACATATCTATAATGTCATTGTTTTATGGCTCATAACATATCTATATGTTATGAGGAAATTTTTTGCTCATAACATATCTATAATTCCATTTATAATTGTTTTGTGGCTCAAGACCATTTCAAAGTTGCTTTTCAATTGTCTTATTTTTTTGGCTCAAGGCCACTCTAAGGAGTGAGATTCATTCCCAACCATCTATTGGAAATGATTGATATTAAATGCCATTTCTAATTATCTTTTCATTTTCTTGATTTACATCTTATTCTCATTTTAATAAAAGATTATACAATGAGCTAAAATTGTGGAATTATATATGTCCTTTATTCTAGACTAGATATGACATGATTAATAGAGTTTAGCTTAAGCATAGAAGACTGATTCATCAATTCTTATGGAATATAAGTTTATTATTCATAATCTATATAGAGCTTGACAATCTATTAGTAAGATTGTAATACTAGATTTCAGTAGATTTATCTTGTCTACAATGAATGGTGAAGTTCTAACTTCTGGTACAAATACACATGAGTGTATTGAACAGGATCACCATAGTATGATTATTTTATAATGACTTATAAAATTAAATAAATTATAATGAACACTATTACTCTTATTCCTAAAATAATTAATATTTGCGTGCAATTATTAATAGTTATTTTGATTCATAAAGAGTGGGGTCTATAAATAAATTAATGAATTCTATGAATTAGATAACTTTATCAAGTAGATGGTGAATATTGATTGCTTGATTGAGTACATGACTTGTTAGAATGATTGATGATGCACTCTTGAGAAAACTTATAATTTTTGATATTGTCAAATAAATCATGTGAATTTTGATTCAATATTTCAAATAAGTTAAGTAAAAAGTCTCAAGAAAATAATTAAATATTGGTCGAATTAGATTATTAGCCATGTAACAAAATCAATAGGTATATGTAATCTTAACATGAGCAATTAATAAGTGTTAAGTAAAAAAAACACAAATAATTTTAAATAAATGAGTGAGTATAGATATTATTTCCATAGTAGTATGAATTATAATTAATATAAATTATAGTAAAAATAATTTACATTGGGAGTCTAAAATCTTATTTAGGCTAGGGACCCTTCTACAACCTTATCTAGAGCCTTAAGAAATATTTTCAATATTTTTTATTTATTTAAAGTTTGTTTGTGTATATAATTGGAATAATTAATTGGAGTTTAATTATTTAATTTTATTGATTCAAATTAATTGATTCATATTAAATTAATTTTGTTTATATACATATACAAATAATAAGAATCTTTAAAAATAGTATTTTATTTTTGTTTTAAATATTAAGATATGAATTATGAAATGTCATATTTAATGTGCATCATTTCATATATTTTATTTTTTTTAAAATCAAAAGTTCAGATGATGCTAGACATTATAGCATCATCATCTTCCTCATGATATTCTAGAATGAAGGATTAACTGGAGAAGTCTCTTCCAGTGTCGGTGAAGTTTAAGAACGTTGTTCTTGTTATTAATATATATGAACTCTACTCAAAATAAAAATAATCTATTCTACATGCATTATCAATTTGAAGTTTTTTTTTTAATCTATATCTCCAGCACCATCATCCACGATGTAGAGGAAAAATCATATTATATCCTCAAATATAACTAAATACTACTTACACATGGTAATACAGTCTTGTGATAATGTAAAGAATTCGAGTTTCCAATCAATCATTAGCTATTCTAGAAAATACTCATCAAGAAAAACATTTTGAATTGGTTGTATGTTATAGTTTTGATATTTATGTTTACTGAAGAATATAAATTATAGAACTTATCTTCTATGTATCAAAAGTATTCTCGTAATTGAATTTTCTCTCTTGAGACTTAATTCATTCATTCGCATTCTAGTATCAATGAAATATTTGGACCCAAACATATTGAACCTTTTATAAACTTGATCTATCACCTCAACTCTAGGCTTCACATTTGGATTTTAAGGAGGATTCATGTGAATCATTGTAAAAACTTGTAACAATAATGGTTTTTTTTTTGAATTAATTAGGTAGGCCATCGACAATCCTAACAACATCGCTCATGATATGATTCAGTCCTATATCCTATAATGCCTAAGTAAGTCATGCTTTATTCTTTCATGAGACTTAGCCCAAAAAAAACATAATACATTATTATTATATGCATACATATAGAATTATTTATACTATATGCACACATCATTTGATTATTATATGCATACATCAATATTATGTATTTCATGTGTGTCATGGTCCATATAGAATTATTCATACTATAATACATTCTTAAATAACTTACATCATAAGTAATGCATTGAACACTATCAGTAAGATAAAATAATATACTCGGGCATCCCATTTCAAGAGGTAGATTTAATACATTTAAAAAGTACACTATTTTATCTTGTCAACATACTTTCAAAAACCAACTTATATTTATCTCAAAAATAAGATATTACTAAAACTAAAATTATATTATGACATAACTATTTATGATGCCTTTCTCAATAGATATCGCTCAATTTAATTGTTACCAAAATCATAATACATGCTTTCTATTTATACATTGTCAAAAAAATATTGTTTTTTAATATAATTCAAACCATAATTATTCATAGGCATTTTCATACCATCAGACACAAGCATCGCCTTGATGTATAATTTTTCTTTCAACAACCCAAAACATTTGCTATATTATTGTTGTATTTTACTATAGTCAGCTCTATGGCATTCTACAACTAGGGAATAAGCACTATATTCATTGATATAGCTTACTACAATCATAACTATAGTTCACTTCAACTTGGCTATAGTTTCATTATAGCTTCGTGGTAGTCACTTTGCAACTTCTATCACATTTTGCTGCATCCAACTATAATAAAACACTGGCCTATATGTTTTTCAATAGTTCATCCAAGGTTATTCATGAGGAATTTTTTTATTGCACATTTATTCCAAAGTAGTTTTGTCGTTAAGAGATAAAAGGTTAAGCCAACAACCACCTAAGTCTAATATGAAAATTTTATCTAATCTCTAAACATTTTAGATAAAAATATTCCATAAATTTTTTAATTTAAAACATAATTGAAAAATTAAAATAACCTACACATATACATTAGCTCACAAATTAGTCGATTCAAAAATAGCATGGCTAGGAAATGCAAGGTAGGTTTTGGAAGATTCATGAATGAAGCTACATTGGAGCTTTACCATAGTATTAACTTTGCACATATCATAACTTGATATAAGTTATTATACTTAGGAAGTTGATTTTCATCAAATAAAGCGGTAAACATTTTGCAAATTCCTTTATTTTAAACTATTAATTTAAAACCTTTAATTTAAAAATCCATTTAATATATATATATTTATATATATTAAAATTATCATTTTTTGAAGATAGAAAATTTTCCTCTTGAATTATAGTGCTAGGTCATTAACGTAGGATGACCGTCCCTTATATATTTTCCCAACTCTAATCTCATGAGTGGTAAGTATGCATTGAAGCTTGATAATCATACCTTACAGGTTTGGTCTAAGTCCTTGAAGTAACCATTCAAATTTATGTTTTATGGCACTCACAAATAACTTCTATATTTAAATAATTGATGTCTAAAGCTAAGTTATTGGATCATGTGGATTGTACTTTCACAAGTCTGATCTAACTCTTTTAGATTTTATAGCACAAGTTACATCATAGTATACAATGTGACTATACCTCCATTGAATTAGTATAAGATCTCAATGAAAACTTTTTGAATCTATAATTTGATATACAATACTAGCAGTTAGCTAGCACAAGGCCAATGTGGCCTTTTTAATATTTCCCATCTAAATTGGGCTATCACTTTGTGATTTGTCTTTTTGGTGGGTTAGGTTATGTTTCTTGATGTCCCCCCACCATTAGATTTTTTTTTTAATATTATAGATGAAAAATATGTTAAAACTTTTGTGTTCAAATAAAGAATCCAAACTTTCCACGAGTATACGAAACACAAGTATATATCACATACAATTATTCCATCTAAAACTATGACATATAACTATCAAAAGTTTCATAGAAATCAAGTATTCCCATTTAAAATACATTTACATTGTTGGGAAATCACGCTTCCACGGGTAGTGAGATTAAGAAACAGAAAACAACAGAAAATACAGAAACAAGCAATATATATCCCAATCCACAAGCATCCATGACAGAATCAAAACGAGAAATCAACACAGAAATAACGTGGTTCGCTGGTCGCTCAGTACGACTAGCTACCTCCACCAGAAAATGCTTATGTGTTACAGATTAAAACCAAGAATAGAATGTCTTACAGTATGCAGCACGGAGCAGTCGCAAAATTGCGTAGAGAGAGAGGAGAGCGAAGATGAACAGTTCAACCGGGTCAAAAAATAGCCGCCTGAAAAAATAAATACAAATCATTTTATACAAAAAATAAACATCCGGTTCATTTAACCGAAGCGGGTTGGATCATGGAACGGGTCAGGCTCTGCTCCTAAAATTTCGGCCTGCTGACCGGTCAGCAGGACCTCCGTTATTGTGCTACTACTGCATCCCCGGGCTTTTAATATTTCATTTCATGTACTTACATGAAAATATTAAAACAGATTATTAAGTAAAAAAACAAATTACATATACAGCATACATCATTTGCACCATAAACATTTTTCATTTTTTTTTGATGTTCAATAAAATTCACATTCCTTGTGTAAGCAACATATTCAATACAAAATTTATAAAAATGAATCTATATAAGATAAATTATCTTCAATGCTTAATATATATATATATCCAATATCATTTTAAATTATGATTTTTATTCTTTCATTGCAGTACTATCCCATTGATGTAGGATGCCTACCCCCTATATATTTTTTCCTAATCCCATGAGTGGAAAGTATGCATTGAAGCTTCATAATCATATAGTATAGGTTTGGTTTAGCTCTTTGGAGTCACCATTCAAATTTATATTTTATGACGCTCACAAATAATTGTTAATATAACCAATAAATATTGATAACTTAAGCTAAGTCATTAAATCATGGGGATTGCACTTTCACAAGTTTGATCTAACTCTTTTATATCTTATACCCCAAGTCACATCATAGTATACATCGTGATTATACCTCCATTGAACTAGTATGAAATCTCAATGAATACTATTTGAATCTATAATTTTATAAACAAAACTAAGATAGCCTAAAAACCACATCTTTTAGATGTAATATATGAAATGACATCATGCCTAAGAGAATAAAAAAATGTTTCGATTAATTAGGTAATATGTAAATAAAATTATATTTCTCAAAAATTATTTTGGAATTCTTCTATGCATGAAAAGTATTCTAGTAGATTCAATTAAATAATTATAATTCATCTCAATAATCTTATTAAGGGGTGTAGAAATAGTGCAATAGATTTGATCTATTGTTCCATTCTTAATAAAGTGGTCTCTAGGCTATTTAAACAAACATTCTAATTTATTATTACTTATGAATATGTTAATACTATGATAAATTGCCTTTTTTTTTTCATTATAAATGCATAAATATACATAAATTTTTTAAATATTATTTTAAACAAATGTGTCTAGGCTGATACAATAATCATTAATATAACAAGAAAAATATTTGAAATCATCAAGAGTATCAAAATAAAGGAGTATACAAAATATTTAAGTAAAATAGTTGAAATGAGTGCCTATTAATATTACGATAATAAAACATATAAAAGGTAAAATAGAAAGTTTAATTATATTTCTTTCGTTGTCACATTTTACATCTAGGAGAAGAGACTTCCTTAATATCTGGTTTCATAAGTATTAATTTGACAAATGAAGAGTAATCAAACTAAAAGTGGATAAAAACCTAAATGGTTGTCATGCATCAAGCTTGCCTCCTCATATAAACTTGAAATATATAAATATCATCTAAACTAGTCACAAAAAAAAATTCATAAAAATCATCGAACTCTACAAAGTAATATCAAAAGAATAGAAAAATATTTTATCATTAAGATGCTATATAATACATATCACTATCAATAAAATATAAATAATATTGAGTATGTGCAAGACAAAAAATAAAGTAAGAGTAACCAAATTGATGTTTTTTATAACATGAGAAATTTTATCATTAGTTCTAGTAACAATGTCCTACTAGTAAAAAAATTAGAAATCATGATAAAATAGATACTTTAGACATCATTATTTTATTTTATCTTGAATCAATCAATCCAAAGGTGGGAGTAAGAGAAAAAGCAAAAAAGGTCATAATATCTAATGACCGAGATGAGTTTGTAGCTAGTCTAGAGATAGGTCGATCATACTCCTTTTCATATTTCACAAATACTTTGGTAGAGACTCAATGTGAAACCCTATGTAGAGTAAGTTTTTTTTCTCATAACATATTAATCTAAAACATAAGATACTACACTTGAAGATGCAACATCTAAAAATTGTCTTGAATATCTCTAGTTCATCTACAAAATCATTGCAATGTTGGATCTTTACTTCATCTCCCATATTTCTCTCAAACGTTCTCACTTTATTTTTATTCAAATCACTATCATACTCTATTTAACTCTTAAAATATACCAAAATATTCTATCATAAAGATTAGATCTAGATAGGATTGTCGCATCACTCGAGATATATCTCCTAAAAATGGAATGATTTTCTCCAAGTAATTATAGATAAAATATCCAAATAAATTATTCCATTTATATCCTAATTAACTGCTACTTATCTCAAACAAAAAAAAGACTAAGAATTGAGTGGCTAATAAATGAATAGGAAAATTGAGAAGTATAGTCAAACTAATCTCCTTACTTTGGAAGTCTCAAACTCATGGATTATATCATAATACAATAAATATGAGATGACCTATAACAATAAATAGAAATTTCAATATCTCAACCTTGGGTATAAGAAATCCACATGGCATATACACAATGTTTTTCAACTCATATAACTACTTCAATAATAATAAGATTTGAAACAACCTACTTCCAAATTAGTTTCATATCAAAAAATTTATTAGTCAAATACTATTTAATTATGTGTAGATAAGTTAGTCTAACTTGCTTTGAACTAATCTCAACTAGGAAAATATCAATAGAATACTAATAAAAGCATCTCTTATTTGTGTATAATAGTATTGCTACTATTCCTAAGTTGTGCAATAATTTGGGCTAGAACTATAAGTTATAGATTTTGGATTCTAGATAGGAAGTTTAACATTTCTCTAAATTTTTGCTCAAATTGTGATGTATTTTTGGAGAAATTCATATTGCAAAAATTCTATACATACTTATATAATTTCCAAAAACAATTATTATTGTGTGTGGTGGTGATGTCGTGGCATTGATATTATTCACTTGATATATTTGTGACTCATAGTTTCTTGTGGTGATTATAA
Organism: Sapria himalayana; assembly: GCA_029783825.1. Classification (NCBI taxonomy): domain Eukaryota; kingdom Viridiplantae; phylum Streptophyta; class Magnoliopsida; order Malpighiales; family Rafflesiaceae; genus Sapria; species Sapria himalayana. The sequence continues at coordinate 279,026 of JAREIK010004728.1, read as the reverse complement.
GATTATAAAAAAGTCATGAACACTATATCAGCTCTTATACCCTACTAAGAAATAAATTAAACATTGATACCAATATTGATATATCTAAAAATAAATAATTAAATCAAATAAATAGAAGTACCCCTTCACTATAAACAATTATTTACCATTGATAAAATATAATCCAAATGATAAAGATCAAAATATTATTTTCTATAATCTCAATACTAACATTCCGCATCATAACATATTCATAAATTTATTGAAAATGATTTGGTTATTATATTTATCATGTCATTAACAACACTTTATTTTTTAAAACTTTATTAGCTATGTTTTCCTAGTCCCATCTCTTAATTACACTATTTCAGCATCAATTTATAGCACACACACAATAACATCATCATAAAGTGGATTTATAACACAATGTAATTTATAATATGTTTGTTTTTTTTAATAAAGAAAATTTCAAATGACCCTTCTACTACAACACAATTGTAGTCTAACCAAATTCTATCATGGTCCCATTGAAGAAATGCTACAATTAAATATAACTACTCAATTGCATACTCACCAGAACTCTTTTGTAGTCTTATTAAAATTATGTGACTGTTTTATTACAATTCTAATGTAACATCATGATAATTCAATTGTAGTCTCACTACTCCTTTGCTTTTGTACTTCTATATTAATTAAGCGAATTTACCTTTATCCCATAACTAATTCAATCTATTCCTATCATCATGAGAAGAAAAAAATTAAATGAAGAATTTCATAGCATCATGCCAAACATTTGACTTTTTCTTTTTTGGAAAAAGATTGTCTCATCAAAATATCTCTTAAATCTTTAATTCACACAAATAGCTATTAATTATAAAGGAATATAAGCATAACATTGTGTATAGTACAATGTTTTGATTACAAAAGCTCTTAAAAAAAGTCCATGGGAATCTTATCGAAGTTCATCTTATTACATATATCATAAGTGTACATATGAATGAATGTACTTAGAGAGATTTTTTTTTATAAGTAAGAAGACATCATTCAAATAAAAAGTCATTTTCCAAAATATTTAATAACTCAGGACTCATGCCTTATGTTCCACCTGATTAATTTTCTTATTTTGTAGCTCGTTTAATGTCCAAGATTTCAATTTTTTAGTGATCGAGAAGAATTTATCTCCCTACCTATTTAACAATGATAACATTTGAAAATCATAATTTGTATCCAAATATCTGACACATGTTTTTTGGAAGATGATATTTGCACCCTATACATATGGCTTAACTCCCATAATTATATTTGAAATATGTTTGTTGTGGTATGGTTATACCCTATTGTTTTGACCCAACTACTAAGGTTCATCTTTAAATTTTATAATTGATGAACACCCTAAAATAATTGATGATGCACATTTAAAAGTTTTTCAAATGTCTAGAACAAACCCATTGGGACATGATGGTTCCTTTTAATCAGTTTAGCAATCCATCATAAATCACATAACTTAAAGTTACTTCATTCATGTATAATACAATCACATTGTATTTAGTTTGATAAAGATTCTTGATAATTGATTAATAACCATATTTGTCATCACGTCTTTATGGTCTATCCACTATAAACCAGTTGAATTGGGCTGACTTCTCATTGAATTGCCAAAAATGTCACTGCCAAAAATATCATATGCGCATATAAAAACTAGCAGTCTACTCTCATTGACTTGACTCATTGAATTGCAAGGTTCAAGGTAGGCATCCAAAATAACTCTATGGAGCCCCAACACTCAAAAATAATTACAACTTTGACACTATACACTCCCCAAATAAATAAATATATTTTCATTTTTCTGAAATGGATGGAACCTTCATAGTGTATCATTTTCCCAAACATAATCCTTCCTTGAATGATATTTTTGACACATGTTTCATCCGAAATTTCAAAACTTAAAATTATATCAACAAACAACCCTTGCTAGCCAACTTTGCTTAAAAAACATAAACAAGTTACATTTTTTATTAAAATAACACCGCACAAGAAATTTTTTATTGCAACATTTTCTAGAACTTTGACATCCATTATATGACACTTCCAAAATTTATTATTTAAAGTAGACCCACATTCCATGTATAAGCCTCTTGGGGTTTACATCATACAAAAAAAATGTGACAAGTATTTACTAGTCTTATGATTTTGTTGCCAAATTAACTTATCATGAGTTTTAGAGTGCACTAGAAGTAATAAATGAATGAAAGAATGGTGCTAATATTTCTAAAATAGATTTGGAATTCAAACATAGTAACAATGACTTTCAAGAATTTATGGAACAACAACAAACACATATTTTATCTAGCAGTTTAAACATATATTGAGTTGTTTGCTTCATATATTTGAAATTTTTTAGAACTCAATTTCAAAAATAAATTAGAATGGTACATGAAAAAAATTTACTAAATATATATATTACTGTATATTATCGAGTATTAATCAGACATGGGATAAATGCTATTTTTTTATGCATAGTTTAAAACATGCTAAAAAGCACGAGAATGAGGATAGAAAACAAAAATAATAAAAAATTAACAAAATGAAATACTAATAACATTTCAACAAGATCCATTGATATCTAGGAAATCTTTATGTTGATTAATATCAATAATTAATCTACCAATAAGTTATACAAATTTATTTTATTATCAAAATCATGTAAAGAGATCATGTTATTCTCAATATAAAAAATATATGTAGAAATATCATTAGAAGCAGTTCAATGAGTATATAATAAAATGCAAGTCACTCTAATAAATGAAAGTATAAGTCTACTTTTTCTTTCTTTTTGTCTTAACTTTTCATGCTTGAAATAATAATGCACTATAAACCTACTTTAGTTGATGCAATTTATCTAGCATATTATTATTATTCAAAGTTTAGCTAATTGATAATAAATAATATGAATATATTGTATCCAAGCAAATTATTATTGTCTCGCTTGAATACAATATTAGACATCAGATAGAGTTAATCTCTCTAAATTTATATAGTGACATCCAACATACGGATTATGATGGTATATATGCATATGACTATGGAGTCATATATTGATCAAAGTTTAATGTATGAGTTATATGTATTTCACATAATAAATTTAGTGATAAAATCATGAATAAAGCTAGCGAGTTACTAAAAATTAGGAATTTGATATCTTGGATTCATAATCTACCCTACATCAAGTGAAATTTAGAATATTTTGGAAAGTTAAAAATTTAAAACCTATAAATTTGGATTGAACTTGGAATCTTGGCAAGGTTTGCATACATGATGCTAAAAATAGTTTAACATACAAAAAAAATACTTCTTTTATTATAATTTTGAAATATGATTTGCAAAGATTTTAAAGAGTGCTTGTATAAAACCATACAAATATCTTGAATCCTTGGAAATATTTAATCAGTATAAAAATATTTTATCTAGTACGTTTTATCCTGCTAGTTTATTAGTATTAAATCACCCATATAAAATTACACTAAACTTTGATTAGAATGCGTTATTTGCACTCTAAATATACTAGGTGAATTAGTTGGTATGAATTATAATTCTCAATATATGAGGGGTTTGAGATTTGATGATTATTTAACCTTTTAGTATAGATTCTAGTGTTGGCTTTAGAGGTGCTACTCATAATCAATATGTTGAACTAATGAAACACCTAACTATAAGTTTTTCAAGCATCTCAAATAATCTCATGCATATCATTGTACTAGATTAAACACCTCAACTAATCTCATGGATAATGTAGTGCTAGATTGGACACCTTAACTAGGATATCACATGTCCTCAGTACACAAGCTACTAGTTGTAGCTGGGTATGGTTGGGTGATTAGTTCAAATGCTAACACTAGAATACATCAAGTCAACCATAATTTTTCGGTGATGTTAGAGATATTGAAAAATTTATATTTAGCTATGCCTTTTGAAAAATATTTATAAAATAGGTAGCCTAATTTTAATATTTTAGTAAAATATATATTAAAATATAATATATATATATATATTTTGGTACACTATAAATCAAAAACTCAAGTTTCAAAATATAAGTATTAGGTTATATAGTGAAATTGATTTTTGAATTTTCTTTTGGTACACGTCAATAGCAAGAATTTTTTTTTGGTACACGTGAAAGTGAATTTGGTACACGTCAATATTAAAAAAAAATTTAAAATCTTCTTTTCAAAAACCATTGTTTTCTATTAAACCGATATAAGTATATATATATACATATCAACCTATATATATATATATAAAGTATAAACATATATATATATATTATAATTTTCAAAAAGTTATATATAAATGTATATATAAGGCTAATAAACCTATAAATAAACATATATAAATATAAATCTATTTTTATAAAACTATATAAAAACCTATATATAAAAATGTAACATATATAGACAAATATATACAAACATATAAACATATAAACCTACTTATATTTATAATATACATACATACATACAAATACACACACACACACACACACAAACCTATAAATAAACTCACATATATAAATATAAATCTATATTTAAAACTATATAAAAACCTAGATATATATAAACCCACACACACATATGTAGGTTTATGTAGGTTTATATAGGTTTATATATATGGGTATATTTTCAATTATATAAAGGTTTATATATATGGGTATTTTTTCAATTATATAAAGGTTTATATATATGAGTATTTTTTCAATTATATAAAGGTTTATACATATGGGTATTTTTTCAATTATATAAAGGTTTATACATACATACATACATACATACATATATATATATATATATAAGTTTTCGAAAATATTTACATATATATATTTATATAAAATTTTATTAAAATATTTATGTGTATAGTTATACACACACACACACACACACACACACACACACACACACACATATATATATACACAAACATTTTTATATGTGTTTATATGTGTGTGTGCGTGTGTCTGTGTGTGTCTGTGTGCGTGTTATATAAATATTTAAATATATATGCTTGTAAAAAAATCAAAATAATTTTGGATTTTCTTTAAAACCTTTTCAAATTTGAAATCAACTATTTCAAATAACATTATTTTTTTATGTTGACGAGTACACGCACAAGTATTCTTGAGTTTGATATTTAAAGTGCGCATACACTCCTGAATCGTAGCTTGGCTACGATTTTGCTCTAGCCAACTAATGATGCATTTGATTCAATACACTATTATAATATATTTGATAACTCTCACTTCTCCTTTGCCATCACCTCTACTACTAGATTATATGTCCTCCCACACTAATTTATTTATCAAAAATTTGTATTTTTTTCATGAATATCATTTTTATTAGTACATAGAGAGAGAGAGAGAGAGAGAGAGATGTAAATTATGTACACATGTGAATGAAAATACCAGATTCATGGTTAAAGGATGCATACCCTGGTTACAATGATTTAGTGTTTATATGTGAATAATATATTCATGCTCATTCTTAAGTCATAGACATATTAATGCACCATTACATAAAACTCACATTATGCACCTTTATTTTAACAAAATTATCTTAAACATATCTCTATCCATCTAAGCTACCCATGCACACATACCCATAAAAATTTCATATTTATCTGTTAAGGTTATCAATTCTTTGCAAAATTAAAATTCACCTTTTTGCCAATGTAAAAGAAATTTTATGGTTTCCTTCCTATTAATTTAAAGATATTCCTAGTAATTTGCATGTATTACTTGTGGTAATTTTGCATTCATCTTTTTTCCTTGATTTAAGGATTGAGCTGAAACTCATGTGCCCCAATCCCTAATTGTTTATTTTTTATTCATCATTGATATAATTTAATTTGAAGGGTTATTGCACGATTCTAACTTTTTCCACTTAATTTTAAACATACCAAATAGCCAAATTATATGTTAGCCTAGCCCTTGTTCATGCTTTTTCATGTTGTCACTCACAAAACTCTTAAAATCATACACTTGCCATTTTTTTCTCATTTTCTTAAGAATTCTCAACAAAACATCTTATATAGGTCACACTAAAACTTATAGTTAGATTTTTTTAAAAATTTTTTTTCATAAAAAAATTTTCTTACTAATGAGAGGAGAAGATGAAATGAGAAAATTTTGAAGGATTATTGATTTAACAGAAGGAATTCCAAGTTTTTGGAAAAGCAATTTTAATGGAGTATAGAAAGAAAAGTATGTCACCATAAGTTTTAAAAATGGTGGTATAAAAGAATATTTAGATTTTTTTTTTTATAATTGTGGGTATTAATGTATGTATCCATATTCAATGAAGAAGGCGTCTGCCTATTATGGGGTATGGGAGTATGTATATTGGCAAGTTTTAGCCCTAATAAATCAAGGATGGCACATCTCACAATATCAAACCCAATACGTAATTTATTTGAGTAAATGTGCATACCATTGTATGAATTCAAGACCTTTAATTTCAATTCCATATAAGTGTTGCTGGTTAATGTCAATAAACTACCATCAATACAAAGCATAGAATTTTTTTTTTCTATTTTAACCATTGATCCAAATTAGCCAAGTTGATTAAATAAGAAAAGATATTATTTTTAAAAATTATTTATTTAAAAATGATTGAGAGATGAAAAATGGTGAAAAATAATACTAAATTTATATGTTTTGAAGTTTAAACCCATATAGGATCAATTTGGCCATCTTTCATTCTACCTCAATTTTCACAAAAATCATTAAAATAATACAAAAAATTCATGATTTTTGTGAAATTCATTATATGAAGTGATCAAACTCAATAAAACCCTTCATTTTAACTAAAAACATCCATGGAAGAGTTGTAATATTGACAAGGAAAGATAGGGTTGATGTTAGTTAGTGTATTTTTATTTTTCTTGTTTGATTTTTTAAATTAGGCTTTAAATTATGCAAATTACTAGTCTCAATTTCTTTTTGTTTTTTTTTTGAGTTTAAATTGTGATTGTACTCATAGAGCTCGAATAAAAATATTATAGCTATGGTTTGACGCGATGTGATATGTGCATAGTTATAAACTATTTTTTTTTGTTTATTTTAAAATGAGTTTAATAAAATTTATATTATTTAATTGAGATAAATAATTAATTGATGGAAAAATGATATCAAAAATTAATTAATTATGGATAAATGGTGTCAAAAATTATGATTGATGAATTATATGACTATTTTAAAAATGAGATTATACTGATATGTATGCGTAAAATCTTATGAGAAATAATTTTGAATCTATATGAGCCATGCGATATTTTGAATGCAATTTGAATAGATGTGTCAAACGGGCTGAGCGGCCCATGCCCGGCCTAAAGCCCGGCATAGTTCAGGCGTGCCTGGCCCGGCACGGTACATGCCTGCCTGGACTGACATAGTTCAGGCATGCTTTGCCTGGCATGACATGGGACAATAGCGTGCCCAGACCCATGCCGAGCGGACCCTTAACACAATTCGTGCTCAAGCCAAGCACAACCAGGGTGCACGTGGGTATGGCACGACGACGATGCGTCGAACAATGTGCTATGATAGACATAGCGATACCTGATGGGAGACGACATGATGATGCTTGACGGGAGATGACGATGCGGCGACATGACAATGCAACCCTAATTTTATCTTAACCTTAGTATGGTCCGACCCAACCCAACCTGGGTTGATTTTGGGCCACGGGCCATGCCAGGTCTTCCCTCTAGTGAACTGTGTTGTGCCATGCATGACACGCGAGCCCGGTTGGGCCTGAAAAAAATGGGTCGGGGCAGCCCGGCCCGACCCATTTGACACCTATAAATTTGAATAAATTTGAAAAAATATCAGTTTTGAATATATGATCTTGAGGTCACTATTAATTCTAACTAGGATATAGAAAGCTAAAACTATAATAAAATATATGTAGGTAGGGATTAAACATGTACTTGGAAGAATTCCCCTAAACCTTCTTGTACACTTGTGGTTGAGTTTTGCTATTTGGAGATGGTGGTTGTAGGGCTGAAAAATGGTAAATCTCTCATAGATCTTTTGATACAAGGAGTGAGTGTGTTTGTTTCCTAGTGGGGATGATATCTAGGTTGGGTCTAGCATGTTAATTTTTTTCTCTACATATCTTGTTGTGGTCTAGTTGAGCCTCGATAACCTTAAATTCTATATGTTTATGAAAATGAGTTGAAATTAAAAAATTAATATTTTGAGAACTTGCACACATATATGATGGTTTCATGGATTTATATTGTCATGTATATATATAAATATATGTATGGATATTTCATAACGTATTCTTAACAATTAAATTGTATATTGAAAAATATCTGACTATGGAGGCAAAAGATGATTTTTTCATGTTTTCTTGAAATTTACCTACTTAGCATGAGGTGCTCTATCCAATTTTCATTAGGTGTAAGCAATATTGATGTTCAATTCTAAATTATGAAGCTTGTATACTTATTTGAAAGTTTTGGTTGAGATTTTAATTGGATTTTATTTGAAATTTTGTTATGTATTTGGCTATTTTGGCTAGTTGGTGCAATTGATTTTACCTTTATATGTGAACCCCCCTACTTGATAGTCTATGCATATTGATGATGTTCTCTAGAATTCGATCCATTTTAAAATAGTTGAATGGGTGGAATCTTGACTTTTTTTTAATAACTTGCTTCTGTTGAATTTTTGAGGTTATTATTGGGTTAGAATGAACATAACATGAAAAATGAGATGTACAAATTTTTTTATCAAGATATTTGTTTCTTTTTACAAACATATGGCTGACCACAAGTAGTATTGTTTACGATACATATCTTTCTTGATTTTTCAATATAAATTCATTTATTTTGGATCTATATTTTTAACTTCCATTTATTTTTATGTGTATTTTATAAGTAATTTATTAAATTTGCAAAAGCACACCATTAAAAATGCAAAAAACATCTCATATTAGCTTTTAAGATATTTTAAATCTTATTAAATTATATAAATCAAATATAACTCATCATGACTCTCGAGTATGAATACCTAAGTGTTGTAACAATCAAGTGATATTGGATTTTATTTTGATTTTTATAACTGTTTAATTTATAAGTGTCTAAAATATTTAATATTTTAATTCCTTATTCTTCCTTAAATAAATTAATTTATTTCCTTTACACTTACAAATCTTAAAATTTATGTGCATATTTGAATATTCACATATTCAATTCTACAATTGCATGCACCCATACAAATGCAACCTATATTCCAAGTTCTTTCCTCACCTGTGTCTAGTTCATGTAAGAACATTTCTTTAAAAGCTATTTTAGTTACTACTAAGATATTCCTTTGTTTAAAAAAAATCTGTGTTGTTATTGCTTACTTGTATAGTGCACATAACTCTCTTTATAAAATAGTAGTTACTACATTTTTTATAATAAAAATTCAAATTAAAAATTTCAAATAGTAAATTTACTAAAATATTTTATTATTATGTTCTATAAAATTTTCGTATGCCTTGATTTGATGTTGAATTTCATGAAAGAATAAGTAATTTGTGGAATTCAATGGATGAGGGGAAGAAATGAGCTTGTTGTGCAAAAAAAATGTGGAGAGATTGTACCTAATGTTTGCTTCATATTTAAATCTGTGTAGTTAACCAAGTTTCTGAAATTCATTTATAATTAATAAAATTTACAAATTACAATGTTAGGTATGAAAAATCTGAATTCTTACAATTTTAGGTTTTAAATATATTAGTATATCAAGTTCTTGTAGCATCATTTTTTTCTAAAGTAGCCTTTTCTATGGAATAATTTGCTTAGAGTACTTTTTATGATTCTTATTTCATATTTTATATATAGAGAGTTTGTACCTAGTGTACAAAGCTTCTATTTTTGTGCGGGATCTATGAGACGTTAAAATCTCAATAGTTTTACTCTTGAAAGTCGAAGAAGTTATAATTGATGAGTCTTGATCCAAAATCTACTACCCTTGGATGAATGTACTTTCTATCACACCAAGGCATGACCTCCAATATATGCTTGAAACACAAGGACTACCTAGATGATTAGTCATCACAATATTATTATTAGTTAAATATATTTAACTTCAAAATTCTTATGAGATATTATATTCCACTACTAAATCCAAACACTTATTTCATTGTGAGATCCAATATATTAATATTTATGTAATAACATACTTATTTCATGGTGTTATATCCCACTACTAAATCTAATAGTTTTTTTTTCCTTTCATATGCAAAACTCTTGTTTTTTTTTTTCATTATATTTCCAACAAACTCAATCATATTGAAAGTAATTTAAAATATGTTTGGTATGTGATGCTTTCTTTTACCCTTTTTATCTCAATATGCATCTATATGGACTTTGTGCCATATAAAGTGTCATAAGACATATTTTGCTTATGTGTATTATTGTAGATAAATTATACAAGTTAATTACATTCATCTCAGTTATTTTGAAAATTTATTATGCATTCCCATAATAGATATTTTCGAATTTAAATCAATATTTTAATTTAAAAAAAATGTATGAAGATGATATTTACTACTTAGATTGAACCTTCAACCCATATCATATTTTAATCATTACCAAAATATAGAAATAACTTTTAAACCTTGAGTACATATTATTTTATTTGATACTTTGTACAATTATACAATGACATTAACAAATGATTATACTAGTCAAAAAAATTAATTTTGTTCATCAAAGGTACATGCGTTGAATTGGTAACTATTGTTACAATCAATCATCCATATAAAAATATTCTCTTTCCGTGTCCTAGATAAATTACAATAGATTTGTTCAAATATATTCTCTTTCCAATTTAAAATTTCTATGGTTTCCATAATCCAGATAGTCTTTGTTGTTTTACTACAAGCATAGCAAATTGGATTTGTATACCTAGCCACCAATATTTTCTTTAAATTTCTATATATGTTTATTCTTTCAAGATGAAGAGAGTGCAAGGTAGTGTGACATTCTAATGCTAGCTACATTTCCTAATCAACAACTTCTATATATTGTTGCATAAGCACTTTAATATCTATTCTTACATTTAATATAATTCAATGCAAAATTCTCATATAAAAATTCAAACATGACGAGTTGTTGGGTTTTTTATAGAAAATGAATCCAAGAGGCATCAAAAGTTTAGAGAAATAGATGTTTTCATGTTTATCAAGAAGTAATCATGAATTTACAAACAAGATGAGATTAGGATAAAATTTATTAAAGCTAGTAAAAGAACACATTATATAGACACAAAAATTATTAAAACAACAAATAAATGATCTTCTATGCTCACTTGCGTAACCAATTGTGGTGGTCAGATCTCGCCTCTTAGTGAGATTAATCGAGGTGCATGCAAAGTTGACTCAAATTTTCAAATACACACATGATTATAAAAAAAGAGATCACATATCAAAATTATGAAACATTTTAAAAGTTAGTCTCAATGGATGCCATCGAACAATAAATACAATCTTTGGAAAGAAATGAAAATATAGTTATTTAATGAATCAATAATAATTGTGATGAAAGAAAAAATGAAAGAATTTTTAATACTAATTCTACAAAACAAGTTATCGAAAACAATATGACTAATTTTTGAAATACATCAATATAAATTCCTTTCATCATGATAAATAATAGAGTAGGTTGTGGCTTTATTTGGGAAATAACAAATAACAAAAATAAATCAAGACATAATATATTTTGAGCCATAGAATGCATAAAAATGAAAAGTGAGTCTTGCATGCTGAAAATGATTAAAACATAACAAGACATCCACATTGTGTCTTACAACATATAATTTGAACTGCTCCACAACCATTAAAAATAGTTGATTTTAACTCTTTATTATATTGATGTCATTCCTAATACACAAGACTCCCACTTTAGCATGAAGCATGAAACATGTTAATATATCGACAGTTTTATCTCCAAATGTTATAGATATTGTGGGTGAGTCTCTCTTAAACATATTCAACTCTTTATCTAATATTGATTAAAAAAGTTGAACCAAAAGCCCAACTCTTCTTATAAATGCATTGAATTTTATGATTATTGTATTCGTAGAATTTGAAAGATATATGCTTACATATCACATGGAAGTTTTTATTCATTGGCCAACCATAAGATTTCCAATAAGCTAGATAACCTAGCAACTAATTGTACCTTGTCTGGCATTATTTTGGAAGGTTTTCCATATTTCTTTTCCTTTAAACCCATGTAGTCATTTCCTCGTCATGGCATCTTCCCTAGGTTGACCTTTATTTGGGAAGTCACTTTCATATTTGGTTTTATGTGGATTGATTATAAGGAATGTAAGCCATTGGTTTCACATGATTCAAATTCTTCAATATTATGATCCAAAATTTTGCAATCATATCAAAAGTTGATCACTTGATGCTACTTTTCTATTGCTTACTTAAAGAAATTACAACATTTTCTAGCCATGGAATAATGCTAGTGATAATTTATGATTAATAGAGATTAAACAAGTTGATGTGTTTCCTAACCATTTTTGGTAATTTATGAATGACTTAAAACATTTATTGTACAAGCTACTATTTGACAAACTTCTTTGTTTTAAATTAAAAAAAATTAAGATTTTTGAAGAAGATTGATCAATTTACAAAATATTTTCATATTTTGATATATCATACAATGCAAAGAAATATGCGTGATTACATTAGTACTAATATACTTTCATAAAAAATTTGAAGTCAAATATACTTGGAAAACAATAATATTATGATGATGGTTCACCTAAGATATCCTTGTCTTGCATTCATTTAATGAAAGTCATACCTTTTTATGATCACAACTTCATTTGTCTAAGAATAGTAGGTATTGGGTTAGAGACTTATTAAACACAATTTTTCTTATTTTTGGTGGATAAGGTTGTCAAGATATCAACCTCACATACCTTGAGCTAATGCAAGAGCCTTGTGCACTCTATACAACCTCCTCTATGAAATGCAAGAAAATAAAACTATTTTTATGTGGAAATGGAAGCATGAATTTACATATAAGTCATTTGAGATTGTGGCTGAATTCCTAAACTTATTACAAAAATATGCAATGGTCTGGATATAAAATGATAGGGAGAATTCTTTTAATATTTATTTTTGATTAAGTAAATTTATAATCTATCATGGTTGACATGATTACCCACAGGTGATAAACTTGATTTTCTTTAATATAGGAATCATTTATTTTCATTTAACTTATCATTCAATTCCATTAAGACTTGGAATAAATCCTTTTTTACTAAAGCTCCATGAAAAATTTACCATAACCACTAATGTTGCTATATAATTTTAGAGAGACAATCGAAGTAAATTTTTATCACCTTCACCAACTTCCAACTTGCTTGTTAGTATTGCATATAAATTTTTATAAAGATAAAGAAAATGACACTTTCTAAGGAAAGTAGTTTTATAAGAATGGAACATCCTGAAGCACTCCATGATGTTATGCCTTGGAATACATGGAAAGTACATGACAAATGATATAGTACGTTTATAATATGGGGACATATAGAGCTGATTTATAAAAGAGTGTTCAACAACCACCACTAAAATTGTAGTCAAGTGGAAAACTAACTAAATTGTATAAATAAATAAGATAAAAAAGCTAGTGACAATCATATACTATGTGAAGTAAAACAAATATAAAACATCAAGAACTCAAAATCACAAATGAACCCACGACACTTGTTGTCCAACAGGTAGGTACAAAATTAGAAATTCCTTTTGATTATTTTTTCGAAAGGAAATGCATCTCCATCCTCCATTATCTTAAGTATGCTCAGAAAATTTTCTGCAATTTCCGGGTTGAATGTAAACCCCTCCAAATCGAATATCTTCTTTGGAGGGGTAAACAATGAAATTAAAAAGGAGATTCTTGATTTATCAGGATATGAAGAAGGCACGCTCCCATTCATTTTCCTTGGGGTCCCGCTTTCATCCAGTAGATTAATCTCCTCTCACTTCTTTGTCCTACTGGCAAAAATAATCTCGGCTATTCACCAATGGGCCGGGAAAATTCTATCCATAGCTTGTAGACTCGAGCTTCTCCATACAGTAGTCCAAGGGATAGAGGGATATTTGTTCTCGGTTTTCATCATTTCCTCATATGTTATTAATTCAATAGAAGGAGCATGTAGAAGATTCTTATGGGGTGGACCGGCAACATGTAGATATAGACTTAAGGTCTCTTGGGACAAGGTGTGCTCACCCACCCCCTTGGGAGGCCTTTGTCTTCTCAACCTTGCATTGTGGAATAAAGCATTCTTCATCACAACATTTTGGTGAATTAATAGAAAAGAGGACTCCCTCTAGATTAAGTGGATACACCACTACTACCTTGGAAAACAAGGTATTTGGGATTATTGTATATCGAAAGAGGACTCTCCATTTTGGAAAGCATGAATATCTACTAATGATACTCTTCTCTCAAAAGCAAGTTCAAGGCCTCAAGCTGAATCTTTATTGAACGCGTGGGGCGAAAGTGGTAGGATCGTTTTTAACGCCTACCATTTCCTAACCGATTTCAACGCCAAGAAAGACAAAATTTGGACAAAAGCTATTTGGTTTAAAAATAACATACCCAAGCACGCCATTAATCTATGGATTGCCAGACAAATGAAACTCAGAACGAAGGACAAAGCATTCACTGCACCAGATAATCCAAAATGTGAATTCTACAGTGTTTTGGAAACCTTTAACCATGTGTTCTTCGAATGCTGGTTTTCTAGGTACGTAATGGAGGAGATAAAAGCTTGGAAAAATTTTGATGGATCCATTAGTTCAATTTCTGTAGTTTTTCAAGCTATTAAGGTGAATCATGCAACAGAAACTTCAATGAATAATGTTCAGAAAGTATCCTTTGCAGCCGCGGTTTACCACATTTGGCGGGAAAGAAATAGAAGATTGTACGAAAAGAAAGCCCAAGGCGCAAAATTGTTAGTTAGGAAGATTAAAATGGAAATTTATATTATTTTCTCAAATAATATAATAGTTTGAATCTGTCTTAGGTTGTAAAGAATTTTGATAGTAAATTTTACTTATCAAAAAAAAAATAGATCTTCCTTGGGGTAATGAGTTCAATCCTTAAGGGCTATACCTCTAAGCGTGAAGATGATGATAGCCATGCTTTCATGCTGATGCTCTGGTGACTGTATGAGATGTCTATTTGATTAGTGAGAATATCATGTCAAAAAAAAATCACAAATAATTGCCCAAAAAATTAAAGTTGATTTGTTAGCCATTTTTTTATTACCATATAAATAAAAATCAGGTTATATATATGGCACATAATATTTATTTGAAATTCATTTGGATATGGGTAAATAAGATAATCTCTATGTAAGTGTAGTTGCTTATGACACAAACTTAGCAAACCATTCAATAAAAGAAAAAAAATGAAGATTGCAAAAAGAAATATAAAAAATTTTAAATCTTGTATAAGATTACAATTATTCATTATCACTCCCAAAGAAATACCCACAGAATAAAACATTAAAGTTGGCAAATTCAACAATCAATGATGTTCTAAAAAAGTCACCAAATCATTGAAGTGACGAGCAGAAGTACCATCATCCATTTTGCAAGCCTTGTGTGCATGAGCTTTCCATACCATTGCCTTATTTTTCATTTTTGTACCACTAATTCCATCCATTAACTCAATGACAAGCTTCTTTACATATTCTCTATTAACATTATTCTCTATCTCTATCCCAATACCCCAATCTATGCATGCAAATTTACAGTTGGTCTGTTGCTCTGCAAAAAATGGCCAACAAGCCATCGGAACACCATAACTAATGCTTTCAATAGTTGAATTCCACCCCATGTGGCTCAAAAACATGCCAACTGCAAAGTGCTTTAAAACTTGCTCTTGTGGGCACCAACTAGCTAACATGCCTCTATCCTTTATCTCATTTACAAACTCTATTGGCAAAATAGCAAGCTCTCCAAGAACAAGGTCAGGCCTTATTATCCATAAGAATGGCTTCTTGCTATTGGCTAATCCCCAAGCAAACTCGATAAATTGCTCTGTTGTAATGATGGTGATGCTTCCAAAATTAATATAAACCACAGAATTTGCTTCTTTGCAATCCAACCACTTGATGCATTCAGGATCATTCTTCCAAAGGCATGAACTTATTTTCTTGACGGGTTTCTCATCTGCTATATTATTTGCGAGAAGATGTAAAGGCCCAATAGTGAATATACGAGGAAACATGGTGGAGAGAGTCAGCAATACTTGCTCCTCAAGAGAATCAAATGTATTTAGAATGATTGCACAACCTCTTGATATTCTCTTTGTTTCTCTAAGAATGAAGTTTAACATTATGTCATTTATGTTTGTCGTTCTGAGAAAACTAGGTAAATCCTTTAAACGAATATTTTCCATGCTAGGAATCCAGTCTACTATTGTTTCCAAATACCCATTTTCCATGTCTTTTGCATCTAATATGACAATTAAAAAACATAAAAAAAATTAACATAAAACATAAAATCATTTGAAACACTTGTTGACAAATCGAGATAGTTCAATATTATTGGAAATCTTGGCAATGTTTTTTTTTCTAATGATATATTTATAAAGCATATAGATTTTAATACAAGTATAGTGAAGTGGTGGAAATAAAATAGCCACACAAAATACTTTTTTGAAACAAAAATAAAAATTACAATAGCACTTAAACCTATGAAGATATTATTTTTTACTTTTTATTTATGATGATGAAATAATTTGGCATTTATACTATCATATATAATTCATCACAACATAATTTGTAATTACACATTTAAAAATTTATAATATTTTTTTTTTGATAATTAATGAAAATTAAGACCAAAAATATTCTAGAAAATATACTTGAGCTTTTATTTGAATTGAGAGTCAAATCAAATTTATTATCCAATACTCACCCTCAACATGAGTGGTTGCATAGATTCCCACTAAAATTTGAATCTAAACTTATACCTTTTTCTTTTTTGGATAGCTTGATTCCGTATCCCACCAGTGTTTTTATTAGGTTACATTTCTTTATATTGAACTTCTTTAGGATTTCCTTTGCTTAGTTTTCTTACAAAAATAAAAGTCCATCATTTTGTTGCATAACTTCAATTTAGGGTATTATGCCATGAACTACATATTTTTCATTTTGAATTGCTCGGTTATCACTTCCTTGAATTCATTGAACATACTTGAGTTAATTACAATAAATATCAAATTATCTACATAAAAACAAACAATCAAATTATCTCAATCTTTGATCTTGATATATATAGCATACTCAAAAACACTCGTTGAAGCCATTTATTTTGAAGTATTTGTCTTGTCTATTTCATATTCTTAGTGTTTATTTTAATCCATAAAGACTTTTCTTTAATTTTAGTGCCTTATGTTTCTGAATTTACATCATAGTCCAAAGGTTGCTAAATATAGACTCTCCCCAAGAACACCATTTAGAAATGTAGGGTTTATATTCATTTATTATATCTTAAATTTATTTTGAGGTACTAATGGTCAATCTTTTAGTTTCCAACCAAGCAATGAAAACAAATAACTCACCATAATCAATCCTAATGTTTTGGCTATTGCATTTTGCAACTTGTTTTTCCTTGTGCTTTTCAATGTCATTTTCTATTTTACTTTATTTGTATACTTATTCGATACATATTGCCTTGTATTTTTAAAATAACAAAACAACTTCTCATCTGTCATTTTTCTTAATGAAGTTGATTTCTTTGTGCATTACATTCCTCCATTTCTTTTCCTTTGCAACTTTTTGATAATTTATTTTTTCATAATCAAACACACAAAATAATATGAAAATATCTTATATTTTAATTACCTAATAGAGATCTTTAAGAATTATGATACATTTGATTGATCTTTCTCTCTCACCCTCACTTGAAGATGATAAAGTTATTATTGAAAATGTAAAGTGGGTCATTGATTTTTGTAATGCTTCTTCATGTTGTTCTATTTGTGTCACCTTGTATTCAAATAGATGTGAGAAATTCTAATTATCTATATTATATCTGAAATCTCATATCTTTTCTATTAAAATATCACATCATGAGAAATAACAAATCTTTTATTGTTTGGATTATATAGTTTGTGACCTTTAGACCTTCAGTCATAGTCAATAATGATAAAACTCACTTTTGTCATCAAAGATTTTCTTTTCTTGTCCAATACATGAACAAGAACTATATTATCAAAGACTATCAAGTGTAAGATATCAAGTTTTCTTTTACTTTATGCTTGTGTTGTACTTCCTCAAATACTTCTTGTTGTAGTTCAAATGGACAAGTAAATCACACATATCACAACTTCACCCCAGGGTCCTTTGAGTAATTTCATGCTTATGAGAATATTATAAATCATAAGGAAGATAGTCTAGATCTTTCTTTTTACTATATACTTTTATTCCGATATGATTTATTTTGCTATAAATCACAACATCACCCCAAAGTGCAAACACACACACACACACACTTATATACATATGTTTATATAGACACACACACACACACACATATATGTATATTTATGTTTATATATATGATATATAGATTTATACATAATACACATTTATATATTACGTGTATATATATATATATATGTTGAAAAATTTTAAAAAATAACAAAATAATGAAATTGCTTTTCATAAAAATAAAAGCAAATTCTAACATTAAAAGAAAAATACTAAAAGGTGGTATTCCATCCAATTCAAACACCACCACTTACATTTTTTTGGGGTGTGGTTTTTTGGTCGGAAACAATATTCTAAAAATAAAAAAAACCATGATTTCTTGATTTTAGGTGCTAAAACATAAATATTTTGTGTTTTGAGTTTTTTTTTTTTAATAAATGAGACAAAAACATAAATATTTTAATTTTGTGACTCCAAAGCATAATTTTCACATAAGTTTTTTTTTTCAAAAATTATTAGTAAAGAAAAGAAAATAGTTAATTTAAATGAGAAAACCTGGATTATGCATGTACGAATAGATAAACTTGAATAATTTATTGATATTTAAGTCTAACTCATTTGTAAAACTTTTTCTAAATCACTAGACACACTTTATAAATTTGGGAAAATTATGTTTTGGTGTATCAATCATAAAAAATGAACTCATATTTTAATATTTTAAAAATGGTGAACCAAACTACTAAGTAATTAATTTTTGGGGCAATTGTTGCAATACAAAAATATCCTTTCTTTTAAACAAAATAAACTGACTTAACTTCTATCATTATTATAACTCCACGAAACCACAAATTTGTGCATAGTTCCATCAAGTTGGCTGGAACTCATTGGAAGCCAGATGGAGCTCATCGAGCTCCATCGAGAAGCTCGATGTAGCTCCTTGAGCTCCACCGAGGAGCTTGATGGAACTCCTCGAGCGCCATTGAGGAGCTCGATGGAGTTATAGTGAGTTCCAGGAAACTTGATGGAACTTTGCACGAGCTTGTGGTTACGTGGAGTCACACCAATAATAGAAGTTATGTTAATTTATTTTGTTTAAAAGAATGGGTATTTTCGTATTATTACAATTGAGTGCACAAAAAATTAGATACTTAAGAGTTTGAAGAACCATTTTTAAAATATTAAAACCTAGGTTTTTTTTATATTTTTTTTTATGAATGGTGCTCCAAAATATAATTCTTCCGATAAAAAATGGACAATTCTAGACAATTCTCTATCACAAATTGTAATTACACATATAATATTAATATGATAATTATATGATAATTAATGACAATTAAAACCTAAAATATTCTAAAAATGGACTTAAACATTTAATTTATAATTGAGCTTTAAATAAAGTTTATGAACCAACATGCAAAACATTAATTAATATTAATACATAAATATCAATTTATGTTAATATAATGCCGTATTACTTTTATTAATTATAATGTCGTAATACTTTTATTTATTTAGGATTGTAACCATGTGTATCTATGTATGTGATAATGTAATATTTAATGGGTGTATTTATTTTATTTTATTTTTGTTGTTTTTATTTTCTTTATTGAAAAAGCATGTAAGACAAAAAATTATAATTAGTAATTTTGAATTTGTAATTAATTTTTAGACAAAAAATTATAATAACATCAACTATTAATAGTCATCAGAGCCATTGATTTAGAAGCCACATGATTATTCTTCTTCTAGCAATCTTCTTTTATTCTTCTTCTAAACATTTTTATAGGGTATGAGAATTATTCTAACAAATCAGTAATACCCTATTTGCTAGGTTCCTTTGATCTAGTTTGAAAATCAAGTGTGATTTTAGAAGAAATCAATTCAAAATTACAATAACTAAAAGAAAGTTTTTAGATTTGGTACAAGTCAAAACTATTGAGCAATCGATGACCTAGATCCCCAATTTTAGAAATGAAAGTATCATATTTGAAATCTAAGCCCATGACTACATTAAGTTTCTTGAATGCAAGTCTTAGCTCCACTTTGATTCCATTGTTTGAATGTGAAAATTATGACATTGTGTGAAGATAAATACTTTATTTGTCACATGATATATGCGATTTGGTAAGAGATCAGTTTGTTGAACCACATGAGACATCAATCCTAGAATCAACTAAAAAAAACCTATTTGAAACAGATAAAAAAGATGGATATCAAAGCTCTTCTATCTATTCAACAAAAGATAAGTAACAATATCTTCCTCAGAATCATGAAATCAACAAAAATCAAAGAAGCCGAGCATCTTTTGTAGAAAGAATTCCAAAGAGAGAATAGAATAAATAACATCAAAGTGGAAATCCATGAGTAAAGATATGAAAACATTAAGATAAAATAAGAAAACTCCATGAGTGATTTTTCTTAGATGGATCGTATCAAATAAATGATAAAAGCACAAAGAAAAAAAATTAGTGAGAATAGAATTGTGGAGAAGATTATTATCAACCTCTTCAACTAGTTTGATCTCCTTATAAATATAATTGAAAAGCCTAAAGATCTCTCACAACTTAATGTATAAAAGCTTTTAGTCTCATTAAATTTTTATTAACAAAGGCTACTAAGACACTCCGAGAGATCATTGAAAGTAGTCTTCCAGTCAAAGCTACATCTCAATCCAAAAATGAGTAAATTCAGGATACTTTTATAGAACAGAACCAAAGTTTCTCTTAAACTAGTAGAAATGTAAGTTCAAGAGAAAGGCAAAATAAAGATTTTCTTAACATAAAAACTTAATGAATGAATAATTTTCTTAGACTTGTAACATACAAATTAAAATAAAAATGCTGAAAAGGATTATTCATTCAAGTTCAAGCCTCAATATTTAAATTATATGAAGCCTAGACACCTTTCAAGAGATAGCTGATTTAAAACACATCAAAATTCTAGTTGTGCCAAAAAAAAAAAAAACCAAAGAAGTTTTGTTCTATGCCTCTCTAATTTCATGATGATTAATGCATTAACCATATGACTAGAGACAAACTTGTTTCTAGACTTGAATCCATATGTTAAATCACAAGTGAAGATGTGAAATTAAAATTAATAACTGTAGATGAAAAGGAAAAAATGCAAGTACAATCAAACATTAGAGGCAAATGTAATAAAGGTATAGTATAGTTCAAAACTTGAATCAAAATCTATTGAGTATGAGTAACTAATTCATAATGGATGTAAGCTGATGCTCAAGAATACAAATACAATAAAAGATGCAACAATATACTTAAGAAAGTGGAGATAACTAGATACAAAAGCTTTCAAATTTAATCTAAATATCGGTGTTGATCTTTTCCATGAAGATGAAAAACCTTAAAAGTTCGAAATCTAAATTATGATACAAAAGGTATGGACATCTAATTCTTAGGTACCTCTATCAAAGAAATGGGGGGGGGGGGGTTATAACTTGGCCAACAATGTTAAAGATAATAATCAATCTAAAAAGGAAGTATACCAAACATCACGTGTAATCCTTCTCAAAGGGATTGTTAGAAGGTTCCAACTATTCTTGATCTTATCCACATTTATTTGTGTGTTATCTCAATATCTTCAAATGTGCAAAAAAAGTATTTGAAGTTGCATGTGAATAATTACTTAAAAGTAATTAAATCTTTTTTCATCAAGTACAAAATCAAAGCATTCTGCATATTCAAGAAGTTTCATATCAATGTAAAAAGACAAATTGGATAATAAATCAAGATTTTAAGGACGATAAAGACAAAAAAATTCACCTTTAAAAACTTCATTAGCTACTATATAAAGATAAAAGATTGAAAAGTAATAATTAATTTCTCATACTCGACAAAATGGTGTATTGGAAAGAAAAAAAAAGTAAGTTATTGTTAAAATGGTCAAATCGATGTTATATGAGAAATGTTTCAATTTTTTAAGGCTGAAATAGTGAACACAATAGTCTATTTGTTAAACAATAACCCTATTAATGCCTTGAATACCACTTTAATTTAATTATAATGTTGAATAAAGCCTTTTTAAGTTATATAAAAGCCTTTGAGAAGTTATGCTTCTCTCAAATACTCAAATAGAATACGAATAAACTAAATAAAATAAGTCAGAAGCACATTTTCATGGGTTACAATAAGTAATCAAAAAGATAAAGAATATAAATTGTTGAAAATCATAAATTGTTCATTAGAAAAAATGTCCTATTTGATAATGATGTTAATTAGTAAAGTGAAGTTAAATTCTTCTCATTAGAGCCTTTTGATTAAATTCAAACTTACATGAATAAATAAATGTCTTCAAACAAGCTCAATTTTATAGAAACTCTAAGGTCAGAAACATAGTGTCCAAAATTTGAATTCATAACAAATCTTTTATTCTTGTACTTCTACTATTACTTTTATTCATAATAAATGAGAGATCCAATACCAATCTAGCTAGTTGGGCTTGAAAACTTAAAAAAGGTTGTACAACAACTTGAATTAGTAAAAGCAATGAAAAGAAAAATAGAAAGCAACCATACATAAACTCTAGCAACCAAAGCTACTCCCAGTTACATGGTACATACCTTACAAAAATATTTGATGACAACCTAATCAATAATTGAATAAAGAAATAGTGGCAACCACTTAACTTTGAGGTTACTAGACAAAAAAATTGAGTTAAAAAATTTAAAATGACTATGAATTTAAACAAGTACCTTATGTATGGTATACACAAATAAACTATTATTGGTTAGAACATGAGTTCTAGAAAAGCAATAGTAAACCAAATTGGTATATAAAGACTATATATATATAATAGATTTACAACTTTGAGATCATGGGTTCCAATGATAGACTTCGCACAGTTAAACTGTAACTAGTGCACATAATCATAATTAGTTTAAATAAATATATTTTTTGTGTTCCAAAATATAAATCTGCCTATATATATATATATGAAGGGGTTTTTAAAAACTTAAATTAATTTGTTTGGTAATCAAACCAAAATTTTACTTATACGTCATTGAAAAAGAGGCATGGATTTTGATTTAGCTAAAAACTTTGGAATCAATGTAATTTTTTAATTTATTTTATAATTTATTTTTTAATTGTAAATATGAACACTTTATATTCTATAAAGCCTATTTAATTTGATTATTACGGACAACGGATGTTATCCATATTGGGTATTTCAACACCAAAAAAAAAAAAAAGACAGTGGGATTTGTTGGACTTGATTTAACAAATTTTATTATTAAAGACAGTGAAAGGAATATTAATTTTATTACTATTAATTCTCATGAACAAGTCTTTAATATTAAAGACTTGTCAAATGTCCTGACTTCGTCACTTAGTTCTTTCCTTTACCTTTCCTTTCACTCTTCGTAGCCGAGCTACATTAAAGACTTGATTATTATTGAAAACTTGCGAATTTCATTCAATTTCTTTTATTTGCATTCTTTTTGTTTTATTTTATTATTCTTCGTAGCCGAGCTACGTCAGTTTGGTATCGGAGGCTAACTTCGATCCGAGATCGAGTTATCTCTATTTGTTTCAATTTCACATCCACACCCGCCTAACCACCCGGAAATCCATCGCTGCCACCACAGATCTCTCACCAACCACCCTATTGGTAGCTCATTACGACAACAACAAAACCCAAAATCTTGATAAGGGATTCCCTTGCCACCACGCTAAGGAATTGTAGGCGTTCTAAAGGTTCTTCAACGGGTATATTTTCTTTTACTTTGAAAACTCAGTTACTATTCGTATATTTAAGCATATTTTGTTTGATTGTTTTAGGTCTCAGTTTCTTTGATAGAGCATAAAGAGTCTTTAAAAAAAATTATTATTATTATTATTTTTAGTTATTCTTTCGTGACTCGTGCACTCTGTGATATATAATCACATTACATTTTTGATTTGTGTTTGCTGCATTAACATATAGTTTATAAATTTCTTTACTAAGTGGAAATATAGATTTTGTCTCAGCATGTCAGCCACCAAAAGTGATTTTGTTGCATCTTCTTCTTCACCTAACCCAAATGATCCAATTGAGAAACTCAACAATTTTGATTTAAGACTACAAGCCTTATCTCAAGATCTGAATGATAGTCTAGTTTGTATTACCCGTCATCATGATGCCAACAACGCACAATTTGATTCTGTCACTGCATCGGTAGGTAATTTAAATTCCATGTGTGGTCAATTGACTCAACGTCAATCGGCCCTCGAACAACAAACTCATGCAATAAATAAAAAAATGGACTTGCTTTTAACACATCTGGGTAAACATGAGATAGGTGACTATGTCGATGAAACTGTTAGGAAACACGTCGGGTCACCACACACTAGGGGTTTAAGTCCTTCTAGAGGTTCACATCAATCTGTTGAATTCGTAAATGGTTTGCATGACAATTTGGGTAAAATGAACTTGAGTAGTCATCCAATTGCTCAACCTCACACAAGGTTACCTACAACAGGAGACCCTCAGTTTAACTTAGGTGATCGATTTCAACCTGCTAATGTCAACTTCCCATTAGATTACCAACCACCAAGGCAAACTTACCCACCAAATCCAGTGAGAGAAGATGTCGCTCCTCAGCGATACCAGCCTAGGATTAATGGTGTTTGGGGTAGAGATCAGGATAGACAGGGTAGACAACCTCCAAGGGACATCACAAAAAAAGTTAAGGTTAGTGCTCCTGAATTTGATGGTAGGATGGATCCTAATGTTTTCTCTGATTGGTTAGTTACTATTGAGGAATATTTTGATTGGTATGAAATGATTGATAGTGAACGGGTTCGGTTTGCTAAAATGAAATTAACCAATTCAGCTAAGATGTACTGGCAGAATGTGTTGCAAGACATGCTTCGTCTGGGTAAACCACCTATCACCCAATGGACTGTTATGAAAGCAAAGTTGCAAGACAAGTATATTCCTCCATCATATAAGAGTCAATTGTTCTCCACCATGATTAATCTAAAATAAATGACTCTTAGTGTAGCTGAATATTCTGCTAAATTTGAGGAAGCTAGACTTAGGTGTAGTGAGTTCCATGCTGAGGACCACTTTGCTGTTTGTACTCGCTTTGTTAATGGTCTCCGGTTTGACATTCAACGAATGGTTAGACTTAGGTGAAGTCGAGAAGTTCAATAGACCTTACTCATTTGCACACCTAGGTCAGTCACAGTCCAAGTCATCAACCGGTAATACTATGCCTAATAACCTTAGGAACAAAGAGTCTAGTTTACATAACTCTCTTCCTGTTACTTCTCCTATTGAGTCTAAGGCTAGTAATTCATCGATTGTCTATCATAAGTGTCATCATAAGGGTCATATTGCGTCTCGTTGTCCCCAACGTGCATTAGCATTAGATGTTGAACAGAGTATTTTGGAAAATGAGGAAGACCAAATTATTGATCCTTTAGATTATTCTGGTGATGAAGATGATCCTCATAAAAATTGTGATGAAGATGCATGTGTGGTTCGATGTGTGTTATCCACAACTGTGGATAATGATCATTGGAAGCGCACTAGTATTTTTCACACAGTCATACAGAGTGGAGATAAGAAATGTAAGTTAGTGATTGATGGGGGTAGTTCAATGAATGTGGTTTCTAAGGATGCTGTTAAATTATTAAACCTGAAAGTAGAACCACCTCCAAATTCATTTAGAGTAGCTTGGGTGAATGACCATACTTTGCCTGTCACTCATAGGTGTCTAGTCTCTATTCAAATGGGGGATTATAAGGATGAAATCTATTGTGAGGTGCTACCCATGGATGTTGCCCATGTTCTTTTAGGCCGCCCTTGGCTTTATGATCTTAATGTTACCAATTTTGGTAAAGATAACATTTATTCCTTTAAGTACAAGGGTAAGAACATTATTTTGAGACCTGCTAAGCCTAAAGTTTGTATTGGTAAACGTGACATCTCTAAACTTCCTAAAAGGAATTTGCATATTTTAAAATGTAGGCAATTTGAGAGAGAGGGATTGGAGACTGGTATGTGCTTAGCATTAGTGGCAAAAGAAGTTCCATCTGATTCTTCGATTGTCGATGTTCCTTTGGAAGTGAAGAATTTGCTAGATGATTTTGTTGATATGGTGCCTGATGAGCTACCTAGTGAACTACCACCTCTAAGAGACATCCAACATGCTATAGATTTAGTTCCAGGTTCTCAATTGCCTAACCTTCCACATTATAGGATGAATCCTAAAGAGAGAGATGAGCTGAATAGGCAAGTCGAAGGACTTTTAGAACGAGGGTTTGTTAGGCATAGCCTTAGTCATTGCGCAGTGCCAGCTTTGTTGACACCTAAGAAAGATGGATCTTGGAGAATGTGTGTGGACAGTAGAGCCATCAATAAGATCACAGTTAAATATCGGTTTCCCATCCCTCGCCTTGAGGATATGTTGGACCTATTAGTTGGTTCTAGTTGGTTCTCTAAGATAGATTTGCGTAGTGGTTATCATCAAATTCGTGTTAGACCAGGAGATGAGTGGAAAACTGCATTTAAAACACAAGATGGGTTGTTTGAGTGGTTAGTCATGCCTTTTGGTTTGTCTAATGCTCCTAGTACTTTCATGAGAGTTATGACCCATGTCCTACAACCTCTCATTGGTAAAGTTTTGGTGGTCTACTTTGATGACATATTGATCTATAGTCAATCCAAAGAAGAGCACTTGGCACACCTAAGACAGGTTTTACTCACTCTTCGCGAGGCCAAGCTTTATGTTAACCTTAAGAAGTGTTCTTTTATGCAACCACATGTGCTTTTCTTAGGCTTTATTGTGTCAGAACATGGCATTTCAGCTGATCCCGAAAAGGTTAGGGTTATTAGAGAGTGGCCTGAACCACAATCTATCACTGAGACTCATAGTTTTCATGGTTTAGCTTCTTTTTATAGGAGATTTATAAGGGGATTTAGCACTATTATGGCTCCTATCACTGAATGTTTAAAAAATAAAGAGTTTCAATGGTCTAATGCTGCTAGCCAGGCATTTAGAGAAATCAAGGTCAGAATGACTAAGGCACCAGTTTTGAGCTATCCTGATTTTACTAAAGTTTTTGAGGTTGCTTGTGATGCATCAGGTGTAGGTATTGATTGGTGGTGTCTTGAGTCAAGAAGGTCACCCTATAGCTTTCTTTAGTGAAAAACTCAATGATGCTAAAAGACGATATTCTACATATGATAAAGAGTTTTATGCTATAGTGCAGAGTCTGCGTTTTTGGAGGTTTTATTTGTTGCCGACTGAATTTGTGTTGTTTTCTGACCATCAAGCTCTAAGATATTTAAACTCAAAAAAGAAATTGAATGCTCGACATGCTAAGTGGGTTGAATTTTTGAATGAATATTCTTTTGTGATTAATCATCGTTCTGATATTGAAAACAAAGCTGCTGATGCACTTAGTCGATTAACTGTTACACTTCATCGTATGAGTGCTCATGTCATTGGGTTTGATAGATTGAAAAATGAGTATTCTGCATGTCTTGACTTTGGTATTATTTATAATGAGGTTAGTAATGGCAACCGTCAAGGGTATCTGGACTTCCTTGTTGAAAATGGGTATTTGTTTAAAGTGACAAAATTGTGCGTACCTCGAACATCATTTAGGGATTTATTAGTTTGGGAAATGCATGCAGGTGGTTTAGCTGGACATTTTGGGAGGGATAAAACTATTGCATTGGTTGAAGATAGGTTTTATTGGCCTTCTCTGAAAAGGGATATTGCTAGGATAGTTGCACAATGCAGAACATGTCAGATAGCTAAGACTAGGAAACAAAACACTGGCTTATATACTCCTTTACCTGTCCCTCATGAACCTTGGAAAGATGTTAGTATGGACTTTGTTCTTGGATTGCCTCGGACGGCTAGAGGACATGATTCTATTTTGGTGACTATGTTATGGTATATTAAAGACTTGATTATTTGCATTGAAAACAACTTAATAGTAATAATACTTTACCATTTGAAAAGGAAACGAAGAATCCAACAACGAAAGACTTGTCAAGGAATATTAAAGACTATGTTCTCATGAACAAGTAGGCCCTTATATGTCAAGGAAACGACGAAGTTTTTCAATAATATTAAAGATGTCTTGAGTTTTTCACTCAAGACACCACTAAAGAGTTTTTCACTAACGATGATCATCCTCCGGTATCCAAGTAGCATCAGAATCAGGACGACCATGCCATTTGACAAGGAAACGACGAAACCCACCATCTCTAGAAGTCGCGAACTCATCATTAAGGATAGTATCCACTGTCTCCTTAGAAAATTGGAACGAAGGCATAGTGGGTGCATATTTGTTAGCTTCACCTGCAGACACACTAGAAGGCAAAGTAGAAGGCTCAAAAGTGCCTCGGTAAGGTAGCAAGTCCTCTACATTGAAAACAAGGCTAATATCCATGTCATTAGGCAAATCAAGAAGATATGCATTAGATCCCATTTTACGAATGATAGAATAAGGGCCCATGGCTCTTGCATAAAGTTTTTTTGAAAACATTTTTGGAATTCTTTCAGGACGAATGCGAACCATAACATAGTCACCAACATTAAATTCTTTAGATCTACGATGCACATCAGCAGCCAGTTTATACTCTTCATTACTTAGAGAAATTTTTCGCCTAATCTCAGCATGTAAGTCATGGATATGTTTTGCAAAGTTTTCTGTAGGTTCAGATACACGCATGTGAGGTGGTAAAGGAACAAGATCAATAGGTGTGCGGGGTGAGTAGCCATTAACAATTTGAAAAGGACTTTTACCGGTTGAACGGTTAACAGAATTGTTATAAGCAAACTCAGCTGTTGACAAAATTAAATCCCAAACACCTTGTTTTACCCCAACCAAACACCTAAGCATATTACCCAGACTACGATTAACAACCTCAGTTTGCCCATCAGTTTGAGGATGAAAAGCAGATGAAAATTTTAGAGTAGTGCCAAACAATTTCCAAAGGGTTTTCCAAAAATAACTAACAAATTTCACATCCCTATCAGATACAATGGTCGAAGGCAAACCGTGCAATTTAACAACTTCTCTAAAGAACAATTTTGCAACATGTGAAGCATCATTGGTTTTGTTACATGGAATAAAATGTGCCATCTTAGAAAACCTGTCAATAACAACCAAAATAGAATCATGTCCTCTAGCCGTCCGAGGCAATCCAAGAACAAAGTCCATACTAACATCTTTCCAAGGTTCATGAGGGACAGGTAAAGGAGTATATAAGCCAGTGTTTTGTTTCCTAGTCTTAGCTATCTGACATGTTCTGCATTGTGCAACTATCCTAGCAATATCCCTTTTCAGAGAAGGCCAATAAAACCTATCTTCAACCAATGCAATAGTTTTATCCCTCCCAAAATGTCCAGCTAAACCACCTGCATGCATTTCCCAAACTAATAAATCCCTAAATGATGTTCGAGGTACGCACAATTTAGTCACTTTAAACAAATACCCATTTTCAACAAGGAAGTCCAGATACCCTTGACGGTTGCCATTACTAACCTCATTATAAATAATACCAAAGTCAGGACATGCAGAATACTCATTTTTCAATCTATCAAACCCAATGACATGAGCACTCATACGATGAAGTGTAACAGTTAATCGACTAAGTGCATCAGCAGCTTTGTTTTCAATATCAGAACGATGATTAATCACAAAAGAATATTCATTCAAAAATTCAACCCACTTAGCATGTCGAGCATTCAATTTCTTTTGTGAGTTTAAATATCTTAGAGCTTGATGGTCAGAAAACAACACAAATTCAGTCGGCAACAAATAAAACCTCCAAAAACGCAGACTCTGCACTATAGCATAAAACTCTTTATCATATGTAGAATATCGTCTTTTAGCATCATTGAGTTTTTCACTAAAGAAAGCTATAGGGTGACCTTCTTGACTCAAGACACCACCAATCAATACCTACACCTGATGCATCACAAGCAACCTCAAAAACTTTAGTAAAATCAGGATAGCTCAAAACTGGTGCCTTAGTCATTCTGACCTTGATTTCTCTAAATGCCTGGCTAGCAGCATTAGACCATTGAAACTCTTTATTTTTTAAACATTCAGTGATAGGAGCCATAATAGTGCTAAATCCCCTTATAAATCTCCTATAAAAAGAAGCTAAACCATGAAAACTATGAGTCTCAGTGATAGATTGTGGTTCAGGCCACTCTCTAATAACCCTAACCTTTTCAGGATCAGCTGAAATGCCATGTTCTGACACAATAAAGCCTAAGAAAAGCACATGTGGTTGCATAAAAGAACACTTCTTAAGGTTAACATAAAGCTTGGCCTCGCGAAGAGTGAGTAAAACCTGTCTTAGGTGTGCCAAGTGCTCTTCTTTGGATTGACTATAGATCAATATGTCATCAAAGTAGACCACCAAAAATTTACCAATGAGAGGTTGTAGGACATGGGTCATAACTCTCATGAAAGTACTAGGAGCATTAGACAAACCAAAAGGCATGACTAACCACTCAAACAACCCATCTTGTGTTTTAAATGCAGTTTTCCACTCATCTCCTGGTCTAACACGAATTTGATGATAACCACTATGCAAATCTATCTTAGAGAACCAACTAGAACCAACTAATAGGTCCAACATATCCTCAAGGCGAGGGATGGGAAACCGATATTTAACTGTGATCTTATTGATGGCTCTACTGTCCACACACATTCTCCAAGATCCATCTTTCTTAGGTGTCAACAAAGCTGGCTCTGCGCAATGACTAAGGCTATGCCTAACAAACCCTCGTTCTAAAAGTCCTTCGACTTGCCTATTCAGCTCATCTCTCTCTTTAGGATTCATCCTATAATGTGGAAGGTTAGGCAATTGAGAACCTGGAACTAAATCTATAGCATGTTGGATGTCTCTTAGAGGTGGTAGTTCACTAGGTAGCTCATCAGGCACCATATCAACAAAATCATCTAGCAAATTCTTCACTTCCAAAGGAATATCGACAATCGAAGAATCAGATGGAACTTCTTTTGCCACTAATGCTAAGCACATACCAGTCTCCAATCCCTCTCTCTCAAATTGCCTCCATTTTAAAATATGCAAATTCCTTTTAGGAAGTTTAGAGATGTCACGTTTACCAATACAAACTTTAGGCTTAGCAGGTCTCAAAATAATGTTCTTACCCTTGTACTTAAAGGAATAAATGTTATCTTTACCAAAATTGGTAACATTAAGATCATAAAGCCAAGGGCGGCCTAAAAGAACATGGGCAACATCCATGGGTAGCACCTCACAATAGATTTCATCCTTATAATCCCCCATTTGAATAGAGACTAGACACCTATGAGTGACAGGCAAAGTATGGTCATTCACCCAAGCTACTCTAAATGAATTTGGAGGTGGTTCTACTTTCAGGTTTAATAATTTAACAGCATCCTTAGAAACCACATTCATTGAACTACCCCCATCAATCACTAACTTACATTTCTTATCTCCACTCTGTATGACTGTGTGAAAAATACTAGTGCGCTTCCAATGATCATTATCCACAGTTGTGGATAACACACATCGAACCACACATGCATCTTCATCACAATTTTTATGAGGATCATCTTCATCACCAGAATAATCTAAAGGATCAATAATTTGGTCTTCCTCATTTTCCAAAATACTCTGTTCAACATCTAATGCTAATGCACGTTGGGGACAACGAGACGCAATATGACCCTTATGATGACACTTATGATAGACAATCGATGAATTACTAGCCTTAGACTCAATAGGAGAAGTAACAGGAAGAGAGTTATGTAAACTAGACTCTTTGTTCCTAAGGTTATTAGGCATAGTATTACCGGTTGATGACTTGGACTGTGACTGACCTAGGTGTGCAAATGAGTAAGGTCTATTGAACTTCTCGACTTCACCTAAGTCTAACCATTCGTTGAATGTCAAACCGGAGACCATTAACAAAGCGAGTACAAACAGCAAAGTGGTCCTCAGCATGGAACTCACTACACCTAAGTCTAGCTTCCTCAAATTTAGCAGAATATTCAGCTACACTAAGAGTCATTTATTTTAGATTAATCATGGTGGAGAACAATTGACTCTTATATGATGGAGGAATGTACTTGTCTTGCAACTTTGCTTTCATAACAGTCCATTGGGTGATAGGTGGTTTACCCAGACGAAGCATGTCTTGTAACACATTCTGCCAGTACATCTTAGCTGAATTGGTTAATTTCATTTTAGCAAACCGAACCCGTTCACTATCAATCATTTCATACCAATCAAAATATTCCTCAATAGCAACTAACCAATCAGAGAAAACATTAGGATCCATCCTACCATCAAATTCAGGAGCACTAACCTTAACTTTTTTTGTGATGTCCCTTGGAGGTTGTCTACCCTGTCTATCCTGATCTCTACCCCAAACACCATTAATCCTAGGCTGGTATCGCTGAGGAGCGACATCTTCTCTCACTGGATTTGGTGGGTAAGTTTGCCTTGGTGGTTGGTAATCTAATGGGAAGTTGACATTAGCAGGTTGAAATCGATCACCTAAGTTAAACTAAGGGTCTCCTGTTGTAGGTAACCTTGTGTGAGGTTGAGCAATTGGATGACTACTCAAGTTCATTTTACCCAAATTGTCATGCAAACCATTTACGAATTCAACAGATTGATGTGAACCTCTAGAAGGACTTAAACCCCTAGTGTGTGGTGACCCGACGTGTTTCCTAACAGTTTCATCGACATAGTCACCTATCTCATGTTTACCCAGATGTGTTAAAAGCAAGTCCATTTTTTTATTTATTACATGAGTTTGTTGTTTGAGGGCCTATTGACGTTGAGTCAATTGACCACACATGGAATTTAAATTACCTACCGATGCAGTGACAGAATCAAATTGTGCGTTGTTGGCATCATGATGACGGGTAATACAAACTAGACTATCATTCAGATCTTGAGATAAGGCTTGTAGTATTAAATCAAAATTGTTGAGTTTCTCAATTGGATCATTTGGGTTAGGTGAAGAAGAAGATGCAACAAAATCACTTTTGGTGGCTGACATGCTGAGACAAAATCTAAATTTCCACTTAATAAAGAAATTTATAAACTATATGTTAATGCAGCAAACACAAATCAAAAATGTAATGTGATTATATATCACAGAGTGCACGAGTCAAGAAAGAATAACTAAAAATAATAATAATAATAATTTTTTTTTTAAAGACTCTTTATGCTCTATCAAAGAAACTGAGACCTAAAACAATCAAACAAAATATGCTTAAATATACGAATAGTAACTAAGTTTTCAAAGTAAAAGAAAATATACCCGTTGAAGAACCTTTAGAACGCCTACAATTCCTTAGCGTGGTGGCAAGGGAATCCCTTATCAGGATTTTGGGTTTTGTTGTTGTCGTAATGAGCTACCAATAGGGTGGTTGGTGAGAGATCTGTGGCGGCAGCGATGGATTTCCGGGTGGTTAGGCGGGTGTGGATGTGAAATTGAAACAAATAGAGATAACTCGATCTCGGATCGAAGTTAGCCTCTGATACCAAACTGACGTAGCTCGGCTACGAAGAATAATAAAATAAAACAAAAAGAATGCAAATAAAAGAAATTGAATGAAATTCGCAAGTTTTCAATAATAATCAAGTCTTCCTCAAAAACAATAACATAAGGTGCTATTTATAAGCACAAATAAATTCCTAATAGATAAATCCAAACGGATAAATCCAAATATCTTAATAGATAAATCCAAAAGCACTAAAGGATAAATCCAAAAATAAAATTAAATAAATTTTAATAGTAATAAAATTCATCATTGGACTTGGGCTTCCTCTCTAGTTTAGTCCCATATAAGGAGGGCCTACTCCATGCCCCATCACCTATCCATGAGGTTTTCTAATAAAATTAATTTAAATGGTAGCCAACCTTTCAGAGGGACCAAACCCTTTTGGAGAAGCTGATGATATTGCATAAATCCAAGAAAACCACAGGCACTGGTGGTCAAGAAAATAACTTCGGGAATTCCAAGTTCATCGGCAGCATCAAGCGTGAAGCTCATGATACCGTCGGAAACAATACAGGTTACCGGAGGTCGGGTAGTGGAGGAGTTCAGTTCCAAGAGGAGGTCACGGAATGGAGCAAGACATGTGGTAGAGGTAGAGACGCAGAGGGATGGGATGTCCTGAGTCACGCTTCTTTCTGATGCCGGAAGCCCATCTGGGATTGTCCTGAAACTGAACTCCGGTAACGCATCCAGAGAATTAGAATCATTTCCCCATGCCTTGTGCAAGCGCTCTTGGTTGTACTCGGTGTTTACGAAGGTGACGTTAAAGCCGCTTGAGTGGAGCAACTTGGCCAGCGTCATCATTGGGTTTATGTGACCTTGAGCTGGAAATGGGATGCACACCACATGGGTTATTTTCCGGCGCCATGTTATTGTATTGCAGCCCATTATTTTCCGGCGAATGTTGTAGGTTGGATGCTGAAAACGGGCGTAGGAAGAAAATGATACGGCGTCTACTATATAGAGATGCCGTGCCGTGTTTGGCGATCACTTCCAGTTCAGGAAATATAAAGACTACAGTGGATCTTTCATTGACACAGCTTCATGACACGTGCGCAGTTGTCATTCCACCTCGTTTTTTTTTTACCAAATAGAATGTAACGAACCTAACAGTATAGTTTGACTTTTAGTAATTCTATAATCCAAGTTGTCGTTGGTATTGAAATGATTCGTTGAGATAAAATAGTTGGTGATGATTTCAATTAGATAAACTATGTGGAAGTATAATATCAGGGCATACAACTAATTGGGTATGAAATAGTATAATAGATTGTTAATTTGTCATTCCACAAATGAGAATGTGGTAGGGTGAAACCAATTATGTTGATTGTAATATTCGACAAATTTGGTTTTGGCTTGTTTTGAATTTATCTATATCCCCTTATTTAATATTCAATAAATAGAGCGTGTAAATAGTATTAAAGTATTTTCTACTTTTTTTTATTTATCAATTATCAGAACTTAGTATATAATATCTATTTTTTTCCTTACCTAATATTCGGGACATAATATTGAATGGTTGTTTTGGTTCTCTTTACTGCTGCTGCTCTTGGATTTTCTTCTTTTTCTCTTCTTCCATGCTCTCTGAAATCCTTGTCAAAACAAGAAGTTGTTGTTAATAAACAACAAATTCAACATAGATTTAATATTTGACATTTATGAAAGCTGCACTTTAGAAATAATGCTCTTGGGGTGTCACATTGGTTGTGCTACTGCCTACAACCTCCAGGCTTATGATAAAGTGATATTAGGAGGGCAAGAAATGCCATTGTGAATGTGGTGACTCATCTTGAAATTTTTGTGATTGACATGTATGTTGGAGTTCACTGAATTTTCAAATATATTTTATAATAAATTAAGCCGGCAAAAAAGCTACCTACCTATTCTATTACATTACGAATCAAGGATTGACAATTCAAAGTTTAAGATAGTAGAATTCATAAATTCAGTTAAGGATTCATGGATTCAATTAATTAGTTATGTAAATAGGAAGTTACCTTAATTTATACAAATTCATACTTTGTGCTTTCATGTACAATTGATCATTAGACACCTTCTACAAAAAATTCACACCAATTGATATATTCACCAAACATTCAGAAAATAAAAAGGAGGTGTGCTAGTACCCTAGTTTTGTGTCACAAAAACCCTTATCTTAAAAAGAAAATATTTATATATTTTCCCATATTTGTGAAATCTTAGTGTGTTCCCTACATAATTTATGAGAATGTCTCTCTTATTTTATGTATCTTTCATACACACACACACACACACACACACACACACACACACACACACACACACACACAATATTATGATATCATATATCATTAAATTGGGAAAATGCTCTTTTGATTTTATATGATCTAGATAGATTTTGAAATCTTTATTTTTATCTCTACAAGTGAGATGTGTATTTATAGTGGGTTGTTTTTAATATTATATCTATTTTAATTATTTTTTAATAAATATCATTTTACATATTTTCTAAAAATACATATTATGAAATATATCTTTTCTCAAAACTTGAATTATATATATATAATATTTGTATATTTTCGTAAAACATACATTATATAATCATCTTACTATTTAAAAAACATAACTTATTTAACAAAATCAATTTTTTTGTAAACAAATTATCTCATTATTTTTCTAAAAATAAATTTTAAAAACATTCACATTCTCATGGTTTCATTAAAAACTATATTTCGTTTCCAATCTATTTTAAGTGTGCAACTCTATGCATTCTCATAACATCATAAGTGAACCTACAGAGTTATATGAATGAGAAACATCATAACCTAATGTATAGTCAAAGTGATTGTCATTTTGTGAAACAATATCTTAATTTAACATAAAGCATGGATTAGAATACCCTTATATAGTTTAATTGTGTTGATCAATGGTATAGTCTTTGAGAATGATCATATATTTTTCAATCTCACTTATCAAGGAGCCTAAAGATATCTATATTTATAGGATGGATATATTCTATCTTATTCATACATATCCCTCTCCATGATTTAGTCTAAAGACTAAAAAATATTACTTTTAATCCACATGGTATTCTTGTGGCGGGTCAATCTAGTACATTGCTCTCCAAAAAATACCTATGATTTGGCTATGACTTGATGACCATAAGATAGTCAACTATTAATGGAATTAATTATCAATAAAATGATAATAAAATGTCATTTTATTTAATTAAGTATATAATGAAAATAATTACATCAATAGCTTGTGACAGTTAAATATGTATCACATACCTATTGGATCAGTATAACTGTCATATTTTGCTTGTGGGAATGGTTAATTAGTGGATCAACAATATTATCATATGTAGATACTCTACAAGTATGTACATTTCATCTCTCGATTATTCCTTGAATGAGTTAAAAAATATCTTAGATTATGTTTAGATCTTTGAAATGATCTTGGTTCCTTAGCCTATGATCTAGCTTCACTACTATCATAATGTAAGTATACTAGATTTGTAATACTATGAATTATTCCCATACCAAAAATAAAATTTTTGATCCTAACGGCTTGCTTAATTGTTTATGAAGTAGCTATGTATTTGGCCTTTAAGGCGAGTCATCAACAATTCTTTGTTTTGAATTTTTCTAACTTGCTACACCTCCATTCAAACAAAACACAAACCCTGATTATGATCCATAATTTCTTTGTTTGACTAGAAGCAAGTATATGTTTAACTATTTACAACTAGCTCATGTACTTGTCCTCAATATAGATAAAATATATTCTTTGTTCTTCTTAGGTAATTAAGGGTATTCTTTACTATACTCGAATAACTTTTATTGGGATCAAACTGGTATCTACTTGTCATGCTTAGAACATTTGAAACATCATGTCGAGTATGTAACACAACAGTCATGATAGCTCCATATACATAAGTAAATGGAAAAATACTCATGTGGTACTAGTCATTCAATGTCACTCGACATCGAGTATTGCTTAGAACTATATCATGAATCATTGAAAAAATGAAGATTCCAACTTTGATCTACTTACTTTAATTCATAATTAGATCTTTGAAGCTTATTTACATTTCCATAGTTCTCAGGATCAACAAAATCATATGGTTTTTTTCATGTACACATCCTCTAACAAATTTAATAACAAATATTATTTTGAGATTTATTTTACATATTTCATAATCATAGTATATAGTTATGACAAGCATTATTGTTGTGGGTTTAAGCATTAAAAATGAAAATTTTTTTTATAAATGTCAATACCATGAGTTTGACTAAAATGTTTTGCAATCATTCATGTTTTAATGGCATGCACATTATTACCCATATCAGTTTTATTTGTAAAAAACATATTTGCACCTTATGATTTTTACACTTTCAGGTTGATCAATCAAGTTTCAAATTTGATTATCATATATGGATTGCATTTAAGATTTTATGGCACCAAGTCATTCTATTGAGTTTGGACAAGATATGATCTCTTGGTATGATGTGAGCTAGGTATGATCTATAAAATCATGTCCTGATTATTAGTCATGAAAAATTCATATCTCTCAGGATTCTAACTTATTCTATCATATATTATTAATATTGTGTTACTTGTACATGTTCAATGACAATCTGTGAGTCTTATGCAATTTCTTTATTTGGTTCAATGTTATTTGGTGAAGGTGGGCACACTGTCTTTGTTGGGGTTTCGGGTAGAATATCTAATCTGATTGAAACATAAACACAGTAGAATTTATAATTTTTATTTCTTAACCCACCAAGGATCACATGTATTTCATAAAAATACGAAGGAAGGGTAAGCGAAACTTACCTCTTATAGATTGATTCGTCAAGTCTTCAAAGTGCGTGTCTTGGTTTATTTAGATCTTCAAAGGTGCTGCTTTTCTGAAAAATTACCACCATCTACAAGTATCCACACATGAAAAAATAATGAACGATCATGTTGAATGCTAGTTCAAATTTGTCTTCTCAAAACGAAAGGATTTTTTCTATTTTATAAAAGATAACTAGGTGCATCAAATATGTATCAAAAATATATATACAAGTCTGCTAGGGTTTTAGTCATAAATGAATTAAATTATATATCTAAAACTATTTAAAATAAAAATAACTTAATTTCAAATTTTTAAAACCCCTTTTAAATGAATTTATTCATTAAAACTCAAGTTCAATGTAACAAATTAATTATTTATTTAAATCACAAATTAAAACTTTCTCAAAATTAAATCCAAATTTAAATTATAACTAATTGCTATTTGTGATTTAAAATAATCTCATCATTTTAAAGGACTATAAAGAGTTAAAAACCATAATTGTTATTATTCATTCTTAATGTGTGACCCTATAGGTTCAATTAACATTGGCAGTAAGCCTAAATCACATTTTGATCCTATAAGTTATAAGTGGCCTCTAGTAAGATATTATAACTACACAAGTTAAATGAAAAGCTCATTATATGAGACAACCTTAATATAACTAATGACATAATCTTTTTGTCTCATGATATATTTATAGAATATAATGCTTAGACAAAGTCAATCTTATATCGTTTTATCTTTGATTACTCAAAATCCAATTAGAGTGACTAAACAAATGATATTGATCTCTATCAATTCATTTGAGCATGACCATACATTCTCAGTCTCAATTGTCGAGGGGACCTAGAAATATCTCTCTTATAATAAGAGAGACAAATTCCATTTTATTAACTCACATTTCACTACATAATTATTATTATCTTCAAGTATAACTTTTATAGTCATCTGATTAAAGACAACGTTTGATTATATCAAAACATAATATTTCTTACGTTGAGAACTATAGCAATCTTAGGTCAAAGGATTTAATAATATAACTATTAGAGATTAACTTATGACTTTGATCCATGTATTAATCTCAAGATGAGTCTATCCAATATTTGTTTTCAACAAATAGATATAAATTTGATTTGTATCTCATACACATATTTATTCCATGAATATCAATCAAACTTTATATTAATCTTAATTCATTATTATTCTCATAACAATAATCGATTAGAGACATTTAGAATAATTAATAATATTATTCATGGATATTATATATAATAAACATGCAAATAAAAATAATAATAATTAATTCTTACAAATAGTCAAAATACCATGTCCTTACGATAGGCAAAGACCACTATTAGTAACAGTCTTGACCCAACCCCACTACATTTTTTACAAAGTCAGGGCTAGCCTTTAGCTCACACCCTGACTAGTCTCGACCAAACCAAGGCTAGCCTAGATTGAACTATGTTTAGCCTCGACCAAACCTAGTCTAGCCTAGATTCGAACCATGTTGGGATAGGCATAATCCTTGCCTAATTATCGAATTATGTTGTAACGTCCTCTTTAATAGATGTACTGGGCTGGCATGATCCACCTTCAAAAATAGGCTGACCCAATCCATTTTCCACCTATAGGAAACAATGAGTTGACAATATATTTAAAAAAATATCATAGTGGCAAACCACAAATCAAAATCCACAAGGAGGATGACATTGTAAACATTAGATTTTACATCTTTGTAATAAAATAAATTTGTAATGACATATTGAAGTATGTTATAAGATATATACATAATTGAAAAATTATTATATTAGTTAATTTGAAATTTTAACAAAAAAATTATAAATTTATCAATGGATGAAAAGGATATATATTTAGTAGAGCATGAAATATTATTCATGTCAATATTTTGTGACTCAAAAATTATGATATCATATATGAATATAAATTTTCATTATTTTTAACATGACCACCTTATGATCCAAAAGAAATTACAATATCATACATCAAATGACATATGGATGTATGAACAAATAATTGAAACAAAATCTAAGTTGAGTCATCACATGAGTTTGAGACCAAATGGAAAGACTCAAAATGATGCTCATAGTATCATTATATATGAATCATTATATCTATTTCAAAATTAATGAGAATTATTAGAATTTCGGGATGGGAAAAAGGGCATAAACCATAGCTCATCTATTTGGATTGACATGAACTAGCTTTATATTTGACACACCAAGTACAAAATTTTTTTAAATGGTTTGGAGTATATTTGTTGGTGTATTTGTATGTATTTGTGTTTGTATCGGATATATTTTACAAACTTTATATTTTCAAGGATTTTGATTAATATTAGTATAACTATATCTATTTGGGTAAAATTATTAGAATTCATAGAGCAAGGCTTGTAGGATAGAGAGAGAAGCAATGGAAAGTCATGGAATTTTCTAGTCATAACTTAAGGTTACTTTCTACCATCTTACTGAGTAGTTATATTACCATTTATTAGTAATAATTCTAACTTGTCATGACAATCCTTGTATGTCATGACTTTATCACCAAGTTGATATAATCTTTTCACTATGTAATAGATTATTTGTGTTGTGATAATATCCTGAAGTCACAACTATACTATCTCTAAAATAATTTAATGGTCACTATATTATTTCAATATCGTGACATTCAAGTACCTCATTGATATAATTAGTCACAACAAATTCTATTATCACGACGTATTCACCACACAGCAAAATATTAATTTATTTGAATTATGATATTATATTTTACCTTGACATTTCATTTTAGAGAACATTTACTTTAGTCACAACCTTTTTTAGTGTCACAACATTTACTCTAGAAAGAAATCATCAAACCCATGATCATTCTTAGAGTCGTGAATTTGGGTTTTAGAGAGCAAATATATGAGTTATGGTAATTCCTAGAGCCATAATATTTTGTTCTAGAGAGAAATTATCTCATTCACAATCATTCCTAGCACCACAAATTTTTGTTCCTTTGGAGAGTTATCTGATTGCAACATTTATTTCTACTATGACTTCTAGAGAAAATTTGATGAAATAGGAAAGTCATTACCTCAAGTCAGTATCATGTCTTCCAACTGAAAGCATTGCACGTACAACCCAATATATTTAAGTAATACTTAGAAGAAAATGAAAAGGAGGAGAGAAGGAGAATTATATTTTGACCCAAGAGCCACTACAAACCCTAGGCATATGATTTCAACCCACACTTAGGAGAAAATCTAAAGCAAACACAATAATATTTGATTGAGTTTTAGGTTTTGATACTTAGATTCACATTTGATTTTGCATTAGAAACTCTCAATTCGCATGAGATGTCTCTCAACATATCTTGCACAAAATCTTCTCTAATATCTAGAATTGAATTATGTACTTGTGTATGATGGATATATTATTTTTATATCATTGAATATTTATGTTGATGTGTTATAAAGTTGAGGTTTATAGTTTTTACTATATTATAGTTTTATACATTTTGGTCATGGCAGACAATGACAAGTATGCTATAGGACACACTCACTTAATATGGTAAGATGGAAGTGACAATCCTTCTAACCTTAATATGTAAAATAAATTGATATGCAAAAACCTAAAATTGAGATATGTTTAAATATTGCAAATATCACACTCATGATGTTGAAAATACAAACATAATTATGAGCAATCTATTATGAATATTCTAGAAAAACAAATATCGAGTAATATGTGAGTTAAGTAAAATATCTAAACTATAAGTTGCACCATAGTATGAGAGTCGTGAGTTAGCCATAATAAATGGTGACATATAAGTCATGAGGCACATGTAAGAGAAGGTGATCTATATGATGGTTACAGCATTGGGAGTTAAATTCTCTTGTATGATTTATATAGGTAAGATTCATAGGAATTAGGAAGACATATATTAATTTTTGTAAATATGATAGTTACAAAGTCGAAAGTATAAATATATTTATTATCACATTATCTTACATCTTTAAGATATTAGTGATCAAAGAATATGTGTAAATATTCAAAGCAATCATAAGGGCAATTAATGATTTGTATAAAAGGAGTTGATATATGGATAACCCATGAATGAAATAATAAGTTACTTTGGTGGTGATATTCTAAGGGGACAACTACGAGTGAATTATCTTTAGTAGTGACAGTCCAAACATGATAACCACCGTATATACCAAGAGGACAATTGGCATGATATGTCACTATTTTCATACTAGTCTATACTTTATTCAACAATCAAACATAATATTGACCAAATACCAGATAAATATTCTCATACTTATGCAAACCTTAGAGTCTAAATATCTTGCCAAAAGCTCAAGTTTATAATTTCAACTCGAGTAGTAATTGATTCACTGTTAATTGCTCAAACTACCAACTCAATTCCAATATGATCGATATGTGAACTTATATCCATTTTACTATTTGTAAGACTCATATACTTATGAGGGCACAATATGTCACTATTTGAGAGACACAATTGCTTAACACCACATGGCATGCAAAAATGACTTGGCCTATTGGCCATGTGTGTTTGACAAATTAAAAAGATGTAGATGTGCAAACTAGGGTGTAAAAAGGCATGACACATGGCACATTTATTTTCTATGGAGTGAAGAGGCATCACCTAGTTTGGTTGATTTAAAAGATGAATTAGAGCATCATTCAAAGGACCATGTTACTTAGAACTACCTTGCAAAGTGAGTAGACCATACCCAACATCACACATAGGACTACAACCCATTTGCAATTCAACTTGCACAATGCAACATAAGCAATGCATTGTTTGATTCAATGCATGCCAACAAACAAACCTAATGTACTTGAGCTTAGTTAGTATATTTGTAATTAGCAAAATACATTTTCAATATGATGGGGGTATGCTATAATTAAGTTGCATGCTATAAATATTTTAATATTTTTGAAAATATACTTAAAAGATTAACTTTTTAATATATATATATATATATATATTACTTCATAAATTGTGGTCAAAATCTCTTATACAATACTATTGCAGAACCAAATATTTTGTGTGTAACAAATTTGCTTTTGAGATGTATGTATAATGCAATTTAAGGGTTCTATGGAGTTGTGAAAATGGTTATAAATTTATATAACCCAAGAACTTATAACTTTTAATTCATGTATATTATAATAATTTTAATAATTTCTATATACAATGATACTGATTAGTTGGATCATTGACACACACACACACACACACACACACACACACACACAGAATATTTATGATAGTACAATCTAACCTAAATCATGATTTTGTTCATTAATCTAAAAAAATATGAAAGCATCACATAGTCATCAAATGAAACAAAACATGTTTCTATTTTGATATTATTGAAAGGTACAGGTTAGGATCTTATCATTTTGGTAACATATGACCAAACTTCTATTGTGGGTAATGACCAAAGCTAGAATGGATGTAAGAATGAAAACTTGGATGTCGAATGGAAAGGAAATGAAGATAAAAAATGGTAGAGATCAACTATGCCATGATCTTAATTGCGTAGAAGATTAAATATATGCATTAGGGCATTCAATTCTAAACCAACCAAACAATGACCCATAATCATCTAAGATAGTCAAGTATTACTTGATCTAACATAGTAGGGTTGTTGAAGAAGGTGAGAGGGATAGAACCCGAGATCAGGACAAGAGTTGTGGATTGGGGATGGGGAAAAGATCATTGCCCCATAAAGCTTAAACAATGAATTTTTGATGGGGAAGGAGTCAATGCAAGGGGTGTTATGGCATAATGATATTTCTCCATTAGTTAACTATCCAAAGGGGAGACAGTTAGAAATAACTACGGTTCGTTTTAAGGGAAAAGCTCATGCATGGTTGAGATATGAGGAGCAAAGCTAGATATTTACCTCATGGGAAGAGTTAAAACCTAGATGCTCCATCAATTTGTTGAATTACAAGAGGGGTCATTGCTCTCTAACACTTCTTTGCTATCAAACAATAGGGAATGATGCAAAATAACTAGAAAGGTTCAAGTA
Organism: Sapria himalayana; assembly: GCA_029783825.1. Lineage (NCBI taxonomy): Eukaryota > Viridiplantae > Streptophyta > Magnoliopsida > Malpighiales > Rafflesiaceae > Sapria > Sapria himalayana. Next base: position 234,096 of record JAREIK010004728.1, on the reverse strand, counting down.
TTTGGTTACATCCTGAGAAAGTAGGAGGAAAACACTATGATAGTTTTGTTCATCAATGGCTTGAATTAGAAGTTGAGGGTTGAGCTAATGCTGATGGTGTTGAATTTCACCAGTATGAAAGAGATGATGGGGACTATAGGCTAGATGCCTGGATCAAAGCCTAAAATCTTATTTGATCACCTACCCAACAACTAAAGTGCCTCAAAGAACTCCCTTCTCTCCATATCCAACTTAGATATGAGCTCAAAACCATCTCCTGGACACCCAATAAAAATACAGGCTCATTGAATGTTGACTCACCCACTAAACCACAAATCACCTTAGGGTAGAAAACCATAGTCACCCCAACACCCTTATATTGATTAAATACCATTGACAATTCTTCCCATTGGACGAGATGGCTAAATCTAGCAAAGGATTAGGTGAGATGAGAACAAGGTCTATGTTACCATGGTGATGAGAAATCAAATGTGAGTCATCAATGCAAGCAAAAGAATTGCATGTGCTGTTGGTTAGTGAGTGGGACAAGTATTTCTAAAAGTGGAAGAGATTGAGGTAGAGGAAAGGGAAATGGTAGAAGGTGTTGAGATCTCACTTAATGCCATTGTTGGGTTGCTAGAATTACATACCATAAAGCTAACAGAGGAGATACTTGGAAAATAAGTGGTGGTATTGATCGATTGTGAGATTATCCACAACTTTGTCTCCAACTTGATGGTGGAATATCTATAAAATCTTGTGCAAGAAACCTTTCCCTATAAAGTCATTTTAAGAATAGATAGACCATTACAAATTTTGTTGCCACTACATCTAGGGGGCACAAATTTTGTTAGAGGGTAAAATGGCTAGCTATGTTGGGAGAAACAAGAGTTGAATGGAAAAAACTCATCATAAATTTTGAATTAGAGGATTAACTAGTTGTGTTACAGGGAGATCCCAACATGACTAAAGTATTGATCTCTCTAAAAACAATGGTAAAAGAATTGTAATAGAAGAGGGAATGACTATTGGTAGAGATGTAGTGCTTGTCCATAGTGGATGAAGTTATGGGGAATACGGTACCACTAGTTGTAAATACTATTGTAATTCAATTTTAGGATGTCTTTGCTCTGGCAAAGTCTCTACCATGTCAAGTCAAGACCATGACCACCCAATAGTGCTTAAAGAGGGGGTTGGATCAATGAATGTTCAATCATATCGATACCCTCATGTATACAAAAAATAAAATTTAGAATTGGTTTCTAAATTGTTTACTAGAGGATCACAAATTCAAGTGTTAGCTCTTTTTCCAGTCAATACTCTTAGTGAAAAGAAAGATGGTAGTTTGTGCTTTTAAGTAGATTACTAAGCATTGGACCATTACAAGATCCTTGATTAGTTCCCTATTCCAACATTGATGAATCGTTGGATGAACTTCATGGTGATAGGGTGTTCATGTTACTTGACCTCAAATCCACATACCACTAAAATAGAGTGAAGCCTAAAGATGTTTCCAAGTATGCCTTCCATACCCATGAAGAACATTACAAATTTCTTGTCATGCCATTTCAATTGACTAACACCCCTGCTACTTTTCAAGCTTTGATGAATTTGATTTTTCAAGGGTTGTTCCATTGGTACATATTGTTTTTTTATGACATCTACATATGTGATTCTACTTTAGCTTCTCATTTTGAGCATTTATGTGTTGTACTATTCATTTTTCCTAAGTATCAATTATTTGCAAATGATAAAAATTATTATTTTTGTCAAATAGAACTAGAGTACTTAGGAAAGATTATTTCTACAAAAGGAGCAACAACTAACCTGGAGAAAGTCAAAATAATAGTCTCTATAAAAATTCCTAAGTATCATGGGGGTTCCTAGGTCGTACTAGGTATTATTGATAATTTTTTTATAATTATGAAAAGTTGGTGGCCATGCTGACAAAAATTTTAAAGAAAGATAGGTTTGAATGCATGAAAGAGGTCACACTAATAGTACAATTGATCAAGATAGCCATGAAGGAAATCATTATTTTGTCTTTCCTAGATTTTGCAAAAGTCATTTAAGCTTGAGGCATATGCCTCTATGGTTGGATTAGGACCTTTCCTTTCTCAAATGAGTGACCCAATGCTTTCTTCACCCGTGCACTCACCAATCAAGCTCAATACAAATCAGTTTATGTGAGGGAGTTGATGAAAAATATTTTGGTGGGATAGAAATAAAGATATTTATTGGATCACCATTTCATTGTCAAGACTAATCAAAGAGCTTTGCAGTACTTGTTGGAGTAATTAATGGTTGCTCTTAGATATTAGTGATGGCTCACTAAGTTGTTGAGCTGACTTTGAAATCCACTCTCTGGGTGAGAGAACAAAGTGGCTAACACCCTGTCTCACATTCCAAAATGAAGTGGTTCTACATGCCTTTCATTGCCATCTTGAAAGGACTAGGAACAAATGAAGTTAGATATCCAGCAAGACCCTCATCCCCAAGATATCATGGAGCACCTACAACTTGATCCAACTTTCACACTTGGGTGGGGGGTTCACAATAGATTTTAAAGGACTTATTAGAATTAGTTAGCAAAATTATATCATGAAGGAAAGGGGGTTGACATTAAGCATTATGTAGTAGAGTGCTTAGCGTGTCAGTGAAATAAGTATGATACTTTATCTCATGTTGGCCTTTTAAATCTATTACCAATTCCATAGGAACTATGGGAAGACATATTAAGTAAGTATGGTAATTTTATCTTACTATAATATTCTTTCATAACCAAGGGTATTGTTGCAAATTTTATGATTCATGTGGTGCAATTACTTCCCTTCCCTCATAGTATTGTCAATGATTGAGATATAATCTTCCTCAATTATTTTTGGTTTGAGCTGTTTCACCTATAACACTCTAATCTCAAAAGGAGTACAACCTACCATTCTCAAATCAATGGCCAAAGCAAAGTAGTAAACTGCTATTTAGAAACTTAATTCCAGTGTTACACAATCTAGCATCCTCGAGATTAATCCAAATAGTTCCAATGGGCTGAATATTGCTTTATCATATCATTTCATATAGTTTCCAAGAATACCCCTTTCAAGATAGTTTATGTAGGGAGCCTCCCCTCTGATTCAATATGTAGAACAAAGTATTTATATTTGGTATACTAAATAATGAATAATAATAGTTATTTTGGTGATTATGCAAAATATTTTTGCATAAAAAAGAATATTAATTATAACCATTTCACTAACTTGTGGTTTTTTAATGATTATGATGAATAATAATGAAATTAGGTGGGTTTTTGTGAAATGTCAGACTAGATAGATTTGTAGAGTAGGAGAGCAAAAATTCATGTAAAGTCGTATCACTTTTTGTGTTATGACTTTGCTACATCTCATTGAAGCTTATAGGATAGTTATGACATCCATTATTATTCAAAAATCTTTACAAATAGTCATGACAATCCATATACATCATGACTCTATCATATCGCTAATAGAATCATTTCGATATGAAATATATTCTTTTTAGTTATGAAATTCTCACGTAGTTGAATCATGCTCATAATATTTTTTTATTGTTGTAACATAAATTTTATGTCGCATTAACTAAGTTTTTCATGGGTGCTAAAAACAAAGTCATCCTTTAGTGCAATGACTTTTTGATTAGAGAGCCACCATAAGACAAAAGTTATATTACTTTCGAAGCATCATGGCTTTTAACGACAAAGAGTACTAGAAACAAATTACTTGAACCAATATCATTTCTAGGACCACATATTTTTTTCTCTTAAGAAATAACCAATGTTATAGCTCACTCTTTGTGCCATTACTTTGAGTTACAGTATTGAAATATTCAAGTCATGACTATTTCCAATGTTGCAACTTATTACTACATAGATGAAATATATAGTAGTGATCATTTTTAGTATCATGTCAACTTGATATAAGAGAGCGATTAAAATCTTGACTTATTCCTTGTACTATGACTTTGTATTACAAAGATATAATATATAATTATGGTCATTCCCAATATTGTGGCAATCTAAAGCAAAAAAGATACCAAATTTATGACTTATTTTTAGAATTATGACTTTGTATTATAAAGACAAAAGCCAAAGTTGTGGTATTCCTAAAAGTCATGAATATCAACTTAAAATTCGTACCTAACCATTCAATTTTTGGTCAATCCTAGGGGTGGGTAAAATTATGCTCCCAAACCCTAGATTTTCATTATGGAAAAAGTAATGAAAATTTAGGGTTTGGGGGCATAATTTTGTTCAAACCTAGGAGAGATTTATGAACAATTAGGTAACACAAAGCACAAACATAAATTCTAGGGGGCGTGTGAATTTTGACTCCCACATAGGGACAAATATGAGGCACACAAATAAGAAGTATGGATTTAAAGTTTGATTCCTAGATACTCTTGAATGTTATCATTGGAAACCTAAAATTACTGCGCACAAGCATCGTCGCTTTAGGTCCAATTTCTACTGCTTAGCTCAGTGCGCTATCCAGATCTCGAATCTTTTGAAAGTAGCTAGGCTAGTACGACATAAACTAAGCTATACATGATATTTATCTCAAATTATCTCATGTGGATTCCTCCTTAGTATTAGGCTAAATTGAGGTTTAGGATTTGTTAATTTTATTTTGTGTGTTGGATGCCTACTTAATTAATTTTAATGCTTGTATTTTTTTTGGTTGGGTTATTGATAGATGTGATGTTTAAATATAATTAAAATTAGGGTTTAACTATTGGTGGATTATATGAGACATCATGGTAGATGTGTATATTATCATGGTGGATGATGATAGACAAATAATGAAGTAGAATCACACATAATGATATGAATGAAATGATATCCCTTTCTATCATGATGCATGAGATAGATTTATTATTTATACATCAAGGCCTAATGTTGAAGTAAGTTTAATCATGCAAGTATAGTACTTACGAAGCCAAAAGCATGAACACTTATATAAGTTAATTCATTATACGCATCTTAGATGAACTAATACTCAATTAGTGTAGGAGTTTTATATAATATCATCTTAAGGGTTTTACCTTTAGTGTAGGAGTCACATGTCATTGTGGTAGATGGTGACAAGTAAGCCATGAGATACATACAAGTGGAAGTGACTTGTAAGTTGGTGATAGTCATACAAGTTATTTTAAATCATATAACTCTAATCAGTAAGATTTGATAGAAAATATATATTAATTATGTGAGTATGATACTTCCGAATTTTAAAATATAATTACTTTAAATACCATATTAGTTTACATATATATGACACAAGAGTTAGATAATAAGACTACACATATAAAACAACTATCTAGGATAGTTGATGAGTTGTATAAAATGTATGAACTTATGAATGACCCTCAAAGAGGGATGATATGTCATTTTGGTAGTATAGTACCAAGGAAATAGCTTTGAGGAGATCATCATTAGGGAGGGCTCAATAATCTAGGATAGTATATCTATTTTACTACTTGTATGCCCCAAAAACTTGAGGGACTAGTTGGATAAATGCCCTTCGCAAAATGATATTTTAGGACATTGTCTAATCATATAAATTAGGTAAGACAAGAGAAAGACCTTCAATCAAATTGCACGTTGTGAAGAGGAAGCATGGCTTCCAAAGGGCTAGCTATATTGGCTAGTGGACAAGTTGTATAGGATAGAGATAGCTATTTTCTTTATAGCTTTTTAAGTTGTATGTTTGAGTGAGCTGACATAGTTTGTTAGGAATATATTTTTATATTTGAGTGCATAGTTGTTGTGACTTTGTTAAGGTATCAAAACTCATAGTTAATTAATACAATCAGAAAACTTAGTTGAATGAGTATCTCTCATTCAATATTACTCAATAAGTATATAGATTGTACAAGTAATAAAGTAAACATAAGTTCATATAATAATTTCACAAGGATTATTTTGACAATTTGATCAATGAATAATGAATTAATAATTAAATGAGTTGAATAGGTATACTTGGTCTTATGGAATATACTTAAAATTTTGGTTTGATGCACATAATTATAGATAATGATATTTCTCAATATTTGGTCAATATTATATTTGAATATTAGATAAAATGTATATTATTATGAAAATACTCACATGCCCTATTGACATACAAGTTGTCCATCATTCATTAGACTATCACTATCAATGGTGATCCCTTATAGATTTTCTCTTGGTATTTCAATACTGGAATTATATGACATTCCATGCAAGGGTTATTATTACATATAGTTCTTTTAGGTGATACGTCAACTAATTCTTGACAAGTCCTCCCATATAATATAGTACTCCTTCTACCATTTTTTTTGATTATATAATTCCCAAATTCTTCTCACTTATATGCCCAAGTTATTAATGTTATAATATGATCACTTTATGAGAGTATCAAGACTATTAACAATTGACATAATTTCAATTCTTTGTTAGGCAAGAATCTCTCATCCAACTTAGCTCCACAAATATATGGGCTATACACGTAATTAAATGGACATTAGTCCATATATCATTCCCATTGGGTTTGTATAGTCAGTACAATTAACCAATAATGAATTAACTACTGCTCGAGTTGAATAGATATAATTGTTCTTTAGAAAGATAGTTAGACTCTATGATTGGCTCACATCCTTATGCATGGTGATGTTTCTCTATTGTCTAATCAATATTATATTTTGTTATAAGAAAAATGATAGATTAATATGAAAATACCCATGTGACTTATTAGCATACAAGGAAGCTATCATCCTTAGACTATCACTATCATGGATGATCATGTCATAGTTGTCTCATTAGTATTTCGACACTAATGCAATATATTATTCTATACAAAGTTTATTCATATATCTACCCATTTTTGGCAATACATCAACTTTATTTGATGATTATTTCAAATATGCACTTCAATTCTCCTTCCTTTAATTGTCTTGAAGATACAAAATAATATAGTAATGAATATATTGGTGTTTTTTACTTCTTCAGTGTTATACTCATAATAATTAAGATATATCTTTCTATGAGTCTCACATATGAACGTCATACAAGAAAGAAAGATTTATATGACTATCACCACCATACTAATCTCTCCCACTTGTCTATGTTCTATGTCATATATGTTATCATCTGACACAACTAATACATGACTCTCATACAATGGTAAAACTCATAGATTAAACATTATATTTAACCCATATATTATTTAATGGTTAGTTTTTCTAGAAAGTATATAATAGATTATTGGTCTTAAATATATTTGTGCTTTCAACTTCGTTAGTATCATATTCATAATAATTAATATATATCTTCTTATGAATCTCACCTATGAAAGTTATGCAAGAGAGAAAGATTTGTATGACTATCACCACCATGCTAATCTTTCCCACTTGTGTGTGTTCTATGTCATACATGTCATTATCTGACACATCCAACACATAATTCTCATACTATGGCAAAACTCTAAGGTTAGATATTTTATTTAACCCTCATATTACTTAAAGGTTAGTTTTTCTACAAAGTATACAAAAAATTATTGGCCTTATATATATTTGTGCTTTCATCTTCATAAGTATCATACTCTCAATGATTAAATTTATCTCGAATTCAAGTCTTTACACATTGATTTATCTTATGTATTAAAATTAGAAGGGCCTTCACTTCCCTCTTATCATATCATGCATGATATACATATCACCATCTGCTTTGACTGACATGCATAAATATATAAATTCATAAAAATTCTAAATTTTAGTTCTAATTATATTCATATCTATCAACATTCAAATAGAAACATAAATATAAATACAAACTCATAAAATCATTCACAAAATAAGTAATTCACAAACTTCAAATCTCAATTTTGTTGTACATTAGAGAGAAAAACACATGAGATGAGCTAAAAGATATCTCATGGATTTGAGAGTTTCCAATGAATGCCCAAGCAAAAATATATGTATAAAATTTTAATATTTATCAATGATTGCTTGCATTCACCTTGGATCTACCCTAAATGGGGGTCAGAATTATGTTGCTTATGGTTATTGATATTTGTGGTTCATATTTTCTTTTATTTTCTCTCTCTTTATATCAATTCTTCTAGTGTCACTTTTATACTTTAGGGATTCGTGTAATAATTTAAGTTGAAAGTCATGAAATAGACTTGAAGTCACAACTTTATCATCTCTTTGGATCTTTTATGGGATTTTGATGTAGTGACACTAGAAATGACCAAGACTAATATATTTACTCTCTATAATATAATTATGTGGCACTAGTATTGGTTGTTGCTTTTGTCTTAAATTTCTGAGCAAAGTGTCATAGTATTGGGATTACTATAATTGAGATAATTACTCTTCATAACAAAAATTCATGGCATTGGAATTAGTCATAGGTTTGGTTTTGGCTATTTGAACAATGTATCATGACACTTGAATTGTTGTGACTAAGCCAAATACTCTTTAAAGTACAAAGTCATGGCATTGAAAATCTATGACCAAAGTAAATACTCTGTAAAATAAAAACATTGTGAAAAATAATGTTGTAAATCAAAACATTTGGTGTTTTGGCTATGTCGAATAAGGCATAGATTTGGAAATTACCATTACTATTTGTATAATAGGGATACTTGACTATCATGACAAGAAAATATTATTATAACTATTAATTATTTTAGAGATAGCACAACCATGACTGCAAGAAAATGTTATTGCTATGAAAATTATGTTGCTTATTTAAATATTTGTGTCAACTAAATGGTAGAGTCATGACATACAAATAATGCCATGACTATTTTCATAAAGTTATGTCCAAGAAAGAAATATCATAATACTATAAAATATTATCGAATATATATCCATGTCATGATAAGAAAAATATCATGACCTTCCATTTCTCTCTCATTTAAGTCTTTATTTCACCGAGTCTGTCAATTTCATCCAAAATTATTATAATTTTACTAATATTTATTAAATTCTTTCAAAACAAGAATTTAGTGAAATCTCTCTTTTAAATACTAGAATAAGTACAAACACAACAAGATAAATTTATCAAATGATTCAAAAAAGTTAGTATGTAAAATACTAAATAAACTCACACACTAAAGGTATTATTCATCCTTGAGCAATGGATCTCTCTTCAAACATCATACTAAAAGAAGAAGCACACATCTAGGATAATCATGACTAGGTTTGAGTGTTATTGTGGATTTTTATTTTATAAATTTGATCTAGAATTTTGGAATTTATTATGAAGTAAATGGGTTATGGTGTAATGTGTTTATTCATCAACCACACAAAAACAATTGCTTGGGTTACCTACGAAACAGTACTATGATTAACATTCATAACTATACTTGATTTTTGGGTCAAATTTCCTCATTTCAATTTCAGATGTCCATGTAACTTTTTAGCATATTTTTTTTATCCTTTCACCTTGTACTCTATGTGTCAATCAATGATGCTGAGTAGAAGATATACTAACATTATTTCTTTCATTAGGCAACTATATAAAAAAAATTCATGGCTCCTTTAGTATTTTCCATGGGTTTCTTCCTCATAGGTCTAATGATTATGATCAAGAATTTTTCAAGAATCACAACTTTTTACTGCACTACAACCTCGGCCCTGTTGTTTTGTTCATCATCATTTTCAACCTCATTTTCCTTCATGTTTTTCTCATATATTGTTATACCTTCGGGAAAATAACTTTCAAAATCATGCTTATATCTTTGAGTCTAGCTTCCATCTATCTTTTTCAATCTTCTTCTATATTATTATACTTCTTTGTCTCTGTCAGTAATATCAAAATGTTATCTTCAAATGATAATTTGTCTATTTAGTATGAATATTCATGTTGTAGTGATTATTCTTGTCCTTATATAATAGACCTTCATGACTTTTGAATGTAAAGATAATAATACATATGAAAATTAATGTTTGGTAAGAAATACAACCTACTACATTGAAATGAATTCATTTCTTCAGTATCAAAATTTTTTGGGTTCAGAGATTCTAACACAATCCCAAAAGTTTCCTTTATGTAATTTGTGGCGGCTACAAATTTGACAAAAAGAATGCAAAAAAATATAGAAATTTAATATAAATACTAAGCAATAATCATATCCACATAACTAGAAATAGAATTATTCGTTCACATGGATAGTTAATGTCAACTCAAAGTGACTAATTAAACTACAACAAATTAACTTCTAATAATGACACAAAAAACTTATTGTGATTTTGTGATGGTATTAAAATTATCATTATTTTCTGAAAACCCAAAACCTAATTAATCAAGGATCTCTCATCTAATATAGCTCCATAATTATATAGGTCATACAAGTAATAAAGTAGATATAAGTCTAGATTTCATTCTCACTGGGATTGTATAGGTAATTCGATCAACTATCAGTGAACTAAATGTACCTCAAGTCGAATAGATGTATTAAGTATTCGAAAAGATACAAAGACTTCAGGGTTTGCTCCAAGTCCTTGTACATAATGATGTTTCTCTTATGTTTGGTCAATGTTTTATTTTAAATTATTAGAAGAATGGTAGATTCATATGAAAATACTCATGTGGCCTTTTGATATACAAGGTGGTCATTGCCCTTGAACTATCATTACTAAGAATGATCTTCTCATAGTTATCCCCTTGTATTTCAATATCAAACACATTGTTCAATGAAAGGTAATACTCCAATTGTTCTTAACAATTACTTCAAATATATTTTTCTATTCTCTAACCTCTAATTATCTTTAAGATACAAAATAATATGGTACTAAATATATTTATAATTTTCAGCTTTATAAGCATCATACTCACTATTATTTATATACATCTTTCCACAAATCTCACCTATAAAAGTCATACAATAGGAAAATACTTGTAGGGTTATCATCACCATACTAGTCTCCCCAACATGCATGTGTATCTCTTTACATACTTATCACTATCTATCGCAGTCAATACATGACTCCTATATTATGATAAAACTCATAGGTTAGATATTCTACTTAATCCTCATAATACTCAAAAATTACTTCTTCTAGAAATTACATAATGAATTGGTATTAAATATGTTCGTACTTTTGGCTTGCTAAGTATCATACTCATAATAATTAAACTTGCCTCAACTTTGATCTTCACAGATTAGTTTATCTCACATGTTAGGATTAAAAAGATTGTCACTTCCCCACTTGAGTATGTCTCGTGACTTACCTAATTACTAACTATAATAACCAACACACATAAACCTATGTATTTGTTAAAATACTAAGTTTTGATTATAATTTTCATCCATATTCATCAATATTCAAACACAAGCATAAACATAAATATAAACTTATAAAATCAATAATTTATCAATACATAAGTATATTTAACAACCATAGATATCAATTTAGCCGAATATTGGAAAGGAAATTAGGTGATATTGTTGAGAGATATATTATGATTCAAGGGTTCCAATAAATGTCCAAATAAAAATCTAATTATAAAATCTTAATAACAATCAAAGATTGTTTCCATTTGCCTTTGTTTTACCTTAGAAGGTGGTCAAAATTTGTCACCATTAGTTCTTTGCATGTATTCAATATGTAAAATACCAAATATTCTTATGCATTTGCAAATATTATTTTAGATGATGTGTAAGTATAAAAATGGGTTATAATTGGATTAGTTTCATGACTTTAGAGTTTTAGTAGATTTTGATGAATAATCATGAAATCCTATATTCTCATGAGAGATATCAATGGGAATCCAAGATTCATGAGACTTATTCTCTTATACCTCATATGAATCTCTCCCCTAGTGTCGGCCTAAATTGATGCCTAGGATTAATGAAAATTTGATTTGTGGGATGTATTAATATTTTGTGATTAATAGATATATTTGATTTATGTAGTGAAATAGAAACTAATAAAAATTATAATTAAATAGAATTTGAATTAGGTTTATGATTATTAGTGGGTTTGTATGTGTTTTCTTGGTAGATGATGACAAGTAAATAATAAGACCCACTTACATGTATGATAGGAAGGAATTAATATCTCTTTTGATCATAATACGTGAGACAAACTTATATGTGAAAACTCAAATTTTCTATATTAATCATTATGAATATGGTATTCACCAAGCCAAAAGTATGAATGATTTTATATGTCACTCTATTGTGTATGTCTTAGATGAATTGATCATTGATTGATATGAAAGTTTTATAGAATATTTTTCTATGAATTTCACCTTTATTGTAAGTGTCACATTGTCACTATGAAGGATGATGATGAATAATCCATATAACATGCATGAGTGAATGTGACTCACAAGATGATTACAATGCTTTAAGTTATTTTCACCCATATAGTTATTATTAATGAGGTTTGAGAGAAACATATGTTAATCACATACAAAGCCAAAAGTATAAATATTTTTAAACCCCATCAATTATTAGTCTTTATGATACAAGAGATTGGAGAATAAGAATATAGATTCGAAGCAACCATCAAAGATAGTTGATATGTTGCCTAAAAGGTAATATACTTGTGAATGACCTCTTGAACAGAGAATTTATTATCTAGATAGTAAATTATGGAGAGTATAGTTATGAGGTGACCAACATTTGGATGACTCAATAGTGATAACTACCTTGCATGACGTTAGGGAAAAATAGCATTCTAAAAAATAACCAATCTAAATCATGTATTCATATCTAACTTGAACCAAATTATTTGAAGATACATAATATGAATCAAGTGGACAAATCATAGGACCTATAATTCATGCCAAAATTCTTAATCATCTTTGTTTCTATAATTGAGCTATCTCAGTATTGGTCGACTGAACTGCTGATACAATCTCTATGGGATTGATATCTAAACAAAAGTCTTCTTTACTATTTATACGACATGTAAACTTATGAATTTTTATTGATGAGATAATATCATCCAAGAGTTTTTGAGATAATATCTAATATATACCATTATGAGATATAATAAACTTGCAAAGTTTTTAGCATCATTATAATGGATTGTTTAGTTTTGTTAATCAATATAAGTTGATATAATTATCCTTAAAAAAGATAATTCTTTTTTAGTAGTTTTTAGCTCATCTCATTATCTTGTTTAAATTGTAGAATTATTGTGTTTTGTACTTTTCTTGTTCATTCTTTTTCATTTTAGCCCATATTTTAAAAGCATAAGTTATGAGACTAAGCTAACCCTTATGGATGCATAAAAAGAGTGAACTAGAAGAGTTATTTCAAAATAAAGAGCTGATAAAGAGTCCATGGAAAGAATTGGCAGCAATAAAGAGCTTCAAGGAAATGATGCATAAGTTATTCAATAGTCCATCCACCAATATACTTTAAAAGATTATTCGCAATAAGTAGTGATATATAGTTATTTGGGGTTTTGGATGTAACTAGGGGAGGCAAGTTATTTTAAGTTGAAGCTTAGTCTGATAATGATGTTTCAGTAGTACTAGTATAATGGAAAAATATTAGAGGATCCAAATTGGTATATCATGATGTTTTTGGAGTTAAGTGACATAATAAAGATGAATGGAGTTAGTCTTGATATGATCAAGCATATTTATTACTATTCTTATCAAGAGATAAGATATGAAGTTGATTATACTAGATATCTTGTGGCTACATAGATAGTTGAGATGAACCGGTGAGAGCCATTCTCACTAAGATTTTCCATGTCAAACTATTTTTCAATTACGGAGCAAGATAAGTCTATTCTAGTAGGATGAACAGGAGACTTTATATGGACTATTTTAAGGAGTTATTAATGAGGCACCCTCAACATGGCCTTTAATTATGGTTCCAAGCCTAAAGTTTCTACAACGAGATAAATTATATAATGAAGTGTATAATTGATATGGCCGGTTTAATTGTGAATAAATTACTTGAAGAAACATACTATTTATTTGAATAGTTAGCAAATAATAACTACTAAACTCTTACTAACCATTTCTTTGAGAGAAGACAAGCTGGAGTATTGGCATCAGATTGGTTTACCATAATTAAATAAAAAATGGAGGCTTTCCTAAGGAAGCTTGAAACCTAAGAGAAGAAAAGAAAATGATTGGGAAAATTTAGATCATATTTATCAAATAGATAAGAGCAATAGATTACAAAGCAAATGATATGAATTTCGACTAGATAATAATATCAAGATACATTATCATCCAGACATGAAAAATTACAAAAAATTTTCATTTTGAAGCTATGAGAATAGGATGTAGAATATTGGGTAAGCTTCATAAAAGTTAAATAATAATATTGTGAGTTATAATAATCAAGTAGGATAAAGCTCAAATTAAAACCCTCAAGAACAGAAGAAAATTTGTTGATGGAGGAGAGTATGAATGTTATATTAAAAGGACTAAAAAGGAGAATTGATCACCAAGAAACTCAAATGAAAAAACTTGAAGTGAGATTAGATCACGAGTTCAATAATGAGGAATATAGACAATTAAATTAGATAATTAGTATTATCATAGAAAGAAAAGTGAGTTAATGAATTATCAAGTGATAATAAGGTAAACCCAAGGATGTAGTTATTGATTTACTTCAAAGTAAAAAAAACTAGAGGGACAATGAATGGAGCAAGATGAATATGAAAATTCTAGATTGATATCATTGTGACTTTAGAAAGGTCATGGCTTTCACTAAAAAAATTCCCAAAAGTCATGCTCCTACCATGAATTTTTTCATAGACGAAGACTACACTTTACAAGGCTATGATCCCAGTGAAAGTATAAACACAATTCTTATCCCCAAATATAAATGAATGAAGCAAAAGAATAGCAAAGAAAATATAGGTTATCCAAAGCAATGAATAGAAAGAAGTGAATTAGAATGAAGCTAAAGGTATGTTTTTGATAAATCTTCCATTTCACAATATTTTCGGAAGAGAAAATTGGATGAAAAAGTTTGAAAATTTTATCAGAATTTTCCGAAAACTAGAAGTAAATATACCATTTGTTGAAGATCTTGGTCAAATTCCAAATTACATAAAATTTATAAAGTATGTCATGAGTAGTAAAAAAAAGTTAGAGATGTTTAAGACTATGAATATGACTGAGAAGTGTAGTATAATTTTTCAATGAATACTACCAAGAAAATTGAAGGATCTCATAATTTTATTATACCTAATACAATAGATGATCACATATTTTGGAAGACATTATGTAACTTGGGATTAAGTATTAACTTAGTGTCCTCATCGATCATGTGAAGATTGAGTCTCAAAAAAATTACTCCAACATCTCTCACACTCCAAATGACCAATCGAACAATCAAGTATCTAGATGGTATTAGTGAAGATATTTTGATTAAGGTCGGCATCTTTATTTTTCTAAAAGATTTTATTGTATTGGATATATAAGAAGATCACTATACACCATTGATCTTTAGGCATCCATTTTTGGTCATTAGACAAGTCCTTATTGATGTTAAAAATGAGTTAACTCTCTATAGTGATGAGGAGCAACTAAAATTTATTCTTTACAAGGGCTTATGAAGTCCATCTGATGATGAGATGGGGTGTTAGAAAGTATACAATTTCCTCTGTATGGAAATTATAGTATATAATTTGTTTTTTATCTATTTCTTTAACCCTTTATTTTGTTTCTCTATTTTATTTATAGGTACATGTACAAATATTTTTGAAGCATGACTTGTCTGCTCTAAAGATCCTACCTATTCTATTTTATGTAGAACCCTAATTATTTTATATATTTAAGTTGTATCTATAATCAAAAAATGCACGCTATGTTCTTTTTTCTCTCAATCATGTACTAAAACTTTAGGATAAAACATCTATAAGCGCTATGCACTTTTTTGGTGTATATAGCTAGTCATATTGAATGACTAGTGAACCATGTTAAAACTGATATTTGTTGTAGTTTATGTTATGTTCTTGTTCTTTGGGATGTTATGTTATATTATGCACAATCAATTGATGTTATATCTAACATAATTACTTATATACACATATAACAAATTCTCACAATTGGTATCGGAGGGTATGATTATATTATGGTTTATGTTATGTTGACGAATTTCTAGTTCTGTTGCTAATACTATAATTCTAATTTAGGATAACAGATTCTGTAACATTAAACATTACTATTGAGAAATTTAATGATATAAATGGTTTTAGTAAGTAGTAAATAAAGATGCAGGCATATCTGAAGAACTTTGATATATGGAGCTCTCTAGTTGATGGTTGTGATGTTGATGCTGCTACTATTGGGATAACAAGGACCGAGGCACAAAGGCATGAAGAGAATGGCCACTCTATGATTCTTTTGAGCCTAGCCAATAATGGTATCAATTGGTCATGGTCATTCCTTGTTCCATGACCATTTGATACATAAGAAAGATCAATGCCAAAACTATGGTCATTCCCAATATCATGGTTATTTGAAGCAAAAGAGAGACTGATGTTAAAGTCATGACTATTCATAGCACCATGACCTGATGACCATTGATTGATATAGATTTATTTATAGATTATTCTTCTAATAATTTTACCTTTTGTGTGCGAGTCACATGGTCATTGTGGAAAAAGAAGAGAGGTAATTTACAAGACATGTAGGAGTGGATGTAACTTGTGAAATGGTGATAGTCCTTTGAATTGCTTTCACATGTATGGTTCCCATCAATGAGAATTGAGGGAAGCATATTAAAATTGTATGAGTATGGTGCTTATAAAGCCAAAAGTACAAGTACTTTATTATTTTGTATGATGTTAAATTTTGATGTGTCAATTAAATTTAAGTCAGATATTTAAGACGTACAAAAAGACTACAAATTTTCAATTTAAAATATTTAGATTATCATATTAGTGGAGTATATAGAAGAAGATATATATCAATAAAATTTGAATTAACACAATAAAAGAAAATATACACAAATTGAATTTATATATGATAACCACTAAGAACTGAAATATATATAAATGATTGACCTCGATTATGTAATAAACATATTTTGATGATAATGGTGTTTTCAAATTTCTAACTAATGGTTTATAGCTCATAAATCATAAAAGATAGGAGACATTGAAGTTAAAAAATATAATAGTAAATCCTCTTATTTTTATTTTGAAAGTATGTTCCCTAGATTTGCAATGTGAAAAACTTTTGAAAATAACATCACATTTTACATGTTGGAAATAATAAGTATATAGTTATCTATTGAGTTAAATAATGTGAGATATATCATCCATAATAACCTGGTACAAATTTTCAAACAAGTTTGTCAAACTTTTTCTTTCTTTGTAATATATATATATACACTTTTGTTTTAACTCTTTGCTTTTTCTCACTTTTTGAAACAACTTTAAATACAATACTCAACACAGACTAACATTTTCATTTAAAAACAATAACACTAGGCTCATGATCTCGTGATTTCATGACTAAGTCCATCAACACTTATTAGCATTTATAAACACAACCAAACACACACACACACACACACACACAAATTAGTGATGTGAGTAGCCCCAAACAATTTAGTTGAAGTAGTTGAGAATTAGAACATGATGTCTTATATTCAAATATCACATTCAACCAACCTAGACCTAGGAGTGGGTTGGGGGAAACCCTATTTCTCCATGGAAATGCTCAAGATGTCTAATCTAACACAAGGATATGGATACATGTTCAGTGTTCAAAATATTGAATATTCATATGTATTTTTAGAGGTTGATGATGATATGTAGACATAGAAATAAAGATATTATGGGTTGAATTTCATGACTTTCATATATTAGCGAGTTTTGATAAATAGTTATGAAATCAATAGATTTTTAGAGGTGTTTAGCTGAGGGAGTATAATATTAAATTTTATATAATTTTGTTATATATTTTTGGTCAAAACACTATCTAATTAATCATGACAATATCTGTATGATATCACCCTACCAACGCGTTAACATAATTATTATACTATGTGACATATTTTTAATAGTTATGATATTATCATGGAATCATAACCATACTTATCTAATGAAATTTAAATGGCTAGAATTTTAATTCTATATCATAGCAACTATGTACCCAACTAGTACTTAAGGTTGTGGTCAAGTCTAAGTGTCATAACTTTATCTTTAATATGACTTAATAGTCTCAAGTCTGAGTCATGAATTTTTTTACAAGATTATGATTTATGAGCTACAAAATATTTTAGTCACAACTAATAAGGCCAAAGCTATAGAATTTATTTTAGAGTCATAAATTTTGGGATACTAAAAGTTATAGAAGACATTACTCAAGTTTGGTTATTCCTCAAAGTTATGACTCTTACCCTCAAAGGAAGACATAATCATGACTCATATGCTCGAGTTAATTGCCATTATCATTGCATCCTAGCAAAGATGTAGTAACATGATATATGAGAGAATATGAAGGCCAGTCTCATAGTCACTCACATCAATGTAGACACATCAGCAATGAAGAGAAAATTATGTGTTATGGCATCTTCATAGTGTTGTAGTAATTTATGGATGACAAGTTGATAAAAAAATGATGTCATGACTATATCATAATTTTATGACTTAGTGTTACAGAGACATTAGGCCAAAGCCATGGTCATTGCTGGTGGCTTGACTTTGTGTTACAAAAATATTAAGATATAAATTTTAGTATTATCATTTTCTAGATTTTAAAAGTTGGAGAGATAAAAGCCAAAGTTATGACTTTCTTCCAAAAGTCATAACTTCCTACTTAGAGTAATACAAAGTTATCAAACTATAAATATTGATGAACAATTAAGGTGACTACCAAACCCTATGGTCGAATCTCACACTCCATAGGGGTTCCACATGCAAGCAAGGGATACAAGATTTATGTAAATCTATAAAGCTATGGGGGGCATGACTCTCAAATCACCCTTCTCTAGAGTTGATTTGAGAATTTCTATCAAAATAACATGAGTTTAGGGTTTTTTATAATTTGAATCTATGTGATGTGCTTTTAGTTTATAATTTATGAATGAATTGTTTGATTTGTTTTATATTATGTGTATTGATGGATAGTGATTAAAAAGAACTTAAACTATAATTTTGACTATTAATAAGTTTGTGTGAGTTATCTTAAGAGATAGTGAAAAATAAATCATGAGACTCACTCATGCATATGGTAGGAATGTGGTGATAGACCTTTCCACCAAAATGCCTAAGATAAATTTATATATTAAAACATAAAATCTAGTTATTAATCACCGGTAGTGTGATACCTACGAAATTGAAAGTAATAATACTTTTATATACTAATTTATTGTACATATCTTAAAAGAATTGATTCTCGATTGAGATGAATATTATATAGAAAATTCTTTAAGGGGTCCACCTTTGGTCTGAGAGTCTCATCATTACCATTGAGTATGGTGATAGTAATCCTTAGGACAAGTGTGAGTGTATTGTAACTCACATGCTAGCAACATCCTTCTAGATATTAAAATAACTGTTAGATATCTTAATAATTCTTCTAGATATTAAAAAAATATTTATAGTTAAAAATCTAGAAGTGGAAAGTGAAGAATCAACCTCAACTATTTAAGAATAAAATGATGAAGAATTTGACAAAATCTCCAAGGCTAATACAGAGATAATTGTGGTAGAAAAAACAAAATCTAGAAGAGGTAGAAAACCTTGAAAAATAAATGCATAGATTTAGCCTTAAAAAATCAAGAAGAAAGAGAAGCTAGAATGAACCACAAGGTTGTGCTGCTGAATTAGAGAAGGTTATTGAGGTGTGTGAGCAAAAAATTGAAAAAGTCATGATATTTCAGAATGTTAACTTAAGGCTAGAGACAAAATAAAAAAGAAGAGCCATATGCAAACTATTTTTGTGGATTTGAGAATTGAGACAATTATTCATCCATCATCAACTACAAATATGGAAATTATGAGAAAGAATGAGCTTACATAGTATACTGAGAAGTTAGTGCAGATAGTTGAGATATCAGATGAAGAAGAAAATTTGAAGTCTAGTTATGGATGTTCAATGCAGCACTGCTTTGAAGGAAGCCCTTTAATTATATTTTTGTTGTATGATATTTGTAGAGGAAGTGTGTTTTCTTTGAGAATAAACATTACATATGTGGGTTTATACTTAAATCCACAACACAAAAGAATTGCAAATTCAAACCTTCTGCAATTCTTAATTTTTTATTTACTCGAAGTCATGATAGTTTTTCCGAGCTGCAACTATGATACTATAAAAAGAAATAGCACACCAGAAGGTATATGACAAAGCCATGATAGTTTTTCAGAGCCATGACTTGTGCCATAGGAAAAAAAAACTTAACAAAAGCTATATGACAAAGCTACAATAGTTTTTCAATATCACAACATTAGTGTTGCAGAAAAAAAAATTTAGATGAGCTTTATGAAAAAGTCATGACTTTGATCTAATGTCATGACTTTCAAGAAACTACTTGTTAAAACACTATAACTTTTTATTTATATAAAAAAATAAACTCATAGTCATGACCTTTAATTATAGCTTGTGACTATAAATACCTAACCCTAAAATGTCCTCCACAAAAATCCCTAATTTTCTGCCAATGTTATTAGAATCCACCATAAATCCTCTATGTTTGTTAATTCGACAATGAAAAAAAATTATCAAAGAAAAATATTGTAGAAATGAGTCATAAGGAGAAATTGAGAAGACAAGAACCTAGCATTGTAGAAATACCACTTGAAATCTTGGTGCCCTTGATAACTTTTATTACAGAGATTAGATAGAGATGATTGAACTATCTGTTCTCATAGAAGGGATTTTTTGAAGAGAGATGATTTAATGAATTTAGTTGTTATTTTATATGCATATAGAATGAGGAAATGTCTTGCTTATGAATGAGTTCTATGTAAATTTAGAAAATAGGCAAGGGAAGACATGTTGTTTGAGAGGGATTTAGTTTCATTTTGATGGAATTATAAAAAAACTGCTTGGATTCTTGTGTGCAGAAGATAGTATTGCTTTCAAAAATTTCGGTAGGCAACTGTATTTTCCACCATCGGTCAATTATTGACGAACAGAAAGGGCACATGGAAGGTAATGTGGAAAAATTATAATAAATATTTGATGAGGTGAGAACTTAAGAAGTAAAAACAGTTTGGTTATATTTTATATGCTGATTTTTATTGCGGACTCCTCATATTTCTACACTTATTCTTGAGAAAGTGATTCTATAATATGCATCTTTGTGTACTATTTTGATGTGAGAAAGATTTTAGAGAAATCCATTTTTAGATTTTTTTTTAAGGGTGAATTTTATGGCCAATTAATTTATTCTTCATTTATTACTATGTTGTGTTTAGCCGAGAGAGTTCCAATGAATAAAAAAGGTGATATAATGTGTTTGATGGTATCACCCATAATATTTTCAGAAATAAAGATGGAAATAAATTGAGACAAAAAAGGAAAGAAGATAATGCTTGAATGAAAAGGAGCGGCCGAGGGTTGGGAATGAGATTCATCCTTTACCATGGATGATACACAAGAAAAGAGATGCCTTTTATTGCAAAGAAAGAAAAGTTTGAAAGAAGGGAAGAAATGCAAGAAAACAAGTTAGCCTATATTGAGCATTCCTTAGCTACAAATGATTGTATATTTATGGGTATTTTATGTATTATTGCAAATATGTTGTGAAATGTAGAGAGAACTAAGGAAGAGCTATAAAGGGATATTTATTTCCTATGCATAGTTGTAGTAGATGAGGTTGAAAAGCATGATACGATGTGGGAAAAACATCTATATCAAAAAAAGATGGCTTTTATCATAAAGTAAGAAAAGTTTGAAGGTTAGATCTATAAACTCTTGGAAAAAGGAATTAGATGCATGGATATTTGATTGAATGAGAATATAAAATCATTCAAAATGTTATAAATAGACAGTCATTGCAAATTAGAGGAGAGAAATAGAGGCTAAAGATAACTTTAGTGGGGATTAAATAATATTTTGGGAGTATTAGTAGATAAACAAAAGAGAAAAATACAGTGCAAATTAAAAAAATTATATTTTACTATAGGATGCCTTGAAAATTCATTGAATTCAATTAGGTGAACACAATAGGTGCTATATAATATTTTAAAAAAGATTTTGGATGGATATGCTACATAGAAGAAAGATTCAAAAATTTTAATTAACTTTTCTATCACCATTTGAGCACTTAATAACAAAGTTTACTTTCTATGAGTATGATCTCAAAGAGAAGTCATACCGACCCACTTCTATCATTACCATGATTTATATATTTGTTATTTATTCTCATATTGTGATATTGTACCATTATGTAGAATTAAATTGAGATGTTAGAATAGTATTTTTTTTCTTTCTTTGTCATGGAGGGGGACATTATTCTTTAGGGACTAGTAATTATTTTAGTGTGTAAATGTGTTCGGTTTTTAAACTATCAAATATTTTTATGTATTTTGAGATTTGTGATGATATGTAAACATGGAAATGAAGATATTATGAGTTGAATTTCATAACTTAGATATTTTGGCGAGTTTTAATGAATGGTCTGAAATTAATAAGTTTTTAGAAGTATTTATATGAAGGGATATAATACTAAGTTTTGCATAGATTTAACATCTATTATTGGTCTAAAGTCTATTTAATTGGTCATATAAATTATTGTGCACGAGATCCTAGCATCTCATTAGCATAATTATTCCACTATATGACAGATTTATAATGGCTACAATATTATTATTAAGTCATAATCATAATAGTCTCATGAGATTTAAATGGCTATGATATTATTTTTATGTCATACCAATCAAGTACTACATTAGTGTTCAAGGTCATGTTCATATCTCAAATCATAATTACAATCTTTTTATAAAGTCATGACTTTTGAACTATAGAACATTTCAAAGACACAACTACTGAGGTCAAAGTCAGAAATTATTTAGATCTATAATTTTTGGGATACTAAAAGTTATAAAAGATGTAATCCTTATCCTCAAAGGAAGACATAGTTACTACTTGGATGCTCGAACTAATTGATAGTGTTACAACATCCTTGCAAAGCCACGACAACATGATATATGAGAGAAGATGCATATTAGTACCATGGGTGCCCATAGTTTCACAGATACTTGAGAGATATGAAGGAAAAATTGTGTGACATGACTTCTTCATAGTGGTAAGCCTCATTATGGAAGACATGATGACAAAAGCATAAAGTTGTGACCACCTCACAACATCACTACTTTGTGTTATAAAGATATTAAACTCAAGTCATGGTCATTATTAGTGCAACAACTTTGTGTTATAGAAATATTAAGATGTAGACTAGAGTCATAGCTATTTTATAGAGTCATTAACTCGAGCTAAAAAGATAAAGGTTGAAGTTGTGACTTTTTTTTGAAGCTGCGACTTCCTAGTAATACAAAGTTACCTGAGTATAAATATAATAGATGATGGATAGATTTCAAAAATCTCTCATTATCTTCTTCTTCTAAATCATGCAACAAGAAAAGTCAAGACATGTACCAAATACTTATCATACTCCAAAGAGTTTTCACAAGTAAGCAAGAGATTCAAGATTATAGCTTGGGAGCGTGACTCTCAAACCCTCTTCTAGGATTGATTTAGAAATGTGTACCAAAATAGCATGAATTTGAGGTTCTATGTAATTTGAATCTATATAATGTTATTTTGGTTTATAATTGTTGAATAAATGATTTAATTTATTTTATGTTATAGATATTGATAGATGGTGATTAAATTGAACTTGAACTAGAGTTTTGACTATTAATAGTTTTATGCGAGATTTTCATGGTGGATGGTGATGAATAAATCATAAGACTCACTCATGCATATGATAAAAAGATAGTGACACTCCTGACCAAAATGCATAAGATAAGCCTAAATATTGAAACTTGAAATTTGGATATATTAATCATCACGAGTATGACACTTACAAAGTTAAAAGTATAAATACTTTTACTTGTCAATCTATTGTACACATTTAAAAGAACTAGTTCTTGTTTAAGATAGACATTATATAAAACATTCTCATAAAAAATTCAGTTTTAATGTGATAATCATGTCATCACTAAGTAGGATGATAATAGATAATCCTTAAAATATGCATGTGTGTGGTGACTCACAAGTTGGTGATAGCCTTGAGAATTACTTTTAATCATATGGTTCTTACTAGTGAAACTTGAGAGAAGCATATATTAATTATGTGAGTATTGTGCTTACGAAACAAAAAGTACAAATACTTAGAATTCATGATAATTAAAATTGATCTTTAAGATAACCAAGAGGAAAAGAATAAGAAAATACATACGAAATAACCATCAATGATAGTTGATAAAGTTTCCTTAAAAAAATGAAATCAGACTAGGATGGCAGCACTTATGACTGATGGCAATGCTTACATATAGTCTCATGAAGTCTATTAATTTTGTTATCCATTATAATCCTTTAGTTTATGGTGGGATATGTTGGATGAAGGAAAAGAAATCATAATATTATAATCCTGGGATATAATATGTAGCACCAAACACCAAATTAGACAAAGATACCATCATATCCAGTGTTATGTAGGCTATTAGGGTTAAAAATGCATTTATAAAGATGAGAGGACTCTACCACCCTCAACCTCTTCATTTTATAATATTCAAAAAATTAAATCATATATTTTATTCACAATTTAAACATGATGTAATCTTAAATATTATTAAAATTATAACTCATTCTTATACTTAACCTCTTAAGTTTTAAGTTCCAAAACTTAATCATATGTATAAATAATTTTTTTTTCACCCTCCCCCCAATCTACCCTTACCAACCACTAGGTAGTTGCATACGACAAACTTCTACATTGGTCTATCCTCTTAGTAGTGATCACGACCCAGCATATTTAATTTTGAAGTTCTTATGAGATCCAGTACATTAGTGATAGTTTAAACGCATCTGAATCATATGTATAAATACCTCTTAGTTTTATAACATTCCAAAACTTAATCATGTATTAAATTTACACATTAAAAGTATTTATTCTTTAACTTCAAGAGTTATTTATTAAAAGTGTAAATCTTCTAATACTTTATTTTTAACCAACAATATATATATATATATATATATAATCCCTCACTTGGTTAAGAATAAATATTAACCCTTATAACTACCACAAGAATGTGCATGAAATAAAATATCGTTTAAGTTGAATTTAGCTTCAGTCTTATTATTATAATGCTCTGTTGAAATATCAGGTTTCTTGTAGCATTGAACTAGCTATTCCTTAGCACTTTCACAAACCACATGAGTACCTATTATTTTCATGCTTAGCACTTTTATAGTCATTTGTTTAATTCATTCATGAAGTTTCATGAGAGAAACTCTCTCCCACGAGAGGTGACATCACCTCTAAGTTCACATAGGTGTAATTCTTCTAGCATCTTTTTTACCTTCCATATGCTCGTTGTCACACATATTATAGACTGAATTTCATTAAATGCTTTAAGCATTACCCTTTAATGGTAACAATCAACATTAATCATCATAGATGGAACTCACATATTCACATATTATAGATTGAATTTCATTAAAAAACTATCATTTGTCAATGCCAAGTTGGATTATCATTATTGGTGAATTTTATTTAAAAAGTTTTAATCACGTCCCTCTAGTTGTTGTCCTCAATAATTTTTTTGTGAAAGATTTATTAAAAGGATCCGCTAATTTTCCATTTGACCTCACAAATAAGATTATATTATTCCTTTTTGAATCAACTATCTCACATGCTCATGTCTAATTTATATATGTCAAGACTTTCCATTGTACACTCCATTGTACGCATAAATTAGAGTGGCTTGATAATAATAATAATATTAATAATAATAATAATAATATATCAATATTGTTGACACATTATCTGCGGTAACAGTGGTGGCATCATGGGATCCCTAAGCCACTCGGTTTCTTTTTTCATTACAGTTAGAACTATAAACTTTGCCTCCATGGTTAAGTGTGATATACAAATATGTTTTTTTGGATCCCCAAAATATGGCATACCACCAAGGGTGAACATCCAATTTGTGATATATAAATTATGTCTCACTCAATATCCAACTTACATTTATATATCCTTCAAGTATAGTAGGAAACCTTGAGTACTGGAGACTTAGCTTTTTAGTATTCTTTAGATAATCAAGATTCATACTAATAGATTTCCAATATTTCAAACTTGGAATATTAGTAAACCTACTTAGTTTATTAATTACAAATAAAATGTCAGCCATAATATACATTGAGCAACATACATAGGACTTCTAATTGCACTTGCATACTCAAGTTAAAAAACCAATGTACCATCATTATTTTTGAGTTTTATACTTGAATCATATAGAGTATTAGTATCATACAAACTTTATTTTTATTTCCAAATAGAACAAAACCTTTTAGTTGCTACATATAAATCTCTTCATTGAGTTCCTCATTTAAGAATGTTGTTTTATTATCCATTTGATGAACAAATAGATTATGAATTGATGTCAGAGAAAATAATATCCTAATTGATGTTGTTCATGTCACAAGCACATAAGTATCAAAATAATTTGTACATTCTCTTTGTATTAACCATTTAGCAAGTAATTCAATCGTAAATGTTTGAATCATGTCATTGATATGATATTTTATTCGGAATATCCACTCTAAGAATCTATTTCATCACTGGTAGTCACTTTCCAGGAAAAAAACATCACTATATGTCATAACTTTTTTGTATGTTTCATGATCATCCTCTTTTTGAAGTATTGAAAGAATATTTCTTATATTATGTTCTTTATTTCCTTCTACAAAGTATAAGTATATTCTTTGAGAGTAAATCTCGTCTAATCCCAATATTTTTTCTTTTCAAGTTCTTTGGCTTTTCCAAGACTTAATGGGGTTGCTCAACGACCATTTATGACATCTCCTCTTGAGACCCTTCAATGCTAATAAGCAATTGAGAATATTTATTACTAAACAAATTCTCAAAAAACTTCACTTTTATTATTCAATTATCATTTTAGACTCTAATTCTTATAGTATATAAGCTTTACTATTTGACACATAACCTATATTTTAGACCCAATTTTATTTTATTTAGATTTGTTATCTTGTAATAAGCAAGACACTCTTACACTTTGAAGTAACCTATATTAAAAAAAAAAAATTTTACCCTCCCCCCAATCCCCCCTTATCAACCCAATGTATATACATACGACAAACTTACACACTAGTATATTGTCTCAGTCGTGATCGCTACCAAACATATTTAATTTTGAAGTTCGTGTGAGATCCAGTGCATTAGTGATTGTTTAAATACATTTACAGAAGTAACCTATATTAGGCTTCATTCATTTTCATAACTCATGAGGAGATCTCAATTTATCATTTATGGTATCTTTCTTTTAGTAACTACAGTATAAACAAGGAAGATTGGATGAATATATCTCCCACCTCACCATGTCATATGTATAGTGCATAATAAGCATTAGATTAGTGTGCTCGCCCTTTCTTCTCCTGGTATTATGAAAAATGAGAGGAGCCACTAGGGTGATAGTAGTGGTGGACACATTGCTGGAGCCTTAGAATGGAGTCACTTTGTTTTTGATCTATATTATCATAAAAAGATGAAAAGATAGAAGAAAGCTCATCCACCAAAAGGCAAAATGAGTCATTGATGATTCATCTAATTCCAAACCAAAGATAGATCTTTGTTATGCTTCATTTCCAATGGCAATTTCACATCTCCATCAACCCACAGAATGTCCCCCCACATGTATTGATAACGCATTTACCAGACCATTGCCGAGGATGGTCACTTAGTGAGAATATCTTGGCAGTGTTGATAATGATGGGTTAGTTGACCTTGTATGGCATCAAAATCTCCTTATATGGACGACCTAATGTTCTTAGTGATGGATTAGCCATTTAGCCTTAGGCAGTAAGGGCATAGTTATTATTACTCCCACACAATTCAAATAGAACATGTTGCACACTTCCTTTTACTAGAATTACCATTGATTATGCACAACAAGAAATGCTTGGCTTCTCATTTTATTGGCCATGACAATCCTAAATCTTAGCTTCTCATTTTCTTGCAATCACTGACCTCAAACATAAACTAACACCCTTGATAGTCTCTATATCCATTGGGAACTAGAGTTTTTGATTGTTGAGAAAACATGATGAACATGATAGAAAATAGAAACACGCTCAAACACTCACTTGATACAAAAAGAGTTTCAGAATTACAAAGGGAAGAGAACACGAAAATACTGAAAGATGTTCTTGCAACTTTATCAAAAGGCTCTTTTTTCACCCTCTCTTGAAGATCCTTATGAATCAATAAAAATAATCTTGTGATTAATCAAGCCTTTCTTATATTTACTAATAACACATCATAAAAAATGGTTTAAACAACATTTTCAATAAAAGATTGGAAATTTCCAGTTTTTGTTCTTTTGGGCCTCGTCCAAATTTTCAAAATATTGGTTCAAAACAATATTTATTACTCGAGCGATCAAATTTTCTGCAATCGGAGTTCAAAATTGAATTTTCTCCCGTTGATCAGGCAGAGTGACAGAGAGGGGTGGGGCAATCTGACGCCATTAAAATGTTGAGAGATAGCTTACTTACAAAGCAACACAGACACAACACAACTGGGAATCATTATATCCCTACAATAATCATGAAAACATATATTCCACTCAAAACTGCAGGCCCTTAAAACACGACACCACACTATGCTACGCATCCACCGCAGTGGCGATCTCTTCTTCCGTTTCCGTAGAATCAGCAGGCGAAATGGCTTCCGTGCTGGTCGTCTCCGTCGTCGCTCCAAACTGCGCGGGCACAGGTGTCTCTGCGTCCAGCATGAGCTTTTCCCTCAGATTGGACATCAGTTCTTCGCGTGAATTATCATCCGCGGAGAGAAACTGTTTTAGGGCTTCCTTTCCACGAAAGCTTCTACCGTTAAAACTGTACATTACATGAGCCTTGTCCACGAATTTGTATTTTATCCCCAAATCTATCAGCTCTGATTCCCGACTGATGCCCTTTCCAAACTCCAATTCAAAACGAACAGTTCTAAATGGAGGGGCGAGCTTGTTCTTAACAATCTTCACGTGAACTTCACTCCCAATCACCTGAGTGCAACATATCAATGTCGATATTACTAATTCAGATCCATTTCAAGAAGGTAATGAATATCAATTTATTCTCCGTATACAAAAGACCTAAGAATATCATATTCTCTTGAGAAATCATTTAGCACCCGCATGAAAATATACATAGTTGATGAATTCTACAATAATGAGCGTGCATGTGCATGTGTGTGTGTCTATATATACCTATATTACTAGTTTATATCCATTTCAAGAGAGTTATTAATGAATTCATAACTAGCCCTTGCCAACCCAAGAACAATCAATTTATTCTCTGTATATATAAAATATTCTAGTTTAAGTTGTTATCATAAGACTTGATTGATGAAGATATTCTAATTTTACACACACACACACATATAAGACCAAAGTATATTATATTCACTTAAAAAGTAGAAATATAAGATTTTTAAAAAAATCAATTCATTTTTTTTTTGTAACTAAATAAATATATCATTAAATACATTTAAACCATCACTAATGTTATGGATCTCATAATAATTTCAAAATTAAATTTGTTTGCTTGCGATTACTACTGAGACAATTGACCAGTATAAAAATTTATTATATGCATCTACCATAAGGTTAGTAATAGGAGGATTAGGTTTGAGAAGATGGAAATAAAAATTTAAAAATAAATGTATCATCAAACATCAATAAAAAATAAAAAAATAAAAAAAAAAATAAAAAATGTGTCGTCAGACTACATGCACTCAATATACTAAGTACAATTTCATTTTGATTAATCAAGAAATTATAAAATATATAATCTTAACAATTTCATTCAAATTCATGTATACATATCACAGACATTTAATTTGAAGAAAAATAAAAATAATACTAATAAGCATTTAGGGCCCACATGAAAATATTTGTAAATTGATATATAATATAAATGAGAGCTACAATAATCAATCTATCTTGAATATTCTCTCATATAAAATTAAGACGTATATCATATCAATAAATAATAGGAAAAAAATAAAAAAAAAATTATTCTCCTCAAATAATTATCAAAACTAATACATCAAACTCCAACAATTTATATTTTTTATGTTTGGCTGAAAATTAAATAATTTGTGAGAAACTATTAAAAATAACATGATACTACATAAGATTTTTTTTATCAGAATATAAAATTAAATAATTTTGAATTTTTTCATGGTAAAATAAAAATCAACTTAAATATATATATATTTTTCACTCAATAAAGACTGAAATATAAATAATATATCTAATAGCATAACTATCCTAATAAATATGATAGGCAATTTAATTTTTTCAAAAAATAAAATTATCTCAAAAAGAATAAAATCTTGTAGATTTTATAATTAAAGCCTAAATCAAGTCAAAATAATCTACTCAACTAGAATATATTTAATTATTAAAAGAAATCTCATATCAGATATTTCACATAAATAAATAACAAGTAATCACATCTAAATGAGTTTGTCAATGAGAATATTATACCCAAATCGAGACTAATTATACTAATAATATATGTAATATAAATCTGATAATTATTAAATAATTATTTTTTCTATGATGCTTCTATGTCTTGTAAAATCTATGATAGTGCCCAAGATAGAGAAATTCAGACCTAAAAATCAAATTCTGAAAAAAAATATTTAATGCATACTTTTAAGGAGATGAGATGATCTTCTCTCATGTGTATATTTCCTTAATACAAAAAAAACTAACTTTATTGCCCAAGATCTATATTAAACTCATCATTACTTATGATAATATCCACGTATACTAATAGTTAGATAATCTTAGAGGTGTCAAATGACATAGGCAGTCCAGGCATGACACGAGACATGGCCCTACTGAGTTGTGCATGGATCAGGGTTGTGTCGGCACAAGGTACGGCTCGTGTCGTGCTAGGCTAGAGGCTACTGTCCCTTGTGCCGGGCCAGGCACCACCGGCCTATCTGGCCCATTGGCACGGTCCACATGCATTGGTAACAGTGACGAGTAACACGGGACAATGGACTGAGAAACTAGAGCAATCCACTTGGTCCGTGTCCGCCAAATCCAAACTAGAGGTGTTAAATGGGTAGGGCCAGACCAATTTTTGGTGGCCAAATCGAGTCACCGTGCCATGCCCGGCACAACCCGGTACAGTAATTGTATCATGCCAGGCACGACACGGCTATAGAAGTGCCAACTCGACATGGTCCGCCAGCCCAACTCATCACCGAATCGTGCCTGGACTTGCCGGGTCAGACAAGTTCATTCCTAGTATTTTCAGCTAGGTTTAAAAAAAATTTAGCCAGGTTCATTTGACACATCTAGCCCAGACCCATATTTTTATAAAAAAATTAATAATTATATTTTTTAAATAAATCTATCACATGTATGTGGTGGGTTTTTTAATGAAACTCACTCTGTATAAGCCTTTTTTGCGAAATCATCATGAAAAAAATATATCTCAGATCTAACTAATAAATTAATTATGATCATTATGTATTCCATAATAAACAGACAACTAGTACCCTAATTGAGATCATCATAACTATTAAATAGATATTTTAATAATGTATTCCATAAGTTTATATAATTTTTTTCTTAAATTTTTAACTTTGATGGATCTGATTTATCTTTTCATTATGATCAATCAATAGAATGATTATTCACCTTAAGAAAAATCAACAAAAAAAAATTCAAAACTCACTCTTCTTAGATGAAATTGACTATCTTAACACTATTAAGTAAAGACGAAAAGCTAAATACTAGGTGTATTAATTAAACCCCAAATTTATTATAAGGATTTTATTCAAACATATATGATTAAATATAGAAATATTTTTTTTCTATAGTATTCAAGATAATGTATTCCAAGTTACTACGATCTACTATAGTTTCTCACAAGTCACGGGTAGGTAGTATATTAGTTTTATGTGAAGAACAAATTTCTTCATAGTTACCTAAAAAATATAGGTATATATATGATATAATCACGAGATTATTTGAACTTTGTAGATATTTTTCAATAATTTTTATTCAATTATTAGATTATTTTGGTTTTGTAGATATATTTTATATTATTCTTACTTTTACAATTATGATTCGTATTGCACATATTTTTATTATTGACACACACACACACACACACACACACACACACACATATATATATATATATCTTAGGATACTTATTCTTGTTAATTCTATTTGATATAAGATAATCATATGAAAACTTAATTACTTAACAATCAACATACCATAAATTATACATTTTATCAAAATAATAAATCATTTCTTAGATTATCATACATAAATATGTGAAGAATATTCTTGAACTTAAGATTTCATTCTGATATATGATGCATTTTAGTTTGACTAGTTACTCGGATTCTAGTTAGCTTCAATAAATTACATAAATGAGATCTGCTAATTATTGTACTTAAGATTATTTACTCAATGAAATTTTTCAATTTTCAAACTTCCCAATTTGTTTTCTGATAGTCAGATAGTACGACATATTATTTTCAATTTGATTTTTCATGAGCGTACAAAATATATTGAGATATATTATTATTTCATCTGATACAAAATTCAGGAGAACTCTATTACGTGGTCAAATTCAAGAGGATTCTATTCATGAGAAGAAACAAATATCTTGATTAAGATACTTTTCATACACCAAATCTCCCTCAACATTTTTAAGATTATGTGGTAATAACTACAAATTATTTGATTAACACGATGCATTTATGGGTT
The DNA here is from genome assembly GCA_029783825.1 of Sapria himalayana. Lineage (NCBI taxonomy): Eukaryota > Viridiplantae > Streptophyta > Magnoliopsida > Malpighiales > Rafflesiaceae > Sapria > Sapria himalayana. Next base: position 201,162 of record JAREIK010004728.1, on the reverse strand, counting down.
TAAGATTCAAAGGTTATGTTTTTTTTGTTTTTTGTTTATTGTTTATTGTTCTATTCGTGCATTTAAGTACACAAAATCTCCATATGAGAGATGATATACAAGAAAACATCACTACTTTTTGGATTGTGTTTTTTGTTCACAACCTCTTCCATTGCTTGAAAAAGATCAATAAACTATTGGCCCTTTTTATGGCAATCAATTTAAATCAATGACTTAATATTATGTCTCATGTACTATATGTTATAAAGTTGATGATTTTTAAACTTATCTTTATTATTTCATGATATCTCATACTTACGATATAATAATATAATTTTAGTTTAAGATTCATTGAGCAAGGAGATGTGTTTGACAATACACTTAATTAGTGGCTCGGTCCAAAAAGAGTTTTTGATTGAGACATTCTCACTTAGCAACAAGACAAAATATGTTCTTGAAATATTTTTTCATGCACACTTGGATACAACCATTCGACTTTTAGGAGCTAGCACTCGAGGGACATAACTTTTGCTTCTACGTTGTTTAGGTATCCTTTATGAAGACAACCACACAATAACTTTAGTGGCATAACTTAAGTGATTTTGAAGATATATAATTCTATTCACAAAATATCTGATCAATCGAATGCTTATTTTGTCCTCTTATGTATAATGTCATTTCAAACCTTATACCTAAAAATTAAGTTCTTTAGTGTACATTGCAAAATATTCAATGTAACTATTTTGTGATAGAATAGTCATTCAAGATGACTCATTTCAAGTTTGATTAGAAATCCCATAGGTGATCCATTGGAATGAATCTCTCCTATTAGAAATATTTGAGACTATTACATCATCATATTATCATAAAATTTTAACCTCTAATTTTTCATTTTTTTAAGATATCGCCCTAACTTACTTAGCCTTGCTCTAGTAAGAGTGAAAGAACATGTGACAAAAATTTTGTAATCAATTGATTCTTGTCATATTATTATTATCATTGTCTGATCAAATTTACCAAATTCAAATAATAATGAAAATAAGAGGCTAGACACCTCTTATCTCTGAGTATACACCTCTTATCTTAATGTTATCCGAGAAAACAAGAGAATTGTGCTCCGCAACTTATCTAAAAAATTTCACTCTCTAGACTTTTTTTTTATTATATTAAATTGCTAGAAAATACAACATTAAGATGTCTAGATACTTTTTCGAGATATTAACTCATCATAAATAATGACAAACTATGTTAAAAGAGATAAATATCATTTACTCAAGTAGAATTTGAGAACTAATATCTCATCATTTAAAAAAATTTATTATTAATTATAATTTACAAATAATTATTCAATGAAAAAATTGATAGTGATGAAAAAATAGCTCAACTTAAATTCCAATTGGTGACGAGAGGTCTTACAGAGACAATAAGAGTTGATTAATAAGATACTTTTATACTAGTGCCCAAAATGACCACCAGTACTCTATTATGTATACCAACTTGTCATAGATAATTTATTTGTCAATTTGATATAAAAAATATATTTATTCTCATAAATCTTAAAAAAATATATATATGAAACTACATAATTTTAGTACATAGACATAAACTAGTTGTGTATAAACTATGTACACAATACTTATTGTACATCTTGTATGCGTATATATATAAATAGCTACCTGATTTTAATATAGGACAAACTAATTTTATATGTAAATTATTATAAATCTTAATTGAGCACAAATAATCATTAAGCATGTAATTTACTAAGTTTTGTGTTAGTCTTAATCACTACTTTCTAGTTTAACATTTATATTTTCTAATTTGTATCTCTTTAATAAAAAGTGTTCACATGAAGAAAAAATATTTTTACTAATTTATGCTCACATATTATTATTACTAAAAAAAAAATAAATTGAGAAGTATGTAAGGGATATTGATTGAACTAAAGATACTTATAGATATTGAATTTTTTTCTTTAGTACTTAATATTTACTATATTATCCAAGTGCTAGATGCATGTTTTTCTATCTAAATTTTCATGAATAAATAAAAAATATTAAGATTAATTATTACTTCATTAAAGAGAAAAAAATACAAAGTAAATTAATTATTATTACTTATCGCTCTACCATTAGTCAATTTAGAGGTATCTTTACAATAATTCTAATAAGATCAATTTTTTTTTATTTCCTCCAAACTTGATATACATAATGTGCATGCATTTTTTTATTACTATGTGGGACCCCTAGCCCAATTGCGCAGTGGCCAAACCACTCAAACATTGGGGAAAGGCCTGCCAACCTAGAGATATCAAGTGTGCCAGGTAGCCATAGCACAACATGAGGCACGACATGAATTAGTCATGTCAGGCCAGCACGACATGAATTAGTCATGTCAGGCCAGCACGACACGAACCTGAACAATGTCTAAACCTAAATAGTGTCAGGCTCATGCATGGCTCGTGTCATGATGGGCTAGAGCCAATCGTGCCTCGTGTCATGATGGGCTAGAGTCAATCGTTTTTCGTGTCAAACAATACATTACCCACGTGTATGCCTCATTGGCATGGTCAACAGCCTATCAAGTAACTGGCCAAAGGGGCCGTGCCGGCACGACACGGCCTATTTAACACCTTTATGCTAGCCTCATCCTAGTAGTAGAGGGTAGCTAGTGGGGATCAAACCCACAATCCAAAGCTTGCACATTCATCATCCCACCAAGCCAACCATCATGTTGTTAGTCTTAACATGCATGCATTTGCTCAAGGGTATGTTATGATTATGACATGTATATCTAGTTAGCTTTCATTATCATTACTCTAATCAAATACAAAACATCACAATTTTTGTTTAGGTAACTATGGATCAAACTGAGGGTAGCATCAATCAGAAAAGTTACCAAAAACTTGACCTGCAGACAGTTGCATAAAATCAAATATGGAAGACAACAGAATATCATACTTCTTCTCCCTTCTTGATAAGGCCCACCCTTTTTATATTTAAGCGCACCGAGGCATAGAACTTCAGGGCGTTACCACCACAGGTTACCTCAGTAGGTATACCAAATCCTCCAAAAGTAGAAGCTTCGCTCTCACCTGAAAGATAAGTTTAGGATCGACAAGTAGTATCTGAACCAACAATGGTGTTTCCATTACTTTTAGTTCTGCTTATATGCATATTGTATCATCTTTATTGATTGTTGAATATTAAGTGATTTATGTGTTTATTTAATAAAATTAAATATTGCATAATATCTATTATGGTTTTTTTTTTTGTTTTGTATTTCTTATGTTATGGATAAGAACACCTAACATGTGAACTGTACAAATCAAAATTATTTTATAACTATAATTTGTGTCTATCGGTGATTAATTTTTAGATATCTTCATGATAATATTTAGAAGACTACAAATTTATTTGATTTTCTTTAAGTTATAAGAAAAACTTATTATGTGCACTAGAGGGTTTCATCCTGAGACATCAGCGCAAAGTGAACCCCTCTTGAGTCACATCTCAATTTTGGATTGTATCCCAATAAATAGTCATATTGAGTCATGTAATAATTTTTTATCTGATATGAATTTTATAATTAACTCAATTATATATAAGAAAATCATATAGATTATTAATTATCTGATTTAATATCAAATTAAATAAAACTTATACAATCAATATAATTAATCATTTCTAATTTAACAATCACAAGTTCACCTAGATGCATACAAATATATATAAAGAAATCTTTATGTATTGATGTCTTTTAGTGATTATGGACACCTTTAACTACTTGATTTTTTTACATTCAAGTTGAGCATCAACTACAAATATTTATATTTTTCTTGGGGTCAATTATATAACTTTAAAAATAAGAAATAGACAATAATTCTAAGATTTAGTACAAAGATAAAATTCAAGATGATAAAAATAATTATTTATAAAATATTTTTGATATGATATTTTTTTGAGAAGATCAAATTTGTATTTACTTATTATATTACTTTCTACTATGACAATTAGACAATGAGACATATAACTTTCAATATAATATTTTACAAACATATATAATATAAAAAAATAAATTATTTCTTTTTTTTAAGAATAAGATTATTACTACTGTGTATATTCAAATAATAAATTGGTTAGTCAATATATTCATGAATATTAATATCTTAAAGCATATTAGCTCTTTTTGTTTCCCCCAAATTTAATGTTTTTGATATTTACATATTAGCTTGAAAAATTATATAATAGCTTATATTTATCTAATTAAAATTATGAATAATAACATCTAACACAAGGTCCTCCCCAATCTGATAAACATATATTTATAAAGAATCTTTGTGTACACTTGATATGTGAATTTTACATAATTTTTTAAGATAAGAATTTATTTCAAACTTTTCTGCAATATCAAAGCTATAATAATAATAATAATAACAATAAGTGGCCCACTGTATATTTTTGTGATTGATTGTTATTTTAGCATTGACTATTATTGACAACAATTGAGTATTATTGGTAGTAATGAAAATTTTTAAATCCTTTATCATCTGGTGTGAAATCGTCCTCTTATCACTTTTTTTCTAAAAGAATGTGTAGCTTGAAAATTTTAGAATGTGTTTCTAGCTGGATTTTGTTCCAGGTATAAAAATCATAATTTTTAGATCCAAATATTTTTATTTACAAGATTACATTGATTCAAAAAAATAAGGAAATTTGTTTACGTCATCAAGGCATCCCCACTTGTGGTATCATTTTTTATAACCCAATTCGCATTAAGTTGAATCAAATCAAATTAACCCTATTGTTTCAGTTTTAGTCATAGTTATTGAACATCTTGTTTAGTTGAGCACTTTTTGTTGATTTAAATATATAATATTTCATGTTCATCAACAAAAGAAATATAAAGGATGAGAGAAAAATAATTCCCTAATTCTCAATGTAGAAAAATAAGACATATTTGAGAAAAGTGTTAAAGTTTATAAAATGAAAAATAATACTCATTTTTAGATAACAAGATTAATACATCAAAAGAGTTAAAAGAGTTATTTATATATGTATAAAATTGAGACATCCCATATACTTGGTGCTTACATCCAAGTGAAGAAGAAATAGTATCACAAATAAAATAAAATAAAAATGATATATCTCAATATCATCCTCAAATTGGTACATATATATCACAAATACTCAATATAAAGAAAATCAAAAAAATTTACAATCCTCTAAATATTATCATGAAGATATCTAAAAATTAATCACCAATAGACACAAATTATAGTTATAAAATAATTTTGAATCTTCTTTAATATTAAATAATAATCAATTTTAATATATTTTATCTATTCATAAAATAGTATAATGATATTAATGTATCAAAGTTATTCGATTGTCATAACAAAATATCATTAGTCTCATGATTGATAAGTCTAACTCTTCCAAAAAGTTATCTATTGAAGCTTATATATAATTAATATTATAATTATAATTTCATATTAAGAATTGAACTCTTGCCAAACTCAAAAACTTGCTCAAAAAAAGAAAGAACTCAAACTATATAAACATCACAATTACTCAAAATTCTTATGATGTATGATATTTTAACACACCATCACATGCTCCAGATTTGACATATGAAGCATGATGTATTACAAGATTGAACATCTACAAGTAATTCATATTTTCTTTGATACCATGTTGAAGAAAATACAATAAAACGCATTCATACATAAAGAATAAAAAAGTTATTTATATATAACTAAGATTAGGGCAATCCACAGTGTTTAGTGCTCACATCCAAATAAAAATAAATTAGTAAAATAGATAAAATAAATGAAAATGATAAATCAAAATAAAGATAAACTATTAAACTCAATGAAGAATTATCACATAACTCATCCACATATATGATACAGAGTACAACAAATTCTTCTCTAAGATTGCCAAACTTACTTTTGATGATTTAAGTACTACGACTCTTTTGTTCGTCACTCCAAACTCTAGGTTAATCAAATCAAGAGTCAATAATCATGTCCTAAATAATTATTATATATAGATATTTTTATTCAAGCAACAAATCTTTTGAAGCTATAGTAGAAAAAGACTTCTCCAAAGTTGTCAGATATTGTAACATTACTATTAAACATATCATTCTTTCACATATAGATTTTAGTCATAATTTTTTCATAGCTATATATATATATATTATAATGTTTGATAACTAAAATATAATATTATTTTTTATCTGTGATATTTTATTATATGAGTGACATACTTCAAACATATTTTCTAAGACTAAACATAGATTTGTATATTTTTAGCTCTAATTTAAAAAAAAAATCTCTAGATATTTGACAAACAATAATTATTTTCGCATTCATTCTAAAGTTAATTATTTTTCTTTAGAATTATTGGGAAGGAAATTAAATGGATCTATTTAATAATAAGTTTAACATTTATGAAAATATAATAGAATCTCTCATCCAACATAATATAATGATGTGAGTATCAAAACTTTTTCATCTAATTTATATAAGCATATAAAGATCATACAACACTATAATTATTTGAGGCACAAAGCACAACGTGACATAAAAATCTTTAGAGGCATTGAGATGTAAGATACAATTAAGACATGAGTTTTTTTGTCAAATACTCTCTACCTTTTATATATATATATATTCATTATATATTATTTATATTTTTTATATATTAATAAAATATAATTAAATAATGAACATCAAATATAAAAATTAAATATTATTAATATTTCTCTCAACATAAAAAATATTCCAATTTTTAAAACAATATTAATAAATTTCAAAAATGTAATATGTAAAGTTCAAATTTTAAATTTTAATTATATATCTCAACAAACATAAAAAATAAAATATTATTAATATTTCACATTATAAGAAATATTTAAAATTCTAAAAGATAAAAAAAATAAATATTCATAGATCTTTTTCAAATTCTAAATCTATAATATTATCATTACTATCATTCTTTTCATTATCACTTTTACAATCTCTCTTATCCTCATTTTTATCTCAGGATAAATAAGTAAATTTTTCTTCATTAATCAAAATAAGAGTATGAGTATCTTTAGAGGTTGATGATTTTTACTTTGATGTTGGTATTTTTCTTGAGCTTTTATTAGCTCTTGCATAAACCCTAAGATGATATAGGTGACTAATATAAATGAGTTGCAGTAAGAAATTTATATAGATAAGTGGCAGCAAGGTGATGGAAGAATGAAGGTTTAGTGGTGGACAAAAAGTAATGGAGTGAGAGAGGGTCTTCGGAGATATAGGTTTTGTATATGGTGGGGGAGGCAGTGGGGAAACCCACTTGAGACAAGGATATGCTAGTGTGCCTTGACGAGTCACTAGTATATGTTGGCACCCCATGCACCTTTTGCAAATCCTCATGCCTTTCCTGAGGAATGACAATTTTGCCTAGCATCATGGCACTTGAACTTTAGACACACCTTTAATAATTATGTGCAATACTTCAACTTCATAAAAGTATTCCTAGATATTTAAAAATTAAAATAGTCAAAAGACAAATTAGTTAATTAACTAATTATCCTCTTCAATTTTTAAAAATCATATTCATAATCATCTTCTTCAATTAGGAAAAAGATAATATACTATAAAATAGAAATTATTCAAATAATTAAAATGCATTAAACTAATACAACTATCAAATGACTAGCTTCTTCATTCCAAAAATAGCTAGTCAACAAAAAAATGTACGATACACAAATATACCCAAAAACCCTAAAATAAAAAAAGAATAGTTATCTCAATGATCTCTTCTCAAACTAGCATGTCCATATCTTAGACACCAAGCTTAAAGAACAAAGAAGTGATCTAAGATCCTCAAAACACATTTGTGACCATGTCAACAAATTTCTGCCTATTAAAATGGTCATCTCGATGTATTTTGTCCACATGCACAAAAACTAATTAAAAATAATGTTATTATCTGATTATCATAAAAAATGATATTGAAATCTCTAAACCAGAAAATTTATCACATTTAGCAAATATCTAATTCATAAAGGCTCACAAGTAACATATATTATAGCATCATATTCAACATCTATTCTTAAACTAGCCACTATTATTTGTCTCTTCTTTTTTTAGACGATAAGATTATTACACAAAAAAAAAGAACAAAAACACATGGAAGACCTCTATTTGATAACTATTGATGACCAATTTAAATTTAGTTCCTCAAACACTTAAGTATGTCAATGATAACTAAAGAAAATATAAAACTAAACATTTTTTTTGCATATATCTAAAAATGAAAAAAAATGCACAAATATACAAATACTAATAAATTAAATTTTATTATACCTCCAAAGTTACAAATATTTGAACGAGAATAATATTATAATAGCTAATCGCCTAAAAAGTTCTAGTGTTATATACATTTATTAAAAATCATGTATTAGTGTGATGACATGTATTTTCATCTAAATGAGATAAACTTTGAATATAAGACTAATCAGATACATCTCTAAATTTCAAGAATAAGACTATGAAAATAATATTTTCTATTAAATTTCATGCTAACAAAAAGTCATATGTACTAAATACAACCTACATCTAAAAATACAAAAAATATCATTTGAATGAGTTGTCTTAAGAGAATCTAGCAAATGACTAAATATAATAACAATATAATTAATATCAAAACTCATAAATATTAGAATGATTATTTTTTCCATGATTAGAATTTACCTACCATGAACTATAGTCATACATGTGTTTGAAGAAAATTTTGAATTATGATCAACTGAAAAATTAGATAGTACACATCCTAACATGTCGAATTCTAAAATAATATCAAGTATACTTTTTTGCCATGACAAAATTAACTAGTTGATGTATTTATAAAGTTTACCATAATGTCTCATAAATTATTTCTCTTTTGAACTTAATATTCAAAATATTTATGCATTGACTTTGAAGATAATATTAATATGATTTACTTTTTTTATTTTTATTTTACATTTTGCATGTTGGAATATTAAAAGCATTGATGTTTTAATTATTTTTTTTCTTTTTTAGCTATATATATATATATATCAGTTAAGCATTGTTACATGTGAATGTATGTTTATTTATTTTATTTTTCTTACATTAATATAACAATGTCATAATTAATTATTGAGGGATACCTCAAAATCATTTAGTTCATACTATTTAGAACATGAAAGTGTGCATTAAGCCTCTTGTGATAGTATTTCACCACAAAATTATATAGCTGAAATAAAAAACAAGCATTTAGTTGAAACCATACAACATTACTATTACATAGGAGTATTTCTTAATAGTTGTGAGATGATACAATATCAACCGCAAATTATTTTGACAACAAAAAAATATGGTTTTGAAACTTCCACCAATAATTTTGAGTACCATTTTTTTTTTCAGTATCTTTCTCCAAAAAAAAAAAAAAGATAACTACTCTAGCTATGAAAAGTGTTTTCATTGGCTACTCTAATATCCAAAAATAATAAAAAAGTTTATTTCTATTAATAAAGAAAAATATTATTAGTCTTGATATTGTCTCGTGTTCTACCAAGTTGCTTATTATATTTTAGTAGAAAATGACTAATCTACTTCTATAGCTTCATAAGAAAGAGTGGTCTCGTGTTGATGAGAATATCTCTAATCAATAAATAAATCATCTCATAGTTTCTTAGATATTATCATTGGTCTAGATAGAATAATTTTTCAACAACCACCTCCAATTACTAATTTTCCATGCTACCAAGAACAAGAAATTTTACTTAACAAACTTTCGTATGTATACTACACAAACTTGTCGTTGCTAGTCTCCTTTTCAATTCTATTTAAAGCCAACTAATCCTATTGAAAAGCTTGGGAAAATATCACCTTTTGATTACATTTTGAAACCAAAGATGTATGTATAATGTCAAACTTTATTTCTTAAGCACTTTCTTACTTACATCTCACTTCTTATATTAGCTTTCTATCTTTTTTTTATCATGCTAATATATCAAATTTTATTTCTAGAATAGTATCTTATTTAACTTGATTATCAACTATAAAAAAATGAGATATGTGTCCTTTGTCCCAACAAGTTATGAGACATTATTTCTTGTACTTATGAAAAAATTATTGATCAAATATGAGTATTTATTGCAAAAACTAATTATAATAAAAAAGTAGACTTGCTTAAGCCCAATTTAGTGGTAAAGGGATACTCTTATAAATATAATGGACTAGAAGTTATCATGTGATCTTAATCAAAATGATTTGCAAAGATTTTTTTTATTTGTCATAGCTTCTCACTTGAGAACATTTCATAAAATTTAGATAAAAAATATATTTTCTCATAATAATCTTAAAAAAATATTTATGATTCAATCTCTAAACTTTCACATATAGTATATGGTAGATTTAGTCTGTGAATTATAAAAAATTATATATGTACTAAAATAATCATAAAAAACTTGGTTTATAAGATTTTTTTTAGTAGTCACTTCTTTTATTTTTTGCTTATCTAGTAATGATTAATTTTATTTTTTGGATAAAAATTCAAATAATAAATTTATGATATTTTGGTTTATATAGCAATATTATCATTACCAATGATGGTGAGTTTCTAAGCACATATAAGTTAGAAGTAGCAAATGAGCCAGGCAGCCCGGGCATGGCACGAGGCACGGCATGACTGAGCCATGCCTAGCCCGGCACGGTCAAAAACCATGCCTAGACCTATCGTGCCAGCCCGAGGCACCGTGCGCCGTGTTAGACCAAGGATTGCTATGCTTTGTGCCCATGCATGGCACGACTGCCTTACTAGGTCGTGCCCAAGATGAGTCATTCTGGCACAACTTATTTTTCCAAAAAAACAAATCGTGACAGCACGGCATAGCCCGTTTGACACCTCTAAAATAAGTTTTTCAAATATGATTTTAAGTGAATAACTTGATAAATTATAATATTTTTTTGAGATCAAAATTGCATGCACCAATCAAATAAAATTTATATATTAGCAAAAAACATTCATTGAATATCCTAGAAGATACTAAATAATTTCGATGTTCACCAACAAAGACTTTTTTTTACTAAGAAATAAATATATTTTTTAATTTGATTGTTTCTATTTAACTCCACTACATGTCAAACAATCATAAAAAATATTTAATTATCTAATAATTATCAAACTAAATATTATATTCATCGTCAACATAATGGATTATTAATTATATCTGTTGTGTTTTAATATGTGAACATCCAACTTGTGAGTTGTTTAAATCCAACCAATTATTTATATATGGGCACCCCATATATAAATGACAAGACCCTATGAAGTGCAATCTTAGGACTTTTAGAAAGAGAAAAAAAAAACACATGCATCATAATTTATAACAACATAGTACATATGGCACTACGTGCAATAGTACATGCATGTGCACATATTCTAACAAAGAAGAGACGCCCGTGTCTCCCCAAGAGGAACACACATCCACACTTTGTCATGCCCACTGTGTGTGACAGCATCTTAACTACCATGAACAGAAAGGTGTATCATCCAAAAATTGTATTTAGGGTTTAGGATTTATTATGCACACATTTTTGGAGACTCTTGTACAACAATGTGTGAATTGCTTGGAAGTTGAATTTTTGGGTGTGAATTGTTGTGCATAGACTCTGTTGTAGGGTTACTTTGCAGAATTGCTGTTTTGGTACAACAGTGCATACCAGAGTGTGGTACAGTTAGGCTTTACAATGCAGAATTATGTATTTTGGCACAACATGGTGCACCAAAGGAAGTCGAATTTTTTGTCGTTGATTTTGATCTATAATATTTATAAAGAAAGTTAAAATCATGATTATTACTTTATAGAAACTCAAAAACCAGAATTATTCATAGTAGATGATGAGAGTGAGAACGTAATTCTATGACCATGAGATAATGACGACCTAACAAAGGAACCACTAAGCAATGAGACAAATAAAAAGTGACTATAGGGAGATTCTTGTCTTTTGATTGTTGTGTGACAGTTCATCGAGTTGGAGATAAAAAGGACTACAGGCAACTTATTACTCATTTTACACCATTTACTTGATTAGCTACACAACTCTTATACATTTTTCTAGTTGATGTTGATGTTATAGAGAGAGTAAAATACATGAAGAGGCATATGAACATGATATGTATTCATTGCCAAATAAATTTTCAATATTTCACAATTAAATTTTGGGTGATCGAGAATTTCCCATTGACCAAATTTACATCATTAAACAATTTAGTTTATATAAGACATATTGAAAGATACTAGAGATACATCTTGCTCTAGATTTGCAAGTGGCCAAGGGAGTACTAGTCATAGGAGAGGTAAAGGTAAAGGTAAAGGTAAGAGAGCATGAGTTCCATGTACATTGCAAAATAATGTGTCACATAATAATTGTTGAGAGACATTTCAGAGAGAAAAACAAGAACATTGCAGATAATTGAAGGAGTCAAACTAACTATAAGATTTATCCGAGAGTCTTCAAAGAGTTCTCCACTAGTAACCCTCGATGAAGAGGAATATTTCACAAGGCATACTTCAAGTTTTTCATGAAGTAGTCGATACAGTAATACAACAAGTCATTTGAATTCCGACAACAATAAGCATATTCAACAAAACCCTCAATGGAAGTATTTTGATAGCAAAGAAAAACTCGGGGAATCCCTCTAATTCAGAAAAGAGAAAGGAATTCTTATTTTTTTTCTTCCTAATTCAACTTAGGGAAAAAAAATTGTCTCCTTTTGTTGTAGTTTATTTTTCCCTAATTTGTCTAGGATATATTTTTACAATTATTTGATAGTGATTCTCAATAAGTTGGCTAATTAAAAGTATTTCTCAATTATTTTATTATTATTCTCCTTAAGTCAACTAGGAAAGAATATTTCTTAGCTATTTTTTTTACCTAAGTCAACAAAAATAACTATTTCTTAATGATTCTGATGTTATTCTTTCTAATTTAGCTATGTGATAATATTTCTTAATTCTATTATCATTATTCTCCTTTTAGGAGTCAGGAAAATTATCACATGTCATTTACAGTAATTTTCAAGTTTGATAAGTATTAAAAAAAATAAGTATTACAACATTTTCATTAATTGATCTTTTAGTAAATCAAACTAGTAATCTCAAGAAACATTTATCTTGTCGAGGTTATAATTTAATTCTGATTCAATCTAAATCATCATTTGTTTCTCCTTATATTTCAATGCACATAAATTTTACGCACTAATTTGATGGGGGTATTGAAGTTTGAAAAAATTATTAATTTTATTTTTATTTTTTTTTAATGTTTTTTTTTACTTTATTTACTTGATGGGATCACTTGGCCCCCGTGGTGCCCTACTCATCGAGCTCCTCTATATAAGGGTGCTTGATGTATGTTGTTTTATCAATTTAAATAAGTTAAATTTTAGCTTCTTAAGCTTCTACAGAAACATAGACCTTAATAATGTATTTCAATTATAAGTTCTACTTATTTTTTAATACCCAAATAATAATTTTTGTAAATTGTATTATTAAATAACTCAATAAATTTCTTCAGGACTAAGTATGATAATATGTATGTGTTATTTTTTATTATTATGAGATTTAGTATTTGAGCATCACTTATTCTTTGTTTATCATTCATAACATGATCATTCATCTATAACTAAGACACTAAGTTGAGAATTTAATATTCCAGTATAAAAAAATATCTATATATTAAATTGTGAAACATGTCCGACAAGAAAGTATGATAGACCATATGATAGAGTTGAGACTTGAGATAACTTGACATATCTTATTACTTTGAATAATAATTGTGCTCATTATATTTAACTTTTTCTTTTTTGAAATATATCTCAAATTGTTTCTATTTTTATATTTTGATCTAAGTAATTAAAAACTAATTTAATGAAAATACTAAAATTATGAGGAATAAGAATATTTTTTTGAGTATAGTCTAATAATTTTTAAACTTATTATATTAATCATATGATCATAGACAAAATTTCTTAGGCTAGTACACACTCACAACATAAGATATACATACTAGAAAATTAAGTATCTAATTAAGATTATTAAGGTTGACAAAAGATAGGTGAGATAGGACAGATGAAAACAGCAAATAAATGAAAAAAAAAATAGAGAAATAAAACTTAGAATGATAAATATTCTTATATTCTAGCAAGTTCATCAGCAGTGAGTTTCAGAAATAATAGGAAAATAAATGACTAGAGAAGATAGAAAGAAGCAAACCTGATTTATAAAAATCAAAATCGTCTGTGATAATGATAGCGAGTGACTCAACTTGCGAAGTGCTTGACTCATCAATCTTGCTTGCATTGCCATGTGAGCATCACCCATCTCACCTTCAAGTTCACTTTTAGGCACCAAGGCAGCCACCTACCATTAGTCAGCATAACAATAAAGAGGGAAGCAGTTCCAAGTTCAAACACAAACCAATCAATACATACATTGATTAAAAAACAAACACTCACATCAAATAAGAACTTGGAAGGATCATTAGTAGAACATTCACACTGCCTTCAGAATCATTTAATGTTCTCCAGATTTACAAAGATGAGATTATTATAAAGATTCATTATCATCATCATCAAAACATATTCCCGACATTATCAAAATCAATCATATAGGGCCGTGTCGTGCCAGCACGGCACATTTTTGCTAAGCATGGCCGAGTGCAGGGCCGTGCCAAACCATCCATGTGGAAGCCATTGCATGAAAACGCAACGGGTAGGCATCTTACGTGGCCGGGCAATTGCAATAGGCCACGTAAACAAGATATGACTTACATAGCAAGATTTTTAAAAAAATTATAACCCGCCCCATCGGGCGGTCACCCGACGGGACTTGACCCGTGACCCTTACCCAGTCCTAGGTCTCCGGGCAGGTGGACCTTGCCACTAGGCCAGGAACACGGGTTGTGCCAAGCCCGGCATGAGGCACAGCTTGCACCAGCCCAGCATGGCACGAGCTGTGCCATGGGGCAGCACGGCCCCGGACCAGGCATTGTTCCAGACCGTGTCGTGCCAGGCTAGGCCAGTTGACACATCTATATAGATATAAGAAAAGAAAAAGAACCTAGTTTGAGATTTAGACATGATGGTAAGTGATGACAATGGACTGAGGTGGAGGGGCAGTGCATAACAGTGACATGGTAAAAATGATGGCAGTGGTTGAAATAAAGCTATGTAAACATGACAATATAGTTATCACTAGCAGTGCAGTACATACATATGAATAAACAATATTTTATTAAAGCCAGATTAAGGCAATGCTTGGCTAAGATGTTCAGATCTGAATTTCTTCCTTGGTAAATCGTATGAGCTGTTTAAAATAGAGTAAATGGCAAGTTTTATTCTTTTTCTTTTTACAAGATGAGATTTTTTCTTAAGCAGCTACAGCAGGCTAGTGTCACCAGTGGCAGCTGAAAACAAATTGTCTTCAACTCACAACCTTGTGTTGAAAGACACTTGCGTATAACCAAACAGCCCCCAAGCCCAAATCATCTCAACTCTCAGCCTTCAACAGAACCAGATTAGCAACAACAATGAGGTTTAGTTTAAAGCATGCTATAAAAAAAAAGTGCACCTTACACTGTCAACAACTACAACATCAACGGAACCACTCCGGATCAGAGTATCCACCAAACTGAGAGCTTGTTCGCCACAATCAGGCTGTGAAAGAAGTAAATTCTCAGTGCTTACTCCAATAGTCTTGGCCAATGATGAATCAAGAGCATGCTCAGCATCCACAAAAACACAGTAACCTGCCAAGAAATAAGCAGGCAGATTATTTAGTCAAAATGGAACCAATCAATTGCTTTAAAAAGAAACTTATAATTTGAAAGCCCCTTCCATAATTTTGAGTGATATTGAAGAGTTCCATGTGCTTGGTTTTGGAGAAAAAAAGAAAAACAAAGTCATAAATATTAAAACTCGAACAGATTTAGATAATATTAACTGTGACAACTCACATATACATTACTTTCATCCATAAAATAAAATAAATAAATAAAAAATAACACAAGTCATGATATCCCCTCAAATTGATGCGTAAATATTAAAAACATCAATCTTATAAGAAAAAAATAAAATAAAATATCTTCATAACTTTCAAGGAAATATTTGTTGAATATTTTATTATGAAAATATAAATTGTGATAATAATTTTTTTTTGAAAAAAATAATTCATCTCTATATATTTCAATTGCTGGTGAAATATCAGATTAGAAACTATATATCTCATAGTTTAACTATTCTTTAAAAGAGCATAAGGGGAAAAAAAAATTTCTAAAAATATATCTAATCTAAAGTATTTTATAAGTAATTATTGTTATAACTTTGAATTTTATATTTATAATGTATCTCAATATAATTATTTGTCTCTTACTCTTCTATAAAATAAAATTTTCTAAAAAAAGCATAAAAACTTGTAATCGATCTCTTCTCGATATAAATAAGCATCAAACTCAAATTTGAATACTCAAATAATTGTATGTGTCCATAGTGAATGAAAGAAATATCAAGGCCTTGCAATTTATATGCGTATCTCAGCATATAAACTATAGCAAAAAAAATAAATTTATTATTAATTACAAAGAGTAATAAAAAAATGTTATTTATAAAATTCATGTAAATTTGTTATGACACGATAAACATGTATTCGTTTGTTTACATTTTCTCCACTTGCATTGCACTCAAGTGCTACAACATTAATAATATGTTTAAGAAGTTTAGATATAACCTTATATTTAGTAATATAGCTGTGAAAATAAAAACTAAGTACTTAAATTATTAGTTCACAATTTCATCTTTTCATTATCTGACTGTCTACATAGATCTTAGGATTAAGATAAAAGAAATAAAAAATATTTTGACATAAATATCTACAAGTATAA
Source organism: Sapria himalayana (assembly GCA_029783825.1). NCBI lineage: Eukaryota > Viridiplantae > Streptophyta > Magnoliopsida > Malpighiales > Rafflesiaceae > Sapria > Sapria himalayana. The sequence continues at coordinate 184,217 of JAREIK010004728.1, read as the reverse complement.
ACCTTAATATTTATATACTACGACATTATGTATGATAGTAGTTATAGTAATGCTTTGAGTACGGATATAGAATCCGTATTCAGAGATGATAATTTCTTTATTCAGTTAGCGAGTGAAAAACGATGAGGTAATCCATCAAATAAGAGTGAATTATCTCAGTACTTAAATATCATTTATCACTCAATTCTATCATAAAATGATAACAAAAATCTTGATATATTACAAGAATGAAAATCATGAGTCCACCTATCAAGTATAACATCGGAGTCTACTTTTTTTTGTTGCATTCAAAATTATTTCAGATAAAAGATCAAGATTATGACAAAATATCATTGACACACTAACATGCATAAATAGAGGTGTCGAATGAGCCAGACAACCCGGGTGAGCCATGCCCCATGTCGGGCTAGGCATGGCCCATGTTGCTAGCTCGACATAATAGTAAACCAACCTGGGTAACTGCCAAATGCATCCTCGTCGAACAATCATTCTAGTAATCCAATATTTTTAAAATAATAAGATACTTGGTCAATTGTAATTAGCCGACTAGTAAGCCAACCACTCATCACACCATTCACCATTCATGTGCACATACAGCTGCCAGCCGTGCATCTTCGAAGTTTGACATGGTCTGACACGACCATACATTTGGCCCGATGGATCATGCCACCATGTCATGCCTGGCAAGGCACAAAAATTTAACATTATCATGCATGAAACGACACAGTGGCACAGTCGTGCCTTGAAAAAAGGGTCACGCCAACACAGCACGGCCTTTGACACCTCTATGCATAAAAAATTGGAAAGATTCGAGGCTGTATATCCAAAATCATATTAGAACAAGAACAGAGAAATTGCTGGCAGATGATAACTTGTATAACTTTGAAATTGTTGAACTCGCTAGTGATACCATCAGACATCAATGCAATGATGATAATTATATGTATACTGACACAGTGACACCAATTGGCATTGGGATTGAGCTTGATTACCAATTATTATGTTGTGTTATTTTATTTTTTGCTAGATTAAATGATGAATTTTAATTTTATTATTTTTCATTATTAAAATTTTTGTTAATAATATTACTTTATTATGATTTATGTGAAATTATGCTTTAACTCATAAATCATAATGAATAACATAAAATTTATAAAATAAAAATTTAAAATCATAAACCAGTTGACCAAGCTAGCAGCCTCTGAAAGAGACTTGGCATGACCCAGTATGACCTAGCCTAATTCTACCCATACTCAGTTGGGTCGGGCCATGCAAAGCCAACATGAATCAAGTCATGTCGTGTTGGGCATGACATGATTGTTTTACCAAGTCATCAAATAATTTAAAAAAAAATAGTCATCAAATTATTTTCAATAACTACACACCAGAAATCCAAATGATGCAAGATTTCTGGCAAAAAAAAATTATAAAAAATTATTTTTTTATTATAAAACATCTCTATAAAAATAGAGATTAGAAAATTTATAAATTTCATTATCATTTTTTGAAATCTCTCCTTTTCTGTGACTCTCTCTCTTCTTTTCTTCTCTAACATTTTTGTTTTTATCTTTTTTTATTATTTTTATATTTAATTTATGTAATGGCATAGGCAGTACAAATTACAACTAAAAATTTTAGTTTAAACCATAAGTATTACAAAAGAAAATATTTTACAAGAAAGTGATTGCAATTATGATATACTTTTTTTTTTATTTTTTTACAAGTTGTTTATTATTTTTTTCATAAAATAGAAAAATTTTTAAAAATAACAAATAGTAAATGTAATGATAGTAAATTTAAATTAATATGGATGTAGATAATAACAATAATACTACTAAAATATTTGAAGCTAAAACTAAATTTTCTTTTAAGGCATCGACCCAAACTTACTTGTAATCTCAAAAAAATAAATAAATAAATTTCAATAAAATGAATATACTTTAAAATAATAAAAAATAAAATTATAGGAATATCAAAAAAACTCAGCACAATATATATTTTATCAAAATATATATACATATAAGAGTACAAGTGATACTGCTCATCTTAAAAGACATGATGATTAATATACCAAAAAACACGATGTATTAAATCCGAGACAAACTCAACTGAGAAATGACATCTTTCAAATTAGATCTAATTCAACTTCGTTATGTCTCTTTATATATCATAATAATGAAAAAAAATATATGATTAAACTAATTACGACTATGAGTCTTCTAATCATAGTATTAGAAAATCCCAATGTAGTCAATTTTAAATTTTAATTGAAACTCTATTTTCTATCCAAAACCAAAACTAACACGATCCAGCACAAACCGACATGGCCCAACATTAATGCAGGTCAAACAGTGGCATGGCAGGACCACACATAAAAGGATTTGACACCTCTAGTAAATACAAATGAGTTACCCATAATCATGCACATTGGACTTACACTTTACTCACATTCTATGCACAATTCCACCTTTCTGCATTTTTTCTTCACCCCACACACATGTGCACCTTTATTGCACTCATGGTGCACTATCATGCACTCACTGCCACACACACATGCACCCACAGTGCACTGTCATGCACTAATTGCCACACATGTGCACCAGCAATTGAGAATAAACATGCAGTTGGCATCAAACATGCACTTGCCACCACACACAATGGACGTGCAATGTGCAACCACTGTCGCAGGTCTATGCATCCCTTCTCGTGCACACATTGTGCACTGTTACACATGTATACACACATGCACTATGCTTTTCAGGTGAACATCTCTCTTGTGCACACAATGCACACACATACAATGTCATACATGTGTACACACGTGCACTGAGCTATTATAGTGCACACACATCTTCTAGCTCACCTATAGTTAGCTTCCTAGCGATTGACTCTGATATCATGTACAAAAAAACAACTCATATACCTTAAAACTCCAATATACAATGTGAATGTGCAATGAATATATATTGCACTAACACCATATTGGAGTAATCCACATATCGGATAATCCCATTCATAACATAAAATTTAAAAAATAAAAATAAAAATAAAACAACATAAACCATAACAAGTTATTCCTCTAGAAAATTAATGTGCTTATTAGGACTTAAAATATGCAACACTTGGGTGTATAAATCGCACTACCATATTGGCACTTTAATCTTAAAAGTATTAACTGATCATATCTTTTATCGCCACAATGGTTCAAAAAAATTTACATAATGGTACTTCATAAACAAACCTCCCTTCTTTTGTGCTTCGGCAATAACATGTAGAGCAAGGGTGGTTTTTCCAGAAGCTTCTGGACCATAAATCTCTATCACACGACCCTGTTGAAATCCAATTCAATACAATATCCAAATGAATATCAAAGTGCAGTTTCATTCCCATTTTATCATCCAGATTGTTAAAGATGTATCATGAGTATTCAAACTTAGCAAATCATAAACAAAGTGCAAATACCAAAAGTAGGAGGTGAGCAAGAATAACAATGACAATGGAATTTCTGGAAACCATGAAATGTTTAGCAAAATTAAAGACAACATAGAAAGAGCAAACAGCAAAGTTGAATCTTTCATTTATAAAAATTTTGGATGAAAACAAAAATAAACGCATTTCACAACAAAACAATCAATTGCTTACCATTAAAACAAGAAAGATACTTTGTAACTAGTGAAATTTGAATCTTTCATTTATGGAAACTTTAGATGGAAACAAAAATCAAATATACTTCACAACAAAACATCCAAGTGTTTGCCATTAAAACAAGAAAACTATTTTATAACTGGTGAAAACCAATTTAATTTAGATGTGTCAAATGGGCCGGGCAGCCTGGGTCAGGCCCAAGGCACGGCACGACTCAGCCGTGCCTAGCCCAGCACAGTCCAGACCAGTGCCCATGCCTGACCGGCTCATGGCACGGCTCGTGCCGTGCCTAGATCTACCGGGCCTCGTGCCGAGCCAGGCATGGCCCTAAACCCTGCCCCGAGAGCACGCAAATTTGGTAAGACCCAAATTGTGCCTTGCCCGCCCCCACCCCGATGCCCGAGGCCTGACTTTCCGTCGGTCCCATAACCCAACCCAACCAGTCGATACCTTTTCCCCAGTTCCAGCTCGAGCCCGATAGCCAAGGGTTCCAGAAGCAGAAGTTTCTAGAACCTATGACCGTTTGGGTCAGTTCAACGGTAGAACCGACCCAAACAGTCCAAAAAATAAATTAAATGTCAGTTGTTAGATTTCGCCCCCAACAACTAAGAAATAAAATCCAACTGCTCTAAAAGTTTTGTCCCAAATTTTTTTTAAAAAAAAATTTTTATAATGTTAATGGACGAGGATATGTATGTCAAACTATTCTCAACCCCTTCCATCTTAACCATAAGGATCTATGCAGGCAACCAGACTATAAAAAGATAAAATAGTGAACCAGTACTTTAAGTATCTGGTTTTTATCTCTACAACTATATCATTAAATGTCGGGTCATCTCGAAACTTCCTAAATATACTACTAATATTGTATATGCACATGAATGCAAAATAATTCGTGAGAGTATAAACTATTAAACACATATTCGTCGTATCATAAAAAATCTTCAGAAACTTCATAAATTAAATTCTTTTAGCTTGATCAATGACATCAATAAAAAGTTCGTCATTATTACTATTGACGTAGTCGAATATCACGTGTTCATATTCAAGACATGACATCAATATAAGATATATGTAATTTCAATGATATCTCACATCTAATTGAAATTTTTTCTTTTTTAGACCCGTAGACAAATAGAGACTATCAAACTCCGATTATCTATGAGATATACGCAAAAATTTTTGTTAGTTACACATATTTTCTAAAGCGAGAGATAATTTTTATCCCCACTTGTACTATCAGGTCAATGATGTGACACATGCATCTAATATGAAAAATCTCTCCTATTGATTCATTTTTAATACTCATAACAAACATGTTAATCGATACTCCATTATTTGATATATTAAGGAATATGATACTAAATATTTTATTTTGAATTTTATATTCACTTAAAATTTTCATCATGCACTCAAAAATGACCCGACAATCATGATGTTGGAGAATCTCAGAGAATCTTAATATTTTTTTATTTAGTATCAATTTAAAATCTATACAGTAGGCGATGATGAGACGTGCATAAAATGCATCATCATGACAAGTCCAAATATCGAAAGTCACGGATACCACTTTACTATAATCCATAAATTCATTAATTAATATTTTTTTTCTAACTTATAATATTTTAGTATGTCATTCCTAGATATGTACCTAAGAATCCTATGATATGCATGCTAAAAATAAGTTTGCATGATACTGTCTACCTTTGGATCCTCCGAAAACCTAATTGAAAGACTCATCGTGGTGACTAATTTGGTTGTCTTTCTTCCCTAACTCATTATGGTATATGAAGGGGGCCAACATTGAGGCTGAAATGGATCCAGCCTCAAAGAACCCACCGCTGAGTTGAATTTGCATAGGATCTAATGCACCATATTTTTTGGTGTATAATTTGGCATGTCTCTTAAGATGCTTAATCCTACAAGCTATGTTGCACGGATACGCCTAGGAACTGCCGTGTCGCCGTATCCGACCCGTGTCGCCGTGTTCACGTGTCGGACACGTGTCCTATACGCCACGTGGCGTATCGGATACGCGTCAGAGACATATCCGACACATTGTTTGGAAATAGTCGTCGTTAACAACAGACGCGTCGTTTACCTATAGACGTGTCGTTTACCTACATTATTTTAAAATACAGAATTTTATATTATTTTAAAATACAGTATTTTAAATTATTTTAAAATATCTAATATTTATAATTAATAATTTTTATTTTTATTTTTTTTATCATAACGTATCCTAGTCGTATCCGTATCCTAGTTTTTTAGAATTTATCGTGTCCCCGTATCCTGCCGTGTCGTATCTCCGTGTCCGTATCCGTGTCTTTGCAACATAGCCTACAGGAACTCTTATAATTTAAAATATTTTACCATGATTGCACTGTGTTGATTCTTCTTCGGCACTCCTATTATCTTTTTGCTTTATTATATTAAAGTGAGTCCAAACTACTGATATTCTAGTTTTTTTATTTTTTAGATGTTTGGATTAAGACGACCGAAGAAACCAAAATTTCAACTGTCTCTGACCTTTTTATAGGGTTTTCATTATCTAAATTATAACTAATTTTATTTTTATAATTAAAATTAATGTCATTTTTATTTTTATTTTTTAAATTATATTTTATTATATAATATATTTTGACTAATAAATTAAAATTAATTAAAATAAAGAAGAAGATAGGAGAAGGAGATTATAAAATTAAAAACTTTAAACCTAATAAATAAAAATACTCATAAATCATAATGTGAAATGTATAAGCTATCTTTTTGATATTTGCACCGCAAGCGCAGCAAATCCATGGGCCATAGTACCAAGTCGGGTCAATCAAGTTACAAGCCCAATAAAATTTCAGATCCGTCGGGCTCGGGGTTGGGCATCGAGCATCGAGCATCGAGGTGGGGCGGAGTCGAGGCACGATTCAGGTCATGCCAAAATAACGTGCCCACGGGCCCTGGTACCAAGTCATACTTAGCCATGCACGTGGCCCATAGACCTAGGCACAGCACAACACAAGTCGTGTCGTGAGCTAGCCTGGCACAGGCAGGAGTCTAGACCATGCCGTGTCGAGCCAGGCATGGCCGAGTCGGGCGGTGCCTCGAGCCTGGGCTAGGCCACCCGGCCCATTTGACACCTATAGTTAACATATTATTAGTTTCAAATATAATGTTTTAACTCAAATAATCCCCTTCAATATCAACACCATCATCATCATCTAATGTATCAACAATAAAAAAAAATTACTATCAAATCTACTAATTTTATTCAAATCTTCATCTAAATAAAGTAGTGATAAATTGAAATCTTTTTCTTTTTCTTTGCCTTCACTTGAACCTAACATAAGTATTAAATATGTATAAACATTATAAGATCAATATTAAATTAATCAAATTTATGGCTTAGGTTTGGAGTACTTGCTTTCTTATCTGTCTTTATACTTATCAAATATCAACAATAAACTTAAATAAAAAAAATAAGTAGAGATAAAATAAAGCTCCACGGCTCACACAATTAGTGTCTTGCCATACCAGTGAAAAATAGGAGAAAAAGACAAGAGATACAAAGAAATTTAGCCGATGAAAAATAAAAGAAAGACAACTCGATAAAACTTTATGTAGAGAGAAAATGAGAAAATTACCAAAATTAAGAGGTAAGAAGATGTGGAGCTTCGATTCCGACCAACAATCAATGTTACGACGCTAGCAGAAAACTAATTTTTTGGTGACAACTTCCACACAATTTAGGTTTTTTGTCTATTTTCCTTTTGTATCAAGAGCAAATGATTAGGTTAGGTATTCGGATATTTTTAATTTATATTTTACAGTTTTAATTTTAATTTTAATAATCAAATGATAAAAATTTGTAAGGCATACTTCTCAATTGAAAAGGTGGAGAAAGCATAAGCTTTTACGCCTTTTATGCGACCCGACGAAGAATGCATATGCATTCTATTCTATTCGCTACTTTTGGGATGCCTCTGGGTATTTTAGGACCGCCTAGCTTCAAGGTGCATATTAAAGATAACAAAATTAACATTAACATAAACATAGATAATTTTAATATGGATAATGATAGACCTTACAGGAATATCAGAGACCGCCAAAATATTATTTTCTCTTATGGTCTCAACCCAAATATCTAAAAAATTAAAAATTAAAAATAATTCAATAGTTTGAACTCAATTTAATATTATATAAAATAAAGATATTAGGAGTATCGATGAAAAATCAATACAATACAAATATTATAAAAATTATTAACATATAAAAGTGCATATGAGATTAGGCACCTTAAGAAATATACTAAATAATGTACACAAAATATTATGCATTAGATCATAGGCAAACGCAATTGAGCGGCGGGATTAATAATTTTATAAATTAATTTAATCAGATAATTAATATTTTTTTACAATTCTTTTGTAAGTAAGTAAAATAAATAAGTCACATTAAAAGAGTAATCACTATCTAAATCAATTGGAGTATATGTTTAAACACAATTCAAAATATTAATTATTATAAAAGAACAAATTTGCATATCTCATCTGGGAGAAAATAATTTATCTTAAAGTATGTCACTTATATCCCACGAAAAATATGTCACTTAATTTTTATAAAAGTATATTTATCATTAAATGTACTCTTTAATTTGAATGATTCACAATTTATCATCTCACATAATCAGAATATAATCTGCATATATAATAAGCAAGATCATCATTTAATCAGAATTTCTCTAAAAAAATAAAAAAAATCATAATATACTAGTATGAACCAAATAAGATAACTGCATATAAAAACTTCTATATTTAGTTAATAAGATAATTTATGGTTAATATTATCTCTCAAAAAATATTTCAAAACATTCTCCTCAAATAAAAGTATTCAAGCTATCCCAATAAAATATTTATTTATTCATTCTTCAATCTCATTTCATTGGAGTATATCAACACATGAAATTAGTATTTAATCTCATGATCTATATAATAAATAATAAAATTATCAAACATATATGTTAATATATTTTTACTTAATATTTTTTATATATTTTTATTAAATTATATTTTTATTATTTTATGAAATAACTAAAATAATTATGATCTATATCAAAAAAAATCAACCAAGTAAATCATAAACAAAATTAACAAAATACCTGAACTCTTCTAGGATCTCATCTCTACTAGTATTAGATCCTAATATATTTAATAGTTTATTATATCAAATAGTTTCTCACTTACACCAATATAATAATTAAGAAGTAAGATTCTAGCATGATTTTTTAAATAATATATCTCTACTCTAAAATAAAAATATCCTTAAAATAAGATAATGTATCCTCGAGTTAATTAGTGATAACTGATAAAATTTTTATCATAGAAGAGAAAATATATAATTCATCACACTAAGATCCAAAGAAAGTTTTACTTAGAATATACCAATCCTACCAATAAATATTAATAAAAAAATATAGAATCAAAATTAAATTATATTTAAATCCAACTAACAAAAAAAACTAATAACAAAATTACGAATAAACAAAATAAGAGAAATAAACAAAAAATCAAGTCAAAAATTATCATATCCAATAACTTTTAAGCATTTGTCATCGATAACCACCATATTCAATGAACAAGTAAAAATAATAATAATAAAAAATAATTATTAGTGATATGAATATTAACTTTTAGATCAATAATCTAAAAAACTAAAGTATATGAACCAATAACAAAATCATTAATACCTAAAAAGCATAAAATATCTACTATTAACTTAAATATAAGTTTTATATAATCTTCTCTAGTAAGTCTCATGGTGAATTAACACTGTATGAACTCATAAATAATTCAAGTAGTCAACTTGTCTCACTTACTACTCTATAGTGCTCTTGGACCACTCTCTAAAAATAAAAATCAACAACTCTCTCTAATATATCATTTCTTTCTATAACATATAGACAAAAAAAATCTCATATGTTTGCATATTGACATCATATAACAACTCTCCTAAATTATTACTAATAATAAATTGTTGTCACACAAATATTTAAGTAAGTGTCAGTTACAATCATTGCTCAAAATTTTGCATTCTTTTTTTTCTTTTCTTCACATGCCTAGTATGCATGTTTTTTGCATAATTCATATTATTGTGTGCGCCTCAACTATGTAGTGTGCATGATGTTTGGCATGCATGCTTATTGTATTGCCATACATTGCACTCAATGGATGTGCATCTAACACCTTATTATGCATGACAAAAATAGGGGGGAACACTAGGAGAGGGCACTTATAGTACACATTCTTCTTCTACAGAAGCACCATACGTGAGTTTAATATAGCATGTGATGTACACATGCATTGTATTGTCACAATGCACATGTTCTTTCTCTAAAAACCTAGGATTTATATTCCCTATGTTTTGCCTTAATACCACATTGAATAATTAAGCCAAAAATCCACACATCCCACAAAACTAATATTAAAAATATACATGAAATAACCATATATAATAAACATGTTGAATCAAGACAGCCCATAAGTTGTGTTCTTCATCCATAATACTGAAAAAAATAAACAAAAAAATTATAACCATAACACATTCCCAAATAAAAAATTGGATACAATGCATATAAATAAACATAAGCAGACATATACATGTAAGTTATATTTTTTGTCACTTAAAGTACTCTTATGTGGTGAGCACTCCATGACGACTAAGTGGGAATAAAAACAAAAAATAACATGAATAAAAGATAACTATATAAGATATATTTGTAAAAAGTCAAATGTATGTATTTGTTAATATTGTCTTTATGATATTAAATGTTTTAAGAATATTCTAGAAGATATTATTTATTTCTTTTAAGATCATAAGAGTAATTTTTGTTTTTCCTTTTTTTCTGCTTAAGTTTTGATGGGAGCACCCAACCTATGTGCTGCATCAATCATTTCACTCTCTAGATAAGAAACTTTTGTGCATCTTTTTAAGTAAGATCAATTCTTCATTTATGTTAAATTTCATATGGTATCAGAACCATAAATCCTAGCTACTGATTATTCCCTATTTTCTCAACCTTTGTCCACAATTCCTCATTTCATACCAAATTTTGATTTTTTTAGGATGTGATCTGTTTTTGTGTTTCACTACTCAAGCATTCTCTTCTAGTTGCTGCAACAGATCAGGCTTCATAACTAAGTATGGAATGGTCTTTTCTCAGTATAAGAATTCATCATAAGATATTAACTCATCTACTGAACCATCAACTCCTATTTATGTTGATTCCTCTACCATTCCAATCACTTGTTATAAGCTAAATTAATATAATTACCTCCAATGATCACAGTCCATCATGATGTATGTAGGAGGTCACGACAAAGATGATTTTCTCAACTATAATACAACCCCTCGTAAATTAAATGCTCAGGCTCAAATTATGAAAGTCTGCAAATAATATGATAATGTCTTAGATAATTAATTCTATAATACTTGAGATAGGTAAAACTTCCTATTGTATCAAATTGCCCGTGCTATTTGGGAGGCAGCCCATGAGATATATTCAAGCAGTGAAAATGTGGTTGAGTTAGAGGTGTCAAGTGAGCCTGACGGCCCGGGCCCAGCACGAGGCAATTAGATAAATATATAAATAGATAGATCAATAGAGAATAAGATAGATAAACAGATAGACAAAAAGATAAATAAATATATAGATAGATAGGTAGATAAATATATCAATAGATATATCTACAGATAAATAGATAGATAGATAGATAGATAGACATATAGATAGATAGACAAACATATAGATAGATAGATAGATAAACAAATAGATATTTATAAGTTTGATAGACAGATAGATAAACAAAGCAGTGAAAATGTGCCTGGCCCAACACGCCATGGTCCAAAACCATGTCTAGGCCAGTTTCGTTCTGGGCCAGGGGTGTCTGGCCTAGTACCGGGTCAGGCATGACCCAACTGCCTGGCACGAAGGCACGGTCCAGCAGCACAACCCAGCACCTATACCCCAAGTCAGGTTTCAAGCACAGTCCAAATGGACCAACCCCGAGCTCCTGTCGGACTTGCCCAGACCCCACCCCCAGTTGCCCTAGCTTATCGCCTTACATCCTCACTCGAACCTTCTAGAACCATCAAGGTCAAACCAACCCAACGGTTCAAAAAAAAAATAAAAAAATTAAACAGAAATGCATCCAACCATTAAATGCACCTCCCAATGGCTAGGGCAAAAAATTCAATGCATTTCAAGTTCCTACCCTAAAAAATTATTAAAAAATTTAAAAAAAAAAACAAAATATGATATTTTTTAATACGAACCAGCCCGACTCGAGCCAGGCGCCCAAAATTGAGTCGTGTCATGTCAGGCATGGCACGATCCGTTTGACGTCTCTAGGTTGAGTTGTGTGAAGATGAAAGAATTCTTCATAATCTCAAATTATAGGATGTCAATGTGCCAAGCTATTTTAATTCTCTCACATTATTTGCAGCAGCTGAATTTTTTTAAAGTTTTTAATTATAAGTGCACCGAGAAAGCTAATTTGTATCAGCTCATTATTATCAAAAAAAAATAGAAGTTCAAGTTTCTTCTTGATCTCAATCAAAACCTTTATAAAGTTCATAGTCGTCTTTTAACTACCAAACCACTTCCAAACTTTGGTGAAGCTTTCTCTAAAGTTCGGCATGAGGAGAGCCGACAATAATTGTCACATTATTGCTCTAGTATATGCACGCAATAATTGTCACTTGCAGTTGAGATACCATACTTTTGTCAAAAAATAATTTTATATCAACAAAGATGTAGGTGAAAAATGGGTCGGGGTGGCCCGACCCGAAAAACTTGGTTGTAGCATGGCACATGCCAGACAAAACCATACATGAAACAGAGCTAGACATTATGACTCACACCTTCAAGTTGTTTCTGGCCAGGAGCTGATCTTACCTCATGTGGCATGAACCCAGACCCAAGTACAAAACATGATTTTCATGTGCCCTATTTAAAATATTTAACAATGTTGATCATGTTGGTTCGGACGGAGCAAGTTAGTTGAACTCATCTTTGACTCGACTCGCCATTCATCTTTTTCAAGACTAAAATAGCTCAAACTCTAGCTAACTTGGTACAAACTCAAATTAGTATGAATTGATTAGAGGCTAGAATAAACAAAGTAAGGCTAGTCTAGCATGAATCCAATCTAACATGGGTTAGCCATGAGCTCATGTCAAACATGGCACATGCCTTGAGCCAGGGTCATGTAGGCTATATCGCAGACCCGACCCATGCCCGATTTGCATGATGGACCACCAAGCCATGCCAAGATAACTATTTTTCCAAAGCATGTTGACATGACACATGGCCCAACTTAGCCATAAAAAAAAAGAGTTGTGTCAGCCCAATACAACACATTTGACACAACTAAACAAATATATATATTAAATATTTTATAAAAGCTAACTAATTGAGATATACACCAATATTAATCTCTTTTTCATCTAAGTATAAATTTATCTTTGATCTTGAGTACTTTAGTTAATTCTATGAGATATCAAAGAATTATATTAAAACTTACATAGCTCATGAAATACAATATAATTGATCGCTTACTAAATTCTCCACAACGAGTTTATAAAATGTTAATATTTGTACTCCATTATATGAAGAAAATTTCAAGTCTTAATATTTTCTTAGATATTATGAGTATTGTTAGATTATTAGACATGTGAACTATAGATGAATTATGAGGTGCAAAGACAAAAAATCTATAATAAATTTTAATATTTTTTAAAAATATAATTTTATTTTGAGAAAAATAAAAAATAAATAATCATTTCTAGATTAGAAATAAAGTAAAATACAATGTCATGGAAAGTTAGCCTTGTCAATACAGAGCGAGGCCATTTAACCATGCTCAAACCGGCTAAAAAGTTCAGCCCAAACCAAGGTCAGGTAGGACAAACAAAAAAAAAAGTTATTGGGTCGCCTAGACTAGGCAAGCCATATCTCAAGCTAAGTCATGCCCAACCTAGTTTTGCCTAATTTGTTAAAAATTTAGAAAAAAAATTTGTGGCCACATAATCATTGGATAAATCCAATAACTTTATACGCATAACAAATTTGCTAAAGTATAAAATATTATTTTAAATTATTGAATAAAAATCATTCTAGGACACGACATTTAATTATACATAGTAAAAAAATATATAAAAAACATGGTATTAAAAATTTTAAATTAAAAAAAAAATTAATATAGATGAGCAAGCAATATCTTTTTTCTTTAATTCCATTATTGCTAGGAAATCATTATACTAGTTAATTTCAATAGCTATTTTAAGATTGAAGTTTATAGTCTTCTTACAATAAGACTTATATAATATCATTTTATTCTCAATATGAAATATATTATTAAAAACAACCCTATGGTGTTGGTATAACAGCAAGTCACCTTAATAGGTTAAATGAATAGTTCAAATATTTCTTTTGCCTTGACTTCTAATATTTACAATTATAAGGAACACAAAGATTATTTGAGTATGGTTGCACATATAAGTGTCCAATAAGCCATATCAAGGCAGGTCAGCATGCCCAAGACACTGGCAAACCAAGTACCAACCTGTGCCTGGGCATGTGACTCTTGGAACCCTAATCCTAGTGCCTGGTGAATAGTGGCTCGTGGCTTGTGCCTCATGGTTGGCTGGCTCGCCAGGGTAGTGGGTGTGGGTGCGAGTGAGGGTGACTAGCAAACTGGGCAGTACAATGGATTGTGCCTCTGAGGCTGGGTAGTTTCCTCTAGCCAGTGCATTGGAAGTTGTGCATATGGACCTGGGTAGTGTCATATAGGCCTAGGTCACGGGTTGTGGCATGTGGGTCACATGGGATGTGTGTTATTGTACATTAATTTTTTAGTTTATGTAAGTGCATTTGTTATGATTTTTAATTGTATTTGTCAAATATCTTGAGTATTGAGTATCTTAAACTCAAAAAAAAAAATTGAATTAATATTAAATATCAAATTACAAAAAAATAATACGTGATTAATGGAAATAATTTTTTTAAACCTTCAAACATGAATATCATTGTATATATGAAGATCTAATTTCTCAAAATCTTTGGAAAATTAATATTTAAAACTTGAAATCCCATATATTTCATTTAAATATGTAAAATTTTCTAGTATGTTTACTACAAGAGTTATCCTCCTGTCTGCAATTATATTTATAATAATAAAAAAAATCAACTTCGATTTCATAGTATACACTAATATAATTAATAAAACAAGTAACATTTTAGATAATACATGAAATATTAATTTATAAGTTTTTTACTATTTTATAATGTCAAAATATTATAACTTATTATGGATTAAGTAAAAATAATAATTAATTTTTAACTATTTTGAAAGATTATACATAATAGTCAAACCAGCACATTGCTTTCACCTAACAGATTGTATGAGAAATAAAATATTTCTAAATATAGGTAAAATGACAGTACTAAAAAATAAAATATCATATTTATTCTCATAAATTTATAAAAATTAATTATTCATATATACTCCTCTGGTTCGAAAAGTAGATTAATACAATTAACTATTAAATTCAAAATAATTTTATATATTCTATCTTAATCTATAAATTTACACAAACAACTAAGTAATATAATGTTGAAATTTTTACTAAATATTACATAATTTTTTGTTCATTTCTAAATTAATTTTATTCAAAAATAAATATTTCCCAAATTTTTATATTACATTTCTTATGTTATAAATATATCTAAGTACGGTGAAAATATATGAACATATACTAAAGAATACATATTAATAGAATTATTAAAAAATTTCAAAAATGTTAAATATATAAAACTCATCTTTCAATAATGTAAAGTTATTATAATTTTACCAATTTAACTAATTATAAAATTTTATTAAAATAATTGGGTACCTAAAATAAGATGTTAAAATTAGAATTATTGAATTTCAACAATGTTGTACATCATCATGAAATTTTCTTTTTAAATATATTAACTTACATAGAGTGTAAAAATATTATAATATATTAGATAAATTAATTAATTTTATAGAAAAGTGAATATTACAAATGATGATGGTATTAATTTTAAATTATCTAATATAATTAAATTGATAATATGACAAATATATTTAATATGTAAAATCTCACATAGCAAAATTTCTCTAATTATTCTTATAAATAAATACAATGTATTATTATTTTATATATATTATCAAAGGTAATACAAAATATTTTTAAAGTTATTAATTATTACTTCCGTTCCAAAATGATAGTCCGATTAATACGTTTCTTTAAAAATAAAGAGTCAAATAACAAAATAACCCTGTAATTATAATTTTTACAAAGATATTTTGAGAACTTTCGATTGATGTATAATTTGACCATGTTATGTAATGTATATGATCTGCTAATTGGATCTCAAAACTAGTTAAATTAAATATAAACAGTAAACTTCAATAATAAATAACTGGATCTTGGTTTCTTCAATAGTATCCAGTCCCTTCAGCATCAGCAGGCAACTAAGGACATCGATAGGTTTATTACTGCAGTGAAAAATTCTTTCATGCGGTACCCTTTGGAGAAACTCAATGATATCTTTTTGACATTTCAAAAGTACATGAAAGTCATCAATGATAAATAACTGGATCGATGAATCTTCCTATGAATATCAATTGTAACCAGGAAGCCATCAATACATCAAAACTGACTTTACAAATGAATTAAATTTTATTTTATCATATCGGACCATCATTTTGGAATAAATTCTTACGCGATATCGGACTATCATTTCAGAACAGAGGTAGTATTAATTTTTTTTATTTTAATAATATCTTATAATATCATTGTAACTAATCATCATAAGATTATGAATTCTATAATAAGAGAATTAAACATATTTCTTAATAAAATATATAAATTTAGTCATTATAATAAAACATCTATTGTTGTCATTTTATTAAATATGTTGACTCCACTATTTTATTGAAACAATTTAGTCAAATGATCAAGTCACGACTTTGGTCGTGTTCATGGGTACTTGAGTATGACCCATGCTAAAGCACATGCCATGTGTTCATGGATCACAAGAGCCCATGCATAGGTGCAAGCCACAAGTCACAAACAAAACATCATTCTAAAATGTATCAAGTATGAGTGGCACGATAGGCATCCTCCCAAACCTAGTATGGCCCACAGCTTCATATTGTTCTAGCTCATGCCTATTTAAGAGTGAGGTCTGGCCAAGGTGGACCTGCCTAATGGACACCTCTAGTTGCACATTATTTATAACTAAAAAAATTATTCTAAAAAGAATACTTATATGTTAGTTAATTGTTAAAAAAAAAATCATACTCGATACATAATAAATTCACTTAGCGTAAGATATGCAAGAAAGTAATATATCAACAATCTTGTCCCAGAAAATCAGAGAAATAATATCTAACAAGTCTTGATTTGAGACCTACAATATTTGGATAAAAATACTTACAGTCACACCAAGAAACAACCTCTAATTTAGCTAATTGATAATAAACAAGAAAAAAATATTTGAGCGAATCATGGTATTCAACATGAAAATATCATCAACGATCAAATAGTTTCTATCATTTTAAACAATACAATATGAAATACGAAGATTATCATTATTTTTTGCATCAAATTTTGAGATTATATATTTGAATTAAAAATTGTGCCACAATTATTTTAACAGTTAAATCAGAAAAAAAAATTAATTAATAACTTATTAAAAAATCAAAAATACAATATCTTGGATAAATCTTTCAGCTCAACATAGAGTTGAATTCTAAAGATGACATAAATTTTAAAACTTAAAAATCAAGAAATTTATATTAAACATGAAAGCTATGTGAGATTCTATATACTCAATACTATAATAATTTTTACTATATAAAATAACATTTTAAATTTTTGAAAGAATTGATATATTTATTTCATTTCATTAAAGAAAATATTTCAAATAATTCATCAATTATTACAAATATTCCTTCCAAAAATTAGCTTATAAGTATTTTTACTAATGATTTAAAAGGCATCAAATATATTCTCCTTTTTCAAGTGTAATATATAGGACATTTATATATTAATTTAAGAGAGTCGATATATTGATATATGTTATTGATAAATATAGATGTCATATACTTAGCGATTAGGTACATAAGTGCTAACAATGAGAAAACGTACAATGGTATTTCTTCTACTATGTATTTATGAATCTATGTTGAATTAGCATTGATAATAGCATTAAGCTTTTATTTATACAATTATATAAAAAATAAAAAAATGCAAAAGTAATTTAGAGATATTTAAATTATAAATTTAAAAAATATTGTGTATTCTAAAAAAATAATGTAAGTTTAAATTTTTTCCGTCCATGTCAAGGTCATTTATCACACACCTCGAATAATCTCACATCTCGAATAATCTCACATTGAGATAAACCTTCTTCCTTGGTTCCACCTCTAGGTAAGTCAAGACAATTGTCTAAATTTATTTATCTAATTAATTATAATATTTTTATTACATAGAGCATATCACATTGTCCTTGATCCAGATGTGTGAGTCAATGTCATTACCTCAAAAATAAAATGTATTCCTACAACTCACTCATCTTAGAGGATTCTCATGATATATAATTATGGAAACAATATACATTTAAAGGAAAAATAAGTAATTGTAATTTATCAAACCCTTATCATCTAATTTTTCTCCTCAAACCAAACAAGAAAAGAAAAAGTTCAGTTTTTTTATTTACTTTAAAATCAAACAATGAAAGAAATGTTTAACTCTTTCTTTTTTCCTCGTTCTTTTGAATTTAAGACTAAAATAGATTATTTAAAAAAAATAAGGATTTTAGGTTGATTTTCAAATAAATACCCAAATGAGTACGTTTAGTCATATATGATGAAAGTTGGCAATTATCACCTTTGTGGATGACAGCATGTGGCTAGTTTTAATCCAATTGTCGTCGTCGTCGACAATGAAATTTGGCTAGTTTAAGTTCAATTGTCATAGTCGACAATGACAACATTTGGCTTCTATTTAATTCAAGTGTCACCATCATCAAAGATAGCATTTGATATCACACTACTAATTAACTTTATAATTGTATTTATGTCATTATTAATTGAGTACCAAGCCAATTAAGTGAAATCACAAAATATCAATATAATGACCTTCCAAGGGCACCAATGTAATTATCTAACAAGTATATTTGCATCCTAACCACTAGAGTTTAGTTCATAAAAATTGAGATGCCCTTCCAAGGGTGTTGCTCTCCTTAAGAAACCTGATAATTACTTTTTGGTAGGAGCCTATTCCTAAAAGTCAACCTTGTTACATATAAGTACTCATACAATTTTTGCTTATACACATGGTCCCTACTTCAAAGATAATTTACCAACCCATCCCGAACACTAGAAAATTAAAAACTACTCAATAATATCTCAATCCTAAGGAGATAGGGTTTCTCAAATTGTTGAGAAATCCTACACAAGATTTGATTACAAAAAGAAATGGCTTTAGGATTCCCTATCCCCATCCGAACACCCAACATAGATCTTCATTACATGAAATACATTTCATGAACATAGGTATAAAATTCATTTCATGAAATACATGAACCATTAATTAATTAATTGAACAGAATACATGCCCTCATACTTGTTAGATACCCCAAGATCTTTTTTCCCCCTCGTTTCTTCTTCGGCTCCAGTGGCTTTAGGATTCCCTACCATAAGGGGTGCAGTGATGATCCTACCCGCTAGTATATCTCATAAAGCAATGGATAGACCATGATATATTTCCCAATCTCTTTGATGTCATCCACATGCTTCCACTCTATGTGGCTCTTGTTGCCCATAAAAGCAAGATAATGGTATTTCTTGTTGCAACCCAATCCAAGCAAGACTCACTCTGGATGATATCGCTCAATAGTTTGGAAACATATAGGCAATGACAGCATTGACCAGATCTCCTAATTAGCCAAGCAAATATCTGACAATTGGTCAACCAACTCTCTGACATGTGGATACCATAATACTTACACATTTACTCTTAATGTCAATATCTTTTATATGAATATGAATGAAACTACTATAAAACTATATATTATTACTTATACCATAACATGATCAAGAGTTTGTGCATCTAGCTGATCTTGATATAGTACGCCAAATGGGTTGTGTACTCATGCCAACGATACTCTCCACTTACACTCCAATGGAGAAGCTAGCTTTGGCACTGGCTCAGCTAGAGGCTCAACTAAAAATCCATCATGGACATTCTCAGCTAGATCTTCATCAACGACATCATCGTCATGTAATGCATGAGTGACTGGTAATGCTGGTTATGTTGTTGGTCACCCAAAATCAGGTCGCTCTATGTGAAGTCTCTCCCAAGACCATAGTTTTAAATAAAATAAACAAAAAAAGTAAGATATCTAATGATGTACTACCTGCATGAATATATATGTACTAAAAAATTATTACATACTTGTATCAATGTAATACAACTGCTAATACTACATCTAAGACTCAAACTAACTTGACATAATCTACAATATGTATGTGCTAATACTACACCACCCCAACTTTAAGTCACAAAATGCATCAGATCTCATAATATTGAGAGAGCACAAATGAACATTCATTCCCCTCTTGTTCACATACAAAAAACTTCCCATCAACGCTAAGATGAAGCCACGAGCACTCTACTCTAAAGTGACATCATCGGCTCATCCACATCAGGTGTTGAAGTGGATAACTGATCACATAACACTGAATGGAGATAGCAAATCCTATGAGTACATTAGTGGGTGAGGTGACACCGAGTAGTTCCTTGTCAATTGGTGGCAATTGTTGAGTGGGGACCTGAAGGGGGGAACCAAAGGAGGGAGCCACTAGAGAGGAATAATAGAAAAAGAGATCATGTAAAAAAAAAGAAAAGATCAAAGTCTTCAAATAAAAGATAAATATCATCGTTGTGGGCGGAGACATTTAAGCTTAAATTTAAGCCAAAAGTCATCATTGTGAACGACAACAATTGAAGTTAAAACTAAACAAATGTCATCATCGACAATGACAGCAATTGGATTAAAACTAGTCAAATATCATCGTCTACAACAACAGCAATTGCCATCTTTCATCATACGTGGTGAAACGCATTAGTTTGGACATTTATTTGAAAATCATCCTAAACTCATTGTTTTTTTTTTCAAATACCTATTTTAGTCTTAAACTTCATTCTTTTTCTATTATATTTTTCTTTACTTTCATCTTTCTTTACTTCTTGTCAAACAAACTATTAGGAATTCAATATGAATATCATTTACCACATCCAAAAATATTAAAATATCTAGATATTTTAATATATAATCACTAAGTATTATTTATTGTCTTTGATGTGTTGCATGCATAACCATGAATCAGCCAGGTGTAGTTCAGTTTGGGATCAATTATATCAAATTATTTTTTTTATTATGTTTTATTTTAAGACTTTTTTATTGAATGAATTAATATGTGATTATAAAAATCTCAATTCATATCAAATTTAATCTTTTTACATTGCTATTTTTCTTGTTATTCTCTCATATTTATGTAGAATAAAAAGAAAAAGAAAAGTTTACACATACTTAAATCATCTCAAGTCTAACTTTGATTTTTTTCAAAAAATATTAAATTTATCTTTTCTTGAATATAACCATCCATTGTACAAACTTATGATATTATCATACATTTTATCTTAATGGTGCTCGTGTTATAAATAGTTGATCCCAAGTATGAAATAAGACTTAATTGATAATAATGATAATGTTCATGCTATAATGCATTTATATAGTTGATCTAATCATTATTCTATAGAATTTTATCATTTAATTTGCTTGATATCTAACAATCATATGACATTTAATCCCATTTTACCAATCATAATCTTATGATTAATGTTCTCTAATATTTAAGTATTCATTCAACAAGAAAATATATCAGACTACCTTAGGAAGTCCACCGGTTCCAAGAGCTACATCAAGTGCAAATGAGCCAGTTGAGACCACTGGAACATTTCTGGGAGAAATGGACTTCCCCAACCACATGATAGACCCCTTTCCAAAAGTGTTGGTAATCTGATCCAAAGCTTGTTGCAAGGCCAACTCCCTCTTGGACAGATTCTCTTCATGGGAGTCACCTCCATCAGATTTGCATTTTCTTTTACCTTGAATAACATAATTAATTGGTATCAAATGACATAACTAAACATTTCCAAAAGTGTTAGTAATCTGATCCAAAACAGTTATCCACCTAAATATATAACATGTGGTGTTCCAAAGCTTCAAATTTTAATAATTAATTGGCATCAAAAAGTCTAAGATTCAGCAATAGCTAAATATAACAATTGTTCATTAACAACTTACTTTAGTTGCTTAATTGGGACCAAACTATTTGATAGCTTTTATCTATGTTGCACGGATACGCCTAGGAACTGCCGTGTCGCCGTGTCCGACCCGTGTACGGCGACACGGGTCGGACACGCGTTAGAGACATATCCGACGCGTTGTTCGGAAATAGTCGTTGTTAACAACAGACGCGTCGTTTACCTACAGTCGCGTTGTTTACCTACAAACGCGTCGTTTACCAACTGACGCGTTTTTACGATTCTAACGCGTCAGAAATACACTATATATTAACTATTACTCCTACATCATCAACAAATTGAGGAGCACATCACCGACAGTGAGTTGCCGACAAGCCGATTGCGAGAAATAGTTATCAATTATCATTGCGTCAAACGGGGAGGGGAGGAGCACACCGCCGAGGCGCTGACAATACCTAAGGTAACCTAATTCTATAAAGGGAATGGGGATTTTGGAATCTGTATCGGGAGGGGGAAGAGTTCGAAAATCAAAACTGTAAAGGGAGGGTGGTGGTGGGGGGGGGGGGGGGGTGTTAGAGGGTTAAAATTTTTTTTTATATTATTTTAAAATACAGAATTTTAAAATACAAAATTTTAAATTATTTTAAAATACATAATATTTATAATTAATAATTTTTATTTTTAATTTTATTTTTTTTATCATGACGTATCTTAGTCGTATCCGTATCCTAGTTTTTTAGAATTTACCGTATCTCCGTATCCTGCCGTGTCGTATCTCCGTGTCCGTATCCGTGTTCGTGCAACATAGGCTTTTATAACATAAGTAGTGTTAGTCTATGATGCTAATCATTTCACTTAAAATGATTAAAAAGTAAACCAG
This sequence comes from Sapria himalayana, assembly GCA_029783825.1. Lineage (NCBI taxonomy): Eukaryota > Viridiplantae > Streptophyta > Magnoliopsida > Malpighiales > Rafflesiaceae > Sapria > Sapria himalayana. The sequence continues at coordinate 161,272 of JAREIK010004728.1, read as the reverse complement.
GGGTAATGTCGCCACTACAAAATTCTAATCTTTGGGTTTGTGTCTGGTTTACAGAATCAAACTGCAAACAATGACAAAATTCTAACTGCCATATCATAAAGTTGAATTGAGCAGGTGATTATTTCACTAGTAAGTCATTGATAGATAATATAAAATAATTATGATTACACACAAATTCTCATAAAAACTCAAAAATTAAATAATTTTAACGAGAATAATATTAAGATGATTAATCACTTAAAAAATTTTTATGTTTCATGTTATTATTAGAGATCATGTCTTAGTGTGATAGTAAGTACTTTCATTAAAAGGATAATAGGTTTCAGATTCTATATTTATTAGACACAGTCTCTCTAACTTTCGAAGATAAGCTTGACAAGATATTAATGTTAATCTCTCTCAGACCTCACATAAGTTTATGTGAAAAAATAAATCGCAATGCTTCCAAGATATTTGTAAAAATATGTCCAATTTGTTCTCAAGTAAGAACAAAAATTATTGTTATAATTTTTAGTGCATAGAAATATCTCATCATGAGATGTATCTCAATCTCCAACATATATCTACTTCATGTTTTCTCTAATAAGTTCTCCAGCTTTCTCTAATTCTACAATGAAACTTAAACTCATTTGCTTTGGTAATTCTAGCAACATCACCTTACATCGATATATCATCATCCAATACAAAATCAACTATAATACATTCATGAAAATATGTATATTCTTCTTTTATTATTCCTATCATTTACTCATTGTCATTAATGTTTGTATAGTAAATAATGTTAATTATATCATGTTTGTTGTATATTCTCATTAATACTCATTTAAGTTTAATATACACTATATCAGTTTAAACATTGATATTTTAACTTATTTTTCATGTTGATATTAATTGATAAAATTTTAGAAATTATAAAGTAAAATTATTATGGATATTATAATAATTATAGCATTCTAAATATTTTATCACTTGCATTTTAAAACATGCTTCAAAATCTTTTATAGGTTAATGCACTATATGCAAGATTCAAAATATTTTTCACAGAACTTTACAAATTTGAAATTGAATCTCTATATACAAATCACATTCAATAGCAACATATATATAAATAATGAAGTGTGAAACAATTTAATTATGTTAAGAAAAATATTATATATAAAATACATAAAATGTAATAACTAACTTAGTGATTTTATTTTCTTGATCTTGATAGCTATCATATTCTCTAATAATTATTAGATAATTACATACAAATTTCATTCAACCATTATTTTTATAGTATAATTTTATTATATTTTTTATTAATTTATGTTTTTAATGAAAACATCTGATCTATGAATTATCATTAAATCTTTTTTTTTTTTGATTTATGGACTTAGGTTCTTTTTGTATCATACTGAGTATTTTCTATTATTATTATTAGATATATTTTTAGTAATTTATTTTCAAATGATACCGGAGCTAAGATTGGTAAATCCTAAATGTGTGTGCATAGTGTACACAATATGGATGCATATGTGAATAGTGACACCAATACAACAATAACATCAATATTAATACATTAAAATCATAAAAAAGGAAACTAAACTATGATGTTGAAGCCTACCCTATTGACATGCATGTACTTTGGGAAAGTGGTGCATTGTGTCGATGTGTGTGCATGTGCTAAAGTAAGAGGTGCAATTTGTAATGTGAGTCAACACAACACTACATCGACATAAGTGATGTAATGAAGTGTGTGTAGTGTAAGGGAAGCATAGTAGTGCAATATGTATTTTATTTTGTTGATTGAAAAAATTAAAATCTCAATTAATATTTTATAGACACTCATATATTCCTTTAGTTAATAGCTTTTCTTGACATGATAAAAATTTTACATCATGTGACTTTTCAAATGTTGTACCTTAGAAAAAATTTTTAGTTTACTTCTTCATATTTTAGAGAATACCTTATTCAAAATCTCTCACTAAGACATGCCAATATAACACCTAGAGCAATAAAATATATTTTTTCTGGTTATTTTAATGCCCAAAAAAGTTATATATATTATTCGTCAAAAACTAATAAAATAATAGTTCAAACTTGTATTAGAATGTTTGAGTATGACTTATTCTTTAAATAATATAAAAGGATAATGATTCAAGAAAGACACATGGATCTATTACTTTTCCTTACTCTTCTTGAGTCTCATGTGACCCTCCAAATAAGATAGAGTATCACTCAATTATTTCTAAACTTATTTTTTAGTTATCAAAAATATGGGTTGGAGTTCTCTTTATTAGATGTTACTATTTTATAATATTTTTTTTATTTTTTTTCTAATTAATAGGAGTACCCAACTCATGTGAACTATATCAATCAATATATCCTCTATATAAGGGGCCTTGTGTGAATTGTTTATATAGTGAAGTTAAATTAAGTTGTGTTCTATTATTTTCAAATTATTTCATGTTGTATTTTCAGTTGATATTTTATTTTTTCATATTACTTTGAAAACAAGATCTTATATAAATGTGTGTATAATTTAGATTTGTAAATCCTAGAGAATGTGTACAATAGGAAAAAAAAGAACAAAAAAAATAAAAAGAAAAATCAAAAATAGAACAAAAATTTTTTTAAAAATCAAAAATAAAAAAATAATTTCAAAGCATCAACATAATTGATCCACTTAGTCATATTCTAGGGATATGAGAGAGAAATGCCGTCAAAATTCCAACAACAATAAGAAACTCTCAACCCAGAAAGGGGTATTTCATTTTTATTTTATTTTTTTTATCTGGCATCATCAATTTAAGGGACAATTTGATAAATTACTTAAATTTTTCAAACCATTAAAAATGTAAATTTTCAATGATTTGAAAAAATTCAAAGTCTTTGAAAAAAAATATTTGAAAGTTGTTAATTAAAAATTTTAAGTAAAATAACTTTGAAAATATTTAGTAGGTAGAGACCTACTTAATATTTTCAACAAATATTCTCAGCAAAATTTTTTTTTAAGTTACCATTTTGTCTTTTTTTTATCTTTTTTTTTGTTTTCTCATTCACGCTACAGTTTAGTTTGTGAATCTGTTTTCTCCCCATCCTTTCTTTGCTACCACAAACCTTAACTCTGACTCTCTTTCATTATTTATTAAAAGAGAAAATAACAAATCAACTAGTTTTTCATTAATTTTTATTTTTATATTAAAATTTTTGATAGTTTTACAAAATTTAGATTTCATTAGTTATTTTTTAAATATTTTTATTCTTTTTTGGATTTATGATTTATTTATGAATATATTTTTAGGAATTTTATTTTTATAATAATTAATAATTTTAGTGAAAAAAAAATTCATTAAAAATTCTATTTATGTTGGATAATATATAATACAATGATAATAATGATAAATATGTAAAATACATCATTTTTAGTATTCAATATTTACAGTTATCAAATAATATATTTATCTTTAGTATTCAATTAATAGTAAATTATCAAACAATTTTTTAATACAAACTCAACACTTATAAAATTCAGCCTTGATTTTTCCGCATTTATTTTTCAGCAATTAATTTTTTTAGTTTTATCAAACGGACCCTAAATTTGATATGAGTAAAATTAGATCTTACAAATCCTAATTAAGTTAAATAATTCAAAACCACTATAAAATAAGATTCTAAATTTGACTGCATTAAATTGTGCTCCTCAAAATCCTAATTTAAAGAAATTAAATTAAATTGTGGTGACAATTAAAAAGCCCCTAGTCTTGGGTCCCTTATTATATACTTTTTGTCCAATTTAGGGTTTCCATTTTAGAAACTCTTCCATATTCCAAGAAACTACAATCTCTATTGCATTGGAAGACATGCCCACATCTTTCATTAACAAAATATCTTTCAAACATAAAAAATGATTCATTACCTATTCATATGAAAATTAGATATCCTCTACTTGTAACCCTATAAGAAATATTCAATTGATGATTTCTATTGTTATGGAAAATCACATTTTTGTTGAAAATGAGAATAAAACTATTATTAATACCAAAAATTATAATCATTTTAACAAATATTATAATATTTGAAAAGTGATTAGAGGTGTCAAACTTTATAGTGAACACTCACATACTAATAGATATGAAACTCAATTAAATTTACATTTTTTGATTTTGTCATTTCATTAAAAAAATAATTTAACAAAAAGATTAAAAAATAAAAAATAATAATAAATTAAAATATATATCAGATAGTGATAACATTTACTATATATTATAACATTTCTCATTCTGAGTTATAACATTTACTATATGTTATAACTTTTGATTTTTCAACTTTATCAGTCATCACTAACTAAATTAAAAATAGTTTATTATACTATTAGTATTAAGGATATTTCTATTTTTATGTGTGATAGATATTAATTAATAAAATATGCTATAAGTTCCTATTTGAAATAACGATCTAATGTAAGCAATGATTTATTTGATCTAATATATTGAGACATATAAAAGTCTAATAAAGATAAAACTCGAAAAAAATTTAGGTATATCACTATTTTTCTTAATAATTATTCATAATTTACCTAATTAATTTTTTTTTTTCAGTCGAGTCATATTTTTTCATTTTTTAGTGATTTCATAACATAATAAATTAATTTAATAAAAAAATTGAAAAAAATAAAAAATATTAATGAATTAGAATATATATGTCATAGAATTATAACATTTACTGTGTGTTATAATTACTTACTTACTGAAGGATTATCATACTCAAATTAACTATATTGAAAGAGAAATGTTTTCACTATAATGATAATTAGGAACTAATATTATGAATTTGATAATATATATTATTGGTTGGAGATGAGTATTTAATGTGAAGATAAATTCAGATAAAAAAATAAATTATGTTAAGATGATACTTATAACAAGGAAATTTACTCAGTTATTTAATTTGAACTATAATTACACTTTTTTTCTATTTAACAAGATGAAATTCATATAAATTCTTATTTGACTAATAGCATCTCAAAGATAGAAAATATACCAACTAAACATAAATAATATTTTTCTTCGTGATAATCTTAAGTAATAGATGCATATAAAGTAATTATTTTGTTTCGAGCATTATATGACATGAAAGAGTCACTGAAAGCCTAGGTTATGAGATTTTCACATATAATGATCTCATATAATAATAAAATGTATCTCTTATTATGCACATATATAATATATAACTACAAAAGACATTAAGTTAAAAAGCATTTAACTCGATGAAAACTTCAATCACAAATCCAGAAGAATAATCTTGAGAGGCATACTTTTTGAATTAAATATTACCTACATGGATTAGTTTCTTGAATTGTGCTCCAGTAGATACTCCTATTAATTCATACACTAGTTTCTTATCTAATGTGACTCATTCAATAAATTTTATTGCTTACAACCAAATTATATAAAGAATTAATTATCTGACTATTAACAAACCAAATATATCTTATCAATATAAATTATATGAAGAAATCTTCATAACTTAAGATCTAATTCAACAATTATGGGCACTTTCAATTAATCGAGTATTTAGATTTTAGCTAGGCACCAAATTATATCAAAAAATACCTATGATAGATTTTTATACTTTTCGTGAAAATAATCTTATCTCTTGAATAAATAAAAGAAATATAATAATTTCAAAATATAATACAAAATATGAATTCAAGATAATAACGTAAGTCATCTACAAGATACTTTGGATCTAACACTAATCAAAGAAATCAAATTTATACATATAGTCATCTCATTTAGTTTACACGTGTATTATGAACTTTTTCTTTATTTTTTTAAAGAAATTCTAATTATATAATAATTTTATTTATTATATATATAGATATTATTTTAATTATGAGATTCATAAGTTAAAAATCATCTAGTTCAAAGAATACTTTCAATCACAAATCTAATCAAATAATCTTGAGAGACTCATATACTTTCGTCAAATAAAAATTGCCAATATAGAATAATTGTTTGATTTGTGTTCTATAAAATATTCATATTAATTCATATACTAGTTTCTCATATAGATTAATTCTATTACATACAAAAAAAAAATAATAGTTTGATAATCTATCTAAAAAATAATAGTTTGATAATCTATCATATTCAATTAGTATATTCAATTATTTATTAGATTCTCATCACTATGTTCACCTAGATGCATCTCTTTGCATATTGAGATATGTGAAGAAATATATATAACTTGTGATCTCTTTCAATGATAACGAACAATTTTAATTAACCAAGTATTTTGATTATAGTTAGATACTAGCTTACACCGAAATAATATCAACAATACATTTTTATATTATTTTTTTTGAGAAAATTTTATCTCCTAATAAAATAATAAAATAATAATTATTTTGAAATATATTGTTAAGGTAGAATTCAAAAGAGTAGCAACTGTCACCTATGAGATACATTAGATTCAACACCTATTCAAGGAGATCATATATTAATTTTTTTCTTTCACTATATTTTATTATGATAGTCATAGAGCTAAATATATAATTTTTAATCTAATATTTCACTAGTAGATAAAATATAATAGGAGAATTATTATTTTTTTCAATGAAGAAAATTATAAATGAGACCATTACTATAAATTATATTCAGATAACAAATCAGCCAAAAGACTACTTCATGAAAACATTGAAAAGATCTCAACTTATCTTTCTTTTTTTCAACCCAAGTATCCTAGATTTTTATATATCAGCTTCGTATTATGATTTATAATTGTAATGATTTACAACTTTGAGGTACCCTAGCTCAACCCACGACATGGTATGCCTAGGCTCATGCCTGGAAGAGGTTCAAACCAGCACATGGCACAGTTCACATCATGTCAAGTCTGTTGTTTGGTCTTGCTTTCAAAATTCAATTTGACATGGGACAACTCAACACGATAACCCAAGCATGCCCAAACTAGTTCAATTCCAAACCGACATGTTGTCCATGCACCTTCAATTTTAAAATTCCCAAAGAGGAGCTTGCATGCTTCACACACCCCTATTTTAAATTAAAATTAACAATGAGTCAATTTTGTCGACACGAAACCAACCTTATTTAATAAATTTTAATAAAATGATTTTTTTAATACACAAAACTACTTAATAGTGATTAAACATTACCATGTTTCACATCGTGTGGGTCACATACCTATCATGTGCATTCGCACGCATGACCTACCAAAAACAAATTAAACAACTAAGTGGCCACCCCCTAGCCATTATATTATAGTTCCAACCTCAAATGGACCTGTATGGAATCCAACAAATAGAAAGATTGTGTCAAGTCTTTATTAAAACAAATTTAAGAATTATTTATAACTTTTAAAATTTTTATAAATAGTTTATACTTTTTTACTCATCAACTCAAACTTTCTCTTCTCCTCTCTCTAATTATAAATCTCTCTAAAAAAATTCTTTTAGATTCTCTTTAAATTTCTATGCATAAATTTATAAATTTAGAAAATATACATCTATTTTTTTAGTTTTATATACTATAAAATTACATTAAATAATTAACCAAATTTTTCTTTATGCTCCCAAATCAAAAAAAATCAAATAATGATTATAATTGAAATAAAATTAATTTTATAATAAATTTGAAATAAATAATAATAACTTAATTGAAAAATCCAAAACTAATTTATTTCTCAGTCATAAGTTGGCCAAGATACCTAATAACCAAGGCTACATAATTGAACATCTTAGGTTTAAAATCATTTAAACATTATTAAAAATAAAACTAAATAAATCAAAAAAGATTAGATCCAATATAGATATTATAAAAAATATATATATAACTACAAAATTAATAATGAGACTAAATATCTTATAGGATAAGCCAAATAATACACAAAAAAAAATATAATACATTAAATATTAGACAAACTCAACTTGGTAGTGAGACCATTGAATTTGAATCTACTTTAATTTTAATAAATATCTTCATTTATTATCATGAATTTACAAATGAATGTGTTTATAAGTCGATTCCTTAAATAAATCTTATGATTAAATTTATGAAAGATTCAACATTAATTTATTATATGCATAAATATATCCAACATGCTTATTATGATCATTTGATCAACATGAATAATTAATATAATACAAAATTATAAATTTAAAAATTAATTAATTATTAATAAACTTAGAAGACTAGTAGAGTAATATCAATGACATCCAATACATAAATTAATCATGATGAAATTCCTGTCACATGCATCAACGTCCATTTTGTAGATTCTTATTAAAAATTAAATAAAAAATTTTAAAATTTCATGAGATCTGGCAACCTCATAATAACTTAGTCATATACAAAAATCTTTCAATAGCTTTTAAAAAATACATAATATAAAATAAATTTTATAATATAATATGTAATAATATTTTAAATAGTAATATCATAATAAGTATATCCATAAAAATCATTAGATATGATACCCTACCTAAAATTTTCATATTAGATATCTATATCACATAATAAATTTAATAGCATGAGCAGACTTTAAAATAAGTTTTCTTGTTAAAATTAATTCAAAATGTACTAAAATATATTTATTTATCTAGCAAATTACAAAAAACTGTATAGCCTATTTAAATTAACAAGCCTAAAAAAGCCCTTATTAGATGTTCAGCACCATTGAAATTCAATATACCTAACATTAGTTCAAAGTGCCAACATGTTATGTCCAGCTTTATTAACAGTAAAATTAATAAAATATTAATTAAAATATAAAATTTTCTTTTTTAAAATTCAAAAATTTTTTATAATACGACAAACTTATATTCTTATACATACACTCACACATCCTGCATTGTAATTAGGAGCATATCCAACATGAGTATGCTATTTAACTAATACAGAGAACACTCATATTTTGATAACATGACTATTGAGATAAAAAAATATTTAATATATTGGACTATCATTCTTTTTTTATTACGTAGCTTCATATATAAATTCTAGTGTTAAGATCAAATGAATCAAAAATACTATGAAAATATATGTAATTATATTAACTAATCACAAAGAACAAGAATATAAAATTTATTAACAATTAAAAAACTTAATTAAATATAAAAAAAATAAATATAATAATATTAGCAAGCCTCTAAGTATAAAGATTAATATCATATTCAAATATTTTTTTTTCTTTTAGTTTGCTATGGGTAAATGATATAGTAATCCGTCAAATAGGCATAAGCTATCATGATACCTAGATATCAATTATTATTATATCTTCTACCAGGATATGAAAAACTTAAATATATTAAATAAGTGAAAATCATATAAATTCACTTTTTCTATGCTATTTAAAATGGTACATGATTTAATTACTCACCAGATGATAATATAACAATGAAGTCTACTTTTTTTCATGAAAATGAATATTATTTCAAATAAACATTATAGCTAGATATTATAAAAATTTTATTATGCTTACAGAATTGAAAAAACAAGTAGATTGATATTCAAGATCAAACCCAAATACTACAATAAAATAATAATTTATATGATGAAATCAAAACTTAAAGTAATGAAAATTAAAACTAGTAGTGACAGATAATGAATGTTATCCTATAATAAACACCATGGGAACTACAATGTATTATCTAATTATCATTTGTTTTTTTCTCTTTTTTATTTTCAAAGATAATGATGTCAATTTAAATTTTGATTGTCTTATATTTTATTTTTTTAATGTATTTTTATTTATATTGCAAGTTTAAATTAAAATCTTGTTTTAATGTTATTTAAGCTTTTTTTCAAATTTCATTATTTTAAATATTATGTGTGTGTGTGTGTGTGTAGCCTACCTATAGGTTATACTATAGGAAGGCTACAATGCATTTCACCAATAATCCAAGTCTAATATTGCATTGCCATTATAACCTATAGTAGAATCATGGAGACGATGAGGGCCCCGAGGACCATCATTAGCTAGGCGACTAGGAAAGGGCACCAAACTCATTGCAACTTCATTGTGCCACACACAAGCCATCCTAAGTTATGCACATGCTGATTTAATTTCAAATCTACCTGTTGAGAGAGAGAGAGAGAGAGCCTTTTTTTCAACTTCTACAACTCCACGTTATATTCAACACTCCCCCTCAAACTGGAGCATATACGTCATATGCACCAAGCTTGTTACAAATGTATTTAATCTTAGGACGACTGAGAGATTTAGTGAAGATATCTACTAGTTGATCATTTGAATTAACAAAACTTATAGCAACACATCCTGATGTGATCTTCTCTCTAATGAAGTGACAATCAACTTCAATATGCTTGATCCTTTCATGAAAGACTGGATTGGATGCAATATGTAATGCGGCTTAGTTATCACAGATGAGTTTCATCTCTTCATCCTTTCCAAATCTCAATTCTCGAAGAAGATGTTTCAACCATATGAGTTCACATGTTGCCAAAACCATGGCTCGATACTCGGCTTCAACGCTAGATCTAGCCACTACATCTTGTTTCTTACTCTTCCAAGATATTAGATTACCTCCAATAAAAACACAGTACCCTAAAGTGGAACGTCTATCTGTGAGTGAGCCAGCCCAATCTGTATCTGTGTAACCAACAACCTGAGTATGATCTCTGTTCTCGTACAACACACCTTGACCTGGTGTACTTTTGATATATCGAAGAATGCGGATTACGGCAACCCAATGGCTATCACATGGTGACTGTAGGAATTGACTAACAACACTCACAGGAAAAGAAATGTCTGGACGAGTAATGGTGAGATAGTTCAATTTATCAACGAGTCGTCGATATCTCCCAGGGTCTCCTAAAGGCTCCCCCTATCCTGGTACAAGTTTGACATTTGGATCCATATGTGTGTATACCGGTTTACAATCTAACATACCGGTATCTTCCAGGATGTCTAAAGCATACTTCCTTTGGGAAAGGACCACACCGGAACTAGATTGAGCTATCTCAATTCCCAAGAAATACTTGAGTTTCCCCAAATATTTGGCCTGAAAGTGGGTAAAAAGATGTTGCTTTAGTTTCTGAATATCATCCTGATCACTGCCTGTAATGACAATGTCATCCACATAAACAACCAGATAAATACACTGCCCCAAAGAGTTATAATGATAAAAAACTGAATGGTCTGCTGTACTGCGAAGCATGCCAAACTCTTGAACAACAGAACTAAAATGACCAAACTATGCTCAAGGAGATTATTTCAAGCCATATAGAGAACGGCATAACTTGCACACTAAACCAGACTACCTCTGAGCAACAAAACCAGGAGGTTGCTCCATATAAACTTCCTCGACAAGATCACCATGAAAGAAGGCATTTTTAATATCCAACTGATAAAGAGGCCAAGAACACATAGCAATCATGGAGAGAAGTAGATGAACAGAAGTAATCTTGACAACAGGGGAGAATGTGTCAACATAATCAAAACCATAAATCTGAGTATAGCCTTTAGCAACTAAGCGGGTCTTAAGGCGATCAACCTGACCATCAGGACCAACCTTAATTGCATAGACTCAACGACAACCAACTGTAGATTTACCAGAAAGTAAAACAACAAGATCCCAAGTGTCATTAGAGTGTAGAGCAGTCATTTCATCAACCATTGCCTGTCGCCAGCCTGGATGGGAAAGAGCTTTATGGGTGCTCTTTGGAAGAGAAACAGATGATATAACAGAGGCAAAAGCAAAATAGGGTGAAGATAATCGATGATAACTCAAAAAATTGTAAATAGGATGAGGATTATGAGTAGAGCGATTACCTTTCCGAGTAGCAATGGGTAAGTCATCAGGAGATGGTGGAGCCGGAGCAGGAGAAGCCGAAGGGATAGAAAGTGAGTCAGCAGGTGCCTCAGCAAATGGAGAGGAGCATCGACACGAGGGCGACGATGATAAACCTGAAGTGGTCGAGGAGGCACAACATCAGGTGAAGAGACACTTCATGGCTTTGGATGAAAGGTTGTCCTGTCCAGGAGTGAGAATATGAACAAATCAAGTACAACCAAAGACACGAGGAGGAAGGAAATAAAGTGGTTGGTCAGGGAAGAGAAAGGAATGAGAAATCTGATCATGTAAAACAGAGGAGGATATACGATTAATCAAATAACAAGCGATAAAAACAGCGTCCCCCCAAAAACGAAGAGGAACATTACTATGGAGGAGGATAGTACGAGTTGTCTCAACAAGATGTCGATTCTTGCATTCAACTATCCCATTTTGTTGAGGAGTATGAGCACAAGAAGACTGATGAAGAATATCATGATGAGACATAAATGAAGTAAAAGATGATGAAAAATATTTCATGACATTGTCACTGCGTAACACACAAATAGAAATATTGAATTGGGTCTGGATTTCAGTATCAGGAGAGAATTAGGTTTTCTCCCTTAGCTCTGATACCATGTTGAAAAAGAGAGAGAGAGAGAGAGAGAGAGAGAACTTTTTTTTTCAACTTCTGCAACTCCACGTTATATTCAACACTACCCAACTCAACGTGTCCAATGACCCGGTTTTAAATTGGTCGGGCCACACAAAATTGGATCGTATCAACCCTACATGACCCATTTTTCACTTCTAGGAGCGCCCAACCAACTTACCCACTATATATAAGCATCTCATGTATTTATTTTCTTATGAGTTTTAGTGAGCTTTTGATTGATATTTACTTATTATTTGTGGCTTAATTATAATAATATTCTCACAAAATTCAATCTTTTGAATTATGCTCTAACATATACTTTTAGCTAGATAAGTCTAATTTCTTATCTGATATGCCTTATCAATTGATTTAATTACACGTGAGAAAATCATTAAAAAAAGTAATCATATGAAAATTATCAAACTAAATATAATTTATATAGTCTGTATAATTAATTATTTCCTAGATATTCTATGCCAATTTCACCTATATATAACTCTTCGCATACGTAAGTATGCAAAGGAACCCAAGGTCACTTTTAGTGATCATGAGTACATTCATCCAAATAATTTTTCATATTTTAGATGAGCATCAACCTTAATATAAAAGAAATTTACTATAAATTATTATAATTTTTTGAGAGATATTTTTATCTCCTAAAAAAAAGAAAAAGATAATGATCTCACAATCAAGTATAGATGTAAGGTTCAAAATGATAATCAAAATTACTTATAAATATTTTGGATCAAAGACTTTCTTGAGAAAATTAAATACTCACTTCTCCAACAACTCTTTATTATGATAATCAGATAACGAGATATATATTTTCAATTTAATATTTCATAAGTGGGTGAAACATATAGAAATAATTTATTTTTTTCTTAAAAAGAATATCGAGTATAAAAGTATTATTACAACTTATATCCCTATCACAAACCAATCAATCAATATTATTTATTAAATTATATTTTTAATAAGAATACTCAACTTATGGATTGCTTCTAGTTCTTTTTGCCTATCTATAGACTTAGATTCCACTTGTATCAAATTAAGTGTTTTCTATTATTACTAGATATATTTTCAAAGTTATATTTACATACTTATTATTATCATCATCAACCAAATATTATCTCAACTACTTGAAATATTTACATATTTACTATATCATATCTTTTTGTTGTATATCATGCCCTATTTTTGGAAAAATTGCATAGAAGAAATACTCAACTACGTGTGAAGGCCATAACTAAATTTTCACCTAATATTATAGGTGTCGGGTCATGCGGGCTCATGCAGTAAATGCGCTCGGCACAAGCCTCGGCATGGCACAGTAGTGTATCTTGCCTCGTGCAGGGCCATGCCGGCCCAGCCCGTTTGACACCTCTACCTAAATATCAATAATTAGTATCACCTATTTTTGATTAAAATTTCTCATATTAGAGTTTTTCCTCAACAATAAGACAAATAACATAAATTCAAGCATTAACATCTTTAATGTAAAAAATTATGATCTACCAAAACAAAATAATAAGAATGATATTTGTCATATTTGTTCTCTTCTGCTCTTTTGTCAAAAAATATGTGACCACTCATAAGTCATAACTAATAAATATTTTTTTTCAATTATATTTTTGCTCATGCATTCAAGCCACAATGAGGAAACATGAATATTTTTACCGAGCAAGGAAATTTGTTTCTCATTAAAAGCATCATTATGTTAAGTAGTCTATCAATTTTATATTTATATATATATATATATATATATATATATACATACACATACACACACACATATATTTATATATAATCAATATGTAAAATGATCATCTACATGCAATATCCTCTTGATGTCAAAGAAATGAATATTCCTTCATATCAAATCAAGATAATATACCACAAAGAAAGTGCAATACAAAGATAATCACCTCAATGATAGTAATTTCCTTGTGTAACATTTTACATATTAAATATTAAAAATATATTAAAAAATCAAAAAAAAAGTTATATCAATCATTAAATAGCTTGAATAATTGTATATAATGACTTACACAATGTTATCCTCTCCAATTAAAGTTCATTAATATGTCAAACTCAAATATTTTTTTGAGTTTTGTACGAAAATAATCCTTTTTAAATAAAAAATCTAAATTAAAATGCTGATTTGAAAAATATAATCAAACTAATACATCTAAAAACAAGGTGATAATCACCGTAGTTGTGAACGACGATCTTTTGTTTAAATCAAAGGCTAGTGTTCACAATGGCAGCCTTTTAATTTTAAAAATTTTCAAAAGCCGGTATCGTAAACGACCACTTTTGAACCTTTTATTCCCGACCAATCTTCTTCTTCATTCCCCTACTTTTCTTCTCCATTTTCACAACGACAACATTAATCTCGCCTGATTGGAAGCTAAGAAAATGTGAAAAATAAAAAAATCTCACCTCCATACAAAACTTTCACCCATTTTATTCCAATAAAAACAAAATCATCCACTCTAAACATCCTAATTCAACTAACTGGCTAGAGGTTCAATAAAATTTCTTCATCTCTAAAAATACTCAAAAGTCTCTATCACTATCTTCATTTTTCTCAGCAACCAAATGCCCATAAGAAAGATCTGAACAAAAGAAATTGAAACTTACTTGATGATCCAGTGAGAAAGGTTGCTGTTCAACAACCCAATCAAAGAGACTTTAAATCAACAACCCAATTCCAAACAGAAAAAAAAATGGGCTGCCTAGTTTGCTATCCCTCATGATCTAATCACTATACCCCAAAAATACAAACAAACCCACATCCTAAATTAAATCCTAAAAGAACCTTAACGCCCTTAAGTCAAATCGCAAGAAAATAAGATAGATAATAAACCTCGGAATGAGAGCTATTAAATGTTTATGCAATGCAGCCTTATCATCACTGTGATGGAGTCGGGTAGAGAAGGGTCGCAGGGTCTGATGGAGGAAGTGGGGTCTGATAGAAGAAACAACAAAAAAAAGTGGGGGAATGGAGAAAATAGAGAAGAAAAGCAGGGGAATGAACAAGAAGAATGATCGAGAATAAAAAGGTTCAATGGCCGTCATTGTGAACGATGACCTTTGGTTTATTTTAATATCCATCGTTCACAATGCCAGTATTTGAAAATTTATAAAATTCAAAAATCACCGTTGTGAACACCGGCCTTTGATTTAAACCAAAGGTCGTCGTTCACAATGAAGATCATTATCACCCTGTTTCAAGACGCACTAATTTGAATATAATTTTCAAATCAGTATTTTAATTCAGATTTTTTATTTAAAAATAATTATTTTCATACAAAACTCTATTTTTTTCTCTATTCATAATCCACAAAAGATATCAATCAAATGTAAAAAAATTAGTCCTTTATAACAGTTCAAACAATTTATCACAGACTTATTTTTTCTATCATTTAATTCATTTGATATAATGAAACATTTATTTTTTTTATTTCATTGTATCAATTAATCTTTTATCAAAGATAGTAAGAATTATATTTTAAAAAAATTAATTACTCTTATCTCATGAAAGCTAAAACTTTTAATTCTCATCTCATACTTCTCAATCACTTTAATAATAGATTATAAGTTGAGATAAGTAATTGTGTTAAATAAATATTAATCTCATACATTCATCTATTGATTAACATGGATATTATATCTCTTGATTTTTTATAGCCATTATTTAGGATTGTTTCAAATTAGCTTGAAGCTCCACTTCTAGATTTTAGGTGTCAAATGAGTCGAGCTGGGTAGGGCTACTTTTTGGTGGCCCAGTCGGGCCACCATATCATGCCCGGCACGCTCCGGTATAGTAACCGTGCCAAGCACGGCACGGCTTGAGAAATGTCAGCCCAGCACAGCCCATTGGCTCGGCTCTTACTCGATTCATGCCGAGTCGTGCCTGAACTTGCTGGGGGACTGTAGCCAATTTTTCTAGCTAAATTTTAAAAAAATTCAGCTGAGTCACCAGGCTAGTTTACCATGTCTGGCCTATCACGGGACACATATCATGCTAGGCAAGGCACGACCGAACTGGGCCAGACCCCCGACCCCGCCCGGCCCATTTGGCACCTCTATTCTAGATCAGGCATAAAAATATTGTTTTTTGAATTTTTCTATTTGACCCTCTTTGCAAATAATATCATGCAATTATTAATTTTTTTGTTACTAGCACTAATAGACATTTCAATAATACCCATTATATTATTGATTAAATCAGCAAAAACTTCATTTCTATGAAAATACATCTTCAATCAATTTTTATTTCTACATATATATTTTCATTTTTTATTTTTTAAATTCATATATGAAGTTATTGCTTCAATAATATATATAGAATACCTTAAACATATCCTAACATTTCAAAATCTTTGAAAAAGAAATTATTTTTGTCTATATGTGCCTTTGTTTTACTTGTTTCCTCTTTAACTTAATATTTTCCCTCACAATTCATCTTTGCAAAAAATAATTATTAATTAACCTACTACCATTGCAAAAATACATGTTAAAACTATTAACATATATAATTTTTTTACTTAAAATTACTTTTCCTTCTCAAGAATATTTAAATTATTAAACAAAGAGATTAAGAAAAATGATTTGATACAACAATATTATCTCACTTTTATAAATTTCAAAATTAGTAAATACACCTTCAAAAAATTATTTCATACCTTCCTAAAATTCTCTTCAAAAAAAATTTTTAAATAGTCTAAATATTTATAAATAGCATGTAATTATTCAAGAGATGTACCAAAAAGATGTGCCCTTGGGGCACCTCACTCAACTTATGTTAGGTGAGGTGCCAAGGAGTGTCTTGCCTAGTGCTAGTAAAAATACCAATGAACAAGTTTGATGTGTTTGCACCTAGGTGCTCCTTTTAAAAATATGCTTGAAATGCAGCATTTATAAAGAAGTTGAGAACTTATATGTGACATTCTCTTGAGAATGAAATTTCATAGCCAAAGAGATAGCAAATGAAATATATTCATGTTCTATTTGAATTTTTGCAAATAACCAAATAAAACATAAAATAGAAACACTACTTTAATATCTCTCAAGATTGTCTACAAAAAAAAAAATGGATTCTTAAAAATTATTATTTCAAAAATATAATAGTAAAAATAGTTACATTGTTTATCAAATGAAAGTAATATGTACCTCTTTTGAATATTGAAGTAACAAAAAAAACATATTTGATATATCAATGCATCAATTTTTCTCTTTTGCAAAAGCAAACAAAAAATGCACTCGAAAATACGAGATGAGAAACTAAAAAACATAACTACCAAATATATCATTTCATGTCACACTCAATTCAAAAAGGCATACTAAGATATCAAGGTAATCAAATAAATTTTGACAAAAAATTACAATGCCCACAAATATATAAAAACATTCATGCCTAATTGAAATTTTTTAGTTATCTCAATCACATATATGTTCTATCTTTTGATCACCCCACCTTAAAAAATAATACCAAAACAAAAAATTTAATATATAATTTCATGATTTAAATAATTACATTTTTATTATTTTATGAAAATAAATAAATATACAAAACAAATAAGATATCAAAATTCATCATGTGTCAATCTCTTCTAGGTTCAAAAATATCTATATACATCAAGTAAAATGGATAGAAAACTTGAAGTTAATTTCTTGACTAACACATCTTATAATCAAAAAAAAAAAAAACACTTCAAGTTTGACTCTAAAAATTCAAAACTATCAATAAAAAATGATAGTAAATAATGAATTACTATAGAATTCAAGATAGTTAAGTATTTAGTAAATCTTTTAAAAGAGCCAAAAGCATAACGCTCATAACATTTAGTTTGCAAGAGTCCGTGATATTAGTTGATATGATACAATAATATTAAAATAAAAATAAATAATATTTTAATAAAAATAATTAACTAATGAAGATCACTGATAATAAGTTGTAAGAAAAATCATGTATATGATGTGAGAAAGAAGAGAGATAAAGAGAGAGAGTGTGTGTGTGTGTGTTTGTGTGTGTGTGTTCGCGCAAACAAATGTTATTGTAGAAAAAACCCTAACAAAACTCAAATGTAAAAAAATTAAAGAAAAAATTTAATAATAAAACTAAAACAATAATAATCATGAAACTAGATATAGAAAACATAATTGATCATGACAAATCATTGGTTTGGCATTCTCAGTGTAAACAAAAAGGAAAAAATAAAATAATAATAATATTTTCGTTCAAACTAGCTGATAAATAAATTAGCTAATTGATCTTGTATAAGAATATAAATTATAAAGATAGTTTCGACATTAATTTTTTCTCCCAAAAAAAAATAATTTAATATTATATATTTAGTCCTCTTATGAAATATTGAATTATAAATTGTCTTATTGATTATCGGAGCATAATTATAAAAAATGTATCTAAAAATATAATATATTCAAGCAAATATATGATCCAAAAAATCTGACTAATAATTATTATCATTACTATGTGCTTTGTATCTATACTAGATCTACAAATCACTATATTACTCTTATTTTTTTAAAAGACAATTTTTTCAAAAAAGATAAAAACTTGTACTAAATTTCTTCTCTATGTATTGTAATGCTTATCTTGAGTTTAAATATTTAGCTAATTGAATATATCCATAATCATTAAAAAAATATCAAGCCTTTGAGCTCTCATCACATATGTTAGTTTATGAAAAGATATATCAAATAAACATGCCATAAAAAATCTATGAATTAATAATTATATTAATTATATCTAATTTGATTATAGTTATATATTTAATATTTCTTATAATTCTCTTGTATGCAATCAAGTCAACTATAAAACTCATATTAGATAAATAATAATATCAAGCTCAAATATATATATTTATTGGAGTACAACAAGAACTCATACAAATATATATATTGTATGCAATCAAGTCAACAATAGGCATATAAATTTTCTATAACAATACAACTTTACTGACATGAGCAACAACAATCTCAATAAATATTTAGATCATCTAATATCTTTCATCTAAAATTATAATAAAAAATACTTATTAAATTGAGATTCCTAAATCATTATCCCCTATGATAAGAATATTATTCATATATATTATCAACAAAATAAGTATGTCGTATGAGCTCCAATAAAATAATTAATAATTTGTAATACATGTAAAGGTATCAAAAGGGCGAACAGCCCGAGCTCAACCTGAAGCACGGCCTAACTATGCCTCATGCTGGGCCACGCACGGCCCGGTGCCATGTCTCGAAGGCACCCAATTTTGGCAAGACTTAAATCATGCCCTCATGCTGGGCCAGGCACCCCCCCCCCACCCCACCTCGACACCCGACGCCCCAACGCCGGACCCCGAGCCAGACAAATTCAACTTTTCATTGGTCTCGGAACCCAAACCATCGGTCCCTTTTCCCCAATTCTAGCCCAAGCCTGAGGGTTCCAAAAGCTGAAGCTTCTGGATACTGTGACCGTTTGGATCGGTTCGACAGTCGAACCGACCCAAACAGTCCAAAAAAAATTCAAATATCAGCCATTGAATTTTTCCCCCAACAACTGGAGGTAGAATCCAACAGCTCTAAAGATTATGTCTCAATTTTTAAAAAAAAAATCAAAAAAAAATAAAAAATAAATTGTTTTTAAAAAAAAAATTCTTTTCAAATCTATAAACCCCCCCTCCCTCATTCATTAATTTTATGTTTTCAACATTGCTTTCTCTCTCTCATATTTTATCTCTCTCCATCTTCTCTTAACTCTTATTTTTTTCTCGCTATCGACAATAATAAAATTAATTATAATATAGATTACAAAAATCCTACGAAAAAATTCAAGGCCTTCAAAATTTTAGTTTCTCCATCGTCTCAATTCAAATATCTAAAAAACAAAAAAAAAACTAGAAGAACATCAACAATTTAAACTTACTTTAATATAATACAACAAAAAAATATTAGGGCTGCCAAAGAACAATCAACATAATATAAATATTATGAAAATATTTTAAACTATAAGAATTCATGTATGACTAGGCACCATAAGAGATATGACGAACTATGCACCAAAAAATACAATACATTAAATCCTAGGCAAACACAACTCATCGATAAGTTATTTGAGGTTGGTTCCAGTTCGGCCTCTATGTTGACTCCATACATATACCGCAACAAGTTAGAAAGGAAAAACATGACCAAATTGATCACCAATATGGGTCTTCCAATTAGGTTTTAAAAAAAATCTAAAGATAATCAGTATTATGCAAATTTATTTTTAGCCTACATATCATAAGATTCTTAGATCCACATCTAAAAATAACATACTTAAATATTATAACTTAAAAAAAGAAAATAATAATTAATAAATTTAAGGATTATAGTGGAGTAATATTCATGATGTCGAATATCTAAATTAGTCACGATAATACATCTTATGTATATCTCACCGCCCACTATGTAGATTCTAAATAAATATTAAATAAAAAAAAATATTAAGATTCTCAAAGATCCTTCATCCTCATGATGGCTCAGTCATTTATGAGTACATAATAAAAATCTTTAGAGAATATAAAATTCAAAATAAAATATATAGTATCACATTCGATAATACATCTAACAATAGAATAGTCATTAACATATTTATTATAACGATTTGAGATGGATCATTAGAAGATATTTTCCACGTTATATGCATGTTTATGTCATTAACCTCATAATACAAGCAAGGATGAAGGTTGTTTCCCCCACTATAAAAAACATATAAAACTCACTAAAATTTTTTCGTGTGCCTCACAGACAACAAAAGGTCGATACTCTCTATTTGTTTGCAGGTCTAAAGAAGAAAAAATTCTAATCGAAAATGAGATATCATTGAAATTACATACCTTATGTTGAAGTGATATATTGAATATGAACATATGATATTCGACTATGTCAATAGTAAAAATGACAAATATATTATTGAAGACACTGATTGGGCTATAAGAATTTCAGTTATGAAATTCTTAAAATTTTTTTATGACACGGTAAATGTGTTAGTCAATTTATACTTTTATGACTTACATTGCACTCAGGTGCATATGTAATATTAGTATCATGCTTAAAAAATTTATAAATGATCAAATACTTCGTGATATGATTATAGAGATGAAAATCAAATACTTAAAAGTAATAATTCATCATTCTATCTTTTTATTGTATGGCTTCCTGCATAGACCATATGATTAAGGTGGAAGGGATAGAGAATACTTTGACATACATATTCTCGTGCATAAACTAGGAAAACCAACCTAAAAGATTCATTCACAAGAAGTTAACTAAGCTCTTTACATACTATGATACTAGATATGATAGTAGTAGTAGTGAGACTCCGAGTATAGACATGAATACCATATTCAGATATGATGACTTTTTCATTCAAGTGGCAATGAGGAAACGATGAGGTGGACCATCAAATTAAAACAAGCTGTCTCAATATTTATATATCAATTACTGCTCAATCACAACACATTCCAATAATAAAAATCTTAATATTTTACAGTAATGAAAATCATGAGTTCACATATCCCGTGATATCTAAGATGACACGGGATTTACTGACTCCTCAAGTATCAAGCATATTATCAGAGTCTGCTTTTTCTGTTATAGTGAATATAATTACAAATAAAAGATCTAGATTATGACAAGATATTATTGAGATATTAGCATACATAAAAAATTAAAAAAAAATCTAACTTGGACATCAAAAATCATGTTGGGATTGCAGCAAAAGCTGAAAAGATTATTGCTAATGATAATTTGTGGGATATTGATAATAATTGACAATTGATATGAGAATGAGATTGAAATATTGATGATTAAGCTGAGAGTCTAAACCTACTTTACTACCTACAATCTATTACTAATGAAACACTGATACTAATATCATCATTAATCATATACTAACGATATTTTTCATTTTTATTTTTAATTTTTATCATTTTACTTTAAGACTTGAATCAGACAATTATATTTTTTTATAAATTTGATTGGTTTATATTAATATTTTAGTTTTATTAATTCAGACACTGTTTGTTTTTAAATTTTAGTTATTTATATTTTATGTTTTATTTAATTTAATAAATTAAAAATTAAATAATTAATTATTTATTTTAATTTAACTATATAATATTTAAGTATTAAATAATCAAAATTTAAATTTTTTATAATTTTAAATTCTAGATTAAAGATTTTCTAAACGGCCCGAACCTGACCCAATGGCCAAACCCAACCCCAAACCCGACCCAAACGAGCCAAATCCGGTCTATCCAGCCACGAACCAACCCAAATTACTAAACAACCAAGCCAATGGACCGTGCCATCTAATTGTGATGAAGCCGTGTTGTGCTTGACACAACATGAGGGCCTGGTTAGGCCACCTAAAATGGGTCGAGCCTGGTCGGGCCGGCCAATTTGACACCTTTAAATACATGTACAAACTATTTAAGAAAATTATAATTAAAAATCTCACAAACCAAATTCTTAAAAACTACATTAGGTTATATAAGAACAAATTAAATCTAAATAAAACCTCTTATAATAAGTCTCACATTTAAATTATTTACCTTACCATCAAAATTAGTCTTTATACAAAATGCATACATACAACTAACACCAAATTTTCTCAAAGAATAAGAGATTAGTTCTCATATTTTATTAAAATAATTGATAGTTATCTCTTTCACTATGGCTCAATGCCATCATAGATGAAATCATGTCGCATAAAAAGAACTAGGATTCATCAATAAAAATAAAAAGAAAACAATAAAAAATGTCAAAAGTATAACACTTGTAAAATATAATATTAAATATAATTAATATATTTTAAAAAAAATATTGAAAGATCAATATTAAAAAAATTAATTATATGATCTTCTAACTTGTCGAAATATCTTTTATCATTTTGAACATAAAATGCAAGTTTCTATCTCCTAAAATATGGCTTACTATCCTATTTCTATCATTTAGAGTGAGGTCTTGAATAATCTTAGAGGTAATTATCTCATATGGACTATGAGAGAATTCTTTATCCAATAAAAACTCAATCATTTTATAATGATTGAAAAGAAAAATTATCATAATATGATTCGACAAGCTTAGAAATAATTAAAAAGTGATTCTCTCATGATAAGAGGCCCAAAAAGAACTCCAAAGAAATAAAGAATGATAGCAAATCGACAAATCGCTTAAAAATTCTTATCTAATTTCAACTTCTTAAAATAATTTTGCTCAAAAAAATATATATCAATACTAAATAATATTTTATCTAGCTTAGGAAAATAATATATATATATATTCTTTTTGAAAACTATAGTAATTGATAAAAATATTTTTTTCACCATATACGTTATCGAGCTTTTGGAAAAAATTTTTAACAAAATAAGTGTTCCTAAAATTAAAAAAAAAATAAAATAATTTTTTTTCTAGAATACAAGATTAGAATTTATGTCATTTCAAATTTTTATCAAATATAGACTCCTTAAATAGGTCCTACTAAAAAAATAATATTAAGGGACTGTTTAATAAATTATTTTATTTTTTCAAACCATTAAAAATAAAATTTTTCAATGGTTTGAAAAAATCAATATGTTTGATAAAAAATATTTGAGAACTATTAATTCAAAATTTTAAGTAAAATAGTGTTTAAAATATTAAGTAGGTAGAGACTTAATTAATATTTTCAACAAAAAATTTCAACAATTTTTTTTTTAAGTTACCATTTTATCTTTTTTTTTTCATTTTCGTTTTTTCATTCACGCTACAATTCAATTTATAAATATGTCTTCTCCTCCTTCTTTCTCCACCACTACAAACCCTAACCATAACTCTCTTTCATAATTAATTTAAAAAAAATTAACAAATCAATTAGTTATTCATTAATTTTTATTTTTATATTAAAATTTTTGATAATTTTAAAAAGTTTAGATTTTATTGGTTATTTTTTAAATTATTTTTATTTATTTTTTGATTTTATAATTTATTTATGAATATGTTTTTTAAAATTTTATTTTTTATAATAATTAATATTTTTAGTGAAAAAAAAATTATTAAAAAATATATTTATGTTAAATAATATGTAATACAATGATAATAAAGATAAATATGTAAATATATCATTTTCAGTATTTAGCATTTATAGTTATCAAATAATATATTTATCTTCAATATTCAATTAATAATAAATTATCAAATAATTTTTCAATACAAATTCATTACTTATAAATTTCAGCCTTAATTTTTTAGTACTTATTTTTAGCACTTAATTTTTTTTAATTTTATCAAACGAGCTCTAAGACTAATTAATATTCAATCTATCTTAGGATAATAATACATATATCTTTTTTAAATATTTGAACAAATATTAAAAATTTATTTTATCACCATGCATGTTAGCTCACCACATCCTAGGACGAGATCTTGAATAAGTGCTTCCTAAATTTTTGAGAGATAAATTAAATAATTTCTCTCTATAATAATACAATAAGAATAATATTATAAAAATATTTCATCGATCAAATAGTTTGGTATTAATATCATATCTCCCCAAAAAGATCTTGAAATACTTCTAACATATAGAGAAGTATTAATGTCTTAATTAAATAATAATTTTTTATTTCTACAATGTTAATTTGTGAGATTGTACTAATATAGAAAATTTAGTGAATTATCTCATGAGCAACATAGTAAGTGTTAAAACCATTAGACAAATATTTTAAAATATTATTAATTCTTATAATTTTTATATTTTTATGAAATTAGTTTTTGATCAATTTATAAAATAGATGAAAAATAAAAAAATATGAGATTTGTATAAAAATAATCAAGTAAAATAAGTAGAATAATGAATGAAAATGAATATATATCTCAAGTAATTTGTATTCTCGACTCTACATTATCCCCAAAACATATAAATAAATTAGATCAAATATATCTTTGCTCACACCAATAAAGTAAAAAGGGTATGAATCTCTAATATAATAATTAGGATTTTGACATAATATGTATCACACATCATCAGAATGTTGAGCCTTACATAAACATTAAATATGCCCAATCATATCAAAGTGGGCATGCTA
Organism: Sapria himalayana; assembly: GCA_029783825.1. Lineage (NCBI taxonomy): Eukaryota > Viridiplantae > Streptophyta > Magnoliopsida > Malpighiales > Rafflesiaceae > Sapria > Sapria himalayana. The sequence goes on along the minus strand of JAREIK010004728.1, from coordinate 135,687 downwards.
TATAATATTTCTTTTCTTCTTCTCTACTATGAACACCTCTCTCCTTATAATAATTTGATTTGTCAATCCAATGAAATCTTATTTCACATTGTGTGGGAATCTCAACTCTAAGAGATTGAATTATAGCTCATTTCAACTTTGAAATAAAATAAAGGTAATATAATATAAATATCACGAATCTAATAACACAACAAATCCAAGATACTTTATTATATTAAAATATATAAAAAGAATGGTGTATTAATATGCTTGGAAACCCAACCCAAATGATCATCACCAAGACTAAATTATATCCAAGAGAAAAATAGTACCACTAGTGTGTAATTGGAGACGCCAACAATATATTAAAAAGGTCAGGTGAATTCAATCATTCAATTGGTAAATTCTACTGGTAAATTCTGCGAGTACAACACATTAAGTTTGAATTCCCAAAAGGAGCCTTCTTCAGTTTTATTATCAAGGAAGTTTCTTCATTGCAATTCCCTTACGCATGAGAAATATTCCGGAAGGAAATAATATGAGAAGCTGAGTTTTCATAGGAAATCAAACTCTCTGTAAGTCACTTGGAAATAACTTCCAAAAAGTTGAGTGAAATGCACCAAAGAGTAATGACGACATTTAAACATCACTAAAAATGGGCGTACACTTCAAATGGAAACGGAAGAGATTTAAAAACCTTTGGTAGAAAAGTTGCCAATTTGTTGAAATGTCTCCAACGCTCCAATTATCTTCCCCTGAAAAGCTAACAATTTACGCAATGAAAAAAACTCAGACACACGCAGACAGATTTCTTGGTAATAAAACATTTTCCGCTGTTACCGAATGAAATCCTAGAGACGCGGAAAGGTTCCAAAAAATAGCTTCTTTAGGGGCGAGGAAGTAGCTTCTCCTGAATGATGCACATGAAAGATGGCCCGCCATGGAGCGTAGACCAAACAATTCCAACTTCAAACAAGATAAATGGTGGACGAAATGAAGGAAGTGTTCAAAGAAGCAAAAAGGATTTGAATGAAGGCAATATGTTCTGGCATTTTCCCTCTTGTCGGAGTCGGAGCCTATGGTCGTGAAGTTTACGCGGGAGAAGCTGCCTGTGTAGCATCAAAATATTACTAGGAAATTTCACAAAAAAAAAAACTATATTTTAAATAGGTATTATAATTGTATTAGGGGTAAAGAATATAAAATAATTAAAAAATAAGATACTTTTAAAAAATTTTAAAAAATATGCATCAAAATATAAAATAATTGCATTTTGTCACATTCAAAATTAGAAACCTGATTTTATTTCCAGCATCAATTTAATTGTTTGTGGATATTATTGTTTAGCTTTATGAAATATTAATTAAAAAATTTATCAACTACGTGCATCAATTTAAATAACTTTTTCAATTAATTAAATTGATGCACGTAGCTACATGCATCAATTTAATTGTTTATGGAAATAATTGTTTAAATTATTTAAATATTAATTAAAAATTTATCAACAAACTACCTGCATCAATTTAAATAACTTTTTCAATTAATTAAATTGATGCACGTAGCTATGTTAAAATTAAATAACAGGTTTTAAAACTAAAAAATAATAATTAAAAATTAATTAATTAGCGTTTTCACCATCCAGTTACATGCATCAATTTAATTGTTTATAGAAATTTTATATTTATATATATTATATATATATACATCTCTAGTTGTAGATATTTATACAAAGTTATATATTTATTTATCAACATATGCATATATAAATAAATAAACATAAGCATATACAAATAAATAAACACAAGCATATATAAAAATATATATATATATATATAAATATATATACATATATAAACATAAATATATGCAATATATATTTATATAATATATATGTGTTTCTATATATCTATGTTTATATATTTATATATGTTTATTCTTTTTATATATTTATATTTATGAATTAATATATATTTTTGTTTAAATATTTACAAATACATAAGAGGTGTTAATATATATATATATATAATTTTGACACCTTTTTTAATTACTTTATTATTTTTTTTTTATTTTTTTTATTTTTTTTTATTTTATAAACCCTAACATGTTAAAGGGGGAGGGAGGAGGATTAGGTTTCTGATTTTGAATGAACCAAAATACAATTTTTTATGTTTGAATCATATTTTTTTCATTTTTTTTAAGTATTATTTTTCATAATTATTTTGTATTTAGAATACAAAAACATAAATTTCTCTTAATTTTAGGGAAAATTATGTTATGAGAGCTAAAAACTAGAATATTTATTTTTGTAGTCTCCTTTTGAAAAAGTTTTAGTATAAGCAATCACAAAACATAAAATTTAATGCAGCATCAGCACAAAAAAAAATTAAAAAAAATACTATTTTTGAAAACATTTATACACACTACATTTTCAAAAATGTATGTCGTACATGTTTTTTAAAAATTATACATTGTGCATTTAAAAAAAGTGTGTTTTAACGCATAAAGTATATATGTCTCGAGCTTCATTACAAAGTGGTATAAGTGATTTGTTTGAAGGATTAGAAAAAATTATACAACATATGTTTCGAAAACACACACAATATATTAATTTTTGCATATATTATGTATATGCATACAGTTCTGGCATAGATTATTTTTTTGTTTTTTTCTAGCATATATATTTTGTGTTTTTTTTTAGTTCTATCATATATTTTTTTTTGTTTTTTATTTGTTTAGTTTTGGCATCGATTTTTTTTATGATGCCGCATATAATTATTTTAAATTTCCTCAAAATAATGGCTGCATCATTGTCAAAGTTATTACAATGATAATAAATTAATATGAAATAATTTATCTTGATCATAATGCAATACTGGTATGAATCAAATTCACATTAATTAAAGGGATAAGGGGAAGATATAAATAAATTAAATTTTAGATAAAAAGTATTAGAGCATCTCCAAGAGACTCGCTAAACGCTTCCGTTTATGTATTTTAACGAGAATTTTCTTAAAAATCAACTCTAACAGTTTTGTTATTTGCCTATCTATTTCCTATTTCCTTTGATTGACTCACCAGATGTAGCAATCCATCATTCCTTGCCAGACACCATCGCAGTTCGCTTGGAAATAAGAGTACCTCTCAATTTCAAGTATTTTTCGCTTCTAGAATTGATTTTTTCATTTAACAAGTTTGGATTACGCCTATCCCTGATTTTGTGATTATTTGGTTTTGGCATTGTTTCGGTACGTGAAAACAAGTTATTTTGGAACATGAAAACTTGTTTTTGGTACACAAAAACTTGTTTTCGGTGCACAAAAACAAGTTTGGATTTAAAAATTTCATGCAAACAATGAGAATTATGGACTTTTTTTTTTTTCAATTCAACTCTAATGTTTGAATAGTTGATTTTAAGTTTAAATGAGTGATTGATTCTGAAATTCTATTTGTTTTTTTCCTATTTGATCTTTAATAATTAAAATCAGATGAGTGCGCACATTTGTGTTTGTATGTGTGTTTGTGAGTGTGCTTGTGTGTGTGTGTGTGTTTGCTTATGTGTGTGTTTGTGTGTGTGTGTGTGTTGCTTACATAATACTTAGCAGATCCAACGAATCGTTATTTAATCATGTGAGATGACATGGCATTTTATAAATATGATTGTTGCAAAAATTAGTGTTTAAAATTTCAAATTTTAAAATTTTGAATTTAATCAATATGTGATAACATGGCATTTTATATAGTATTTAATATTATTTTTGAAATTTAGTTATAGTTAGTTGAAGTAAATCATGGATAGCTAAAATAGATATCATTGTTGGAGTTACCTTAAAAATGTGAGTAGTTAAAATAGATAATATAATATTTTAATATTTTTTTATAGCTATTTTAGATAGTCTTATTGGAGATGCTCTTAAATATTAAGTACTATTTATGATATGAAAATTTAATATAAATAGATTATTATTATTATTATTTAAAATAAATAATAATAATAAAGAAATATACGTATTTTAATTGCTAGTATTTATGAAATAAATAACATCAAATTTATAGGAAATGTCATTTTTTTTTAACAACATGGTATATGTGGTCCCAATTGGGTCCAAAATATCCACCCAAATCATAAGAATAGTGATAAAATTTATGATATATCTACTAATATATTTCTAAAATATTCATAAATTTCAAGTATTAATATATCTGTCAAACTCGATATTTTTGTTATTGATAGTATTCATGTAAAAATATACATGAAAATATCTCCAATATATATAATATATCCGTAAAATCTAACTACCAATATATCTATCAAAACTAATATTTTAATTCTTGCCCTAGGGGCATAGTTTTTTATCCCAATAGTTGATTGTAGCTTATAGTTATCGAACTTACAACCTCCGAGGATACACAAATTAAACATATCATTAATTGGACAACCATGCCATTAATTAGGAAATATCATTTTAAATGCTCTAGTTATTTGATATTATGAAGTTGGGGTAGGTATTTTTGATTAACTTTAAAAAAGTTATTAAATTAAGAGAATAAATAATTGATTGATTGACATAAAATAATATATTTTATTAATTATTTATGTTTTACAATGGAGAAATACTTCATAGCCTTAATATACATTATTATTTATGGAGTTTATTTTTGAGCTTAGAGTGAGGAATTACATTAGATAAGATAATTTATACATAATAATTAGGAGTCTTGATTATTAATATATAACTTTAGATTAGGAAGGAAGCCCTTATCAATGCTATTAGACATATCAAGAACCAAGAAGTAGAGGTGTCAAACGGGCCGGGCCGGGCCGGCACGGCACGAGGCACGGCAAGGTTCGGCCGTGCTTGGGCCGGCCCGGCATGTTTTTTAACCGTGCCCGGGTTAGGCACTGCTAGTGCCGTGCCGTGCCGGTTCATGCGGGCACGCGTGGGCCATGGGCGTGACCCCCCCCCCCCCCCCCCCCCCGGTAAAAAGACCGCGGGTCGGGTCTGATTGGACCCGACTTGCAGTCTCGACTGCCGAGCCCTGACGGGCTTAGACCCGACCAATCCCAATGGCCAAAAAAAAAATTCAAACTTTAAAGATTTTCAGCTGTTGGATTCGCCTCCAACGGCTAGGGGGTAGAATCCAACGGTCCTCGTGATTATGCCCCTTAAAATTATATTAAAAATTCAAAAAAATAATAAAAAAATATCTTTTTTTATAAAAAATTAATTTCTTTAGTCTATAATTCTATCCCCCTCCCGATTTATGTTTTTCAAAAACATATATCCTCTAAAAACTCTATCTCTCACATAAACCGTGCATCTCTCTCTTGGGCCTCGGGATTTTGATTTCGGCTTGGAATTTCGTGAAACTTGACTTGAGTTTTGAACATAATAGATTGTTGTGGTGCACCTTGCACGTGACTGACCTCGTTGCTTTTACCGGGTAATTCATTTTACGTTTTTTTTTGCTTTCTCTCTCTATAGTTTCTCTCTCTAGAAAAAATTAGGAAAAAAAAAATATATATAAAATGACAAATACTCCTGACACGCATTTAAATTTAGAAAATGAAAATGTTACACAGAGGTCTGAGGCTGCAGAAATTTTTGTTTCTCCAGTCGTATCAACCCAGAGTTCTAAAAAACAAAAAACTAGGAGGACTTCTGTAGTTTGGACTCATTTTAAAATCATAACACAAAAAAATGTTAGGGGTGAGGAACAAGAAATGGCACAGTGCAAATATTGTATGGAACTATTAACATGCAAGAGTTCATGTGGGACTAGGCACCTTAAGAGGCATGCCGAATTATGCACCAAAAAACATGGACTGTTAGAACCTAGGCAAACCCAACTTGGCACTACATTTTTTGAGACTGAATCGAGTTCAGTCTCAAAGTTTACACCCTTCGTATACTCCAGCGAGTTGGGTAGGGACGGCATGGCCAGGCTCATCACATTGATGGGTCTTCCGATCAGATTTTCGGAAGATCCAAGGGTAGTGCGCATCATGCTGACTTATTTTCAGCCTTCCTATCGTAGGATTCCTAGGTCCACTTCTAGGAATGACATACTAAAGATATATAAGTCAGAAAAACAAAAAATTATTAATGAATTTATGGCATATAGTGGAGTGGTGTCTGTGACGTCCGATATATGGACATGTCACAATGATTCTTCTTATGCATGTCTCACGAGTCACTACGTAGATTCATCATAGACTATCAACAAAAAAATTTTAGGATTCACTGAGATTCTTCATCCTCATGATGGCCCGGCCATTTTTGAGTGTATGATGAAAATCTTTAGGGAATATAAAATTCAAAATAAAATTTTTAGTGTCACATTCGATAATGCATCTAATAATGGAATAGCGATCAATATGTTTGTTAGGAATATTAGAGACGCACCATTAGGAGAGATCTTTCATGTCAGATGCATGTGTCACGTGATTAACCTGATTGTTCAAGCGGGTATGAAGGTGTGTTCCCCCGCGTTGGATAATATACGCAATGCACTAAAGTATATTCGCACTCCCCGCAGACAACAAGAGTTTGGTGCTCTCTGTTTGTCTACGAATCTTAAGAAGAAGAAATTCCAATCGGCTGTGAGACATCGTTGGAATTACATTTACTTTATGTTGGAATCATGTGTTGGATACGAACACGTGATATTCGACTACGTCAATAGTAAGAGTGGCGAACTTATTATTGACGACACTGACTGGGCTTCAGGAATTTCATAAATGAAATTCCTGAAGATATTTTATGACACGACGAACATGTGTTCGTCGGTTTATACGCCCACCACTTGCATTGCACTCCGGTGCATATGCAACATTAGTAGCATGTTTAGGAAGTATCGAGCTGACCCGACGCTTAGCCATATGGTTGCAGAGATGGAGGCCAAGTACTCGAAGTACTGGTCCACCGTTCCATCTCTTTATTGCCTCGCTGCATGCATGGACCCTAGGGCTAAGGTGGAAGGGGTAAAAAACACCCTGACTTTCATTTCCTTGTGCATGAACCTGGAAGACCCACATGAAGGGTTCATTCACGAGAAGTTGACTGACATATTCATATACTACGATACTAGGTATGGTGGTGGTGGTGGTGAGACTGTGATTACGGACATTGATACCTTGTTCGGAGATGACGATTATTCCATTCAGCTAGCGAGGGGGAAACGTAGGGGTGGAACTTCACATGGGAGCGAGCTGTCTCGATACTTAGATACCAATTACTGCTCAATCCTATCACATTCTGAAAATAAAAATCTTGATTTATTACAGTGGTGGAAATCATATGAGTCCACCTATCCCGTGCTATCTAGGATGGCACGGGATCTACTGACTCCTCCGGTGTCGAGCGTAGCATCGAAATCTGCTTTTTATGTTGCAGTGAACGTGATTTCGGATAGGAGATCGAGATTACGTCCAGATATGGTTGAGGCCTTGGCATGTTTGAAGGATTGGGAGGAATCGAGGTTTAGCATCCATGATCGTGCAGGAGCTGGGACTGGGACAGGCACTGCAGTCGCATCCACATCCACTACCATGGCGGAGGAGTTGATTGCCGATGATGATGATCCATATGATACTGATCTTGATGTTGCGGCTGATGATTCTAAAGATATGCCGATTGACGATTTATGATGATCTGCTGTTTATAGATTTCAATGTTTTTTTTATTGATTTTATTTGTACGATTTGTTTGTACGTTGTGTTGAAACTTATACTTGTTTTGTTCGGACCATCGGTAATTTTTCATTTGTGTTGTTTTATTTTTTTTAAATTTTTATTTTTACTAACATAAAGTATTGATATATTTTTTTTACGATTTAAATTTTATTTTATAAATAAATAACTTTAATATATAATTAATTATTAATAAATATAATAAAAGTTAAACTAAATTGAAATCTTTAGAAAAAAAAAATTTCTAAAGTATGTTTTTTTATTTAATTTTAAAATTTACAATATATAAAATCTAAAAAAAAAAAAATTCTGCCAATCAAGTCTAGGGCCTGCCTCTACCCCGGCCTGTATGGACAGGCCGGGCCCGGGTGTTATAAAACCGTGCCGGGCACGGTAGCACGTTCGTGCCCTAAAAAAACGGGCCGGCCCGTTTGACACCTCTACCAAGAAGGTAACATAAAATTAAACATTCATGTTTGTGTAAGGCTTGAGGTGATTTTGAATCATAAAAGATAAGGATAATAGAAATTCAATATTAGATTAAAAGTTTTAAATTAATCCCATTATTAAATTTCAAGCCCATATCTCTCTATTGAGATTGAATTTGATGGTCCAAGAGGAATTAACTTATAGCTAAACATGATTTTCTATTTTTAAAAAATTATCATTTTTCCAAAATTACTAAGTTATAGTTACTCAATAAATATTTAAACCAAATTGAATTAAGAATGTACTAAAAACACACATTTTCTACACATCATACTATAGAAAATGTGCTCTAATAATTTTTGCATGATAGAATTTATAATCCACAAATTTTCTACAAATTGTTTATAAGTTTTACTTATTTCTTGTAAAAAGACACAAGCACATAACATGCAATAAAAAAGAAACTGCTAATGATACAAAATTTTAAATTTATTAAAAATGGAAAAATCTAAAAAGAGGATGTTGGAACATATGTTGGTTTGTGCATGAAAGGGAGAAGCAAAAACTAATAGACTGGATTATTTTTTCTCTCATGTAGATGATGTTGTAGGTGATAATAAAAGGGGAATGGTGAGGAATTTGAAAAGAAGCACATAACAGAATCAAGATGTTTTTTTTCTAGAGAGAAAACACATATGAATGAGAAAGAGTTTTTAAAAGTGCAGTCTATGGTTTCTTTATGTTGCATCTCAACCCGATGCAACAACTATTATAAAAATAAAACACACATTGATAATTTAAAAATAGAAATTTCGACAACAAAAGTATTAAATGGACTACACAATAAATAAAATACAAACTAAATATAGTTGGGATTAAGGATTAATTATAAAAGAGGAAAAATCTCTTTTTATAGATGAAAGAATTGAGAAGATGAACAATAATACTAAGTGTCGTGATTCATTTGTTCATGAAGTGAGAGACATTATTTTAGTAGAGACTAAGCAATCCCTAGTTGATTCAAATGATACTTCTCAACCTGAGATAAGAATATCTTAGAGGTCGCGCTATTATTTTCAAGAAATTATGTTAGAATCTGACTCATACTTCTTTGGAATTTACTATGGTGTTAGGATTGAATTGAACTTAGTATATCTACCGAGGAGTCATACCTTATTCTATGAAATCAACACTAGACTAAAGGTAGAATAATTGCTAGAGTTTAGAGTCACGACGTGAATGAAGTTGCAACTTGTTATGGGTGATTATGATTGAAACTTTGAATTAACTACTTATATTGTGAAGTTATGGCTCAACTTAACTGCAACATATGTTATAGTGCCTTGATCATGTTTTGTTGTTTCACAATATCATTATTATCTGAATAAGTTTTGTGTTATTGTAAGTTATAACTGACAACCCAAGGATTCAAGTTATGATATATTCTATGAAGTTATGATATGAATGAAGTCGCAAAATATTATATATTATCATGAAGTTAAGTAGAAGATATTTTTTACTTTACTATATAATGACATATAAATGAGAAAATATAAAGAGTCAAGTTAAGTTGAGTTCATAATGTTTATTTTTATGAAAAGAAATGTATTTCTACCACTAAGCATACATAGTGTGAGAAAATTTTTTTGTCCTCTCTTCTCTCTCTTTCTTATTCCTTCTGATGCATGTATGCTTCTTTTATGAGATCTCTTGTAGTACATGTATGTTTTTTTCTATAATAGTTTTATTTGGGTTTAATTTCCCTTCTCAGAAACCTAAAACCCTAACAGTCATATTGACTCCTAATATCCAAGGTGGGATTGTTTCAAGTATTAACATGATCTTGGCATTTGCTATATGTACCTATGAATTCCAACATTTATATTAAAACAAAGTGTATGAGACTATCAATTCTTAACATTTAGCATTAGAGCCAAGGTTTGATGTGTGAATCAAAGCATGTTGAGTTCGATGTCTAGGGTGAGGTTAAGAAAATCATGGGAACATTTTCAAATTATGGAAATTAAAGATCAAGAATTTGCTTGTTGATCGAGATTATTAGTATGTAATAGAAGATCCAAAAAAAATAGTGAGTGATCATAAACCAGATGCATCATCTATAGATATTATCAAATAAGATAAGATAAATCAGAGAGCATAAGACATGATCCAACTATGTTTGGCCAATGAGATCTTGGTAAATTTTTTTGGTGAGAGGATGATGAAAGACTTATGAAGAAAACTTAATATACTATATTAAAGCAAGTTGCTAGTCAATAAATTATTCATGAAGAAGATAATTTACAAGTTATGCATGAAAGAGGATGATTCATTTGCATCACATCTACATAAGTTTTAAACACTGATCAACCAGCTATCATTTATTGGGGTATGAGATCAGTGATGATGATAAGGTTACTACATTCCTTTATTCAGTACATGAATTGTGGGATAATCTAAATTATCACTATTAGTCACAATACTATAAGATTATCCAATGAGATAGTAGTTAATAGGAAGAAAAATATGTGAAAATAATTTAAAAACATATTATTTATGAGGGAGAGGATTGAAGACCAAATAATAAACTAGTCTGAAATCAATTCCGAGTCAATAGGAAAATCAAAGAGTATGAATAAAGTAAAGATAAAATACTAGAAATGCGATAAACCTAGGTATTTTAAGAGAGACTACCATAGACCTGAAAGATTATCAACTAAGGTCATGAAATCATTATCACAAGTCACAATTCATGAGAGAGAGCTGACTTGGTAGTCATTGAGTCATCCACTAGTTAAGAGTTGAGACCTACAATTTGTAGAAACTTATGTTGCTCATATTGATGAGGACACCTAGCTCATTGACACGTGCACGTTATATCATATGTCTCATCATCAAAGCTAATTCAATTAATATGAACCTAATGATAGAAAAGATTCAACTATAAGAAATGACTAAATAATAAGGATAGTTGACCATGGGAAGTTAATGATGAAAATACATGACATAACCTTTAACTTTTATATAGTGACATTAGATTTGAACATAATTTGTTTTTGTTTTTCATATATGATAGTCATCACAAAATCCAATGATTTTTGTACAATCAATAGTTCTTCCAATTTTATATTTGAGGATACAATCATAATTCAACCATCAATGTAGTTGAATTGTGGAAGAGAACAAAAAAAATCATTTTAAAAACAAAAACTTGGTGCCTAAAATTCAACAGAATGTGATCTTTTACGAATATACAAATTACTATGATGTAAAAAAATTACAATGATGTAATTAATGATGACAAGGGAAACTTATGATAGAGAAGACTTGATTAAACCAAGATGAGGTTTCTCAAATAGAATTTCTTTAACAACAATATTTTATCAATAATTCATGATCGTATTCCACAATAATTTTTTTATCCAAGAAAGTCTCTTTTAGTTTACTAACTTAAATCCCCAAGCATGTATATATTGTTAGTCTATTCAAAAATAAATTTTTTTATCCGAGAGAGACTATTTAGTTTATCAACTTAAATCCTTGAGCATGTATATATTGTTAGTTATTCAAGAAGATATTAAAAATATTATTTTCTTGGAACAAGAAAAAAAAATATTATTGGTGTTGACTTGGTTAACTTTGAGATGAAATTCTTTTTAAAGATGATCTCTTAATTTTTTTTTAATTTAGGGGGACCCCTAGAGCCAATTTGGTTTAGAAGCCAACCATCTATACCTTTGAATGCATGATTTCCTATCTTAGCAATACTTGGTAGCTAGTGGGAAATGAACCCACAACCTCATAGTCAAAGAGGTATACATTCAATATCTTGCCAAACAAACAACCAAGGATGTTGATATATACAATCTCTTAATTGTGATCATATATTACCATTGAGTATATCCTTTATCACATCCAATTAAAATTTTTTAAAGAAAATCTAATAGCTCATACTTATCATTCGCCTACAACTTATGACTTAGTTAAATTATAATTTTAGGATACTCTTGCTATAGAGTCTTTACTAGATTTTAAAAACTCATAAAATTTGAAGAATGTCTTCGAATGAAACCCTATTGGTGCCTAAACACAATCTCAGACATGATAGTAATAGTAGAAATAAGATAAATCCTTATCTTGATAATGCACACAACCTGAGCCTTTGTTGTATGTGTTTGATTTAGGATTCATCCCCTAGAAGAAAAAAATAACACCAAGTTTCATTAGTTGTGCATTCTTTATTCAATATTTTTTTAATTTGGGCTTTCTATCATGTAATAAAGATGGTAATTATTAGTGTTGATGTACTATTTTCGAAATAAAATATATTTTTAAGGCACATATATAATGATGATTTGTTGACCTGCCGAGAGTACATTTTTACCATGCCCGAATAATATTCCTTGAAGAATGACTTTGTTTTAAATATTTTATCCAATTTAATGCTACTTATGTTCTTTATAATGAAACTTGATTATTATTTTTTTAAAAATGCAATGAGGATATTTTTATAAAACAGAGATTGAATTCATTATGAAGGATTATTTTTCCAAAATTATGTTTCGAAAAGATGATTCTTCCAAATGACCCATTATATAACTCCCAATTATCTTCACGTGCAATCATTATGTTTATTGCATCATGATATCGATAGACTCCTATTTTACAATCTTCATTAGATTCAACAAAATTTTAAAATACAAATCCCTCCAAACTACATGATAAGTAATCTAGCAAGTACCATGAAAAAAATATATCCAACATCCTTGAGAATCAAACTCGTGTCCCTTCTAACTTCACTTTTACCAATTCACATGATTATACCAAGATAGCAATGTTTTTTTCGAAGTCATGTCATCCAAAATGGAAATAGATCATGTTAAAATATATAAATTCTTTTCACCCTCTCAAAACTTATAAATTAAGTTCTCTTCACTTCTGCTAATCAAGTTAAAGTATGAATAGTACATAAAAATTTTCACCTATAGTTATGAATATGTTAGCTTCTAGTAGCTATTCATGAGATTGATGGCTAATGAATGAGACATGAAAAATATTGTTCTTCATTAAGTTTTAAAGAAGAAAATATATATGACGTAATCATTTAGTTTTTATCAATGAATGATTGATTCAATTTGTAGATTATAAAAGTCTCACATAGACAAAAATAATCACCAAGAGTTTGAATGAATAATGTGTCAATCAAAATATTCTAATATGAGTTTTATGGTTGTTTTTAGAATAATTAACTCTATCTTTAAATATAAAAACATTGACAAGTTTTTATTCATTATGAATTATCAAACTAATAGAATGTACTATGAGATACCAAATTTATATTAGCAATGAGAAAGATTTTTCCTATTCAATTTTCACATGAAAGAGCATATCCAACTTGCAGAGTTTGACATGCCAATGGTTTAAACAACATTCCTTATAGTAGCTTATATGAAACTTACTTTTTCATTCTTTAAAAACAATGAAATTGAATCATCAAAAACCATTTGTTGTTCAGAGATTTTATGAGCAATATATTCCACAAAATGGCTGAACTTATTATATGCATCAATAATTTATTCAATTCAAATTAACGACACTCATTTTTTGAGAATCATCGATGAGCTTATAGACTAAATTTACTACATCACACACCCTATTGTTGAAATGAAGGTTAGAGATGCCTACTTAGTTTACCTCAATCTTCCACACCTCACTTGGACTATTAATGGAGCATATCACTCATGGTTATCAAAAAGTACATGCTAATTAGTTTGTATTATCCCTTCTTCCTCTCTCCCCCCAAACCCAACCCATGGCATCAATTGACTAATATATGTTCCTTTGGGCCCCAAAATTAGAGCAGGTAAGGCCCTCATCACACCATCATAATAGGTCAAACATATAGATAACTTAGTGAGCAAATCTAGCATCCATAGGAATCAAACTTTTGTCCCAAGAATAAGAGCAATCATCCACTTTGCCAACTAGATTATCATGTTATTGGTACCAAAATGATAATTAGTTAAAAGATGCATTCATGGTATGCATTGCCGCATGCTCTAGTTTTGTAGTCTGGCTTAGTAACTCATCTCACAAAAACTAATTTAAAGTTCATTTAATTTCAAGCCAGAATGCACTAAATTTACATGTTCAATCAAAATTCATAATATAGGTAATAATACGATCACGATGAGAATGCGTAATAAATAGTGAAACCCTAAATCTTACACTTGATGCATGATAATTCTAATGGGTAATCCAAGTGTGAGGCTAATCCAACTTATTTCTTCATTGTTAATCTTCAAATGGTGGTTGTATTTCTAGAATAATGATGCTATCATCCATTTATGAATCATAATAATATAAATAAATATTTAATATATTGATACATTGATATTATAAAATATATCAAAATATATAAAAATGGAAGTGCATATTTTGAAAAAAAAATAATAATGTAACAAATTCTATTGAAAGTTTATGAAAACATATGAAAATGTATCATTATCATTATCAACCAAATCTTATCCCAATTACTTTGAATCATGTGTATTGATCCGGCTTTTCCAATCTACTATATTTAAAATAATATCTACTTTCAATCATTTTATTATTAAATTTTTATTTACCACTTCTATCAAATTTTTCTTGTGCCTATCTTTAGTTCTTTTTTCTTTTTCTACCCAAAAAATGAAAATAATATATCATATAATTCAATGATAAGAATTTGATATTAAATATAATATATCATAATAGTTCTTTAGTAGCAAAATGAAGAACCATGTGGTTCAATCACAATACTAGATAAATGTTGCTCATATTCTAGAAAGAAATATCTAAATGCAGATATGTTTTCTCATAATATTGCATGTAAACTATAAACATATCATGCATTTATTTATTAATTTCTGCCCATAAACCCTGCATGGATATAAAAATCATATTTCTCTTAATAATCTTCTAAAATCCTTGATGCATTAGATATAAAAAGTATTTTGTTTTGAGTCTTAATTCTTTTAGATACTCGATATTCTTCTTGCATATAATGGGTAAAAAGATGATCTAGAAGCTCCTTAAAATAAATTTATATTATCTTGCTAATATGATCACTATTGTTAAAAAATTGTATTTGTTGGTAAATTCTTCTAAATGTACAGTTGATTATTTTTCTTTAGAAGAGTCAAGAATTTAGAGTATTCCTTTTTTGTACTCCCCTATAGAAGGCTAACACATGTACATCTTGTTAATGTACAACTTTTAAGATATAATACAAAATATGCTCAAGTAAGTTCTCTTCTCTCTAGTTCTCTACTTTTTGGTTTCTTCTCTCTTATTATTTCAGCTCTTCACATTTATTTTTTTGATATTAGAGCGACCATGGATTAGACCCCATCAACCATAGACCCTTAGTGAACACATCTCAACTAAACATGACTCTCCTAGAGACTATTTCCAAACACCTAACCAACAAACCTTTCCCACCTTGAATCAACCCATCTTTGTGAAACTCAACCTCACTAATTATCTCATATGAAAAAACAACAACTATTCATTGTGATGATTGCTCATGATCTTGAGTACTTCCTTGATGGGTCTAAACCATACTCGTTTTGATTTATTCACCCACAATGCCAACAATGAGAATGAAACCCAAAATACACTCTTTGATAGCATATGAACCAACTTGTAAACAGTTCGATTTGCTCATCCTTGTTTGAGGTGATGATTACCTAGATAACGCACATTGATACAATTATCGATGTTCAGATTGATCTTCAACATATCTTATCCATCTCAAAGATGTCACATATCACAGAGTTTGAGACAAAACTCCAATGTCAAAAAAGGAAGGATTACTTAATCTAATTTTTTGATATATTAGATAAGGAATACAACTTACTTTTTGCTCTTCAACATATCTTTGCCCCTATAAATTATTTGACCAGTGTACATTGTTTCATTTTGTTCATTAATGATCATATTCATTTTGCTTGGTTGTAGTTGCTCAAAATCAAATATGAAGCCTATTTTAATTTTCTTAAATTTAAAGCCCTTGTTGAAACCCAATTCAATGCCAAGATTAGACAAGTCTAGTCGAAGTGGGGGAAGAATGTATACCTCTGCACAAGTTCTTTGAGTCCTTAGGCATTTAGCATTCCTGCTCGTATCCTCGTACTTTCCAACATAATGAACGAGTCGAAAGAAAAAAAAACATGTGGTTGATATTGATCTTTCAATGATTGTGTAGTCTTCCTTACCACTCTCATACTAGTGCAATGCTTTTCCTAAAACATCCTACCTCATTATTCATCTTCTCAGTCTAGTGTTATAAAACAAATTCACTTATGAAACTCATTTAGGTAAAACACCTCCATATGATCACTTATGTGTCTTCAGTTACACATGTCTTTCCTACCCATGAGGCTTTATAATGATTAGAAATTACTTTCATGATCCAAGTAGTGTATTTGTCAAATATAGTGCCAACCACAAAGGCTATTTATGTCTAAACTAACTAATAGATAGACTTTATGTGTCACAACCTTTACTACATCCCCGTACACCTCCATCTGAGTCTTCATCTTCACAATAATTAATTTAACCTCCAAACTATACATGCTTTGCATCATTTTGTTCCCCCTATCCCACAAGGCTAATTAGCCAATAACTCAACCCTTAGACCACCTTATTCCTTACCATATACACAAAATTAAACAATCAACCCACCTCCTTCTTCACCCAATGTAGCTAATTTATATGATTAAAATAGTGAAACTCAAGTTTTTAACCATCACCAAAAAGTAACTTGATCTAAGGGCTGGTATTTTTCAAACCAAAATATCCTTTAAATTTGGTTGCAGTGGTGTAGATTTCCAAACTTATGCTCTCCACAAATTGAAATAATCACCAAGATCGTGATACATGAAACTAAGTATAACTCTTCAACAAAAAGGCTTCATGAACTCTAAAAATAATATATCCATATTCATCTCAATTTAAGCCAATATAATTTTGGTAGTATTGATATATGTAGATGATATTTTAGTAATGATGAACAACACTGCTTGTTTTGACTACCTATTGAAGGGTTTTGACTCCCAATTTGCTCTAAATGATCTTGGAATCCCAAATACATTGATGATTTGATGCATCATGCCTCAATGATAAAATTGCAGACCAATTTCTTCACTCATGTCTTCGATAGTCTCTACCTTGTCAATTCGTTATAAAAATTTTCTTAAAGATGAAACAAAATATAAGAGCATCATGAGTGCACTATAATACCATATTTTCACCAGATCGGACATTGCATATGTTGTAAACAGAGTTTGCTAGTTTATGCTTTTCCTATAGAAGTACATTGGTCAAATATGAAACACATTCTCTGGTACCTTAAGGGTACATCTAATTATGGACTATTATATACTCTATCATCAGATACTTCTTTAAAGTGTCATACAAATGCATAATGGGCATCAAATCTTGATGATCAATGAAGTACAAGTGACTTTTGTATCTACAAGAAAAATGATTTCATCTCTTGATCATCTTTCAAAAAAAGAGTTGTATCTTGATCATCTTTCAAAAAAAGAGTTGTATTTTGATCAAGAACTAAATTAGGATATGACTAGCAAATGGAGCAGTATAGTTAGTATAACTTCAGTTAGTGTTAATAGAAATCTTAGTAACCCAATCAGCAACACTCAACTAAAATTGTGACAATGAGGACACAATTGAGCTTCCAGGAAATCTAATCTTTCATGCTCACGTAAAATATATAAATTTTGATTATCATTTTGTTAAAGAAAAAATAACACATAACAGTTTGTATGTCAAATATGTTTCTTCTAAAGATCAAATTGTAGACTATATGAACAAGCCACATCCAACATAATAGTTCCCTGTTCTTTTTTCCAAGCCCACAATCCTCTACAATCCAATGAGCTTGACCAGGAATGTTAAAAGAATGTTTATTAATTAATTATTCTAATATACAACTTCTAATTTTTCATTAGAAGAGTCTAAAATTCAAAATATTTTTTTCTTGCACTCTTCTATTGAAGGCTAACACTTGTACAATTTCTTCTTCTTTTTTTATATCCTTTAAAGATAGAATACATAATATATTTAAGTAAGTTGTCATCTCTTTGGTTTTCTATTCTTTGCTTTCTTCTTATTATTATTTCATGCTTACATATTTCTTTCTACTATTAACATCTTCGGACAACACACAAATCTTGTATATGTGCAGTAATTCATTGGTTTGGATTTTCATCTTCATCAATTAAACCTAAAAGTCTCACTCATTAGAATATCTAATTATCCTTTTCTTCACCCATTTTATAGACATTTCAGGAAAAAAGGTGATCCAATTTCAGTCACAAGTTGAACATGATGTTGTAAGTGAGAGAACTATAATGACCAACCTATTTAAATATTTTTTGATTTAGTACATTAAATTGTCATAAAAAAATTGGATTTCAAAACATAAATATTTTTAATTTGAGATAACAAAATATCAAGTTCATTATTCTTTATCTATACCCACTAGTTTTATTTTAGATTTAAAAATTTATTATTATCTTCCTACTATGAGAATTAATATAATTTTTATTTCTTATATGAATTTGATTGAATTTACTTTTGTTATTAATAATAATATTTGTTTTATGTAGCATGATAATATCTTTTATGAGTGTGCTTACTTGTTAAATAATATATATATATATATATATCTTGAATGACGATAATCCAAAAACACAGTCAATCTCTAATATTAATATTGAAATGTTTAAATTTAATGATTTAAACATAAAATATATTTGACATTGATGTTTGAGTCAGATAAATAAAAAACATAATTCAAATTTCATATAAATTAACTTTTATATGCATTTGATTTTGACTCTTATATATATAAATCTTATGCATATTGATATAAATGAATCAATATGTTCAAATGCTAATAGATATTATCAATACTTTATGATCTTTACCAATGATTTTAAAAGATATATCTATATGTATCTAATAAAACATAAAAAGCAAATTTTTTCAAAGCAAAAAATATCTAAGAATGAGATACAAAATCAACTTGACAAATATTAAAATAATTCGATCTGATTGAGTGATAAAAATCAAATAATTTATTTACTATTTTAGAGATTGTGAAACTTTTTCATAAATAACTCTTCCATAAACACCTCAATGAAAGAGTATTTATGAACATATAAATTAAACTTTATTAAATATAGTTTAATTTATCATGAGTCAAACAAATCTTTTAATATAATTTTGATAATATGCTTTGGATGAATGCCATAGTGAGATGATGCATCATCTCCTAGATAGAAAATGATAAGTGGTTACTTCACCCCCTATAAAAAAACTAATAAGTTTCTACTTTATCTTCCAATAACATCGACTATTACATGACCTAAACATGATGGAATCTCAGATTGAGATGCTTTTCCATCTTCAATAATAATCTTTGTAAGATCAAGGGGAGAGGTTTCCTAGTGAAATATTGTATGTATATATATGACTTAGAAGTTGGAATCGCTTCCAAATAATTTACACACACACACACACACCCCTAAATTTCATGTGTGTGTGTGTGTGTGTGTGTGTGTGTGTGTGTGTGTGTGTGTGATTTGAAACAACTCCCAAGTAATGAAAAAATAAGAAACGAAATAAATATTAAAATAAATTAAGCCTCAAAACCCCCATTCAAGATTAGACATGCATGTCATAAATATTCAAATTAAAGGAGAAAAAAAAATGTGATCCACTAAGAATCTTCATGAAGAATTCTATAGTCTTCATGTTTGGTATGTAGATAAAAACAATCAAATAATATTGACCCTCTTTCAAATGAAGTAATAATCAACTTCAATATATTTCATATATACATAAAACACCAAGTTGGCAACAATGTATTGGGTCACTTTACTATCATAGTAAAGTGTTGATGATCTATGAACTAGTAGATAAAATTTCTCCAAGAAGAGATTGCTCTACTACAGCTCACAAGTAGTTGACATCATAACCTTATACTATGTATTTTCACTGAATCTTGAAATAACTATCAGCCTATTATTCTTCCATGAGATGATATTACTTGCAAAAAATATACACAAAAAATTATGGTTGATATTCCTATGTATTTGCATGAGCTCAACTAAAATCTAAATATGTCTCTATCAAACTATGTACATGACTTCTAAACGTAATTTCACATCTTGAAGATTTCTTCACATTTATGAGAATCTTAAGTATTACAATCATATGCATCTATCTAACAAAATCAAGAAAATGACTTGTTATATTGACATCATAAATAATATCTAGTTGGATCACTATCAGATAATATAATTTTTTTATGATCTCCTTATATTTTAAAGCATAAATTAATTAACCGATATTTATAATTAAGTTTACACATGGATCAAGTAGTAAATTAGTAAGTGCACATCTCAATATATTAAGAACATATAAAATATTTTTAAAGTGTATATTCTCTGAGAAGGGAATTTCGTACTTCATAACTATTCAACCTCAATATCAAGAAAATATCTCAGACATCCCAAATCCTTTTATCCAAACTCAATATATAAAAATAATTTTATCATCTCTTGCAATCATAATATTATCAGCATATATAACTAACATCACATATTACCTCCTAATTTGGCATGCATCTATCCTAACACATTGCCTCATGCAAAATGTAATAAGAACCAAAGAAAATTTATTAAGATATGCCTAAGAGACTTCTTTAGGCCATAAAAAACATTCCACATTTTATATATCATACCTAAGCTCATAGGAATAGTTAATCCTAATGAGTGCTGCATTAATACTTATTTATCAAAATCACTATGAATGAATCCATTCATTACATCTAACTAATACACAATTCAACTATGTGATGCTTCAATATAAGGTAACAACCTAATAGTAACTATTTTGATCACAAGAGAAAAATTTTTATAGTAGTCAATGCTATAAGTCATTATAAAGCCAATCTATCCTTAATATGATTGACATTTTTTTGAGTCTTATCATAATTGTGTACCCTCATTTACAACATGCTACTGGATATATACCTATCAATTTTGAAATGAGTTCCTATGTATGATTAGATATGATCACATTCACTTCTTTTAACATTGTCTATCGCCTTCTTAAATAATTAAATACCTCACAAAGAGTATTCGAGATCATGCAAAGTAAGAATATAAAACTAAAATATATACTATTAAAATGAGATTATGAGAGTAATCAAGATAAAAAATATCGAGTAGAATACACCAATGATTCATTCCATATACAATTGAAAAATCTAAGTCACTACATCGAGCTAGGTCAATTGATATGACAAAAGATTCATCTGAAAAAGATTATAGAAGTATATATCTAGTATATAGCTTTAGATTAGGATAATCAAATCTCTCAACCCTCATATCTTACTCTTGAGGACATTTATACCTCATGTTTAGTGGGATACTCACACGAATCTCCTCTCTTTGATGCGCCACCCCAAAAGATGTGCCACTACTAAAAACTAGTCGTGCTTGTCATATTAGGTGTAGACATATGAGTATGGTCAATAGTTAATCCTCAATGAAAAATAATAAATAAAAAGAAAAATGAACTTATCAAAATCACTATAATGTTTGAAAGTATGTTCTCTTGTATTGAGTTTTAAAAAAGAATTTGTCCTATAAAAACATCACATCAACACATCATAACAACCATCATAATCTTTAGCAAATAACATATATATTCATTCTTGATATTTGAACACTCAATGAAGACGTAATTGATAACACGTATAATCATATTCACTTTGCCTAAGAAGAGATTATAAACAAAATAAATATATCCAAAAATTTTAAATAAAAGATAAAAGAACATTTCTCTTAGGTACATGAGATAGTATCGGATATGATCTAAGAGACTAGAAGGTGATATTCAATTGATTAGAAAATTAATGATTAACAATATTTCTCCCCAAAAAATACCTAAACAAACTCATAATAAATAAGAGTTTTCTAACCGTCTCAACCATATGCCATTTCTTTTTCTCAACCAACCCATTATATGTAGGAATACTAATACAAGATATATGATACACTATTTCTTGCTTCTTAAAAAATAGTAAAAGTAATAAGAAATACATTACAAAGCATTATCACTTCTCAAAATCATAATATCATATCCAAACTAAATTTTTAATTTTTTTCATACATTTTCATAAAAATAAAAAAAAATATTTTTTTAATATTAAAGTTTAATCATCAATAATAATAACAAAAAAATCTCAAGTCATCATATGTGATCATCCTATAGGATCCTCAAATACATGAATAAATCAAATGAAATGAGTCTCTCCAAGTACTCTTCACACATTTCGAAAAGTAAGCTCTTGTATATATTTTTTAATTAATATGCATCACAATCAATATGTGCTACTCAATTAATGTTCAGCTCAAGATTCTTCAACATATATAATCAAGGATATCTTAGTCAAGAATGAATTATTATTGAATTAATAGTGAAGATGCATCTACAAAGGCTCATACGAATCTAGAAGAAAAGATACAATCCATCTCATTCAATCCCTAAAAAATTCATTTGTTTGGTCTAATATTCTTGCATAAAATATCATAAAAAATAAAAAATAATATCAAAACCTTTATATTTTATAAAGTAACTAATATAAAATATATTATGATAAAACCATGGTATATAAAACATGCATAAAAAAATAAGTTGATATTGCTGTCTCATGTCCCATATAATAATATTATTAACCATGACAATATTAGAAGTTTTAGACTCAATAAAAAAAATAAAAAAAAATGATTATCTGTGAAATGAATACTCGTTCCCAAGTCCTAAATCTACTACCCATGAATCTAGAGTGAGCCAGTATTACAATGAATATAGATGTGCATGAACCAATAATACAAAAAAATATATATATAGCATATTCCTCTTGAGAATGCATTAGTATAACATGACTACTAGACAAATTTGTATAAGAATCATATTAATTAATTTTAATAGTCTATGGTATATACTCTAAATCTTAAAAATTTTATCATAGCTCAGGGTGTAATGTCTAGTATTCTTATGAGTATCTCCAATCTCCCACATAAAAAAACATGGCACTCTAGCCTTTATGCCTTTCAAATTTCCTCTACCAAGTCTCATAGCTGTCTCATTATAACTATCTGACGAATACACAACAATATTATGAGTGCTCATATTAACTCTACTCAATCAAGATATAGTTGCAAATGCCTAAGTCAATCTCAAATAAACCTTTGAGAGATGTGGAAGTATCTTCTCTCTATGTATCTATGTTTGGAAAACAACATATTATTATGTCAATGAATACATGTAAAGGATGCTATAAATATGCTCACTAAATCTTTTCAATTTAATGTGATCTATCAACACTAGTATCCCACTAATAATTCTTTCTCATAATTATGTCTAAGTTACATATTGAGTCATCTCCCTCTAGTCAATCAATATGTACGTCAGAAACTAAGTAATAATCATCATATAAATAAAATATTTTCAGAAAATATATCAAAGCAACTATATCTCAAATTCTTTTGCAAGTATTACATGTGCTAAACACACTCGACATATTGTGATCATTTGAATATCATAGGTGCACTAGTAACTATATGTCAATTATCATCCACATATTAGTCTCAATACAAGATGAGTTCTCCAATAAATAAAACACATACCCTTGAGTCACAAACTAAATTTTCACTGAAATAGTCTAAAGTAAGTATGTATTTGCTCTCCATTTCCATTAGGTTATCCTTAGTGATCCCACATTAATTTCAAATATTTTCTTTCTTTTTTATCTCACAACACAATACACTTTCACATAAATATCAACTAGAAATAATTTGTATAATTTACAATGGTTTCATGTGAGATTTTTGAAAGTAAAACACCAAAAAACATGTTGGAAGTCCGATGACAATGAAATATCCAAGAGAAAATCAAAAACACTCATTGTAAGTGGATATTTTAGGATTACAATACGATGATGCGATAGCTACCATCACAAAATACCAATGATTATAATCGCCCGTATTGCTCAAGGGTGCAACATCACTCACACATGCCATTACCTTTGATACCATGTTGAATGATTGTTCTATTAGGGTTAGGGTTAGGGTAGGCTTAGGCAATGAAAAAAAAATAACAATTTTGAAATATCAAATACATACATACATACATATATATATATATATATATATGTATGTATGTATGTATGTATATAATTTAAAATATTTTTGAAAATATTTTCATATATTATATATGCTTATATATAGTTATATAATGATAATTATCTATCCATTTACACATGTGTGTGTGTGCGTGTGCACATGTATGTGAGTTTGTATCTATGTATTTATACATATTTTGTATGTTACACACACACACACACACACACTTTTAAATTAAATTTTACTTTTTTTTATTCTTTTTGATGTGGCATGCCGCCATGCCACAAACCACATGCTTATGTTGAGATAAAAAAAATCTTTATAATTGAGTTACTTGATAGTACGACTTTGAGATGAAATATTTTGTGAAAACTAAAAAATACAACATGATCAAGACAAATTAATTAGACAAGCATTAATATAGAAAGTCAGAGGTCATGCCTAGTGCACAAACATTAATATTATAATATCTAATAATTCTAAAATCTATGTAATTAACTACTATAACATCCAACACTTTAGACAGATAAAATAGAAAAAAAAAAGAATAATTAACTATAATATATTTGTTAGTTCAAGTGTGAGCCTAGTAGTCACCCACGAACCATGCAACCATTACCATCCTAAAGTGAATTTGCCACCTTTCACCATATAAATAAGGAAACTTGTATTCCATTTGATAAAATAGAAGCCTAGGTCGTAAGAAAAATCAAATCTTTGAAAATATAGTGCTAGAGCTAGAGTAGACATTTTTACCATCTAACATCAAGTTTCAAATGCAGCATTGTTCATTAGCATGCACACTTCTACCATCTAACATAGAACCCTATCAAGTGTTGCATTTGATAACAAGTGTATTGCATTTGATAAAATAGAACCCTAGATTGTAAGAAAAATCAAATCTTTAAAAATCTAGTGCTAAAGTAGACATTTTTTTTCCCATCTAACACAATGTTTGAAATGCAACATTGTTCATTAGCACGCAAAATTCTACCATCTAACATAGAACCCTAACAAGTGCATTGCATTTGATAACAAGTGTATTGCATTTGACAAATAGTACTCTGAACCGTAAGAAAAATCAAATCTTTGAAAATCTAGTGCTAGAGTAGACATTTTTACCATCTAACATCAAGTTTCGAATGCAGCACACTTCATTAGCACACACACTTCTCCCATCTAACATAGAACCTTAACAAGTGTATTGCATTTGATAAAATAGAACCCTAAATCGTAAGAAAAATCAAATCTTTGAAAATCTGGTGCTAAAGTAGACATTTTTGCCATCTAACATCAAGTTTCAAATGCAACATTGTTCATTAGCACGCACATTTCTACCATAGCTAGAACAAGCATGCCACATGTAATCAAATCCAAAGGCAAACCTTTTTATATCATTTTTAAATTTTTGATACAAATAGAAACGTGATGAAAACAAAAGATTTTTTTTTTTTAAAATCTAGTTAGTGGAAAGTTCTTGGCTTCGTTTAGCAGCAGCAACAACAGCATCCATTAGCAATCCACGAAAGCCACCCTTCTCCAATTGGTGAATACCAGCAATTGTTGTTCCACCAGGCGACGCAACATCATCTTTAAGCTGACCAGCATGTTTTCCTGATTTCAAAGTCATGGTAGCTGCACCTAATACCTACACAGACACAATTCAACAATATATGTTGATAACTACAGGAACAATGATGTTCAGGAGAGAGACATCTGAGGCAGCTTACAGTTTGAGAAGCAAGAGACAAGGCAAGTTCTCGTGGTAGGCCAGCAGCCACTGCACCATCAGCCAAAGCTTCGATGGCCAAGAATATGTACGCAGGACCACTGCCACTAATTATTTAAGGGCCAAAAGAAATTTAGAAAACATAAACAATGGTTTGCATATGATTTGTAAAGAACCTATATTCTGCTATAAGATCTCATACCTTAGGCCAGTGATGGCATCGAAATATTTCTCATCAGCGAGCCACACTTTTCCAACTGATCCAAATAATTTATCTACCACTTTTCCATCCTCTTCAGTTGCAGCATCACCTAAGCACATGACTGTGGAACAAATGATTTAGATTTTAGCATTTCAAAACAGCATATTGTGTTTTTTTTTTCATTTAATAAAATAAATAAGCATTCTTATTTACCATCATTGATTATAACAATATTCAACTTAACATTATGCTAGTTCTGTCATTTGTCATACCTTTACGATATTTTATAAAATCAAAAAATTTCAAGAAATACTTTCTTAGAGTCAAAGCAGAATGAATTGCACATTTTTACTTTTATGATAAGATAATCTCACTACACACTTGAATATTATTGATCAATTACTTATTTATTCTTGATTTATATTTGATTATCTCTTATTGACTAAGCTGAAAATATTAGAGACTAATATTAGAGAAATATCTATTATATAACACAAGATGTATTAGTTAGGAAAGAACAATAAATTCTTATCTTATTACCAAACTTGTGTGAGTAAGAACTCATTTAATCTGAGACACTCATATATATAATAACCCAATAGATATGACACTGCAGATGAAATTAGATATTTTCTTGTATTTATCAATCATTATACGTATTTTACTTTAATTTTTTATTTTTTTCATAAAAAATAAAAAATTAATTTAAGAAAATATAAAAATATTGAGTAACAATGCATTATAGATATATTTAATAACTTTCATATTTATTGTATTGATGATGTCATTATATACAAATGATATTGCAAAAAAAAAATATTATGCTGAAATGACTTGAACACTCCTCTTTGATAAAATTATTCGAAAGTATACTTAAAAATATCTAGTCATTGTATACTCTTTCAAATCTTGCACTGAATAAAAAGTATTCAACTTATCTCTTAGATTATTTTGAAATATTTATTTTATTTAAGATTTCTTCTCAAAATATGACAAGATGATACCTAGGACAATAAAATATCTTCATAGGTTACTTCAATACTAAGAAACAATGCACATATTATTCACTTGAGATTGATAAAATATTAGCAAATATTAATGTTATATTTGTAAGCCCAAATCATTTTTAACAAACCTAACAAAATTATAAATTCAGAAGATATATATAAATCTTAAATCTATTTTTTTTTCTCTTCTAGAGTCCTAGTAGGTCTTCTAGTTAGGAAAAAAAATTATTATTCAACTATATCTAAATTTATTAATTCACATTATGATAACTCTTATGAAGTCATTATATTTAACAAAAGATACATAACATATTAATTCCGAGTAGGGGTGAGCCTTTCCTAGAAAGGAAATCCCTCTCGAGTCCAATCCAACATGGTAGCTCACAAGTCTATTTAAGAAAAGCTCAATAAGAGTTAGAAATAAATACTTGACTATCTAGTACTTAAAGTATATTTTAAGAGAATAATAGATACACAGCTTGTTTAGAATAAAAAAAAAAATCTCCCAAACTAGATGATCATACAATTAACTCTTCTAATATTTATCTTCTAATCATTCTCCAAAAAAACAGATAAATAATACTCAACATTATATTTCACAGGTATTAATATACTTATGTCTTTTACTTTATTTTATCTTTTTTTATTGATTATCTTGACAGTACTAGAAAACTTATGTCTCATTCAAGATATTATCTCATCAATGATGTCGCTCAAACATGTTGGAAAAGATACATGCACTCCATTTCAATAACATTTATATTATTAGTAATTTTTAATAGATGACCTTGATGTAAAAGAAATAAAGAATATTTTTCTCCATAATAACCTTGATAAGAAGCTGAATATACAACAATCACATAAATCTTAAGCAGTACATTCAAACTTAGTTTATTTATTAATTTTAAAAGATAATGTATAATATAAAACAATCATTAAGTGATTGGTTTGCGAAATTCACTAATAATCACTCTATTTGATTTACACATATATTATTAATTATTCTTTATTTTTCAAAATAAGTTCAAATAATATATTTATCCTGATAATTATATATGTAGATAACATTCTTATGAGATGAGATAATAAGTTAAAAATCATTCAGTTCAATAAATATATCTAGTCACAATTTCAGATAAAATCTAGAGAAACTATGAAATTTTATTAATACTCTCAAAGAAATTGATTTACTAGGCTATTCTCTTGCATATATTCCTATTAAGTAAGGTGAGCCTTCCAATTGACTCCACTATAAATAAGAGAATCATAATAAAGATTAATTATTTGACCATCAATCAACAAACCAAATATAACATATATAATTAATATAATTAATTATTTCTTAAATCTTTCTCAATAAATTCATTTATACATAGATCACATATTGAGATGTGAGAAAAAATCTGAGCCCCACTATCTCTTTTAGTGATGATGGGTACTAAAATGAATTGGTTTTTATATGTGAGTTGCATACCATCTTGCAACAAGAAAATATCAACTACAATATTTTGAAAAATTAGTGAGCTAAACTCCTAAAAAATTAAGAAACAAATGATGATTTTGAAATTTAGTATAAAAATAGAATTAAAGATAGAGTTTAATCCATTTCTCATATTATTTTTTTATTATGACAATCATACAATAAAATATATAATTTTCAACCAAGTATTTCACGAGCAAACAAAAAAAAAATAGAAATATATTATTTGTTTCTAAAATAAAAAAATTAAGATGAAATTATTATTATAACATATATTCCTATCATAAATCAACTAATATATCTCTACAAAGATTTTGAAAAGATCTCAACTTATTTTTTTCTCAAAGTTTAATATTCTAAGATATGAATACACTAGTTTGATGAAAGTGTCACAATTTTTTTTGATTTTTTAATTTTTATCTCTTTTATTTTATGAATGAGATCAGCCAACATAAAAGCTATCCATATCCAAGTAGTTTTTATTTATAAGAAATTTTCCTATATACATTTAGAGGAGTTTTTCAATGAATTATTTATATACTTAATTTTTCTACACCTAGAAAACACAATTGTCTAATCATAACTATTTTACAATGCTAATCTATTATCCAAAAAATTATTCATTAATTTTATCCATACAATTTTAATATTATGATTAGTATCTTCCTAAATAAATTGAAGATTTAATTTTTAGTCCTGTTATTAAAAAAACCTTACTTTTCAAAATATTTCTTAAGTTCTCAAATTTTTAATTAAATACTAATTCAAGCCTCGTCAACAAAAATCAACTCAATTACAAAGAATTGGCACCAAGAAAAATCATATTGAGTATTCTTTGTTAGCTCAACAAACACTAATATAAATAAATAAAATGTTCATGGTTAATCCATCATATAGCCCAATGATTAACAAAAAGTCCTCAATTATTATTCTTACCTCAACGATTACTTTGTCAAGCACATTTATTATAAGTCAAATTAGAAGTGATGACTCAGAATAACCAAAAAGTTCAATCCAACATTGTGCTCAAGGCTACAAGCCCTAGCTATTATTTTGATAAACATAAAAAAAAATTACTCGGGTTCGGCTGACTCGGTCCAATTTATATTTCACCCTGGTCGAGTCACCCCAAACTAAATTTATATTTGAGTCAAGTAAAGTACCACCCTAGCAAAAGCAAGGAATCATAGCTAGCTGAGTCCCAGTTTTAGGAAGCTTGGGCCGGACCAAGCCTATCCACCCATTTTCCTTGATGGATCTTCCTGAATCAATTATGTTGGTTGAACCGGTAAGCCCAAATTGACACATATAATTATGATATATTATCTGAGTATAATATTTTTATCAACTCAAATAGTACATCATTTGGTACATTATGATGTGTTTTTTCGAGATCAATAAAAAATATTCATTCATTTTAAATTCTTTGTATTTTTTGTTGAATTATCTGTTAAAGTTATCATATTTTTAAAATTACATAATATTTTTAAATAGCTGATTTAATTATTAATATATATAAATAATAATATTGAATACCCATTGTAATATGTAAAATTAAATAGATACTCTAATATTGTCGAAAATATAACCCTCAAGTTTTATATTTTATTATGATATATTATAATATATTATAATATATTATAATATATCATAATATAGAAAGAATTATATTATATGAAATGGAATTAATAAATATTAGGTATAAATTTATATAATTAATAAGAAAGAATATGTAATTAAATAAAATCAATTAGAAAGATAAAATAATAGTAAATGACAAAAATAACCTTAAACATAATATTTTATTAAATGTTTTAATAATTATATTTAAATAATTTTTAAACATATTTTTTGTTGACTTTAAAGTCACTATTTTTTCTTCATCTCCCCCTCACTTCTCTCGCCCTTCTTTCTCCCCGTATCTCTCTCCTCTTTCTTTCTCTCTCCCTCCCCCTCATTTTTCTCTCTTTTTCATTTCTCCTTCTCTCTTTATTTTTCTTTTTCTTCTTCTTCTTCTTCTTATCTCTCTCTATTTCTCTTTTTCCTTCTCTCTTTTCTCTCTATTTCTCTTCCTTTTCTCTCTCCCTATTACGCACACACACACTCTCTCTCTCACCTCTCTCTATTTCTCTTTCTTCTTATTTTTATTATTCTTCTTCTCTCTCTCTCTCTCTACTACTCTCTATTTATCTTTCTGCTCCTCTCTCTCTCTCTATTTCTCTTTTTCTTCTCTCTCTCTCTCTCTTTCTCCATCTCCTCATGCTCTCTCTAATTTACTTTCTCCTCTATCTTTCTCTCTCTCTCTCTCTCTCTCTCTGAGTGATAGTTCTAGCTGGTGGTGTGATTTTGAACATTAACTTAAAGTAACACGTGTAAAATGGAAATAACATGTCAATGTCATCTTTACACGAGAACACATTTTCCAATGTTTGTGAATTTAGATTGACATTCTGATACCACCCAAGAAATAAAAGAAGATAGTGAAAAAACTTTTGCATATAACTTCAACAAGATGGATACAGTGGAATGTGGTTTATGTGAAAAAAAGAAAATGACAGATAAAGTGGAGAGGATAAATGTGTCCATCAAATTTAACTTCTTTCCCACTAATTTTACAAAAATCATTCTCCTAAAAATTTTTTTTCCCATACCCCTATAAAAAATTCACCCTGTGATATATTTGAGTATTATTCAATTTAATCTTTGATTTTCACAATACTAACATGATATATATAAATATTATAATATCAGAGCATTTGGTAAAATAGTTTGATGGTTATTTTGACTTCTTTCCCACCCTGTGCACGTGTGCTTCTCCATGGTCACCGTTTTATCAAATGAACTTGAAACAAATTCTCTGCAACTACTTTAACATGAAATATGTCACTTCACAAAACATGGAAGCTCTTGCTTTGTGATGGTTTGACTATTTTATGGATTTGAAGGCAGACATGGAAGCTCATGGAAGCTCAATTACAAGTAATAACCTAGATCTGAAAAATGATATAGCTGAGTGGACCCGACCCTCCATGGTAAAACAGTTAGGTTTCACGTGGGCATGCCGCACGCGTGGGCGTGACCCAGACCCTCCGTCCCTCCCGAAATAAAGCCCGCGGGTCGGGTCTGAATGGACCCGACCCGCGGTCCCGACATTTTGACCTAATCCCAACGGGAAAAAAAAAAATTCAAATCAGATTGAATTTCAGCCGTTGGATTCGACTCCAACGGCTAGGGGGCAGAATCCAACGGTCCTCGTGATTCTGCCCCCTTATTTTATATTAAAAAATCAAAAAAATATAAAAAAATATCTTTTTTTATAAAAAATTAATATCTTTAATCTATAAATTCTACCCTCCTCCCTATAACAATTATGTTTTTCAAAAACATATAACCTCTCAAAACTTTCTCTCTCTCACATAAACCGTGCATCTCTCTCTCGGGCCTCGGGATTTTGCTTTCGGCTTGGATTTTCGGGAAACTCGACTTGAGTTTTGAACATCATAGCTTCCTGCGGTGCACCTTGCACGTGACTGACCTCATTACTTTTATCGGGTAATATATTTTATGTTTTTATTAACTCTCTCTCTAAAGCTTCTCTCTAGAAAACTTAGGAAAAAATAAAAAACATAAAAAATGACAAATACACCTGACACGTATTTAAATTTGGAAAATAAAAATGTTAGTGTTACACAGACATCTGCGGCTGCTGAAACTTTGGTTTCTCCAGTCGTCTCAACCCAAAGTTCTAAAAAACAAAAAACTAGGAGGACTTCTGTAGTTTAGATTCATTTCAAAATCATAACACAAAAAAATATTAGGTGTGAGAAACTAGAAATGGCACAGTGCAAATATTGTATGAGACTTTTAACATGCAAGAGTTCATGTGGGACTGAGCACCTTAAAAGGCATGCCGAAATATGCACTAAAAAATATGAACCCTTAGATCCTAGGCAAACCCAACTTGGCACTACATTTTTTGAGACTGGATCGAGTTCAGTCTCAAAGTTTACTCCCTTCGTATACTCCAGCGAGTTGGGTAGGGACGGCATGGCTAGGCTCATCACATTGATGGGTTTTCCGATCAGATTTTCGGAAGATCCGAGGGTAGTGCGCATCATGCAGACTTATTTTCAGCCATCCTATCGTAGGATTCCTAGGTCCACATCTAGGAGTGACATACTAAAGATATATAAGTTAGAAAAATAAAAAATAATTAAGGAATTTTTGGCATATAGTAGAGTGGTGTCCGTGACATCCGATATATGGACATGTCACGATGATTCTTCTTATGTATGTCTCATGAGTCATTATGTAGATTCTAACTAAACAATCAATAAAAAAATATTATATTTCATTGAGATTCTTCATCCTTATGATGGCCCGGCCATTTTTGAGTGTATGATGAAAATCTTTAGGAAATATAAAATTCAAAATAAAATTTTTAGTGTCACATTCGATAACGCATCTAATAATGGAATAGCGATCAATATGTTTGTTAGAAATATTAGAGACGCACCATTAGGAGAGATCTTTCATGTCAGATGCATGTGTCACGTGATTAACCTGATTGTTCAAGCGGGTATGAAGGTGTGTTCCCCCGCGTTGGATAATATACGCAATGTACTAAAGTATATTCGCACTCCCCGCAAACAACAAGAGTTTGGTGCTCTCTGTTTGTCTGCGAATCTTAAGAAGAAGAAATTTCAATCGGATGTGAGACATCGTTGGAATTACACTTACCTTATGTTAGAATCATGTGTTGGATACGAACACGTGATATCCGACTACGTCAATAGTAAGAGTGGCAAACTTATTATTGACGATACTGACTGGGCTTCAGGAATTTCATTTATGAAATTCCTGAAGATATTTTATGACACGACGAACATGTGTTCGTCGGTTTATACGCCAACCACTTGCATTGCACTCCGGTGCATATGCAACATTAGTAGCATGTTTAGGAAATATCGAGCTGACCCGACGCTTAGCCATATGGTTGCAGAGATGGAGGCCAAGTACTTGAAGTACTGGTCCACCGTTCCATCTCTTTATTGCCTCGCTGCATGCTTGGACCCTAGGGTTAAGGTGGAAGGGGTAGAAAATACCATGACTTTCATTTCATCGTGCATGAACCTGGAAGAGCCACCTGAATGGTTCATTCACGAGAAGTTGATTGACCTATTCACATACTACGATACTAGGTATGGTGGTTGTAGTAGTGAGACTGTGATTACGGACATTGATACCTTGTTCGGAGATGACGATTATTTCATTCAGCTAGCGAGGGGGAAACGTAGGGGTAGACCATCACATAGGAGCGAGCTGTCTCGGTACTTAGATACCTATTACTGCTCAATCCTATCACATTCTGATACTAAGAATCTTAATTTATTACAGTGGTGAAAATCATATGAGTTCACATATCCCGTGCTATCTAGGATGGCACGGGATCTACTAACTCCTCCGGTGTCAAGCCTAGCATCGGAGTCTGCTTTTTCTATTGTAGTGAACGTGATTTCGGATAGGAGATCGAGATTACGTCCAGATATGATTGAAGCCTTGACTTGTTTGAAGGATTGAGAGGATTCGAGGTTTAGCATCCATGATCGTGCTGGAGCTGGGACTGGGACAGACACTGCAGTCGCATCCACATCCACTACGATGGCGGATGAGTTGATTACCGATAATGATGATCCATATGATACTGATCTTGATGTTGCGGCTGATGATTCTCATTATATGCCGATTGACGATTGATGATGATTTGTTATTTTTTTTTCGATGTTTTTTTATTCATTGTATTTGTACGCTTTGTTTGTACGTTGTGTTGAAACTTATACTTGTTTTGTTCGGACCATCGATTTCAAATGCATGATTAATAATTTTTCATTTCTGTTGTTTAATTTTTTTTTAAATTTTATTTATACTAACATAATGTATTGATTTATTTTTTTTACGATTTAAATTTTATTTTAAAAATTAATAACTTTAATATATAATTAATAAATATAATAAAAGCTAAACTAATTTGAATTTGAAAAAAAAATACTTTTCTAAAATTTGTTTTTTTATTTAATTTTTATTTTTAACATTTTTAAAAAAATTTATATTTATTAATTAATACTCTACACTTAAGTCTTAAGCAATACAATTTACAAAATATAAAATTTTTTAAAAAAAAAACAATATTCTGCCTGCCCGTACGGCCTCCGGCCTACCCCTGCCGGCCTGCCCTGCCTCTTAGCCCTCTCTCTCACTCTCAGTCTCTCTCAGGACTCGGGCTCAGCAGCTCGGGTCAGCCTCTGCCCTGGCCTGTATGGCCAGGCCGGGACCGAGCGGGCCCGGCATGGCACGGCCTGTCGTGCCTACGGGCAGTGCCGGGCCCGCCTATATTTAAACCAAGCCGTGCCGAGCACGGCACGATGGCACGATCGTGCAGGTTTAAAACGGGCCGGGCCGGCCCGTTTGACACCTCTAGGTCAATAACATCACAAAACATAAAAATATAAAAAAAACACAAAACTACTATGTGATTTAGTGTATAAATATTGCAATTATCTCATCACAAATTTTCTCTGAAATAAAATTAAAATATTTTTATTTATTTTGTCTGCTCTTGAAATATTATATTAAAGATTATATATCTTACTACTTGATTATCAGAATTGAAAGAAATTAAAAAACAAAGAATATATTGATCTCCTTAAGAAAATATTTAATTCAAAGTATCTTACAAGTAACTATCATTATCATCATAGAATTTATCTCAGCACAAGATGTTGAGACTAGAGGTATCAACCGGGCTGGGCCGGCCGGTCCAACACGAGGCACTGCACGATACGACCGTACTTGGGCTGGCCCAACACAAGAATTTCCTGTGCACAGGCCCGTGATGTGCCTGACCATGGCACAAATCGTGTCGTGCCAAGGCCAACCGGGGCTCATGTCGTGCCAGGCACGGCACGGTTCCGTGGTTCATTGGTACTGCCCGCCGGCACGACCTGAGACACCGATGATCGACCCACCTTGCGGCATGCACCAGTGGCACGACAGCACCCGCACTACCGATATTGGATAATATATGCAATGCACTAAAATACATTCGCACTCCTCACAGACAATAAGAGTTTGGTAGTCTCTGTTTGTCTACGAATCTTAAGAATAAAAAATTCCAATCGGATGTGAGATACTATTGAAATTACACGTACCTGATGTTAGAGTCATATGTTGGATAAGAACTCATGATAACCGACTACATCAATAGTAAGAATGATGAACTTATTATTGACGACACTGACTGAACTTCTGGAATTTCATTAATAAAATTCCTGAATATTTTTTATGACACGACGAATATGTGTTCGTCAATTTATACTCTCACGACTTGCATCGCACCTAGATGCATATGCAATATTAGTAGCATATTTAAGAAGTATCGAGCTAACCCGACACTTAACCATATGATTGCAGAGATGAAAACCAAATACTTAAAATACTGGTCTGTCATTTCATCTCTTTATTATCTCGTTGCATGCATAGACCCTGGGATTAAAGTGAAAGGAATAGATAATATTGACTTATATTTCCTCGTGCATGAACCTGGAAGATTCACCTGAAGAATTCATTCAAAAGAAGTTGACTGACATATTCACATACTATGTACTAGGTATGGTGGTAATAGTAGTGAGACTGTGATTACGGACATAAATACAATCTTCAGAGATGATTTTTTCATTCAGTTAGCGAAAAAAAAATGATGGGATGGACTATCACATAAGAGTGAGCTTTCATGATATTTAGATATCGATTACTGCTCAATCCTATCGTATTCTATATTAAGAATCTCAATATATTAAAGTAGTGAAAATCATATGAGTCCACATGTCCAGTGCTATCTAGGATGACACGATATCTATTGACTCCTCTGGTGTCGAGCGTAGCATCGAAATCTGCTTTTCTATTGTTGTGAATGTGATTTCGGATAGGAGATCATGATTACGTCCAAATTTTATTGAGGCCTTAGCATGCATGAAGGACTGGGAGAATTTGAGATTTAGTATCTAAGATCATACTGGGACAGTGACTGCATCCACTGCAAAAATGAAAGAGTTGATTGCTGATGATGATGATCCATATAATAGTGATTTTGATGTTACGGCTGATGATGATCATGATATATCGATTGTCGATTGACGTGGTTACTGGCTGGTCCTGCCTATTTTCAATTATCATTGCCACTTGATTTTGATTTTTGATGTCTCACATATACAGTTGATAATTTGTGTTATTTTTGATTCTAATTTGTGATTTTGATATTTTGTTTTGTATTGATTATATGTTTTTTTATTTATGTTACGTTATATTTGTTTTGGTTCGGGATTGACTGATTGGACGTTTCATTTGCTTTTGGCTTTGTGACTCTGTACTTTTTTTTAACGAAATTTTTTGTTTAATTTATTTTTTTATTTAAGAATTTCATTAAAAATTCTATAATTTAATTCTAATAAAATATAATCTAAATTATTAAAACATAATAAAAAATTTAAACTTTATAATTATAACTATTCAATAATTTTCAAGTTACGAATTAAAAATTTTTAAACATTATCTATATATAATATATATTTTATAAATAGTTAAATACAAAAATTTTAATATTAAAAAGAAAAAAAAATTTAAATTTTTTTAAACATGCCCATACGGGCCTATTTTGGTTTGTACATGCATGACCCAACACGGTAAAATTACCACTGGGCTGGTGGGCCGTGCCAAGCCTGGTTTGAATAAACCATGTCGGGCCAGGAACTGCACGGAACCATAATCATGTCGTGTTTGGCCCGACACTGCACATAACAGTAACCATGTCATGCCTGACCCGGCACGAAAGCACGGTCGTGCTCACAAAAAATGAGTCAGGCCAGCCCGACACGATCCGTATGACACCTCTAGTTGTACTAACAATATAAACTTTTTTCTGTGACTTGTCTATTAAACAAGATTAACTTTAAAAAAAATATAATGTCTCATGATAAATATTTTTTCCGTGCAAACCAATACCAATTAGAATTTAAAAACCTGATTAGTTATAGATGCTCATGATCATTGAAAGTGATATAATGACCTAAAAATTTTTTAACATGATTATTCAAAAAATTATGTCCAGATGAATATATTATTGAAAAACAAAAAAAAACTAGTTATACTAACAACATAAACTTTATTTGATTTTGTAATAGTTCATATAATATATTTTTCATATTATTCTCAAATGTGTAGTCGAGTAACTAGAGAATCTATATCAAACAAAAAATTAGTACAAGCTTGATGTGAATATTTATTGGAGAATAACCCAAAATATCAACTATTATTTAAGTATCAAATGCATATCTATTGCATGACAACTTTTTATGTCATATGTTACCATTAATCCAAAAAAAATATTAGTCTTACAAGATTTTTCTCTTAAATTATGACAAAAGATATTTATTAAGTTGAATACTATTCAATGAATCATCTCACAATAAATAAGATAAATTCATTATTTGAGCTCTAAAATAATAAAAATTAATATATAATATACTTGTGTAAATCAGAATAAATAAATATTAATAAAAATCTCACAAATCAAACTATTAATAATTACTTTAGGTTGCATAATATATTTGACAATCTGAAACCTAAATCTGAATACTTTATCACTACTTGAAAAATGGATGATTGCTTCATAAACACCTCCTTAAGATCACCATAAATAAATATATTTTTCACATATAACTAATATATCATTGCATAATTCGTATCAAGATTATTTTGACCAATAAAAAAAATATACCATAATAATTCACTTCAAACATCTGAATAAATATTCACAATAAATCTCATATTCAGGTGATTTGTTTTTTCATATGAATCAATTTTCAAAATGAATACTTACATACAAAAAATAATATATTTTTTCGAAGATCAAGGTATTAATTTCCAAATCTAATTAGAATAAAAGATATTTATCTAATCCACTATGACCTAGTATTATTCTAAGTAAGATAATGCTACAACTAGAAAAATTAATAAAATGTCAAAGGTGTATCCTCTATCTGTGAAATGTCACCAGTAATATAAATATATATACTAAGCCTTGAGATTATTTTGATTATTGGAAAGAAAATAAAAGACTTAGCCATCTAGACTAGTCTTCCCGATAAACACCCACATACAAAAAATAAAAGATATTTTCAATATTTAGTTACTAATTCTTAAATCTCATTAAAAAAGAGAATGATTATCTCTTTCATTATAGCATATCAACTATCGCTAACTTGGGTGAAACGATGCTACAAAATGAGACATAAGTATCTTGGTATCAAGAAGAAAAATATTAAAAAAATAACTAAGAAGAGAGAGTATGATAATAACTATGAAATAGCATTTTGAGCATAATTTTTCTATTTTTTTGGTAAACAATCGAAATGATAATATTAGATGAGTTGGCAGCAGGATAATTTAAACTCTTGAAAGTTTCTTCTTCATCCTAAACAGATTCCATATGTTTCCTCCTATAATAAACTTGAAATCCTAGATACTTCCAACTCCCTCACAATTGAGATTAAAATCGATTCGGAGCTATCAACAAAACTAAACTTAAGAGACATAAAAAATAGTTTACAGAAAATAATCACTTATAGTATGATTGCTATAAGGACATGAAGTATAAATTGCCTTAAAGATGAGTTTGTGTATTCCTCTCTATTAAGGGTCATGACGAGAAAATCATATAATAATCCTTGGATGACTCCGATTATCAAAATGTTTCCCTTTACTTGTAGTGCTACAAAATGAAACATAACTATCCTTGGATGACTCCAATATTGAAAAGGTCATCACATAATTCCCCACGGTAATCCTTACTAAATAGAAATATATAAATATTCTCTCTAGTGAGACACTAAATTATAACTAATGGCAAATAATTACTTCTTGGAATCCAATTTTGGGTGAGTATAATAAAAACATGATAGAAGTTACTATTTGCTCTCATAGAATAAACAAATTGCTCTTAATATTATGATAAAGAGCAATCCAGGTGTTGAGATCAAACGATTCAACTATAGAATTTTTTAACTTGTCGAAAGACTTTTTTTAACTCTAAATAAATTATGCAAGTTTTCTTCTCCTAGAATAAGCATGTAGATTTGTGTGCAACGGTCTCCAAATTCTCAACTCATTTAGAGTTGAAATAGACTCAAGTTATAATCTTATTTAGGCTAGGAGAAGCCAAGAAAACCACAATCTCTCTATCAAAAAGAAAAAAAAAACATGAAAGCTATAAACACAAAGCAACAAATCACAACACCCATCAAGCTAGTGCTTAAAGGTCCAGAATACTAAGATCGAAGGAGAGAGTTTGGTTGGGGCCTCTTCAACACCTTTGAGAATATGTCTACTAGTTATTCTACAGGTTGAAAATATATTAAAATAATGATCACATCTTAAATCTTTTTCTTAAGAAAAAAGTAATTCACATTAATATTTTTGTCTACTCGTGAAATATTATAACTGAGATTATATATTTTATTAAATGATTGTCACAAAAAAGAGTAGTGGGAGAAAATAATGAATAATTGATCTTCTCAAGCAGATACCACATTCAAAGTATAACGTTATATAATTACCATTACTCCTCTATCTATAACTCAACACCTAGTCTTGAAATAATAAATTATCACTTCTTTTTTTCGAGACAATATTTTATTTTAAGAAAAATACAAATAATTATGATAGACATCCTATTAATGCATACTTATGACCAACTTGAATCTAAAAATTTGGTGAACTATCAGTGTTCATGATCCCTGAAAGAGATTCTAAGTCTCAATGACTTCTTTACAAATTTTAGTATGAAAAAAACTAAGTTACAATAAATCTATCAAGAAAATCTAAAAAATAACTAATTATACTAACTAAATATATTATATTTGAATTAATCATAATTAGATTGTTAATATTTCATACAATTATACCATGAATAGTTGAGTCAAATAAATCCTACTTGAGAACAACCCAAAATTTTGGTTTTTATAAAAATATCATACACATACCTCTCGTGAAACACGATAATATACCTCATAGAATAAGTCACATCTATACAAGAAAGCATACGAATCTCCTAAGATCTTTCATCTAAAACTATGACTAATAGTAGTCATTGAGTTGGATAATCATAATTCCAAAGTCATCATCATTCATTATCAAAATATCATTCATATACATAACAAATTGCACTTATTTTTTTATGAGACAAGATTTTATCTAAAAAAAATTATAAAAAATATGATAGACATCCTATCGATGCATACTTATGACCAACTCAAATCTGAAAATCTAGCAAACTATCAGTGTCCATGATCTCTAAAAAAAATTATATGTCCCAATGGCTTATTTACATATTTTATTATGAAAAAAATTATGTCATATTGAATCTATTGATAAAATATAAAAAAATAACTAATTATATTGACTAAATATGTTACATCTTTTTTGGTCATAGTTAGATTATTAAATATTAATATTTCATACAATTATACTATGAATAGTTAAGTCAAATGAGTTGAGAACAACCCAAAATTTTGAATTTTATAATATCATGCACATATCTCCTGTGTAACAAAATGATATACCTTATAGAATAAGTCACCTCTATACAAGAAAATATACAAGTCTCTAAAGGTCCATCTAAAATTATGACTAAGGATAGTCCTTGAGTTGGATAATCATAATTTTCAACTCATCATTCATAATCAAAATATTATTTATATATATAATTAGTCAAATCAATATGTCATCAAGGTTCCTTCATAAGAACAAAAAAAAAAATCTAACATTACCTGCATATTCAAACAAATGATTGCTTGTAAAAATTCTATAAATCATACTCTTCATGGTTGAGTCAATCATTACAATATTTTCTATAATATACAAATTATATCTAATAGTACTGCTCAAAACTTAGGTTGATGCTCCATATATACTTTCTACTAAAGATCACCATGGCCAAATATATTTTCACACCTAGTTATTTCATCCTCTATTTATAAGATGCAACTAACAAAATAAAAATTTATAATGAGATCATCTTAACTATTTAAGAAAAAATATCTTGTTAATCTATATAATACATATAAGTGACACATTTGGAAATAAGCCTTGTCTTAAGGCAATTATCTTTTCATCTAAATATATCTTCATTGCGAACAACCATACCCATGACCAATAGTAGATTTTTCCATTTGGATACATCTTGTCTTACGTCTTGGCTTATCCTGGATAAGATAATATTATAGAAGAAAACTTAGGTAACCTAATACCACTAATATAAATAATAATAAAAAATAAAGCGAGCATATAATAAAACCTATGATATCAGATATTGAGTATATCTCATATATCCCCTTCAAAGAATAAATGAAAGGTCAAGCTTAAAGAGGCTGACTACATGATCATTTGGCTCCTTAATTCATAGTTTTTGATAGACATAAGAACTCCATGAAAGTGATATCATATTGTGGACTAATTAATTCAGATATATCTAATGAGTAGTCAATGCATGACTACAAATGAGAAAGAAAAAAATAATGATACATGTATCACATATAGACTCACATTTTTCCTATATTAGTTAACAAAATAAATTCTGCTCAAAAAAAAAATATTCACTAAAATCCTATTAATATCAAGTAAAAAAATACATAAATCCTTTTTAGGCACTGAAATATCCTAGAAAAATATATCTTAAAATCATAAGTATAAATGTCTCATCATATATAGAGATCATGGAAAAAATGTTTGTTCTCAAACAAACAATGTTTCTCTATGATATAGGATCTAAAAAAGCGGGTACTAAAAAATAATAAAAAATGAGATCTAGTTGTTATGATAGCATGCAGTTAATAGCATCTACTCAAAAATATTTTAAAATATCTTTCCTAAATAAATGTATACAAGTCATCACAATTAGATTTTTATTTTTACTACAAGTAATCTCATTTTATGAGAGTGTTCCAATACATGAAATCTAATATATAATCTCATGATTCAAATAATAAATATTAAATTTCCCTAACATGTGTTTTAATGCATTGTAATTTCTTCTTTTTTAACTCTTTTTATTAAATTTAATTTTTATTATTTTATAAAATATCTAAAAAATAAAAAAAAATTATACAAAAGTAAAATAATAAAAAATTAATTTTAAAACAAAATAGTGCCCAAGATGAAACTAACCAAATGCCCCCTTAAACATGTCCATTCCTTTATATAAAAATAATAAGAAAGAAATTTCATCATAGATAATAAATAAATTAAAAACTTTCAACACCAATAGTAGAGATCCAAGGTAATCAACATTGATCAAGGTCAATCAATGATGTCCAACTAGCGAAATAATTGTAATGGGTTGTTATATTTTATGATTGATATCACATTAAAAATAAATATACTAAATAAAATAAATACTTAAATCATATTATATTCCGTATGAATAATAAATGGGCATCTTACAAATTTCACATTCCACATATATTACTGAAAAAAATGAAAAAGAAATTAAGATACAAACCTAGTCTTAATAATATGGATAAATTCACTACATACTTAAACACAAAAAAGACATCAAAATTTAAGATTTCTTTGTGAGAGCATATTCAACGAGTTGAGTATTTCAAAACGAGCTAGGCTATAATGGTTACTATCAAGAAATCTAATATGAGACTTTTAACTTTCTATGAGATAAAATTGTCTTAAAAAAGAAAAAAAAATAATTTTTAGATTCATTACAAAAATATAATACAAAGCATCTTACTTCATATATTATCTTCAATAATGATAGCTACTCAATTTACAACTTGTTTGTTATAATTTACAAATTATTTAATTTTTATTTTTCTTTTATTTTTTTCTCTCAATGACATTATGAATATGAGCATTTAACATGTTTGCTTCTTTTATTAGAATACCACTTATTTATGGAATTTCACTTGTGAATTATTTTTAATTAAATCTTCCTATTGAAGATTTGAAGTTTTATGATTTGAGTTTTTACATGGTATCCAAGTCAAACTCTACGTAGATGAAGAAAACCATAAGATTTCACAAAGAGATGCACGCACTATAATAACATAATGCATGCATGCACACACATGTATAGTGCATATATTTACACTATAGGTGTGTGAAAAGTAGAGGATCATACATGGGCTTCCATCACTCATCCATGTGTGCAATAGACA
Source organism: Sapria himalayana (assembly GCA_029783825.1). Lineage (NCBI taxonomy): Eukaryota > Viridiplantae > Streptophyta > Magnoliopsida > Malpighiales > Rafflesiaceae > Sapria > Sapria himalayana. The sequence goes on along the minus strand of JAREIK010004728.1, from coordinate 91,622 downwards.
ACAATGGAAACTATATCAATGTGCACAATGCATCATGTGTGCAATAAAGGCATATCATGCATGTGCATGTGGCATGAGGTAAATGCAATGTGTGAACCCTAGTGCAAAAATTGTGCACAATGGGCACATTGAAGGCACACAAAGGGTGTGGTGTTGGTGCACAATGGATAAAGTGGTGGGATACAATGAGTGCAGTGTGGGTACAATATGTTTGAACAGAATATGTGCAATGTGGACAGCGTATGTGCACCGAGTACATGAATTGTTCAAAATAAACTACTTGAATCCAAACGTAGTTCTTTAGTCATGACATAAGGTCAAAATAAACTATATTAAGTTCAGTTTTATTATACTAATTACGAGATTATACATCATACTTCTTGTATTCGACTATTCAAATAGACAAAAAAAGAATTATAAAAAAAAAAGAACAACTATTTAGTTGATATGATTTAGTTACAAAAGAATAGGCATTTTAGGGATACAATATTAATTGCAAATTATGATTACCTCATCAGCCAAATGACTTCTTTTGTTCATTCTGACCTTATGTCACCTTAGAACTTGCATCCTATAGAGAAATTACTTATTCTACCTCCTAAAGTCTTTGGAAGTACTTAGCTTAGGTCATATACATGATCTCTCCTCACATCAAATATGATAGCACCTAAGACATTAAAATGTGTCATTCTCAATTAGTTTAGTACCCAAAAATTTTATAAGTATTTCACCAAAATATGATAACATATTAATGTGTTATTAACTTTTTTTAGCAGAACTCATTTTTTAGCAAACCTAGAATAAGTCCTAAAAATACATTTAGATTTTATTCATTCTCCTCAAAAATATGAGATATATCAGTTAGCAAAGCATATCTAAACTTCTTATGCTACCCATTATATTGTATGTGCATAGTAGATATGAGACATAAGAAAGATTCAGAAATTTTGTTACATTTATTAATAATTATACGTGTTTTACCTAGTTGATTCTAATTTATTTTAGATTAAATTTTCTTTAATTTGTCAATCATTTCAAAAGTAAAAAACAAAACTTATTTAACAAAAATATTAAAAATACTAAAAGTGATAAAGAACTAGAATACATGTCATATAATTTCAATTTTATTATACTAATTACGAGATTATACATCATACTTCTTGTATTCATATAGACACACAAAAAAGAATTATAAAATAAAAAGAACAAACATTTAGTTGACATGATTTCATTATAGAAGAATAGGCATATTGGGGATACAATATTAATTATAGATTATGATTACCTCATCAGCCAAATGGCTTATTTTGTCCATTCTCACCTTATGTCATCTCAAAACTTGCATCCTAGAGAGAAATTACTTAATCTACCTCCTAAAATCTCTGGAAGTACTTAAGTCTTATCCATGATCTCTCCTCACATCAAATATGAAAGTACCTGAGATATTAAAATATGTCATTCTCAATTATTCTAGTATCCAAAAATAATATAAGTATTTCATCAAAATATGATAACATTTTAGTATGTTATTACATTTTTTTAGCAAAACTATTTTTTTAGCAAGCCTAGAATAAGTCCAAAAGACACATTTTGATTATATTACTTTTCCTTATTCTTATGCAATCATAATTAGGTTACCAGTTATAAGAGAGTATTTTTAATAAAAGAAATATAGATCATATTAATTTTGGAGAGAAATTTTGCCAGAAAAAAGATTTTCTTCAAGTTCAGATAATCTAGTAATTCACGAGTCTATTCCAAATTTGACCGCAATGCACCAAAACCTAGCATACATCATTTCTCAAGAATAAAAATCTATATGAGAGTATTTTTAATAAAAGAAATATAGACCATATTAATTTTGGAGAAAAATTTTGCCAGAAAAAAGATTTTCTTCAAGTTCAGATAATCTAGAAATTCACGAGTCTATTCCAATTTTGACCGCAATGCACCAAAACCTAGCATACATCATTTCTCAAGAATAAAAATCTATATGATGAAAAAGAGAAATAGTCTTTCAATGAAGAATAATCTTCTGAAGAGCTAAATGGTATTGCAGTCAACTCTTTTGATTTTAATCTTTCAATTGTTTTTCAAAAAAATAAAAAAATTATATTCAACAACACATTTCAAAGGCATTATCATACTCAACTTTTTTTTTTCTTTTTTTTTTTCATTTACTACTCTTGATTTTATTAGGATATTCATGTGTCCTAAATTATTTTCTCACCTAGGATGGCATCAAGTCATGTTAGAAGAAATAAATATCATCAATTCTAATAGGCCTTCAAAATTAGTATCTCAACCTTTAAGAAGTTGTATTATTAATTACAAATGAAAGTTCACTATAAAGATCGGTCCATATAAGAAGGTTAAACAAATTATAATAAGAATAGGTATCAAGAGATTCACTCAAGTGTTTAATGTATATTATCAAAATACTTTTTTACTAATGATCAAAATAACATCAATACAAATTCTAACATTATTAGATACATCACACAAATTGAGGATATATTTATTATACACGAAGTATATCTTTATTTATAATGACCTTAAGTAAAAGTGAAAATGAAATAATCACCTAAGTTTCGAGCAACATTGTCAACTTTAGTTTGTAGATTATAATAAAATATTATATAATATGAATCAATCATCAATGCTTAAATTATGACTTTAATGAAAACACATCTTTTTTGTCTATATTTGTATGTTATAATTTTTTTTTCAAATGAAATCATATGACAAATTAATTTTGTTTATTGTGTATGTAGATGACATTAACAGAAATGATAATTTGAGAATTCACCAACTCAAAGAATTCCTTTAGTCATAGTTCCAAATAAAGAATCTTGAAATACATAGATTCTTTCTTGAGATAGTAATAACTTCTCCAGGAGAATAATTATATAATCACAAAATGGATATATAATTCACTTTCATAAATATTAATTTTTGTTGTGATCTGGTAGATGCTCTAATTGATCAAAAAACTAATTTTTTATCTTATATAACTTCTCCAAGTTAATTCTAATATACATAAGAGAATTATTAAAAAAAATTAGTTATTAGATTATCAATAAATTAGATATAGCTTGTGAGGTCAGAATATTTAATCACTTATTAAATTCTTTTCGATATATTCGCTCAGACACAACTCTTCACATACTAAGATATGAGAAAAAATTTCCAAGCCCCAAAATTCCATTCAATAATCACATATATTTATAGTTGATCAAGTATTCAAATTCAAATTAAACATTAACTACCATGGAGAGAAGCCTTTAACAAATTTTAGTACTTTTCTTTAAAATAATTGTCTAATAAAAAATAATAATAAACAAATAATTATTTAAAAATATAATACAAATACAAAAATATGTGCGATATTGATTGTCACTTGTGACATATTTTGAATCAAACATATTCTTAAGAATATTGAGTATATTTTTTTTCTCATTACTTTTTACTATGACAGTCATACAGTGAGAAATATAACCTCAAATCTAATATTGTATAAGATGACAAAGCACATAGAGAATAATTATATTTTTTTTAAAAATAATATTCATAACGAGACTACTACTCTAGCCTATATTCCTACAGTTAATCAACCAACAAATCTCAAAGACATCATATTATAATTTACATCATGTTTGTTAGAATTTTAAACTTTTTTTTTTTTCTTTTATTTTCTTTCTTAATTATATTATGAATAAAATTAACCAACATGTGAGCTACCCCAATCCAAATAGTCATTATCTAAAGGCTTTATCTAAGGACTTTCACTTGTATACTATTTCCATTGAGTTTTCTATTTTCTAATGAAGATTTGTAATATTATTAATGTAGTTTTTATAATAACCAAATTATGATACATATTTTTTCCAATAAAAACTTCCCAAACAAATGAAAAGTATTAAAACTAATTATCATTTGATTAGAATGAAAATTGATGACAATTTTGTTTTAAAAAATTATATTCCAATATAAATTAGCTAATAGATATTTTCAACCATAGCACAAAAGAAATTTAAGTGAAGAGAAAGGTGGCTAGCATTTTTTCCCATTGATTTTATTGTTTTTTTTACAACATTTGTACATTATTTATTTATTTTATATTTATGATGAGAATACTCAATCTGTGAGTTTTCCTTGTTATTTCTGATTGTTATATATAGGATTAGAATCTCATGTATAATATTTTTATTATGTGAGATTCATTTTATATTTTTCCACTTCTCCTTGTTAAACAATGTGTCTTGTTCTACCTTTTGGTGTGTTTTTATTCTATAGTTTCTTTTCTTGGATTACATATGGAATGCTCACGTGCATCAAACTGATCTTATATATTTTCTATCCTAGTTATGTGTTGCATCATATCTTATTAGCTTAAATGAAATGACTTATTTATAAATTTAATTTAGTATATTTTCATTTAATTGCAAAATAAGATGTATTATTTTACTAAATCTCTCACCTTAGGTGTACTTTACATCTCAATATTGAAAAAATCCTTTCACAACTATAAGTAGTGACTAACTAGCCATTGTTTTCAGGTTTTAATAGTATATTGAATTTAATATAGTAAAAATCAAATAACTAAAAAATGAAATTATATTTTTGCTGTGATGCAAGTAAAGGTGTCAAAAGGCCCGGCCCATTTTTTTTTGAGCACGAGCGTGCCTTCGTGCCGGGCCAGGCACGATTACTGTACCGTGCCGTGCATGGCCCGGCACGGTTTAAAATAGCCGGGCCCGCTCGGGCTGACCTGTCCATACGGTTCGGGATTCGGGGGACCGCGGATCGGGTCGAATCAGACCCGACCCGCGGTCTTTTTTGCGGGAGGGGCCATCGCGGGGTCGGGCTCAAGGGACACCCGACACGGGACAAACCCGTGCCGGTGTGTCGTGCCACGGGCCGAACCGTGTCCGGGTCAGGCACGGCACGGGCCCGGGCACGAAATTTTCCCATGTCGGGCTGGCCCAGGCACGACTGAACCGTGCCGTGCCTCGTGCCGGGCCGGCCCGGTTGACACATCTAGATGCAAGTCATGACAACCAAATACACACAAACAAAATTTCATTAGACAAATATTTATACTATGGGCACACCATATTACATTACACCACAAAATTAATGCAAAAAAAGATATACATATGATAAATTCAATAATCAAAACAATTAGCATTGAAAATAAAAACCCCAATATAAGTTAACACATAGAATTGAACCTGTTGCTGCCTCTCCCACGGCAGCAGAAGCATTTGGCATCACCCGAATAAAACGACCATGACCAGCCCATTCCTAAAAAAGGAAGAAATGGCACTAGGCATATTAGCAACAAACTGGACATGTAGCAAGCAGTCAGGGGCCAATGCTAAAAAATATCAGCGCTAAAAATTGAACATAACCACTAATCATGCTTAAGGTTGATTATAGCATAATCAACTTTACTCATCTTCTTTAATATTGTTAGAATTAATGCAAAAAAACAAAAATATATAATCAATACACATACATAACATCATACAATCAAGCTCTTACAAATAAGCAAAAGGAATTGATGTAGCACTTAAGCTATGTGCTCTCATCAAAAAATAATTTCAAGCTAGTGCGTATAAGTCTACAATACTAAGTTAAAAAAAAATAAGGTAATACATTTTCAAGGTCTTCTTAAAGATATTTATTGAATATTCTACTGTCTAAATATATATTATAGCAATTGTTTTAATTTAAATTTTCAACCAAATAAAAATGTTGTCCATTTCATGCATTTTGTCAGCTCATAAAATACTGGATTTAAGACTAAATGTCTCACTCTTTAATTGTTATAATAAAAAGATATATAGAAAAAGACATACTAAATTTCGTAGAATAGGTGATACATCCAAAATAGCTTACAAATAATTATCATTATTATTTTAAACTTTATCTTTGTGTTAAATCTAATAAATAATTAATCTTTTATTTTTCTAGAAAATAATATTACCAATAGAAAAGTACAAAAAATTAGCATAGATCTCTTCTCGATATATATTGCATCTAACTTAGATTTATATATCCAACCAGCTGCAAGTGTTTATGATCCCTGAAATAAAACTAAAATTTTAAAAACCTCTTCACATACCTTAGTACGCAAGAATTGCGTCAAAGTGAACAAGCAAAAAAAAAATTCTAATAAACTAGCTATGTTGATTGCGTATAGAATATTTGATTTATTCATAATCATATAATTAATATTTCATATGATTCTCCTATAAATAATAAAATTAATTAGATTAGTCACATCAAAAATAAAATCAATACATAAATTAATAGTAATATTTATTACTATACAACCCAAAAAAAGGAACCACTGTAAGAATATCAAGTACATATCTTATCAATGATAGAATAATACCCCAAATAAAATAAGCAACCTCAATACTAAAAAAATATACCCCGAGTCCCTCAAGATCATTCAACAAAACTGTACCTAAATTCTTTGAGCTATGTGATCCATAACTCATCTCTAGTAATCAAAATGTCATCCATGTAAAAAAATAACAAAATCACCATTGCATCAGTTCGTCTCTCAATGAAAAAAAATATAACATGCTTATGTAACCTAAAATAGTAACAATCTATGAAAATCGTGCAAATCATGCTCTCGAAAACTACTTCATGCCATATAATATATTTTGTAATCTACAACATACAATTAGCTATGTCGCTCAAAATCTAGTTGACTATTATATATATATATATATATATATACACTCCAAAAAATCACTATAAAAATGTATTTTTCACATCTAATTAGTGTATTTTCTATCCATGAGATATTACTAGTAAAATAAGAATTAAAATTAATACAATCTTGATTACTAAAAAAAAGTATTTTGTTATTTCATACCAATATCTAAGTAAACAATCTGACAATAAGTTATGTTTTAAGGTGATTTACCTTTTCATCATAACATGTATTTATAATAAATATCTATTTGTAACTAACAATATATTTTCCCAAAGATTTTGGTACTAATTCCCAAGTATTACTAAAATAGAAAGCTTATATTTCTTTCATCATTATTTGACATCATTCTCAAAGAAACAATACCTCAAAAGGAGAATTGGGTATGCTTAACAGTAAGAAATATAATAAAAGAAACAAAAAAAAAAAAGATGTCAATATAATAAAACCTATAAAATCAAATATTGAGTATAACTTGTATGTCCCTTCTAAAGATCAATTGGAAGGTCACTATCAAAGGAGCTGAGTGCAAGATCAACTACCTGCTTAGTAAGCTTATATCTGGTTTGAGCAAGAGGACCATGTATTTCTCTCTCTTTCTCTCTCTCTCTCTCTCTTGATATAGATTCTAAGTTTTGAGTAATCGAGTCTCCTAGTTAGCGACTCAATATAAATATATACAAATGAAATCTCATTAACTATTATGTCATATAAATCTAAAAGAGTTTTCTCTACCTAGAAAACCTTACTCCCTCAAAATCAACATGATCTAAATTTATTATAAGATATGACAACTCTATAGAAATAATATTATACTGAGTACCAACATACTTAGATATAACTGATGAGTAACTCTCTCTAATAATAAATAATCCAAACGGTACTACTAATAAAAAAAAAGTAATATATCCAAGTGCAACATCTAGATTCACAATATCCCTTAACTTTTTAAAAATGAATCATCATCAAAAAAAGCAATATCTATACTTACTAAGATCCAATGAGTCACGGGTCAATAATATATGCACCCTCTTTGAGTATTAGAATATACAAGTATGCAATTTTAAGATCCTAAATATTAATTTGTCTCATCATAAAGCACCATAAAAAGAAAAATAAACACATCCAAACATTATGAAGAAAATTAAATAGCATCTTTTCAAAATATAGGATTTGGAAGGATATACAAGAACAAAGAATAAAAAATAATACCTAATTAATAAGATAAATTATGGTTAAAGTAATCTCCTTAAATATATTATATAATATTCATTTCAAGTAAAAAAATATAAGCTATTTCAATTAGATATTTATTCTTCTTTTCAATAATCTCATTGTGTTGAGATGTTTAGGAAACAAATATTTGATATATAATCATATAATTTATACAATAAATATTAAATTGATCTAATATACATTCTATCCTATAATCTCATATTGTCATACTAGTGTAGTATATTTATCTTTCTAATTTTTAGTTCTCTAATATTTTCTAAACTCGGATATAGCTCAAAGCATATTTTTTTTTAATTTTTATTTTAATATTTTATTAAATATAATTATATAAATTAATATTGAAGGGCGAGCCTTGTGATTACCAATTTATGGTTTCTTAACTTTGAATTTGAATCAAATTTTTACAAAGCACATATAATTTTTTTGTATATACATTTTTTTTCCTACATTATTTGACACATAAACAAATATCTCATGCTCAAAAGCACTCTAACATTTAAAAAAATAAAAAATAATTATTAATATGAAAATGGTGTAAATAAATATATTTAGTATGAATTTATTTTAAGATAATTAAAAAAATTATATTAATATCAAATAAGATTCGACATAATATATATATATATATATTATAAAAAATATATATTTAAAAGAGTAGTGGAGGGACTTGAAATTTTAGGAGACACTGAATAATAAACCAAAAAATATGATGTATTAGATCTTAAACAAACTAACTAATTAATAAGTCTATTAAATTTGAATCAACATCAGATTTAATGATGTCTTTTATTTATTTATCATCATAAGTTTGCACGAGAATGCATGGCTATGTTCATTACTAGAATAAATCTTTTAATTAGATTTTGAAAGATTCGAAACTAGTTCATTTAATACAAAAATGCTTCCAGCCCATGTGTTGTAATATCCCTAGTACAATCCGAAGAAATAAAGTAATAAATAATTAATGAATTAAAATTAAAAAATTAAGTGATCTCAATGTTACCCGATATTTGAGCTAGTTATGATGACAAAGAATTCACATGTATCACGGTCTATTTTATTGATTTTAACTAAAAACTAAATATAAATATATTAGAATTTATGATATCTTTTATAATCATTATCACTCTATCATACATGAATGTATGTTAAGGGTCCTTAGAAAAAAAATGATACAAAATAAAATATGTACATATTATTTAATAATATTTCAAATAATAATGTTATAATAAATATTTTCATAAAATCACTAATGATTATGCCTTAACTAAAATTTTTCATGTTAGATATATGTGTCACATAATAAACTTAATAGTACAAACTAACTTAAAAATTATTTTCCTCTCATTAAAATAATTAGGTAATAAATTAAAATAGATTAAAATATCTAGTAAACTACAAAAATTTAAATGTTATATAAGTCATTGCACTTAAAAAAAATAATTCTAACTAAATATCAGATATCATTGAAATTATACAAATTTGATATTAAATTTATATGTTGAATACCAACATATAATATCCGACTACGTTAATAATAAAACTAATAAAATAATAATTAATACATTTAATTATTTTTATTTTTAAAATTTATCAAGATCTTTTATGATACAACGAATAAATTTCATCAATATATACTCACATGACCTATATTCCACTTAAGTACACATGTAACATAAGTAATATCTTGAACCAATTTTGAAAACACTCATAGTTTAGTATCATGACTATTAAGATAAAAAAATATTTAAAATACTAATCTTATCATTTTATTGCTTATTTGTTTGTATAAATGTTAGGGTTAAGACCAAAAAAATAAAAAATATTATCAAATTCATATCATCTTACATGAACAAACTATAAAAATTAGATGGTGGGATTTACATGAAAAGATATTATAAAAATAACTTTTCAATTAGATATGAGCAGATAACGAGATCATTAAATAAAAGAAACTATCAAGATATTTAGACACCAATTATTATATCTTATATCATAATAACATGAAAAATTAAGATATTGAATTATTAAAAATCATATAAATTTAATTCTCTCATATTATCTAAATAACACGTGATTTACTAACATATCCAATGTTTAACTTAATATTAAGTCTATTTTTATGTGATTGTGAATGTGATTTCAAATAAGTAAAAATTATAATTGTATATTATTGAAACTATGTCATTCTAAAAAAATAAAAAAGATGCATGATTAAGTATTCAAAATAAAGTTAAATAATTACAAGTATATCATGATGACATACACTAAAATGATGATCCCAATACTTGAAGATATAATAATTTGAATCAAACATAATAACATTATGTTATATTTATGTTATATGCAATTCATTGATATTAAATTCATTTTGAAATCTTTAATTGTATTTTTTAGATATTTAAATTTATATTTTCATATGAGTATATTTTAACTTTTTTTTATATTTATATTTATACACATTACTTTTACAGTTAATTTTAAAAATAATTTCATGTATATATATATATATATATATGGACATGAACACAAGTGCCCAATTGGCAACTCACTTGTTTGTCCCATCCAGATAGGGTCCAACGCCTTATCCCTAGCCTAGGGCAAGAAAGGCTAGTGTAGTAGCATAGCCAAAACCAAGCTAGTTGCCTAGGTGAATAATGAGTGTAGCCTTGGTGCTTAGTGGCTAACTCATGCTAGCTGGGATTATGAGTAGGTTGAGCCAACCATGAAATCATGCATGGCCTAGTAGTGTTAAGTTTAACCTAGCACACCAAGCCTTTTTTCCTTACTACCGCACCTACATGGCACCACCCAAGAGAATGAACTATGTTGTGTCAGACACAACATGATTACCCGATTGGGCTTATAAAAATAGACTATGTTGATTCGACACAATGCATTAGACACCTCTAAGCATGAGTTGTGTTTGGGAAAGTGGTCATGGGTCACAAGTGCCCAAGCACAATCCAATCACAAGTCATGGTCACAAGATCCCAATCACGATCCGAGCGTAACACATGACTAGGCAAGTGAAACATGATCATGAATGATGGACCACAAATCACTTGTGCCCAAGCATGACCCTAGCACGACCCATGATTGGGTGATGCAAGCCGGGGAGGTTGTATGTCTAACAAACATTCACTTGTAATTTCTATGTTTTATCAAGTGAAAATCTGATTCCATGAAAAATAAAAAAACAAAAAATTATCTTAAGATTAAATACAAAAATCATATACAAAACTTTACTATTAGTTACAACAAAGAAAATGTAGATATAATAGTTATTAATTAAAACTGGAATAATCTTGACACATTTGCAAGGCTATGATGTGACAAGTCAAGAATATTCATTATTATAAATCTAGTATTGCATTAGAACCAAACGCATATGGATAAATTGTCATTTCGTTTAAGTTGCATGTAGTCTTTGAAGCAACTGCTAGATTTACTTTTAGAGTTTATGTTGGGAATGGGAATACATGTTCATTTCTTATGTGACAAAGTATGATTGATATATATGTTCTAGCTTGAGAAAGAATTTTGAGAAAGGCATGATATGCTAAAATAATTAGTGCAAGTATTGTGTACCAATGTGTATGTCATTATGATTAGATATGTTATATAGTAGAGTACTATGGTGTAAGTAATATTTCATGTGGATATGTACATGCTATTATGATGTAAGCTCATAACATTTTATATATATTGCAAGCATCTCAAAAAAGTGCATGCAATTTTTGTGAAGAAATAATTATCACTTTATTATGAAAAAAATACATTGCTAATCTATTTTTACTGTTCACAAGTTTAAAAGTGATTAGTCTATAGGTATCTTTATGAAGACATTGAGATTCACATTTTCAATTATTTAGATGTATATTAAAAGTGCTCAAATCCATTAAAGGTACACGAATTTTTTTTTGTTCCATATATACCAATGGATATTGTTTTTTTATAGATGATGAATAGAATTTACATGTACTTTCATTATAATTTTCACATAATTAATTATTATTCAATATTTACCTAAACATCAAATGATATTGAATCTCATAAAATATCAGGACAATATAACAATCACATGAATACAAGAAACTATCATTGAAACTTATTGCACTCAAAAAATCATCAATTATTATTGAAATTATTCAATAAATCATAGAACAAAAAATGACATTACTTATTTATTAACAAAAAAATAGATTTTATATGAGTTTTAGTTGATTGTCATTATAATATTTGAGTTTGTTTTTCCAAAATCAAAAATAATTTTGTTTCAATATTACATAGATCAAACAAACATTTGTTAAATTTAGCATATTTATCAACTACCTCAAATTTTCTCTTTAATTATTCAATAATTTTGTTCAAATTATTCTTATCATTTTTAAAAAATAGATATTAGACAAACTAGAGTCATGAGCATACATCATATCTTAATATCCTCACCATAATCTTCTATTGCTACCTTCAACACCAACTAGTATGATTAGAGACCATAATTATGATTTTTAAACTATTCTACAGAAAGATGTTAATTTTCTTTATTTTTTTCATTATGATTAAGTAATCACACCAAGGTACTTTTGATGACTTTTATTATTTTCATGCTAAGCTATCTAATGAAAAAATCATTTCTAACATACTTTTAAAGAATATAGTCATTCACTACATGTTATTTACTCATAATTTTATCAAATAACAAGTTGTGTTGATACCAAACTAACCACATAACATTATAATTTTTTAAAGACATTATTGAATTGATAACTTCAACTACTTGTAGTTCCATTGAAACAAATATCTTATTACAAAGATTGAGATGTAACTTATCATCAATAAATACTTTATTATAATAATCATATGGCAATGAGGTATATTATCTCCGTTCAAGATGTTTATGAGCTAACTATGATGTTAGCTATCATCTTATTAATAAAATGATTCACGATAATTCTCTTGCTACCATACATGTCAAGAACCAAATTTACATTATTGATATCTTCACAAAGATAGTGGCATAGCATGTTTGCTTTTTCTCATGAATTGGAGGTGGAGGTCAAACGTAATATACAAGACTTCCACTTATCATGAGATCTAAGAAAATTTAATATATTAATAATTTTATCCGCAAAAATATGTAAGATTTAATCTAATCATTCACGAACTCAAGATCTATCATTATTGAATGAAAGTTCTTGATATTACACCAATGCATGACCTCCAAAATATACATATAACATTATAATTTTCTAAGTGATCACATATTCTAGTATTATTCTATCACAATATGGAGAAGTACAAATTATATTAATAAGTATTGACTGTATTACATGTTTTACATGTATGCATAGATGGTAGTTAATATGGAGAAGTGTACATAGTGCCAATTCCTTTTATCATGAATAAAATGAAATGCCAAATATCAATAGCCAGTGAGATGTCCACAACTACTCTCAGTTCCTATGCAAACACAATCATAATACCCCCTTGGGTTTGTAGGACCCCATTGCATGATCAAGGGTGTCTTCAAGGGTATATATCTATCATATGTGCATAGAGTCCATGTTTATTGATATTTGATCAGAAAAAGGTTGTCATCTGCCTTTTGAATTTCAGTTATTAATTTATATAATGTGCAATGTGAGTTATGGATCATGAAATGCATATCCTATGACTAGTCCCACTGAACACTGAAGTTAATGACCAAGTAAAGCCTCTAGTGGCCTTGGTGGGACTCAATCTCGTGCCTATTGGGGAGCAACACAAATACCCAACCAGCTGAGCTACACCATCAGGATTACTCACTCAATCTCATAGTAATAGCTTGAGTTTAAAGCATTTAAACCTGCAAATCTTTCAATCTCACTCCAGCAGCAATAGAAACAAGAAGCTTTCCATCAATCAGCATAGTCTTCAATTTCAGAATGACATCTTTAACTGCCAGAGTTAATAAAAAAAAAAAGAACCAAAGCAATTCCACAATTCTAAGAAGATTATGAAAATAAAAGTGTGACAAAAGAAAACATAAGCAGAAACATGAAAATATGACAAAACAAAACAGTGCTCACATTAATGTGTAGAAGACAAATATTTAAATAAAATTTAAATCATCAACTCAATGCCTTGATGAATTTACTTGATACAATGCATGATGAAACATACATGATTATAGCATCAAAAATAAGAAAATGAGCATTTGTAGAAGAAATACACACTAAACACAATAAATCGAATCATGCACTTTTTTCATCAAATTAACCCTAATAAGTAGATCTTTCATATGTACATATACATATGTAGAAATATTAAATATGCATAACTAAATTCATAAAACTTCATAACATAATGTATACAAGTGAATCATATAAATAATAACTAATTTACATTAAAAAAACTCACATATTAAGTTTTCATCAATAAAATACAAAAACAACTAAAAATAAAAAATGTAACAGATATAAGAAATGACAAACCTTCAATGTGAGAATAATAAATTTTATGAAAAAAAGTGAATTAAGACCTTTTTAAGACTTTTGTAAAAATAGTAGCTATATATGAGTATGTTAATACTAGATATGAAGTTACTTCAAATGAGTTATCATACTTATCAACAAATTTATATTATGTTGAGTTTGAAGAAAATTAGATTTTAAGCAAAAATATCTCTTCAAACACAAATAATATGGTAGTCAACATGTATTTCTCCGTACAAACTCATATTGAGTCGGTGACCAAGAGACTTAACTACCCAAGATTTAGAGTCAATATTATGAGAGAGACATGCCCAATCTACTCATTCTAAAGATGATAGTTTACTGAAAATCAGATAATTCTACAATCAATCATTCTGATCTTGATTTTTTAATTACTTTCTAAAAAAGATAAAAAAATTATACTCAATATCTAATTTCATAAGTTTTATAGTACTCTCGTATTGTTTTAATTTTTATTTTTTTATAATTTTTTTTGATGATGCTCGGGTCTTAGATATGCAAGTCTCCTCCAAGACAATATCTCATCAAGAATATTACTAGATCATAATAAAAGAAATGCATATACTTAACTCTAATGGGACATGGAAATAAATATCATGATCTTCTTGAAAGTTTATTGTTAGTTACATATAAGTATTTACTATGAAAACATATCCAAATAAAAAAGTGAATTTTCTTAACACGAGACTTGTAACTAGGAAATATACTCAAATATTTAGTATAAATTACTGAAATACTTTTTAATAACCAAGATAGTCTCGGTACATATTCTCGTTTTTATTGCAACATCACAAAATTGAAAGATATAACAATTAGACATGGACAAGAAAATTTTTTAAGATGATTTTGAAAAGAAAATGTATATGAAATAGTTACATGAATTTTAAGCAGAATAGTTAAATATAGTTTATAAATTACAAATAGCATGATATAGCCTAAAATAGCCATTAAAAACCTAATTTGATAGATTTTCATAGGTGATCATATTATTTATGTTACACAGATGTATTATAAGTTCTTTATTCTTTCGGAGGAGTCATGATAGCAAGATGATTTTGATGATTATTTACATATATAACATTCTAATTATAAAAAATAATAAGTTGAGAATTATCATTCAATAATTATATTCAAATACAATTTCAAAGGAAAGACCTTATGAGATTTAAATATTCTTGTGACATAAAAATCATTTATTCTATGATAAATATCATCTTATAACAAATTAGATATGTAATTGATATTCTTGTAGAAAATAATTATTTGAGTTGTACTCCAGCACATGTACCTATTTATAAAAAATTATATAAAATATTAACTATTTAACAATAACCAAATGATATATAGCAGACAAAGCACTTCACATATTAAGATATATAAAAAAATCTACAAAACTTCAGATCACTTTCAAGGATTATGAATATTACTGATTAGTAGATATTCATATTTGAGTTGGACATCAAGATGCACTGAGATGAGTTAGGCACCAACAAGCATTAAGATGAGTTAGGCACCAACATTCATTGAGAGAATCTTATCTCATTAAAAAATAAAAAATAAATAATTATTTTGAGATTTAATACAAAAATAAAATTTTAAACGATAGTAATAATTATTAATGAAATACTTTAGATGTATTATCTACTAAAAAAGGTCGAATATGCATTCTCTTCTCCAACAATCCTTTATTGTGATAATTAGACAACTAGACATGTTATTTTTAATCCAATATTTCATTAGTGAACAAAACACATAGAGATAAATTATTTCTTTCTCAAGAAAAAGATTCATAAAAAGATAATTACTACAATATACATCCAGATAATAAAGCAATCAATGAATATTTTTATAAAAATCTTGTAGATATCTCAACCTACCACTTACCTTTCTTTCCTCAAAGCTAGGTATTATAGAATTGTATAAACTAACTTAATAGAAAATATAATTTTTATATAATTTTTTCATATTTTATATTTTTCATGAGAACATCCAACCTGTATGGTATCTCGATCATATTTGCTTAGTATATAAAAATATGAGTTGTATATTATTCATTATCGAGTATTATTATTTTTATTTATGTTAGTTAAATCTAATAATTCAAAATTAAGTATAATAGTTATAACGAATCTTCGAGTATAAAGATTAATATCATATTTGAAGATGATTATTATTTTATCCAATTATCTAATAATAAGCAACGGAATGATCTATCAACTAAGTACACGTTGTTAAAATACTTAGATATCAATTATTATTTTATTGTGACCAAGAATAATTTAAAAAATTTAGACATTAAATTAATAAAAATTATATGAATTTATCTTTCTCATGCAATCTCAAATAACACATTAATTATTAACTCATATAATATCTCAAATTCATAAGTATACTTTTTCTATGAATATTAATATTATCCAACACTCAATATCATGAGTATTACATTACCTTTTGCTATTTTTAAAATTCTAATTTTATTTTCAAAGATGATTTTTTTAGTTTAAATTTTGAGAATGTATGTGATATTTTATTTTTTATGTATTTTAATTTATATTATAATTTTAAATTTTTTTAAAAAATAAATTTCATAATTTCAAATATTATATTATACAATTATTTAGATATACATACATATATATATATATACACACACGTGCAGTCTGCCTACACACACACACACACACACACACACACACTACTACTACCTATGCCATATAGGGACTAGGGGTAGCCTACCCCGAGTAGAGAGGCAGGCTACAGTTACACCTGCAAGCACATACGCTGCAGGCATGGCAAGGGGCAGCCTAGGGCCCTACCCCTAGGGCCTGGACTGTGGCACGTAGCCTAAACCTGAACTCGCAGGCCTACAGTCCAGGGCTTGGACATGATATTCTGCCTTTGTTCCCTCATCCCTGGACCAGCCTTGAACTCACTGCCCATCATGATGACATACGTGGGCCACAATAAACTGGGAAGTGCCAGCTCAGCATGACCCGTTAGACATCTCTAAACAAGATGGAAAGAACAATTCTTGAAATATTTCATTTACACTCAGACCATCATTTCACTACAAACCAGAACTTGAAAGAGCCAACTTTTTTGTCTATATCTCATAATTATCACTGTGTTGAAACATTCTTCAAGAGGCAGAGTTCCATAAGCTTCTTTGAAAGAGAAAAAGATGGCTGGCATGGAATCAAGAGAGAGACAGAAAAGCTCGATTACAATGTTTCATACTGTATAAATCGGCACACACCAAGAGCCTATATGCTTGAAATAATTATCAAGTGCTGCATCATGAACAGTGATAACTTACTTTTCAAAATATTAAACCTATGAATTAGACTATTCACACCACTAGAGAAGCTACCCATAATCTACTGACTATTACAGTTATAATATCTAGAAAATATTATAAGAGACTTCTCTAGACCAACTATAAATGTATCCTAGTCCTTTAGGCATTGTAACCCTTTGAATTTATCCGGTTAATTTGGACTCATGTGTGTACAGAGATTATATTATACTGAAAGAATTAATTATTATTTATTTTTGCTAGATGTATCCAAGCACAAATAATAAAACTATATTTGTACAGAGACTATAAATGTATCCAAGTACAAATAATCACATCATTAATAATTATTATTTATTTTTTACTTTTTTAGTAATTGAGTTTGTAAAACTATAGCCAATAATAAAACTATATCCCAAATTACTTTTTTAGTAATTTGTGTAAGATTAAACTAGTGAGTTTAATCTTACACAAATATTAACACATCGGATCTTATAAAAATTTTAAAGCTATAATATTTAAGCAAATATAATATTAAGATAAGTGATCACCTTGAAATTCTCAATGTTAGATACATAAATTAAAGACCATGTCTTAGTACAATTCAAAGTACATATGTTTATAAGTAATATGTCTTCGGCTTGATTGTCATCAAATACAACATCTTTAATTTTTTTTAAAAAAATTATCAAGATATTAACTTCTTTCAGACTTCACGCTAAGTGGGAAACTTGTGCATTAGGTAAAACATCTATTTTAACTAAATTTAATAGAGTTTAAATAGTCATGAGAATGAGACTCTAAACATCCCTCTAAACTTACACGAGGAGAATGTCACATTAGACCATTAATTAGCCTTATTCAAAATTATATGATGTTGTAGATTATTATATTGATCTGTATCATTTGATTTCTATTGGTGAAAAGAATTTGATATAAATGCTTTATGATCTAGTTTTAATACCAAATCTTAAGTTGCAGACCTTCTTGGATACCAGATATTAGGTTGTGCTTTAACTTGATATCGAGTATACCTCAATATCAAATTCAAGGATTCAAGTGTTCGAGAGATGAAGATTTAGGATCTCAAGAAGGGTTGAAGACAACTCATACAGAAGAAATCACATATGCACACACACACATAAAAATCTAGGAAGAAAAGGAAAAATACATAATTGCAAAAGAAAAACTTTCACTATAATTTGAGATTGTTAGAATATATCACGTTGCTCTCTCATATCGTCTTCTCTACTTTCTATTAAATTTATAAATAATTAAATAATTTTTTTTAACTTAACACTTAAATTCCGACATCACATCTCATGTCACAACTTTATTAATGTCATGATACTAAATGATAAGGTAATGACTTAAATCATTAAGTCAACCAATTGCGTCAACGAATACATGTTGAGACTACAATGATATCACAATACCACAAAATAAAATCACAATTGCATTCTTGTCACGACATCACAGAATATGATCATCATACCAAGACACATGTTATAGTTTCATTTGAATTGTAACTTCACAATACATATCATGACTCCAAAATACATATTACAGCTTCAATTAAGCTTATGTCTCAACTTCACAAAATAATTCATGACTCCAAAATACATGTCAGTTGTCACAACTTCACAAAATAATTCATGACTCCAAAATACATGTTACAACTTCATTCAAATCTCGATACCAAAAAAATAAAATCACGACTTCATTCAGATTGTAACTCCACAAGTCATGTTGCAACATCGAATACATATTCTTTCGATCACAAACACTAAAAACAAACTGCAACTCCATTCAGATTGTGACTTCACAGTTTCAATAATGACTCCAAACCCTAGTTACAGCTTTAAAAGTATGGGTTAATTCTAATATTTTCTTTCTTAAAAAAATAAAATCATGCTTAACAACGTATCAAATTGGTTTATTTTCATATTTACTTCTTATTTTATTTTGTTTCCTTATCTTAACTATATTAGAATACTCTAATCTTATTATGAGATAATTTGCTTTATGGATTGCAAAGAGTTTTATATAGCCCAAATCAATCTTCAATAGTTTGGTTCAACATGATTTTAAGGACAATGTCTTATTTTGGTTGCATAGATATATTTCTCACTCTTCTCTTTGTTATTAGATTAGTTTTTATAAAATGATTATTTATTTTATTAGTTTATTTTAATGAAGTCGTTATTAGTAAAGAAAAAAAAATTAAGAAGCAACTAATCATTAAGAGATCAAATTAATTTTATCATTTTGTCTCATTCATCTATCATTTTAATTTATGGAAGCACATCAGATGAGATGCATCAACAATTCACAACTAAACAAAGAGAAATACTTTTAGGGATGATCTATCCACATTCACTGAAAGATATCATTTCTATTTTAGAAAACAAATTATAAGCAACTAATCATAAATATATGATCTAAAACAAATATTAATATTACTCATAATTATTTTATTTTCTTTGTTTCTTACTAGTATAACTAGTGTTATCAAAGTGAATGAATAACTTTTTCAATCATATATATTAGAAATTGGTATTGAGCTAAATTCATCCCAAAAAGCTAACTCAAAAAAAGATTGAACTCATTACTCATTTCATATATTAACATCATAAAACCTCAAAAAAAATTCAATATTAATTATATCTCAAATCCCCCCTCGCAAACAGGGTTGAACATTTAGAAATTGAATTTTGTAGGAATAGAGATCAGTAAGTGCCAACCTAACATGGCTCTTTGAATACCTCTAAACAAAGATAGCCCGTAGCAAACTACAACCCAAAAAAATAGTCAAAAAAGCAAGTAAACCCAACTTAACATAGGCTACATGCCTAGCAGGTGAGGCACGGTATGTAGCATTGGCCCATGGCTTGTGCCACATTTTATATTTGGGATTGATTTACAATGGTTGCTTATAGCTTACAGTCAACAAGACAGAAGCCTTTTAGAGTCATGTCAACAATGACTATAGTAGGGAAAAAAATAAAATAAAATACTTAGCCATTCTAAGCCATTGAATTTCATCATATGGATTTCTGGCAAAAATCCAACAATAATCAAATTTCTATTCAAATATCAAAAAAAATAAATATAATACACACACACACACACACACACATATATATATATATAAAATATAAATAATAGATTAATATATTTTATTTTTTACATATTTATCTGTAATCTCTTCTCTCATTTTTGTTTCTCTTTTTCTAAAATCACAACATTAACTAGTAGCAATGTTTTTTTTTAATAATTTATTTTTAATTTGAAATTAATTTATAATATTTTTGCTTTGGCAAAATAAATTTTGATAAAGAGGTAATAAAGTAATTATATTTATAATATTATTACTTGATGGCCACATAGAGGTATACATTGCATATTTATTTATTTCAAGTAATTTTTTAAGTTAATTTAATTTTAAAATTTTAATAAAATGATGTTAAAATAATTTTTTACAACTCAAAAATATATAAAAATTTTAACAAGATTATTAAAATAGAAAATAATAAATATTATAAAAATAAAATAATATTAAACATAAATAACAACAATCCAACTGAAACGTCGAAGACTTAGTTATCTCATGGGGCTTCAACCCAAGCACATAAATAATCTAAGAATAAATAAACATCAATAGTATAAACATACTTAAAAATAATTAAAAAAATAGGAGTAACAAAGAAAATTTAACATATTTTTCAAATACTAGTGATAATTAAATAACCTAAGAATATATATTATAAAAAATATATATATATAGAAGTACTAGTTATATTGGACACATTGAGAGATATATTAATCAATATACTAAAAAATATAATAAATTATATCTCAAGAAAACTCAACTTAGTAACAGGATCTTTTAAATTAGATCAACTTTAACTTCAGATAAAATAATCCCTCTCATTTTCTGTCATGAGTATGCAAGGGATGACATAATGACAATTTTTATTGCAAGCACGACTCTTCCAATTAAATTTTTGGAGAATCCTATAATACTTTATCATTTGCACAAATACATTCAGCTCATTTTTAGAGAATCCTATAATGACATAATTAAAAATTATAAAATAAAAAATAATTAATAATTCATTAACTTAGAATACAAATGGATGTAATCTCTAATCTCTATAACGTCTGACATTTAAACTAGTTAAGAAAATAATAAATTTGATTGCGTACGTGACCACCCTATTTATTGATTTTAAATGAAAACTAAATTAAAAATAATATTAGGATTCTATAAGATCTTCTATCCTCATGATGATCCACCTTTTTTGAGTGTCCGACAATAATCTTATATTCAAAATAAAATTTTTAACATAACATTCAAAAATATTTCAAATAAGTATAAAAATTAATATGTTTGTGATAAGCATTAGGTAATTTATTATATAAAATTTTTCATGTTAAATATATACGTTATATAATTAATTTAATAGTATAAGTGAAAATAAAAATAATTTCTCATATATCAAACGATACAACAAATATACCAAAATACCTTAAGACATTATATAGACTAAAAGAGTTTGAAGCTCAATGTAAGTCAACAAGTCTCAAAAAAAATAATTCAAACAAATGTCAGAAACCCATTGAAATTATACATGTCTCATGTTAGAAATTAGATTCATGCATTGGATACCAACATGTAATATCTGACCATGTTAATAATAAAAAAAATTAATAATTCATCAATCAAACTAAAAGATAAAAATTTCATTTATAAAATTATTTACGATCTTCATACTTGAGATTGGGAATATGTATTCAGTTATGTATACTTTCATAACATGCATTACACTTATAAACATATGCAACATTAGTAGTCTATTTAACAAATATAAAAAAAAACTCAAATTCTAGTATACTAATTATGGAAATGGAAAAAATATATTTTAAATATTAGTCCTATATTTTATCTCTTTATAACATCGATATTTGTATGGATCCATGAGTTCAAGTAAAAAGGATACAGAATACTATAAAATATATATTCATCTACATGAGCTAGCAACAAAAACCTAAAGAAAGGATTTACATATAATTAGATAATTTATTTAAATATTATAATAATATGTATAAAATTTTTCGAGAGTCTTTGAGTATAGATATGGATAGTATATTTGAAGATGAAGACTTTTTGATTTAGTTAACTATGAGCAAATAATGAGATAGCTCTGTTAAATATAAACAAGCTATCAAGATAGTTAGATATTAATTAATGCCCGATTATATTTCATAATGATAATAAAAATTTTAATATATTGAATTAATATAAATTATATAAATTCATATTTTTCGTGCTATTTAAAATAGCACGGGATTTACTGACCATCCAGTATCTTGTGTAGCATCAGAATCTATTTTTTTGTGATTATAAATATGATTTCAGATATGAAGTATGAACAGTATGCTAAAACCAGATATCATTGAAATAATTTTTTACTTAAAAAATTAAAAGAATTAAATGATGAGCCTTCAAAATAAAACAAAACTATATAATTTAATTGATAATACAAACACACAAAAATGAGAATGTTATTATTGAGACTGAATTTTGACAATCCAGCCCATACAAACTGATTTTGTTATTCAAAATTTGTATTTTTCATTTTATATATATTTTCAAAAATGTATGCCAGGGACCAGGCAACAACTACCTATATTATCCCGAACTAGCCTGACTCAACATGACCTAGCATGACTAACTACCCTAACTGGGCCATCAGGCCATGTCGAACCTATCTCTATCAATCCCATGTTGGCACAGCACAACCCTATTAGAGAAACCATGCAATATTCAACATAACACTGTGACATGATCAACCCACTATAATTCATATAATGTCAACCCAACACGACCTAGTTGATATCGCTAATTGACAATGTAACCTAAGAAAAAATATGACATATTAGCCCAATTCCCAACACAACCCATTTATCACATATACCAATACTTTTATTATGATAAATTACTTCAATCTTAAAAAATATGAAAATAGGATTTTAACATTTTATGTGAGCTCAAAACTAAACAATTACATAATATATACTACATCTTCAAGATCATCACGAAGAATAATATTCTTCACTTAACTAATATATTATTCATATGTAAAAATTTGCAAATAATATGAATATTTGAACTAAGATCATCTTCATAATAATAAAAAAATAGTGCCATCACAATCAATTCTAAAAATTTATATAAATCCTCTAATAATTAGTTTTGCATTTAGAAAATCTACCTTTTCATCATGACTAATTTTCATAATAAAAATAAACACATACCTCCAACAAATATCTATGTATTAATTCACTTATTCCATTAGAATGAAAAATATTAATGATTTTCACTATAATCTAATTTCATCATGAACAATATAATACCTCATAAAAATAATTGACTATCCTAATATCATCAAGAAAAAAAATAAGAGACAAAAATAAAAATATATGAATATGATAAAATTTATAAAATAAAATATGGAATACAACTTTATTTCTTTCAGGAGACCAGTTTAATTATCAAGATCATAAGAATTAATTGCAAGCTCTTTTAATTTTAAAGAAATTTTTTTTTATTTCTAAGCAAGTCGCACATATTTCCTTCTCCTATAGTAAATGTAAAAACATGGTGATCAAATATTTCAACTCCCAACTCATTTAAAGTAAAGTGTTGAGTATTTTTCCATACCTCATCTACTCTATATGAAAATTATTTTTCCAAAATATTTTAATATCATAATGAGAAATAAAAAAAACAAAAATAAAAAATAAATGAATACGATAAAATATATAAATTAAAGTGTTGAGTATAACTTTATTTGTTCAAGAAAATAATCACAACATCAAAATCAAAAAAATCAATTACAAAATCTTCTGATTTATAGAGAAATTTTTTTTGTACTATTCAAGTTGCCCATGTATCCTATAATAAATATAAAAACTTGAGTGATCAAGTATCTCAATTCCCAAATCATTTTGAGTAGAATAGATCCAGAAGTTACTACCTCATCTATCTAAACTAGGAAAAAAATTATTTTTCAAGAAAATTTTATTCTCTTCAAAATTAACTTATTCTATACATATTAATAGATATGATAATTCATGAAAATAATCATTATAATATGATCCAATAAGTTAGAAAAAAATTACAGAATAATAATCTCTCCGAGTTGGAGTGCCAAAATGAATTTCAAAAAAATAATGTAGAGCAAGAGATTCAAATATTACTTCTAAATCTTTACTTTTAAATAAGAAGTTTAGCTCAAAAAAAAATATCAACATTAACTAGTATGTTACCATTGATATCATCGTATAAAGGCCTAAAGAAAAATCCTAAACAAAATAAATAAATTTCAAAAACTTTGTAATTAAGTTAAATAATTTTTTTTTAAATACAAAATCTACATGAGCACACAATATGAGATAATTGAGAAGGGCATTCAATTAATAATGTTGTTGCTAGTTAGAAGTATAACTCTTCAAAAACATATTGGAATATTTCTACTATTAAAAAATATTTTAATTATCTAAACTAAATATATATTTTTTTGCAATCATTATTTTGTAACAATATGCTATCACAAAAAATTTGATAAAAAATAACATGATCAATATCATAAATGTTAAAATTATCATACATATATTTTAAAATATTATCACTTATAATATTTATGATTTTATTTAATACATTTTCAATTCTTTTATGACAGTTAAAAATAGAAAAAATTTAAAAACTTTTTAAAAAAAAAATTCAAGTAAAATAAATATAATAATAAATAAAAATGACAAAGTATTTTGAGTAATATTAAGTTAACTCTACTAAATTATCAAGCATCAAAATGAATCAGATAGAATATATCATTACTCACATACTTCTAAAAAAATAAGATAAGAAACTTTTACATGTTTTCCTATCTAATAAATATCACAATCAAATATAAAGATAACAATAATATTAAGATTCAAAATTTTCAATACAACCAAAAATAGACAACAAAGAAAATCATGAACAAACAAAAGATGAATTATACTCAAACACCTGGTATGATTCATAATAAAAAAGAAAGCATAAAGTCATCATGCTTAGTCCCAAAAAAATTTTATTAAAATCTTATGATTTAACAAAATAATATCAATTATAGATAAATTGATATTAAAATCAAATTTTTTAATAAAATAACATACCAAAATAAATTATTTAAACACTAAAGAATAAATAAAATTCAAGACAAAAATAAAATATTAAATTTAAATATTATCACAACTAAGTAATTTAGATATTTTATTATTAATAAAAAAATAAGTAAAAAATAATAAATAATGAGATATTACTTGCGATATAATTATTTACTTTTGAGTCAATTACTCATGAGTCAGGGGTAGGAAAAAGAGTTATAATAGTAAGAAGTGAAAAGTATATGTCACTTCCCTTACTAGGAAGAAAATTTACATATTCCTCTATGGCTCTATTGCAAGGGTCACAATGGAAAATATAGATAAGCTCCCTAAATAAATCTAGTAATCAATTTATCTTACTCGATAATCTATATTATAATAAGTCTTCCCTCTGAAAATAACTATCAAAAAATCTTGCTAGTATGACTATTCTTCCTATAATATTTCAACATTCTGAAGATTTTTTAAAGCTGCTTCTACCATGACTAATAGTATGGTATTCACCATATCTCCAAGGTACGCAATACAAGACATCTCTCCAATGGGTCTCTGTCTACCCTATCCAAAAAAATATTGTATTGTCCAATGATAAAATTCTATTAGGGACGTACAAGAATAATCACTCATAATTTAGCTTCAAACCCATGCCAAACTATCAGGAATAAAATATAATAATATCATGCTGAAAGAAAGTTCTCTCTCTTCCCAATAACCATGTCTACCTATACTAAGAACACTTGCAAAAACTAGATAGTTCATTGTGTGAACAGAATAGAGTGAGTAGTAATATATTTCAACTCTCTTGGCTCCTCAAATCTGAATATCATTAACTAGAATATCACATCATATATCTATGTAGACGTTGATAAATATAAAAATATTACAAGTTCACATTACATTTTTTTTGTAATACAAAAAGTAAAAAATTGAAAATTTCTGTGGATTGTCATAATTCAATTAATAATTATGAATCATTCAATAATCATGCCCAATTCACATCATCGCTAAAAGAACTACAAGTGAACTCCAAGAGCTTATTATGTATAGTTCCTCTATCACAATTTCAACATGTTAATAACTAAATTTATTCTCCATCTAATAGCGTAGCAAGTTAATATCACAAGAACACATGTACACCACATTATAAATACAATAAAATACCCCAGCAACCATGATACATTGTCACGTGTACATCACACTATAAATACAATAATTTACCCCATCAACTATACTAGATTGTCACATATACATCACACTACACATGACATTGCAACACAGTCACACCACAATGTACTACACTATCACACCACAATGCACCACACTATCAAACCACAATGCACCACACTATCACACCACAATGCACCACACATTCACACCACAATACACCACACTATCACACCACAATGCACCACATTGTCACACAACAATGCACTTCATTCTCACACCATGTTGCATCTCAATATCACATGTGAACCACACAACTCCATAACACGACACACTATCGCACTCTCCTAAATCACACACATTATCATGCAAAGTTATGAAAGGCGCGCCTGAGGCGTGCCTAAAGCTCAGGCACCACCACTCCAGAGAAAAATGCCTCGCTTCAGGCGAGGCGCAGGCGGGTGAGGCGCAGCGGGCAAGGAAGCACGGATACGTGTCCGATACGCCATGTGACGTATCGGAGGGTGGCGTATAGGACATCCAGTGGGCGGGCAGAGGGCAGAGGGCAGGCACGATTTGAGGGGGAGAGACAGGGGGCGAGCGCGAATTGAGGGGTGAGGCAAGGGGCGGGTACGAATTAAGGGGGGAAGGCAAAGGACTGGCGGGAATTGAGGGGGAGGCAGGCGAGCGGGAATTGAGGGGGAGAAGGCAGGGGGCAGGCGAGAATTGAGGGGAAGGTAGGCGGGTAAAATTGAGGAATGAGGCAAGCGGACGGGAATTGAGGGGGGAGGCAGGCGGGAGGGAATTGAGGGGGGAGGCAGGCGGGAGGGAATTGAGGGGGGAAGCAGGCGGGAGGGAATTGAGGGAGGAGGCAGGCGGATGGGAATTGAGGGGGGAGGCAGGCAGACGGGAATTGAGAGGGGAGGCAGGCGGACGGGAATTGAGAGGGGAGGCAGGCGGACGGGAATTGAGAGGGGAGGCAGGCGGACGGGAATTGAGGGGGAATGTAGGCGGGCGGTAAAATAAAATAAAATAAAATATTTTTATTTTATAAAATAAAAAAATATATTTTTATATAATATAAGATAATTTTAAAATATTATTTTATAAAATAAAATAATTATAAATATTATCTTATAAAATAAAATAAAATATTTTTATTTTATAAAATAAAAATATATTTATTTATTTTATAAACTAAAATATTTTAATTTAATTTATTTTATTTTATAAAATACTTAATATTTATAAAGAAAATAATTTTTATTTTAATTTTATTTTTTTTATCATGACGTATTCTAACCGTATCCGTATCCTAGTTTTTTAGAATTTATTGTGTCCCCGTATCCTATCGTGTCTTATCCCCATGTCCGTGTCCGTGCTAAACCAAGCAAAATACAAACACTAACACCAAAATCAAAGTCAAGACCATCTAACTCTAAACATACTCATACTCTTGCTTTGATTGATGAAGATGAAGAGATGATCTATTCATCGGGAGAGGAAGATAAAGAAAAGTGAGAGGGACAGATTGATGATGGGATGATATTGATGAAGACTTTTCTTGATTTAGATTTGATGTAGATACATGAGTGTTTATTTTGTTTTAAAACTTTAAATATTTGTTATTTTGTTTTGAAACTTTGAATATTTGTTATTTTATTTTAAAACTTTGAATGTTTGGATGATGGGAACACTATTAATATTTGATTTTTATCTTTAATATTCTTTGGTTTATTATTAGATGAAAATTAAAGACTATATTTAGTAAAATATATAATTTTTATGTGTATTGGGTTAGGTGCGCCTCAAATAAAAAAGCTCGCGCCTCAAGTGCGCCTTGAGGCCCCAAAAGGCTTTTGTGCCTCAGTGCGCCTTGCGCCTTTAATAACTATATTATCATGCACACATTGCACATACACCTCACATCTAGCACGCGCACACATGTACACCACACACATCCCTTTGCACACACTACACTGCTCCATAACACACTAAGCACATCACATGCTTGTGCAATGCACCACTCATGTCTAACACACACACATGCACCCACCTATCATACAACATGCATGTCTCCCCATCAATTTCCCGACATGTCCTAGAAATTGATACAAAAATAAAATGAAAAAAATCCAATTCTAATATTATGTAAAAGCTAAAATACTCAAAAAATAATACCTACATAAAATAAAACTCATAAATAAAAAGAAAATTAGAATCTTATATATAAAAAAAATTAAGACAAATCATAGTTTAGGTAATCCCGTCGGTAAAACATAAAAACAAAAAAGAATTATAACAATCATTGATTAAAACTCTACTAAGTATGGAGAATGTGAGACTTGCATGGTTTAATTGACATCCAACAATAATGTTTATTTCTATAATTGAAAATTTGAAATTAATTTTATATTTTCATTTATTATTTTTCTCATAAATCAACTAAGATAACAATTTGTATACATAAAATTTTTAAAAAAAATTATTTTTCTCACTTAAGAATCTACATAAGATTACCTCAAATTGTGCAATTTGTTTATTTCGCATAAATCATTTAAATTAGATTTCATTGATCACAAATTATTAAATGAATGTTACAAACACCAAGATTATGAAGAGAACGTAACCACATAAACTAACAATAAAAGCATGGACACATAGGCAATACCAACTTGGGGTTTTACGGAGAAGATAACCACATCGCTATCTTTAACTACCTATTTCAATCAATAAGAATCCATATTAATGCCTTCTCAAAAACAAATCTAAAAAAAATAAAATGAAAATCATCCTTAAAGAAGAAACTCAATGTACAAAAAGAAACAAATTAATCCAAAAAAATAGTGCACAAGTATTAGTTGTATTTTAAAATACAATATGATAATAGTACTCCAAGAATTGAGTGCCCAAACAACTATGTTGATAATCCAAACCTATCCATTCCATTTGAGGCAGCTGATTTTGTGTAGTTAGCACCTCAAATGATAAGCAAAGACATTCTCTAGTCAATACTACCATTTTAAGGGCTTATTTGATAAACTGAAAAAATTAAATACTAAAAAATAAATACTAAAAAAATTAAATACTGAATTTTATAATTGTTGAATTTGTATTGTAAAACTGTTTGATAAGTTACTGAAAATTGAATGTTGAAAATAAATATATTATTTGATAACTGTAAATGCTGAATACTGAAAATTATATGTTTTATATATTTACCTTTATTATCATTGTATTACATATTATCTAAAATAAATAAAATTTCTAATAATATTTTATTTTTTACTATAATTATTAATTATTATTTAAAATAAAATCATTAAAAATATATCTATAAATAAATAATAATATCCAAAAAAAATAAATATTTTTAAAAAATAACCAATATAATTTAAACTATTTAAAATTATATAAACTTTTAATATAAAAATAAAAATTAATAAGGAACTAGTTGATTTACGATTTTCTCTCTTAAATTAATCATGAAAGAGTATTAATATTAGTGTTTGTGGTGGTAGAGAAAGGAGCAAAAAAAGGCAAATTTAAAAATTAAACTGTAGCGTAAATGAGAAAACAAAAAAGAAAAAAAAATAAAACAATTATTTAAAATTTTTTACATTCAACAATAAGTAGGCCTCTACCTACTTTTTATTTTCAATGATTTTTCATTTAAAATTTTTAATTAAGTTATCCCTGAAAATTTTTATCAAACTTATTGAATATAAAAATTTTTAATGATTTAAAATTTTTTAATGATTTATCAAACAGACCCTATGTTTCACATGTAATGGAAGAAACAACTTTGTGAGTGATTTCTCTGTATTTCAAGTACTAGTCTAGAACAATAAACAAAAAACATACATGCTCAAAAGATTCATATTTTTCTTTTTGAGTGATTCATTTGTTTTTATTATGTAATCTACCAAATATTTTTCATTATAATCATGTCTCATTTATTTTATTTTCATTATAGAATTGGTCTTGTGAATACTTGTCTCGACAACAAATTTCAAAATAATTTGGGCCCTAAAATTCTAAAAATGTTTTTCTTACTATGGTTATCAATATATTGTATAAAATATTAACCAAAACTGACATAATTTCATAAATTTCAAAAAATATATATACAAAACACATTGAGAAGAAAAAAAAATAAAAATTGTATTAACCATTCATTAAGACATTAACAAGATGACATGTGACAATAACAATCAATCTATCATGTATCTTCACTTTGATGAAGTGACAATCTAGCTATAAATATTTTCTTTGTTAATAAAAAGCTAGATTAAAAATTATGAGTATGTTGTCAATTATCTAATTGTCATAGACTAAGAAATAAATAAAAAATTTCTCCAACAAGTATTTGATTAAAATATATTAGCATGTCATTATACTAATAGTCATACTTGATTCTACACAATAATTTTCCCCTTACAAGAATCAAAATCATCAACTAAAAAATCATAAAAATCAATTATTGATCTCCTACCTATGTAAGCAAGAGTCCAACTAGAATCTAAACAATAAATCAACTATGCACAATCACAACCTATAAATGAAACACTAAGGCTTAGAGACTTCTTCACACATTAGAGCATATAAAGAATAACATTTAAATGCATTTATCATAACTAATAACACTCAACAAAGTATAGCTAATATGCTAAATAACAAATAATAAAGTTTCATCATAATTTTCTTAAAATTAGTAGGGCTAGCATAAATATGTGTTAGCAGTAAGCCAGCAACATCTAACCGAGCTCAATCATTATTTCTATTAATACACAAACTAAAACCTCTCCAAAATATTTATTTCAAATTGTAAAGAGACAACCATCTCTTTATGATTGTATGCAACATTGATCTCAACAAAGTATCAGAGCCTATCAAAATTCATCATCTAAAGCTATATATGAAGTAACTCATCAAAACTGAGTAGGATCTAATCTATCATCTCAAGTAATTACAATGTCATACATACAAACCAAAATGAAATGACATTGCATGTGAACTTATACAACAAAAAAATCAAATGCATAAGTAATCAAATTAAAACTATTTTACTCAAGAATATGTAGAACTAAGATCTCAAGTACTTATTGAAGACGACAATTAATTCCACAATTTACAAGCTAAATCAATCATCTGTACATTAAAATGTTGGTGACTAGTTCATATGTGTCTTTTCCAAATCTTCTCAAAAGAAAATTATTATTCACATTCAATTGACAAATTAACAATGCATAAGAAGTTACAAATAACATAGTCATGATTAGGATCACCTTTTCATTGCCACAAAAAAAATGTTCTATATACTGAGTGAAACTTTGATCATAAAAAAAGTTTTGGGCTGATTTATATTATCATTGAAATCAATCTTCACAATGATACCTACATTAGCTCAACTAGAAACATTTTTTAAATATAGGATGTTAATTAAGTTATAGAGTGAAAAATATTAATCTCTCCCAATATGATTTATTACTTACATTTCCCTAGAAGAGATGATATCGCAAGGGGATGAATGTCCTGATGTGATGAGAAAAACTAGCAAACTAGTATAAAAAGTAAAAAAATTGAGTGAGTGACAAATTTTATGAAATCAAATGACAAATTACTATTTATTTCGGATGATAATTAAAAAATCAAAAACAATAAATTTATCTACAAGATTATCATACTTCATAGCAAACTAATCCATAAAAAACATGATATATTACCTCCTAGTATAAACTCCAATACGAATTATTCAATCTCTAATACCCAATACTTAACAAATCAAGTTGAATATGAAGTATGAACAATAGATTAAACAAAATTATAGAATATAAAAGCTCTCATAAATTAAAATTCACATGAGCAATCTTAAGCCAAATTGAATGATGAATACCTCTCACTAGAAATTCTTTCAATATCATTTGCATGAAGTTCATCTTCTTTCAAAGATATTGAATAAAGAATTTATTACAGAAACATTTTGACAATAAATATCTGCAATCTCACATATAAATAAAAAGATGATTGTTTCAAATTTCCTATAGAAATTCTAGTCAAACTCAAAAGAGATTGAATTTTTTACAACTCATTAGACCCAATGACATGCATCAAATAAAATACAAAATTTTATTTTAAATAATACAACATTAATACTCCCTACTAAAATTATCATACGTAAATAATACTTATATTCTCTTTTAATAAAAAAAATAACCATAGAATATAAACTTGAATGTTCTAGATGTCATTTTCTAACATTAGAGAAAGATGTCAAGACAATCAAGTGCAAGTAAGTACTTAAAAAACTCAATAAGCTATACTAAAAATCTTTTATCTTGTATATAATATTTGAAATGGTACTAAACACGAGTAAGTTAAAAAAAAATTAATTAATCAAATAATTTATGAATATTTGATTATTAAAATATATTTATGTCATTTAATAGTAACACATAATATAAAAGTTGAGTTTCAAGAATTTTAATCGAATATTTACTCTCTTGACTATCATAATTTATGATAATGTACTTGAACAAGAAATCAAGTACATCATCTTATACTCAATATAATAAATGCTTGAGTTACTAACATTATACTCACATGTAATGCCATTTTTTATTATTTAAATTTTATTATTAAATTATATTTTATATCGGTTATGAAAATATATCATCGTCGTCAAACAAGTTGTATCTCAATTATTTTGGGTCAACTATAAAAATAATATCTTTCCAATCAATTTTGTTAAAAATCATATTTATCATCAATATTTTAGGTGTTAAATCATTTTTTATAATTTCTACATTATTAATCTTAGATATGCCGTTTATTCTTTTTTTTTCTTTTCATTCAAATAATCTCATACTCCATAGCAAGTGTACTAAGAAATTATATTGAACATGAACAAATCATCTCATATGATTTTTTCTTATCTTATTATCTATTCAAGTTATTTTAATTTTTTTAATAATTTTTTTATAATTTTATAATTCTTAATCTTACCATATATTTATATTAGTACTATCACAATTATCATACTTATCAATTGAATATGTTATTTTTTGATCATCTATTATTCACTTCCATATAATATCATTACTCATATAAATGTTTTATCAAATTTTTTCTTCAATCTATTTGATACTCATCTATCATAAAGAACCTTTGATGCAACTCTCTATTTGATCCATTCTAACTTAATCTCATCCAATATATTCTTGTCAATCTCTTTATCTTTTCTTAATATAAAACATAAATACTTAAAATTATTAATATTTAATATTTTTTTCTTTCTTATTTTTATTATCACATCATTATCACTCTTAATATAATTAAAATATAAATATTATCATGTCATTATAACTCTTAATCTTATTCAATATCACATCATTATTATTTTTATTATCATATATTTCATATATTTTGTCTTGCTAAGACTAATTCTAAATTCTTTAGACTCAAGTATGACCCTCTAAATTTTTAGTTTCCTACCTAATTATTCTTTAATCTCATTAACCAACAATATGTTATCTACAAATAACAAATATCAAGACATATCTTCTTAAAGATTTCTTATCAATTCATTCATAATTAATATAAAAATATAAAAACTGATGATAATCTATAATATAGTTTCACAACTATTAGAAACTCATGAATAACAACTTAAACCAATCTAATTCTAGACACAGCATTCATTATGTACCGATTTAACATAAATTCAAATTAATTCTCTTAAATCTATATGTTATATCATTTTTTTCCAAATTTGTATAGTATAACTCATGAATTTTGTATATTGATTCTTATTATAATCATAAGTATTTCATTAATTCTTCTTAAATAAAAATTATAATATTTTAATTTTTATCTTTATTTATAAGGTATCTTTTTTATATTTATGATCTTGTAAAACAACCTAGTTAATCATATCGTATCTTTTTCCCCCATGACTATCTAAACTTCAATAAGTATTTTGTCAAGCCCTATGAATTTTTTGACATTTATTTTTCTTAGAAGCTTCAATAAGTATTTTCTTGGCTTTACATTACCTAAGAACCTAATAAAATAACACATAAAAACTATATGAGGAATACATAACTCTCGATGTCTTGGTATTAGTTCTTAACAATACTTCCACTTAAGATAAAATAATAAAACTTCATACTAATAAAATATCAAAATCATAGTT
This sequence comes from Sapria himalayana, assembly GCA_029783825.1. Classification (NCBI taxonomy): domain Eukaryota; kingdom Viridiplantae; phylum Streptophyta; class Magnoliopsida; order Malpighiales; family Rafflesiaceae; genus Sapria; species Sapria himalayana. Next base: position 56,283 of record JAREIK010004728.1, on the reverse strand, counting down.
GTTAAAAGTATAATTGTATAAAGCATACAAAGATGAAAAGCCTAGACAACACATGAGGTACAACTTCCATAGATAGGTGCATACCTTTTAATAATTTCTTTTATTTATTTAATTTAAATTTTACAAATTTAAATCATATTTAATAATTCTTTATTAGAATAAAGTATAGATATCATTAAATAGTCTCAAATTCAATTAAATTAATAGAAAATATTTATTATTCAATGAGTTGGTGTTGGCTATTGGGTGTACTGAGTTCGGTTGGGTTTTCTTAGGATACAACCCATGCACAGCATCGTGCCTAGGCACTAGCCCATAACAAGCCCATGCTAGTTGCCTTGTGGTTGTGGCTCCTACCTGGCAAGCCTAAGGACACACCCTCCTTTATCCACCTCTCCTCAATTAACCAAACCTCATCTTATGAACAAACCTAAGGACTTTGTTTTTTAGCTATTTGACAAAAGCATATTTGCATTCCACCTTTAGGATATATGTTTTTTTTTTACATAACCTATTACCTAATTTTAAATTTTTTTTGTTAAATAAAAGTACAAATATTTGAGCTTTTCTAAATTAAAAAAATAAATAAATTCAAAATTTTGTTTATATACCTCAAAGCCTGATGCAACCCTAGTTAGCTCATCCCGACACAACTCAATCCTTAGTTCACCCTTGGAACTCATCAATTTTTTGCTATGACATGTTCATTCATTCCACAAAAATCATAGATTAATATGATAAATCATTATTTTTCTTAATATTTTAAGATGTTAAGATATTGATATTTAGTATATAAAAACAAACTTAATACTTAAAAATATTAAAAATTATTTAACTTTGAGTTTAGGTTCTTATTTAGAAATTAAACAAAAAAACACCACTTTAGTGGTATTCCCCTTCATGAGGCAATGATTTTTTGGCCTCGTAAAAGTTTTTTCCATTAACACCAAATTATGGTAGGCTTCCCTAGCAAATGGTCTCCTTTTCAAATCAGCTTTAAGTTGTGGCCACCCAATATCATCATGGTCCTAGAAACTCACCTGCATCAAAGCTTTATCTTACTTAAGCAACACACTACACATACCTTTTCGTTTCATCTCATTGAAAAAGGCCAGAGGCTTTTGAATTAGAGGCTAAAATAAAACTTCTTGAACAAATAAAAATAAGAAATAACTAACAAAGCTTTAACAAGTCAAAATAACCTTCTTCCCTGAGCCACATGATCTCAAATCTGAAAGGGCTAGGTTGGGCTGCAACATGAATGGGTCAACCAAAGCTAACCCAAACCCAACATGAGATTTGAGTGGGCTTGAACACCCAATTTTGATTCTCAAATCAAGCTCGGGTTTAAATTTATCAAACCGTGCTAAATTTGAGTTGGGTTCGAGCCTATAGGCTATAGCTCATGCAACTTAGAGTAAACCCAAACCCAAATTGTGTGTGTGTGTGTGTGTGTTAATTTATATGTACTCCTGTCAAATTTAGGTTGAGTTTAAAAAAAAATGTGCTCTCATCAAATATTTTACTAAATAATCAAATCAAACATGAAATTTTATATTAGATTTTTTTAGGTATTATTTCATCCTTTTATAATGCTCTAATTAAGCAATATTTGTTATTTTATTTTTAATTGTACTTTATCAGTAGATATCAATGAGCACACTATGATCTTTAATTATGATTTATGTCAATGAGCAACTATAACCTAACTCTAACTAAACCAAAGTATAAAAATTTCAGTTCAGGTTGGTCTAGAGTGGAAGGATTTGAATTGAACTCGAGTTGGGTGATAACATGGGTTGATATATGTTGAATTTGACTTGGGCTGGGGTTGGCTCTCAACTAAACCCAGCTACATGAGTTGCAGCCCCAGAGAGATGGCATCATCTAATTCCTCCCCCTACCAACAGAAATGGCAAATGATAAGATGAGCAAAAGGAGACAGTTTGCACCACTCCTCTAAAATGGTGTTTCCAATCATCTGAAGCAAGTCCCATCAGATCTCTGGAAGCTGTTAGGGTTCAAACCATACAGGTGCAACTGCTAGGACAGGCCCTACAGGGTGAGGTACTGCTCCAAAGCAGCACTACAAGATGCAGCTAAGGCTACACCAGCACAGCAGCATTAGTTGCAGGGTGGCGAGCTGGGCATACCCAGCCTGTACTGACAGTCTGGCTTGAGTGGGCTGGGTCTTGCAAGGCTGGGTCTCACAAAAGGGCCCCCATACCCAACTCCCATGGCACAGGCTCTTCCCAAAAGCCTCATCACAGATTCAATTACTGTACTTATGTCCTTTTCATTCACCCTTATCAGAGTAAAGTGACACGATTTTTGAAAAAACACTGCACGGCCAGAATGATTTCCCACCCATGAATTACATATCGCTCCAAGATTTTACCTCTATCAAATTTAAAAAAGAGGCGAACATATATCTCCCAGCCCACTGTTACTCTCATCCCCTCTTCTCAATAGGATCAACAAAGCCAAAACGATCTCTTCGTAGCCAACAGTAAGCATGCCCAAGGTGATACTAAAGATAGCTACAGCGTTCTTGGACCAACCTTCCTGCATAACATCACCTTCTCTATCTTGCTACCATGCTCGTTGGGTTGGACAGGGATTGCCCTAATGGGCTAAGTTCATTTTGGCAATATTATGCAGCAGCACTAGGGGGGGAAGCCCAACCCAATATTCTAATTGGAATTCGATGCCTACATCAGCATCGCAACCTTGTTTCAATGGCATTTGACTTTTATGCTGAAAATAGCATTTACATGCCCAAACCAACATCCGAAACTGAGTATAGCACAGGAACCAGCATCCAGACATGATTCCGATGGCAAATTAGTGTTCTGCCCAATTTTCATGCAAGATTCTTCAAACATTATGGATTTGATATGAAATCCTTTTTGCAAAATAATTTTCAACATGTCAAAAAGCTACAATATTAAATGCAGTTTAACAATACATCTCGAGAAAATGTGATTCGCATTGCTATTTCCTTGTGAATGTCTTCTCACTCGTATTCTGGTGTCGTATTGTCAGTGGACTGGGCATATCAAACACACAGCGAGAAGAGAAAGACATAGAAAGGGAGAAAGGAAAGTCATGGGCAGTGAGAACCACATAAATAAAGAGAGAAAGTAAAGCACGTTACATCGTCGTTCTGAGAAGGATTTTTACGCCCCAATGACTCGAAGGAAGTGCGGCGAGAAGAATCGGAAAGAGCAGTACGGATGTGAGAAGGAAGGAGAGTGCCCGACCTGATCACTCCTTTCACAATGTTCTCCGCCATTTTCCCTGCCCCTATAAAACCAACCCTCAAATGATCCTCCATTTGTGTTGGAGTAGACTTCTATGATGATGGTGATAGGCATCGTTTTGCATGTCATGGAAGGGGTTTTATCATTTTCCCTATCGGTGTTTGACCCAAACAAACTGGGGGAGTGGCAATGAGGCCCGGACCAGGCGAAGACCTTCATGGCGACCATGCCAGTGCCCAGCCCGGACATATTTCACTTATCATAGCTGCCGACTCAAAATATATGTTAAATGAGCATCTCATCTCCCATTCTTGCCTTCGTCCCAAATACCCGTCACAATAACTTGTATTTTATTCTGGGGGGAAGCACTGTAAATTAAACTTAATCGAAAATATCTAATGTTTAGTCTTTTTGTTTTAATTAAATAAAAAAATATTAAAGCAAAGTATTAACATTTTTGATCTTTTTGTAAATCCAAAAAAATCACTAATATTATAAAAAAAATTAAGTCCCATTTAATATAACTAAAAAAAATAAGTGTTGAAAAATAAATGCTGAAAATTCAAGACTGAATTTTATAAGTATTGAATTTTTAGTGAAAAACTATTTGATAAATTATTATTAATTGAATGATGAATATAAATATATTATTTGATAACTATAAATGTTTGAATGCTGAAAATGATGTATTTTACATATTTACTCTTATTATCATTGTATTACATATTATACAACATAAATATAATTTTTATTGAAATTTTTTTTTTCACAATAATTATTAATTATTAAAAAAAAGCACTAAAAACTTATTCATAAATAAAACATAAATCCAACAAAAAATAAAATTCTAAAAATAAACAGTAAAATCTAAACTCCTTAAAACTATCCAAATTTTTTAATATAAAAATAAAAATTAATGAACAACTAGTGATTTATTATTTTTCTCTCTTAAATTAAACATGAAAGAGGGTGAGAGTTAGAGATTATGAGGCATATAAAGAAGGAGAAGAAGATAGATTCACAAACTGAACTGTAGCATGAATGAGAAAATGAAAAAAAAATAAAAAAAAGAATAAAATGGTGATTTAAAAAAAAAAATGTTGAAATTTTCAGCTTTCAACATTAGCAGGTCTCTACCTACTTAAAATTTTAAATTTTCAACTCCCAATATTTTTTATCAAACACACTTAAAATTTCAAACAATTAGAAATTTTAATTTTCAATGGTTTGAAGATTTTAAGTGCGTTATCAAACAGCTCATTAGTCTTCCAAAAGATAATGTTCACTCCAACTATGTTTTCTAAAAATACTACTGAGGAATGTGAATATTATTTCCAAAAACACCCTTCACATCAATATATGTAAACATATGTGTGTGTGTGTGTGTGTGTGTGTATTTATATATTTATTTATGTCATAACATATACATAAATAATATAAATATTGTGTGTGTATGTGTTTGTTATAAATATATAAAAATGTGTGTGTGTGCGTGTGTTATTTATATGTTTTATATAATATATATATATATATTTTTATATATAAATAAATATATATATATATATATATTATATATTATTGTATATAGTTTGTTTTGATAAACTATTTTGTATAACCAAAATTATTTTATGTTTCAATATTTTTAATGTTAGTGCATAAAAGAAAATATTGATAAATTAAAAATACAGCAATAGCACAACCCAGTCCATTCAAGTGATCTAACCCGCTCTATTTTTGATATCGAGAAATTGTTTAATATATATTGATTTTTATTTCTATTTTTCATTGCTGTCAATTTTTTGTGGAATTATTCATTTTTGTCTCTCTTCTCCTCGTGATTTTTTTTTGCGATTGATGCCTCTGTAAGATTTTGTTTTTGGTTATAATTTGTAAGCACATAAGTATTTTTCTGTAGGACGTAGCTAGTCTAGAGGTGTCAATGGCCCAGTTCGGCACGAGGCATGGCATGATTCGGCTGTGCTGGGTCGGCCCAGTACAGGAATTTCACGTGCCCGGGCTCGTGTCGTGCTTGACCACTACACCAATCATGTCATGCCATGCCGAGGCCAACCAGGCCTATTATCGTGCCTGGCCGGACACGATACCATGGCCCATTAGCATGATACATTGGCATGAGCCGACAAACCAATTTTTTTTAAAAAATTAGGGTTTCGGGCGGGGCGACAGTGCAAAGGCACATAGCCGAACCCCTAATTTTTTTATATTAGGGTTTTGGCCCGACCAGGCCAAACCCGACAGATTCATGCCTTAGGCCCGTGTCGGGCTGACCTCGACAGAATAGTGTCATGCCTGGCCAGGCACGAAAGCACAGTCGAGCCGGCTAAAAATGGGTCAGGCTAGCCCAGCATATCTCGTTTGACACCTCTAAGCTAGTCATGCTGAACGACTAGTAAACTACGTTATTTTCTGTGTTTTTGTTATGGTTTGATTTTCTATCATGGTTTGTTGGATTATAGTTTGATATACTATAATTATAGATATATCATTTACTATTCTCTTCTTCTTCTTCTAATCTGTGAAATTACAAATATTGTAAGCGTATTTACTCAACATATACATACATATATATATATATTCATATATAGTTGTTAACTGTATTTATGCTATATAGCTTACTACATTTATATATGTGATGTGATATTATATATATATATATTTTTACTATTTATATCATTTATATATGTGTTATGATACACACACACACAGACACACACACACACACACACACACACACATATATATATATATACACACCAACAAACATGCATATATATAATGCAAACAATGTTTTCAAAACATTGTTCCTACTAATAATGTTTCTTTTTGAAACACTTGAATTTTTTTTCATTAAATTAGGAGTATTTTTGAATTATATATAAAAATGGATGAAATACTTTTAATTTTAGTGTCATTTATTTAAACTTTTTTTAAGGAACCAATTAAAGTGTTACATTTATAAAACAACACAAGGTATCCTTGCATATTTTCTAATTAAAATTATAATAAATTTAATAATAAATAGATTGTGACTCAACACAAAAGTGCCAAATGGATTGGATAGCCTGAGCATGACATAGGACGACTTGATCTGGCCATGACAAGCCCGCATGGCATGGTCCATAATCGAGCATGGATCATGATTGTGCTGGTCTGTGACATTGCTCATGTTAGTCTCACACTCATCATGTCTCAGATCATGACAGCATGGCTGCATCCCTAGTATGGCACATGCACAAATACAACAAATTTTTTTTTAAAAAAAAAATCCTTTAAAAAAATGATTTACTTAGCAACAACCATTTTTTTTAATGCATGTAGCTGTCATACGGTATAAAAAATCAAGCTTGTATCCAACGGGTAGTACCATAGTTCACAGAGCATTGCTGGACACACATGCCACGGCCACTACCCCTAGTGGTGACATAATGCCCCATGGGCTGTGGGTTGAGCCTTGGCATTGACCAATGGGTAGTGTAGTGGTTTGTGGGTTGAGCCTTGGGTCTTGTTGGGATGACCTACAATGTTGTCATGTTATCATAACACATCATGAGGACCCATTTCATGTTATGTCTAGCACAACCTATTTAACATCTCTATTTAACACATAAATATGACTTTGCATTATCATGACTAGTGAACCATGACATCATGTGATGCAACTTGGATAGAGCCATGTGCACGAGGGTAAGTCATTTCTCCATACTAATATAAGGTAAGCAACCCTTTCTCCTAGAAATTTTGCCTGGCCATGCAAGATAACTAAACTCACTAGCTTGCATTTACAATTAGGGAAATCAAATAGTCAAGATTAATATTTATAATTTATAATATAAGATGATTTACTTTATTAAATTTATATTAATATAATAAATTAAAATTTGTAAGATATTAACTAAAATGAATTTAATATATTACCATCATAGGTTGATTTGAATAATGGGCAATTAACTCCATAAATGTATTTATTTGACCTCTTAGATTCTTATCTCATGTTTGTATAAATGATAATAGTTATTCATATTATATGAAAGGTTGAACCATATAGTATATATTCTATTTGAATAAAAAAAATCAATGCTTATGTCATGAGGTCATGAATATGATTCCTAACCATTAAAGAACCTATATACATTTCACTTTGTGTCTATCAATTAGATCTATCATCTTGTTGGGGTATGAACCTTAAATGTTGTTGGGTCTACTCAATTTGGGTAGGTTGTTTGTTTTTTTATTTTGTGTTTTTGAAAGTATGTAGTACGATACACCAAAAATATAAGATAAATGAATTTTGTATGGAAATAATTTTATTAAAAAAAAAATCCGAATTAAAATGTTAGTTTGAAAAATATGACCAAACTAGTAATTCTAGAAACAGGGTGGCAATGTCCGTCATTTAATTTAAATCAAAAGACGGCATTCTTAATGATATATTGAATTTTAAAAATTTTTAAATGCTGGCTTTGTGAACGACGGCTATTGAAATAAACCAAATGTTGTTATCCACAACGAAGACCATTGACATACTCCCATCATTCATATTTTAAATAATTTAGGAAATATTGTTTTTTATATTTCTCTTAATACTTGATATTATTAAATATAAGTGTAATTATAATAATATTTAAATTTTTATAAAAAGAAATAATCTGAATGTTTACACTTAATATATCTAAAAGAATTAAAATTAATTATTTTATTCTAACTAAACACACACACACACATTATGCCATCTTGGTGTTCTTATTTTGTTGTAATGTACCAAATCATGCATATACTAAAACATTTATGTACCAAATCATTGTATGTACCAACATGCATATACCAAAACATTTAAATATATTAAAACATTTTATACAAATTTTTATATAAAAATAATATGTATCAATGTGTCCCAAAAGATAGCGCCTTTATATTTCTTTTCGGACGGTGCCTAAAATAAATAGCCTGCTGGCCAATATGGTCATGTGAAGTCTGAGATGGAGGAAAGGGAGCTGATGGAGGTGAGGGAGCAGATGGAGCCGTGTGAGCTGATGGAGGTGAGGGAGCAGATGGAGCCGTGTGAGCTGATGGAGTCGAGGTATCTGATGGAGCCAGATGAGCTGATGGAACCGAGGTATCTGATAGATGAGTCAATGTACACATCGAGTATGAGGCCGCCTAGTTGGAAGTCTACCCACTCAGGTAAAAGGTCAATGATGGTATCATCTATGGAAGGCAATGTATGAGATGGTAAAGGGTGTGACGACAATGGGATATCTGCAGCTATGGATGTTGGTTCTGTCGACACAGAATAAGGAACAACATGTAAGTTTGTGGGAGTATGCAAGGTGATGTGTAATGTAGGGGTAGGAAAGGTGGTGTATCAATGTGATTGGGTATAGAAGGTGGTGTGCAGGTGTGTGGGGGTATAAATAGCTCAGATGAGGGGTAAGAAGTAGGTATAGGCGGCTCAAGTAAACCTAGACCACTCTCACTGTCTGGACCATGACTTGACTCACCATCTTGTGCACGACCACGGTGATCAACTCCTCTTCTTCCTCTCTCTCTCCCTCTACCTCGAATGGGCTGCATACGTGATAGTGTGGATGATACCAGAGGTCTAATAAATGGCTCATGTGATGTCGAAGCCTTCTAAGTATACCTGGCGATGCGATGGCCTTCACCGATCTAGTATAACACCAATTAAGCAATATGATGTATGTCGCATAAAACACTAGGGGTATCAAAACGAGAGTGAATGGCTATATTAGCCAGTGGCGATTAGAGTGAACCAAAGAAGAATTATAATTATATAATCTATTAATTAAAAGTAGGTAAAATATTTTAGAAACATATTACTCTAATTTACCAAAAGATCCATATTATTGACTGTAGTATAGAACCTCATATCATCCATGTAGCCGTGATATCATAAATACTATGTAATATGACGATACCACTACATGTATGGATCATAAAAGTCCACTAAACTTACCATAGGGAGTGAAGTGACGATCCTAGTTGCTTGTGTCTCCCATAATGCTATTTATGGTGCATGCTATGCCTAATCGCACTAGTGTTATCCACGTGCATCCACTGCATGCAATTATTGCTCGTAAGAGCAAGCCAGATATATCTCATGATGCATCCCAATTAGCATAGGACTCTCTCTGGACGATGCCACTCAATAATCTCAAAACATATGAGCGATGGTATCATCCGCCAAATCTCCTGATCAGCTAAGCAGATATATGGGAGCTGGTCAAGTAACTCTCCCACATATGGCTGCCATGAGACCTACAATGCAAACACTTTATGTTAATAAATTTTATAGGAATATATAATTAATTTATAACCTTATAAGTTTACATAAACATCACCTAATCATGGGTCTATGCATCTAGCTGATCTCGGTATAGGAGTACACTCGATGGGTTATGCACCTGTGTCAAAGGTAATCTCCAACTACATCCAAGTGGAAGAGCTAGCTCTACCTCTAGCTCAGCCAAAGGTTGAGATGATAATCCATCGTGGACACCCTCAGGTAGGTCACCATTTCTGACATCGTCATCGGCATCGTGTAAGGTATGAGTGGGTGGGGGTGCTAGATCTACGCGTGGTTGCCCAAAATCGAGTCGCCTGAAGTGAAGTCTCTCTCAAGACCATGGTAGAATACAAAATAATTAGAAAGTTAGTCTAAATATTGAAGTTTTTATATCGTGTTAAGAAAAAATATCATAAATTGTGTCCCTCTTAGGGACCCATGATTTAACTAAAATCGAGTAGTCTTATTTGTTCGAGGTCTTCCCAAAATACAACATGTACAAAAACTGACCAGCATATCTCAAAGACCTCAGTAGGTCTAATTATGAGTAATAGTGGCATAAGCAAGCCAATTTATCCATATACAACAACACACATTCCCAATTATACATACATGTATGAGTGTAATACAATCAATAATACCACTGCTATGATCCAAGATGGCTCGGCATAACTCGCGGAATGTATGTGCTGGTACTGCACCACCCCAACTATATGTCGTAGTAACCATCAAATCTCATAATAGTAGGAGAAAGCACATGAGAACATGCACACCCTTCTTGTCCACAAACGATTAGTGGCTTGATCAGTACTAAGATGAACCCACGCACACAACACTCTAATATGACCTCATATGCATCATGTGGCGAGGTGGATAACTGGATATATAACCATTGCAAAAAGATAGTGGCTCCTCTGATAGCATCAGTAGGTGGGATGACACCGAGCAACTCCACACACAATGCCACCACATCGAATACATATGTCCTAGTTTTTGTTGGGCCATGGGTACGAAGGCCAAAGAGGATGGTGACATCTTGTAAGGTAATCATCATCTCTCCTACTGGCACATTAAACATGCGTGTCTCAAGCCATCATCTTTCGATGAGTGAGGTGATAAGTGACCAATTGATCATGGTATAGCCTACATGGTATATACTATAAAATTCAGCATTAACCATGCATGACTGAATTTGAATGTCCATCCTTTACATAGTCATGCAAGCTCTCATCTATTGTCGAGGGCAGAGGATTCCTGAAGCTTTAAGTAATGAAACAACTAAATTTAAAAATGATTATGTATAAATTATATGTTACAACTACTAATAGCAATTGCTAATTAACAAATTACGTACCTGTTCTATATCTTCTAAGTGTGATCAGTGTCTGTTTTGCAATACCGAGACAGATATATCCGACGGAATTGCATCATGAATCCTTATGAATGCCATGTCTATAAGATATAAAAAAGCAAGATAATTTTCAAATATGGTTGTCAATATTAATTACCACGACAATTTACAATACACACGTACAATAAGAATATTTCATTCAATAGATAAGTCAGATACAAGATAACTACAAAATATTCAGGGCCTCGTTTACAAGAAATAATACTAGTACATAAGTCTTATACAGAACAACTAACAAAAAGGTGAGGCCTCATTTACAAACAAACAACTAATTGACTGACTTCACATCTATTACTAGACTTGATTTTTATTCTTACAAGACCACAGATTATGACACTATTGTTTGCATAACTCAGATTTTATCTCGGTTTTCCCCTCCCTAATGTCAATTTCATTATGCAAATAAGTTGATTTAGGATGGCCAAAAACATATCATTTCATTGACCCAGGAGCTATGATCATTGGACCATCATAAAAAGACCACTCACCTTCATTGAATATGAGATAAAACAAATATCAGAGTAGGACTACATAGTGTGCTTGAACAAATAATTGAAAATCAACACATCGATGCTGACATATTGCTATGATATGGCAACATAGAAATCCATATTTCAATGTCTTAACACATGTGCATTTCTTTTTATTTAAGTTGAGGTGATGAAGGTAACCACTCCTGGACCTTACGTGAAATATGTCATATATGTAATCGTAAAGAATAATTTCTATTGATCCAACCTTAACCACATGACCTTGAATCTGAGTATTAACATATGGTGTGAACTACTCATCGGATGCCAATCTATCAGCACCTTGTTCCCTTTTTGTAACAAAGTAAATATTAAGGTGGGAAAATGTCAACTGAACTAATGTAGTGATTGCTAAGTTGTGAGCCTTTTTAAGAATTCTATTAAATACCTTTGACATATTAGTTACATTATTCCATATCTTTGACCTTTATCATGTGAAAGTGCTCATAACGGAAGAGGGATCACTTCTAACCATTGTCGTGCTTCAGGATTAATTCTCCTAATTGTAGTCATATATCTATTCATCTTCCATGGTATTGTTGCAATAGCTGCTCTGCATACCAAATTCTTTAAGAGTTTATTTTTGAAGCATGTCATAAAATTGCTTGCAAGATGAAGCATGCAGATCTTATAATAGGCATATAGTGCATCCTAATGAAGATGAGATCACTCATGACTGCCATAATACTTGGATATCTATCAGATATAATACAAATCCCTATCAGTTGAGTTACTATATTTCTGATACATGCCAATAACCATCCCCAACTATCAATATTCTCACCTTTTGTAATTGCAAATGCCAATGGGAATAACTGATTATTTCCATCACATCTTAACAATCTATAATATTCCTTTATACTTCCCATATAAATGTGTAGCATCAATACTTAGTACAAGATGACAATTTGTGAACCCTTCAATAGATGGCTTAAATGACCAGATCACGCATTGGAATGTCTCATTGTTTGGAACACTATGAGAGATGAGTTTCCAAATAACAACACATCTCGAATTGGCTTGTTCTATGGCCAAGAATAGACGTGGGAGATAAGTGTCTAAAATGCCTTATGCTTCTCATATAATGCTTTTTTATATGAAATTTTATATCCTCATTTCTCCATCATGATTGCTTGAATAGTAATAGAGGACAATGTAAATTGTGCCTTAATTATTGATACTATATGAGCAGCAACTAACTTATCATATTGATGATGTTCTCGGTTCAAACATGGATTTACACAAGTATGTGGCCCTTTATATTTATTGATCACAAATAAGTTAGTATTTTTCACAACAATGACACCTAGATTTCATTGACATAGATATTCTTCAGCCTTCTTATATCTTAAAACGAGTAATTTTTTTGAGGAGACAACTACAACAAACTCATGGTGTACTCTAATTGAGTAAATCTTTGCAGCCTCTTGTAATTTGGATTTTGAATTAAAAACTTGCCCAACTATAAATTCGCCACTCGTATAACTGTTGTCTTTGCCCTCATAGATCCAACCACTTGAAATGTTAATATCTATGTGTTCAACATGTTCAAGACAAGGTGGTGGTAGGTGAAATTGAATAGGAGCCAACTCATCAGGTTCTCATCATCATTTACAAGATTCGATACATTACAACATAATGCATGCGTAGAGACAAATATCCCTCTCATTCTCCAAAACTTGATTTGTAGTCTGTAATGATGATACATGCCTATCATCTTAAACATGTAAGTCATCATCATATTCAGCATCAAGTTTTTTATCAGATTCATCATTATCTTCTTCATAAGTACAAGCATCATCATCTTCATATGCTCTAGTATCTAGTACTGGACCACTACTAGGCCCACAACCATAGTCAATTTCTAATATTCTCAATTTCTGCAACACCAATAAAGAATGATTCACTTGTCAATATGTTCGAACAACCTCAACAAACAATTCAATTTTTCAATACTAGTTGTGTTAACCATGTTCAACATTAGGTGCAGAGAAATATCATTCCATATTGTAAGAGGTTGGAACTTATTTCCACTTTTTAGAGGATACTTATACTTGAGGACCAAGTTAAACTTATGTTTATCAATAGGTGTGCTTGAAAATATGAAAGTACTCAATTGTTCAAACATGCAGTCAATACAGTATTTCCAAAGGCATGATCGAAGTTTATTTCCATCATATTTCACATCATTATCAGTTCTCACAATATGTCTATTGTAGTAACAAATTACAGGACTAGAAAAAACAGACATAATTGACATATTTCAAAAGAAGTAAAAAAGATTAAATAATATGAGAAATGATTATCTTTAATAATTCATATAAACAATATCATCCACTCAAAACATTCTAATGTCAACTAACTAGCTAAAGGTTCAACTAAATTTTTTCATCTCTAAAAAATACTCAAAATTCTTCATCACTCTTTCCATTTTTTCAGCAGCCAAATACCCATAGGAGGGATTTAAACGAAGGGATCAAAGCTTTCCTTGATGATCTGGCAAGGAAGGTTGCTGTTCGACAACCCAATCAAAGAGACCATATATAAATCAACAACCAATTCCCAAACAAAAAAAATGGGCTACCTAGTTTGCTGTCCCTCATGAATCTAATCACTATACCCCAAAAATGCAAACAAACCACATCCTAAATCAAATCCTAAATGAAACCCTAATGCCCCTAAATCATATTGCAAGAAAATGAGACAGATGACAAACCTCAAAGGAGAGCTGTTGAATGCTCGTGCAATGAAACCTTGTCATCATTGAGGTGGGGTCGAGTGGAGAAGAGCCTGGGGTCTGGGTGAGAAGGAGGTGTGGTCTGGTGGAAGAAAATGCAGAAAAAAAAAGCATGGAAAGGAATAAAAATAGAGAAGAAAAGTGGGGGAAGGAAGAACGATGGAGAAAAAGTGAGGACAGGGAAAAGAATATTGGTCGGAATAAAAGGTTCAATATCCTTGTTGTGACAATGGCCTTTGTTTATTTCAAAAGCCATCGTTCACAAATTTGGTATTTAAAAATTTTAAAATTCATAGCTGACATTGTGAATGCTGACCTTGATTTAACTAAGGTAGTCATTCACAACGATGACCATGTCACCCTATTTTCAAACACACTAGTTTGGCTATAATTTTCAAACAATAATTTTAATTCAGATTTTTTATTTAAAAAGAATTATTTCCATACAAAACTAAGATAAAATTTCACTTTCTATTTTCACAAAAGGGCACGCAAGGTGCTCTCTTGGATGGGGGAGTGCCCCATTCGATTTTCAATTAAACAACAAAGTGTGCATTTTTTTCTTCGAGTAGAAGCATTTGGAGAGATATTTTTTATGAAAGTGTTTTTGGACATGGTTTCTCTCTAGCTCTCCCTTGCACTTATCTATTAGTTTTACATCAATTCAATTAAGGATTATGATGACATTGTGCTGTATGTATTAGTATTTATATATATTGTATTGTTGTGCTATTAAACACACACACACACACACACACACACATTATGTGGAAGTTCCATGTGCTTATTTATAATGTATAGTGTGTATTAATATTGATTTATAATTTATGCACTTTGTGTGGGTGTGCAAATTATAAAGCCACTATTTTGACTATGTAGTGTGTGTGATGCATTTTTTGTTGCATATGTGTGCTACTATTTGTTGTGTATGTGTGCTACTATTTGTTTTTATATGTGTTATGTACTATGTGGAATTAGAATTTGGATAATATTCAAAGATTCAAAAAGTTGACGGATAAAATCTTTTCTTCAGACTAGTAATCAAAGATGTAGTCACATTACTGATTCTAAGTCAAAAGACTTTATTGTGCACTAGAAAATATTGAAAGAGATGTAGAGTATTCACCCAAAATCCAATGTATATGTGTTTGTTCTAAATTTTAGATTTCTAGAGTTTTATACACTAGAAAATATATTCGCATCCAAAGTATAATTTGGGTATTGTGCACTTTATAGACTTTATATGTATGTGATTAAAGTCTTTAGCACACATTTTTTAGATTAATAGTATTGTAATTGGACTTTGATTTTACTATATTAGATTTTCAGAGTTTTGTATTGTGATTTTTTAGATTTTTGGATCATTTTTATTTACTACTTTCTTGCTTAAATAATCAAACATCATTCCTAATTTTTATAATGTCAGATAAATCATGGTCAGAATGGCACGCCCCAATAACTAGTACTAGAGCAAGATTTTTTATATCACTCTAAGTGGCATCCAAAATTTTAGTAAGGCAAATATTCTTCATTTATACCAAAATGGTATCTAGTTTATCTACTATCATTATATTGATATCCAGTTATTTTGATATTAGTATAGTAATTTTAGATATTTTTGTTTGTATTGGTTATTTGTAGGCGATAGTAATTTTCATTATCATGGAAGATCACTTTGTGATAATAAAGTTAACTTCGACCTATTATTCTATTTTAAAAAAATAATATGATGTGTGACTATATTATAGTCAAAAAATTATATGACCTAGCGAGAAAGATAAGTTACTAGCTTGTCTAATGCTAAGCTGACTTCCCAATAGTTGGGATAACTTTATAGTTTTTGTGAGTATGTCACCACTTAGAGGTATTGTGTCAATGGACATTTTCTTAGAAATGTTATTTTCCAAAGAAGCAAAGAGAAATGATAATGGAAAAGATTTTATGGTATTCTTATTTTTGAGAAACATGGTAGAAGCACCATGAGGCACACACAGATTGGTGAGAGAACTAATTCCTCCAAAGAAAATTTGCAAAGTAGAAAAGTAGTCATGTATCACCACAATAATAAGATGTGACACATGAAAAAGAACTATTATTCTTGGAAAAGACTATGGTAACAACATACAAGAGAAGATAGACTCAAAGGAGAGGCAAACATCACTTTGGAGAGTGATTTGATGCTAGTTAGTAATAATAATTATGCTAATATAGTATATCAGAAGAGTGATTGGCTTATTAACTCATGAACATCATTTCATATCATCTTGTACAATTGAATTTTTTATTACCTACACACCTAGCAATTATAGAATAGTAAAGATGTACAATACTAGGACATCACATAGTTTAGGCATAGAAGATATTTGTCTATAGATGTTGAGAGATATTTGGTAGATACCAGACATCTGTGTGAACCTAATATTCATTGGCATGTTGGATGACATGGGATATGTGAGTAGTATAGGTGATAGCTGGAGAAAACTAATTAATGACACATTAGTCATTATGATGAGTAAGAAAGGAAGTATATTGTATGTCACTGAGTCACTCAGACAAGAGTAGTCAGAGATCAGACAAATTTTATTCATTAAAAGAATATATCTAGCACAAAAAACTTTTTCACATAAGTGAGAAGAACCTTTATCTTTTAGCTATAAGGAATATCATATCATTTGATTAAAAATATTATCTTGATGTGTATATAGATTATATGAATAGAAAGGCCATATATTACTTTTTAACTATAGACCAAGCTTAAAGAGATAGAATATTTTTGATCATATTCATATTGATATCTGATCAATATATTGTGACTTTATTATTTTGCCTAATTCAATCGGTTATGTGACATCCGAAAAATTTAGTAATGATAGTTTCTTATAACTAAGATTCATAAGTGTATGAGTCATACAATTAGTATAATAGACTTTCATCTATATATCGATCTCATAAGAATTATATATATAGTTCGACTATTCAACAAAAAGCAATTCATTTTAGTATAATGGATACTCATATTTAAATAATATTAGGTTTAGGATTCAATTATCAAAATTATGTGATGCACCATTAATTTGTTAAATATATATTATGCTAAAGACAAAAAAAATTGAGGTGTTGTGTAATGACATCTAACCTTAAATGATATACAAGGTAGTTGTAACCATTGAACCCTTCCCAATGGTGATATTTTTAAAGTTGTATATCTTGATATGTTACCACTAAGATAATAATTCATTTTTATGTGAGGTTCATTTATAATCACATACCATTTAAGAAACTTCTTCAATTATACTTTATTATTACTTTGTATGCATACTCTTATTTATTAGGCTTTATTGTCTTAAAGACTAGTGATTAATATAGTTTATAAGTATTTATAATTTTGGCTTCATATGTATTATATTCGTATAATTAATATAAGCTTCCTTCAAGTTTCACTAATTAGAACTATACGAGTAAATGTACTAATAAGGATTGTCACCACCATGTGGGTCGATACACACTTAGAAATGTCCTAAGATTTGTTTATCACTATCCTCATTAGTAATAATGTGACTCTCATACTAAAGGTGAACCTCTTGAAAAGATATTTTTACATACCACTCATCCTAATCAAGAATCACTCCCTCTAAGATGTGTACAATGAATTAGCATGTAAAAATATTTATACTTTCAGCTTCACCAGTGTTATACTAATGATGAGTAATATACCCAAACCCTAATTTTTACATATACAATTATCTTGTGCATTGCAATAGGAAGGAATGTCACCACATTTTCTATCAAATGCATAAGTGAGTCATGGATTACCTATCATCATTTATCACAAACTTGAACAAACTCACCAATAGTAAAAATCCTAATTCAAGTTATATTTGCACTACTAAAATTTACCAAATTACAGACCAATTATGTGGTCGCTAATTCGGTATCTTTTGGTCAGTAAACCAAATAGTTACCATTTACCAACCAAAATATTTGGTCGTAATTTTTCTTGTCGCTAATTTTTTTATCGACAAAAAATTAGTTGGTTGGTAAATTACTGACCATTCATTGACTCTCTACTGATAAATATTTATCGACTATATTCCAACAATTTTTCGACCAAAATAATTAGGTAGGTACATGGTCGATAATTAACGACCATTTATAGGTCATTCACTGACAAATAATTACCGACTAAATTTCAACTATTTTCCCAACCAAAAGCACTTGGTCGGTATATGGTCTCAAAATGGTCGGTAATTACCAATAATTTGGATACTATTTACCGACAAATAATTTTTCACTATATTCCAACCATTTTTTGACTAAAAGCATTAGGTAGGTAAATGGTCACAAAATGGTTGGTAATAACTGAAAAAATTGTGACCAAAACTGACCAAAATCTTTTAAAACCATTGGTCAGTAATTGATCTCCAAAAGTATTACTGACTATTTGGAGACCATTTATCGACCATTGATATTAAAAATTTTGGTTGGTTTTGGTCGCAATTCGGTCGGTAATTATCGACCATTTTTTTTTGTAATTTTTTTACAATTACTATAGCAACTAGAATAGATAACACAACAAAAAAAATGTAATTAACTTTTAGTTTTGATGCAATTGCTGCAGAAACATATACAGATAATATAGCAAAAAAAATCTAATTAACTCTAGCAAACAACTATATATACTACATATATATATTAAATACATTAAGAGAAAATAAAAAAATAAAATTCTAAATCAAAGTTTAAGGCATTGAAAAAAATGTATTATACACTCAATCATCCAACCTAGTTTCATAATCATTATGTTGTGATATTTCTGGTCCACACGGTGAGATGTCAGGTACTGGGATAGAACTATCTACTACTGCTAGTCCTGAAGCAATTGCTGCAGATGTTGCTGTAGGTGTTGCTGTAGGTGATGGAGTAATTGATGTAGCTAGAGCATTATGCTGAACAATCCGAGGTTGATCATCAAGGTTGAACTGTAGTACTCATTCCTGAAACTTCTTAGTAAGTCAGTCAAAACGCATAAGCAATTCATCCCTATCATCCTCATAGTCAATCATGTGTCGCTCGGTATTGACCAACTAATACTGTATTGCATTTCCCATCACATCCTGAAATTCCTCCATCATTGAGAACAAATTCAAAACTGATCCTGAAAATTCAGCTTCATAATCTGGTCGTCTATGTGAGTAGAATAATGATGTCGATGAACTGACACCATAGATGGGCATCTTCTTCTTGCCATCAATAGCCGCATACCAAATCTGATTCGTATCAATTGATCGAGCTGATTAATGAGAACTACATGTTACACCATCACATGAATATGAAGTAGACTGGGAATACGCTTGAGTCACAACAGCTAACATTTCCTCATATCATGCCTAATAAAAATTTACAAAAAGTATTTCAATTTATATTCAAACAAAAAAAGAAAAGTTAATTTTTTAATGAAACTTACATTTGCTGCACGAGATCTCTAATCAACGAAAGTCTGATCATCATGAGTCTTCGTGTGAATGTATCTAAATAAGCGAGGAGCACTGGGCTTCTTACCTTCTTTGCTTGTATATAATTTCACACAATACATATATTAATTCAATTGAAAAAAAATTCCTTATGAGAAATGAAATTTAGACATAATTGAACACATTTCACAAAATAATAAAAATATAAAGTATAAATTAGAAATAATACCAATGCTAGTTCATGCTCATGCATAGAGTGAGATCCACAAGTGTGTGTAGACATGCCACCATCGTCCCCAGCCCGCTCTGAGTGACGATTTCTGCTCTGTTTATCACACCTCTTCCTATAATCCAAATCTTCCCACCTATTTCGCCACTCCTTGAAAACATGATCTAGGACACTTGAATCTTTTTCTTTCTTCTTCAACCATTTATCTTCGATCTCATACATGGTATCTTTATACCGAATGGTAGCATGTTTGTAGAATACACTTTTGACCGTATCCTTTGGCTGTGTCCACCTTTAAAGTTTTTGCAATTATAAATAAATAATTTTTAATCAGTGAACAAAAGAATAAATAAAAGATGTAAAAATTTTTAGATAGTAATATTTACCTTAAATTCTCTCCAAATCATCAAATGATCTCTATGTGTGAGTGATTTTCAATTATGTCCATTAGGGTTAAAGGACTTCTTGTAATTTGTTCTTAGAACCCTAGAAATGGAACCAGACTGCTCTAACTTCGTCCTGTAACCAAAAATTTATTAGCAAGTAAGAAATAAAATAATAAATTGATAAATTATTTTTAAAGTTTTATATCTTACAGATTATCAATTGTCAGATCAAACTGAGCAATATGAAGAGTCTCTTCCGTAGGGTGCTCTGAGGAAGACTCTAAGATCTCCATCCTCTCCCTCCCACATCTCTTGGTCATTCATCAAAATCTTAGGACCTTTATGTGGATCAGCAGCTGATGTTGTTGTTGCAGTATATTCACAACCTTCTCTATCTGCTGTGGCATCCACCAATGACCCTCTACCAGTTTCGGGCATACCTGAGGTCGTGCTGCCTATACCATAACTCGTACGACCTTGCAATGTGCTGCCTCTACCTCGTCCACATGCCATATCTATAAAAAATGACTAACGATTAAAATAACATAAAACTCACTGTCTACTCATTCTCATTAAAATCATTCAAATCTAGTTTGGTTTCTTCTTCAGATGTAACCATATCATTTCAAAATCCACTTCATCACTCGTTTCTTCCTCATAATCAATTACATTTTTATCAACATCTATATCCCCACTTGTATCCATCTCAGAAGATCCGACTAAAAGAATGTCTTCATCCCCCACCACAGCTTTGATTATTTTCATCATTTTGAAAAGTTAGTTCTATGAAATTAGTACTTGATGATGTGGGGATGTTAATTTGAGCCCTTGCTTTGATCTTACACACAGCTTTCCAATCCTTTCTAGGACCAGTCTGACCTAGATATTCACAATAATAAACTTGTGATGCTTGTACTGCTAAGACAAAGGTTCATGCTTGTTGAATTATTTTTTATCATGCACATCGACAAGTTTGTATCGAGGATGGACAATAAGACCAACATGTAGTGTTGGGCTGAACCATTCATATTTGAATAACATAGATTTTTTAACCGGAAGGTCTTCAAATTCTAACTCGATCACTTCGACTAGAATTCCATAATAGTCATATTCGGTTTCATTGTATACAGATCCTTTAATGCATACCCCATATTGTCTGTTGTCCGGTAACTACCGTATGATTTAGTGTGAAATTTTAAATCATTCACATAGTACCCATTGTACGTTCTAACCTCTCTTAGGGAACCTCATGTTATATTTCAAAGATAATGATTGAAAATTTTATTTGCTCGATTATGAACCTGTAATCAAAATTAAGTGGATTGTTTAGATTATAATTATAAATTTTTATTAGAATATTATAAGAAAATGATGGAAATTCTTGCTTCGTCATGGCATTGATAGCTTCTTCATTCATGCTTGGAAACTCTTTACGTTTATATGTAACAAAATCACTAAAAAAAGAAATTAAAAATAATTGATACATTGATAAAAAAATAGTAAATTATAATGCTAAATAGATCTCATTTGACTATTAGGAAATACTTACTTAATGAATGGTTGAACCTTTGGATAATTCATTAGGTCACATAGATGAGCTGTAGTATATTCATAGTCTGCTAGATACCTTTTCCCTTCAGCACCAATTGTTTTACCTAGAGGCTTGAAAATTTCAAACATATCATTATTCATATTATCATAAAGATAAACCTCATTCTATTTTTCCTTGAGTGGAAGAGTTGGATCTCATTCTTTGAAATAGAATGATACGAATTTTATAGCCTCATCCATAATATAACCTATTAATATAGAACCATCAACTTTAGCCTTATTCATTAATTTATGCTTTATTTTCCTCAAGTATCTACGAAAAGATTATTGAAAATTACAAGTAATTTTTGTGTATATATAAATATATATATAGGAAAAGAATTGGTTTAGTAAATTAATATTACCTTTTGGAGGATACTTCCAATAATAATGGATAGGACTAGTGGTCCTAGCTTCATAAGCCAAGTGCATTGGAAGATGTTCTATTGAGTCAAAAAAAAACTAGGAGGAAAGATTTTCTCAAGATTGCATAAGATAACATAAATTTGTTCATCCAGATTCCTCAACTCTTCATCAGTCAATGAAGAAGAAGTTAGTTTCTTAAAGAATAAAGAAATCTCAATTATCTGCTCTCATATTCTATTAGGCATTTTTTTGCGAAGAGCAATTGGTA
Organism: Sapria himalayana; assembly: GCA_029783825.1. Classification (NCBI taxonomy): domain Eukaryota; kingdom Viridiplantae; phylum Streptophyta; class Magnoliopsida; order Malpighiales; family Rafflesiaceae; genus Sapria; species Sapria himalayana. Next base: position 33,707 of record JAREIK010004728.1, on the reverse strand, counting down.
ATAACCTTTGCATGACTATATGACAATCATGACTCTTCATACCAAACATCTTAAGTTTTTTCACATCTACACTTCTCCCCATATTAGAAACATACTCATCTAGAAATTTATGTTTTTTTACCTACCCCAACACAACCTTCTTCCGTGATTTATTCAGAACAAATCGCATATCATGGTATTTATTGGTAATAAGATTTTTTTTTGCAAATTGATGATGCCGATAATATTTATTCAACTCATATCTTGATTTGTAAGTGTCCTTATTTTTCCATGTAATATTAAATACTGTATTGAAAACATTATCAAACACATTCTTCTCAATATGCATAACATTAAGATTATGCCTGAGCAAGTGTTCATGTCAATAGGGAAAATCCCAGGAAATACTTCTTTTATTCCACCCACAAGTTTTAGATATAGCTACATTCATAACCTCATCATCAACATCTATCACCTTTCTCAAGCCTCTGTTATTTAATTCCGGTAGAATTTCATCCCCAGATCTAATCCCCGAGAATTATTTAGTAACCTTTCTATTTTAATGAAGTCTTTTGTGTTACGTTGATACGGATGAATAATGGACAAAAACTTCTAATGGTTGTCGAACCATAACTATTTTCTGCTCTTAACTAATCTAAAAGCATCAGAATCTTTCATACAATGCGTACATGCCAACATACTAGTTTTACTCAACCCTGACATCATAGAATATGCTGGAAAGTTATTTATGATCCACATGAGGGTAGCACACATCAGAAAATTTTGCCGTTTGAAAATATCATAAGTTTGAACCCAAGCACCCCAAAGACTTTTCAACTCCTTTATCAATGGCTGCATGAAAATATTTATCTTTCCATTTGGATCCATAGGCCCCGGCACTAACACAATCAAGAATATAAATTCCTCCTTCATACATACGTCTGGAGGAAAATTATACGGCGTCACCACCCCAGGTCACACAGAATATTGCTGTCCAGTTTGACCAAATAGCTAAAAACCATCAGCAAATAAACCCAGCATAACATTTCAAACTTCAGAAGAAAAATCAGAAAAATACCCATCAAAATAGTTTAAAGCAGGGGCATCCAAAGGGTGACACATCTTACTATCCTCCATATGATGCTCTGGATGTCATCTCATTTCATTAGCTGTTACGGTTAATGCATACAATCTTTGCAACCTCGGTGTTATTGGAAAATAGTATATCTTTTTATACGACACCTTCAACTTACGTATAGATAATATATTTTTAGAACCCCTAACCTTTTTCTTGTGCCGAGCATGCCCACATATTTTACAACTATTAAGGTCACTATCATCACCCCAATATATCATATAGTTGTTCACACAGTAATGAATGACATGTACGGGTAATCTAAAGCCTCTAACTAACTTCTTCGTGCTATAGAAATCCAATGCCATCAGATTATTTTGTGGAAATATTCTTTAAATGAATTTATACATATCATCAAACATGCCTGCGAACAGATGTGTCTGCACTTTATTTCTAACATCTTTATGGCTGTAGAAAGTTGAGTATGCTTAGAATTTCCCTCATATACAGGTTTTTCTCCAGCTTGAATCATGTCATAGAAATTCCTTGCCTCAGCATTGGGTTCCTCATTTAGGTTGAATTCAGGACCCACAGCATCAAAAACTATTTTATGGTATGCAGTGTTATTAATATTATCCGAGACCATCTGATCAATTTCACTTACTGACACTCGTACTAAACATGAAGACCTCTGGTAGACTTGCTTTTCACCATGGTATATCCAAACACAGTAATCCACCACAAAACCATTTCTATACAAATGCATCTTCATAGTCTCAACATTCAAAAAATTTTTATTTTAACATTTAACTAAAGTGCAAGGACACCTTATATCTGCACCACCATTCACACACTCAGGATGTCTTAGAGAAAACTCAACAAATTCATCAACTTTATTCTCCCATTCATTAGAGAACATTTCATTCACTATTCAACTGTTGTACATCCATTCATGATCATCTTCCATAACTAGTTAAAAAAATCATTTTATTTAACAAACACGATTGTCTCTGATTATATTTATATATAATTATATAGACATTTATATAGATATATAAATATTTATATATAGTTATACACGTATAGTTTAAAATAATGTTGTATGTTGTTATACATGCAATTATAAATATAGTTACATGTTGTTATAGATATAGTTACACATATAGTTAAACGTATATTTATACATGTAGGTTTATATATTTGTTCATTTAATTTTATATATTTATACATATAGTAAAGTATAGGTATAGATATAGTAAATTACTTTTTTATATACTACTATATATACTACTATATACAAATATATATTAAATATAAGTTATAAATTTAATATTTAAATATAATTATGCATCAAACTTTTATAGTTATACATATAGTAAGATACAATTATTTATGGTTATATATTAATTTTATATATAATATCTATAGTTATAAATAGTTATATATAATTAAACATATAATTATATATAGATGTATTCATACTAGTAGTTAAAAGTAGTTATACATAAATCTAAACAATGTTATAAAAAAATATTTTGATTTAATTATATGAATACATATATGTATATATAGTTACAAACATGGTTATATATAATTATATAGACATTTATTTAGTTGTACAAATATTTATATATAGTTATACACATTACTACATATAAGTATATATAGGTACAACAATAGTTATACCTATACATTACTACATGCGGTTATACATATAGGTACACATATAGTTAAACGTATATTTATACATGTTGATTTATAGATTTGTTCATTTAATTTTATATATTTATACATATAATAATGTATACGTATAGTTATAGTAAAATACTTTTTTATATACTACTATATACAAATATATAGTAAATATAAGCTGTAAATTTAATATTTAAATATAATTATGCATAAAATTTTTAAAGTTATATATATAGTAAGATATAATTATTTATAATTATATATTATTTTACATAATATATATAGTTATAAATAGTTATATATAATTAAACATATAGTTATATATATATATTCATGCAAGTAGTTATAAGTATCTATATATAAATCTAAACAATGTTATAAAAAAATATTTTGATTTAATTATATTAATATATATATAGTTACAAATATAGTTATATATAATTATATAGACATTTATTTAGTTATACAAATATTTATATATAGATATGCACATATAGTTTAAAATAATATTTTATGTTGTTATACATGTAATTATAAATATAGTTATACATGTGGTTATGCATATAGTTACACATATAGTTAAACATATATTCATACATGTAGGTTTATATATTTGTTCATTTAATTTTATATAATTATATATACGGTAATGTATAGGTGTAGATATAGTAAATTACTTTTTTATATATTACTATATACAAATATATATTAAATATAAGTTGTATATTTAATATTTAAATATAATTATTCATAAACTTTTATAGATATATATTAAATATAAGTTGTAAACTTTTACATATAATATATATTTATATATAATTATAAATAATTATATATAAATTAAACATATAATTATATATCTATAATTATTTTATAGATATTCATACAAGTTGTTATAAGTAGTTATACATAAATATAAATAACGTTATAAAAAAATATTTTGTATTAATTATATTAATACATATATGTATATATAGTTACAAATATAGTTATATATAATTATATAGATATTTATTTAGTTATACAAATATTTATATATAGTTATTCACATATAGTTTAACATAATGTTGTATGTTGTTATAAATGTAATTATAAATATAGTTACATGTGGTTATACATATAGTTACACATATAGTTAAAACATATATTTATACATGTAGGTTTATATATTTGTTCATTTAATTTTATATATTTATTCATATAGTAATGTATAGGTATAGATATAGTAAAATACTCTTTTATATACTACTTTATACAAATATATATTAAATATAAGCTGTAAATTTAATATTTTAATATAATTATGCATAAAACTTCTATAGTTAAACATATAGTAAGATACAATTATTTATAATTATATTTATTTTACATATAATATATATAGTTATAAATAGTTATATATAATTAAACATATAGTTATATATTGATGTATTCATACAAGTAGTTATAAGTAGTTATATATAAATATATACAATGTTATAAACAAATATTTTAATTTAATTATATGAATACATATATGTATATATAGTTACCAATATAGTTATATTTAATTATATAGAGTGTTACATAATTATACAAATATTTATATATGGTTATACACATATAGTTATAATTATGTATGTAGTTAAAGATATAATTATATATAACATTTATATAGTTATATATTTATTAAAATATAATTATATATAGTTATATATTAGTATACATATAGTATATATTTTTTAGAAATATAGTTATATAGAATTATACATATAGTTATACATTATTATGTAGTTACAAATTAGTTATGTGAAGTTATAAAAATAGTTTACTTTATTATAAATATAGTTATAAATACTTTTATATAAAATGGCATATGATTATATAATTAAACACGTGTATCTATATAATATTTGTGAATAAAATATTTTTTTAAGTGTGACTTAAAAAATATTATATTTATATGTAACACTTTTATAAATAATATATAGTATATATATCACATTTATATAAACATTATAAATATTCTATATTTATATAAAAAATAATATGTCATATAAATATTTAAAAAATTGTATAATCTTTAATGTTACATAATTTTTATATAAAAAATTATATAAATGGATAGTTTAATGTAAATGTTGTATATACATTTATAAACATTAATACATATGTATAAATATTTATATATAACATTATATGTTTATATAAACATATCAATGTGTATTTATATTGTAATACGTTTATATATATTAAAGTACAGACTATTATACATAATGTCATATGATTATATAAATGTATAAAAGTTTATATAAACTATTATATACACTTAAGATTAACATTATATAAAAGTTTAATTTAACATTAATTATTATATATATTAAAGTATATACATTTATACATAATGTCATATGATTATATAAATATAAACCATTAACATTAATATGCAAACATTTTGTAATTAAATCAAAATCAATAAATCCCTAAAAATCTAAATAGTAGAAGAACAAAGATTAAACTGAAAATTTATAGTTTAATTAATTGTGTCGAGTCAAAATCATGTTAGGTTAAATAAAATTGAAGCAAAAAAGAAGAAATTCGGAGGAGAAATAAAAAAACCTAATACCCGATTATATTGAAAAAACAAAAATCAGATTGTCTATATATAATTCAAAGAAACAAAGATATGTATAAGCAGTTTGAAGGAGAAGAAAAAAAAACTTAACTGGATTCAAAAGAATAGAACAAAGTTTATTGATTTTGTGCTTACAGTCACGTCTGATTTGAAAAAATGACTGAGTTTCAAATGAATGTAAGTGTTAATGACTTAACAAATGAATTTTAAATCAAAAAATTAAAACAATGGATTACCGACCAAAATTATGGCCGGTAAAAGATCGGTGAGAAAAAATTTATAAGTATCTAGGACTCTATTTTACTGACCAATTTTAATGCTAAAATAATTTTGATTGTTAATGGTTGGTAATTTGTTGGTAATTTCTATTCGCTATTCCATCCTAATTTACAGATCAATTTTTGACCAAAAACATTTGGTCGGTAGGTATGATCGATATTCGGTCATGAAATGGTTAGTAATTACCGACCTCGGTCGGAAGTTTGGTCGGTAATTACGCTGTTATAAATATATTGAATAATCACTTTACTGACCATTTTTAAAGGTTATATATTTTTGGTCGTTAAATGGTCAGTAATCTTTCGTGAATATTTTTTGCTAATTCCTTCCTAATTTACAGACCATATTCCTGACCATATATATTTGGTCAGTAATTTATGATCGGTAGTTGGTCAGAAATTTAGTCGGAAGTATTTTTACGATGCTCCTCCAAGGATCTCTAAATTGGTCGTGAATTGGTCAGTAATTACTGACCTATATATATGGTCGATAAATGGATGGTAATTACGAAGTTATAAATAATTTGAAAACTCACTTTACTGACCAATTTTAATAGTAATATATTTTTGGTCGTTAAATAGTCGGTAATATATTTGATAATCATGCTACAGACTGATTTCCTACCAAAAATATTTGGTCGGTAATTATAATCGGTCTTTGGTCAGAAATTTGGTTGAAATTTTTTTTTGATACCCTTTTTTGTTCACTAAATGATCGTGATTTGGACAATAATTACCGAATAAATTTTTAGGTCGGGTAATTTGGTCGGTATTTTCGTAATTTTTAGTCGTGTTAGTCACCATCCATCAATATCTATAATAGAAAATTTAATTAAATCATAATTACATCATTCATCCAAATCAATTATTTCATATAATCCAAATAACACAAATCCTAGACCATGTTTATTCATACAAATTTTTAGATTTATCTTCTGAGGAGGAAAATTCAAGAGATGAGCCCCTAAACTCTAGGGGTTGACATAGTTAATGCATCCCTTTTTTATTAATGGAACTCTTAGAAAGTATTAAATTTACTTCAGGATTTGTAGTTGCAATAACGATTGCTTGTGAGGAAAAAGGAAAAGATAATGAAAGATCTCTAAAAATACTCTAACTTTCACTTTTATAGTTAGAAAGTTTTGCATTTTTCTAAATAGAAAGTCATGATTTTTAGATGAAAATTATAAATTTGATTTTATTATTTAGTTTGAGTTTGAAACTCTAGAAAATAGTTATGATTTTATTGATATTTTTTATAATACAATTATACAAGGTTGTGATACTAGCAACAAACAAGACTTGAGCCTAATTTATCTATAACACAAAATTGTGGTACTATGAGATAGCACAATGACTTCGTGTCTTTGTAATTTATAGTCCATAAATAGTCATGATACTAAGAAGTTTCCACATGGTGGAAATAACTTCCAATATTATTATATAGCCATATAAGTATCAAGGTGGTGATATTGGTCATTTGTCTTTCTTAATATGTAGGTGGTTGTGACACAGACTTGGTCATGGCACTTATACTTAGCTTTTTTTTTAAATAAAGAAACACTATCAAAAAATTCTTTATAATCTATGGCATGTGCAATAAATTATGTTCTTTATGAAATACAATGTAAATATCCATTTTGATCTTCCTGATAACAAAATTTGCATTCGCGGCTTTCCCTTCGTGCAGCCGTCTGTTCCTTTCCTTCCAAATGTGATAAGCCACGGCCGCAAAAGTTTCCTTCTTGAAGTTGTTTTCCACAGAATCAGCTTTATACCGCTTCTCTAGGACTCTAAGACCTTCTAAGATAGAGGATATATTTCCCTTTATTTTCGCCCAGGCTTAGGATTCCTTCAGGATGTACCTAGAGAACCCGCAATTGAAAAAAATGTGATTGAACGATTCTGCCTGGCAGCAGAATTCACAGCTGATATTGTTAGTGCATGTGAAGAAATTATCCTTAGTCCAGAATTTGCCCAGCTTGGCAATCCATAAGTTGACTACGTGCTTAGGAACATAATTTTTCATCCATATGCATTCAGCCCATGGCCTTTCCTTTTTAACGTCTGAGCCAGTGAGGAAGTGGCAAGCATTATGAACAATTTTGCCCCCATCTCCCCATGTATTTAGAAGGGATTCAACAACTTCCTTAGAGCCAGCCTTGCTTACAAGAGCGTCTCTAACAGCGATTAAGCTTTTCCAAAAGGGCGAGTCCTCCTTCGAACATCGGGATTCCCACACGCTTTGGGAGTTGAGGTAAACATGGTGAATCCATTTAATCCAGAGAGCATCCTCTTTCTTATTGATCCTCCACAAGGTTTTGATAAAAAAAGCTTTATTCCATACAGAAATATTAAGAATACCCATACCTCCAAGGTGGGTAGGCAGGCATACTTTATCCCTGGCAACTTTAAGCCTATATCTTCCTTGAGGCTGGGCGCCCCATAGGAATCTTCTACATACTCCATCAATGGAGTTAATAATGTAAGAGGGAAGGAGGAAGACTAAGAACCAGTAGCCCTCAATACCTTGAACAACTGTGCGTAGGAGCTCCAGCCTGCTCGCGAAAGAAAGTAGTTTCCCAGCCCACTGATGGATGGCTGAGGTAATCTTAGCGAGTAAGATAGAGAACTGGGAGGATATGAGACGTCTTGACGAAAGAGGGACTCCGAGAAAAACGAATGGTAGGGTACCTTTCATAAACCCAGATGCTTCTATAATTTCTTTTTTGGTTTCACTATTCACACCTCCAAAAAAGATATTCAATTTGGAGGAGTTCACATTTAGCCCGGAAACCTCAGAGAACTCTTTTAGAGAATCCAATATAATAGATGAGGATGCCATGTCCCCTCTTGAGAAGATGATTAGATCATCAGCATACATCAAGTGCGTTATTTTGAGAGCCTTGCACCCAGGGTGAAACATGAAACGATCCAGTAGGGAGGAAGAGGCAAGTTGCCTAGACAAGTATTCCATGCCAATAGCAAAAAGATAGGGGGAGATGGGGTCACCTTGTCTAAGACCCAGTTGGCCGTTAAAGAACCCATGGAGTTGGTCATTAATTGCCACTGAGTAAGACGTGGTGTTGATGCACTCGTGTATAATCTCAATGAAATGTTTTGGAAAGTTGAGGCTAGTTAGAACATCAATGAGAAAACTCCATTCAACCGTGTCAAAGGCTTTCTGGATATCGACTTTGAGGAAGCACCGCAAAGATATTCTCTTACGAGCGTATATTCTAATCAACCCTTGGGCGAGAAAGAAGTTAATCGGAGATTAGACGCCCTTTGATAAAAGCCCCCTGCACGGGGCTGATAATGAGGTTCATTATTGATTGTAGGCGTGTGACAATAAGCTTCGAAATGACCTTGTATAAGGCATTACAACATGAGATAGGCCGGTATTCTTTAACGGTTGAGGCATGAGAAGATTTGGGAATTAGTGTAATGTAGGCATGATTAATTTGCCTTAACATCTTCCTGGAGTAGAAGAACCTTTTAACCGCATTGGCGACATCTCCCCCAATATGTTGCCAGGAAGCTCGAAAGAATTCTGCCTTATAGCCATCTAACCCAGGTGATTTCGAGCACCCCATAGAGAACACAACGCTTTTAATTTTCTCCAGGGAGAAGGATAAGGTGAGAAGATGGTGGTCTTCATCACTAAGTCTCGGCCCATTTTGTATGATGCCCTCATTGATACAGTTTCTGGACTTCGATGAGCCTAGTAAGCCTTTAAAAAAAGGAGACGGATGTGTCCGCAATGTCCTTCTTTGAAGTTGTGTAACTACCATCTTCCTTAATTATTGTAACAATTTTATTTTTTTGCAGTTTATAGCTTGTTAAGACATGAAAAAATCTAGTGCATTTGTCGCTTTCCTTGAGATATTTTATCTTAGCCTTTTGCCTAATGAAGGAGAGTTCACACTCCTCAAGTTTCCTTAGTTTAATTTTGAGCTGGATCTCTTTTTCTTTTAAAACAAGACAAGGGTGCTGAAACAATTCAGACTGAACATCATTTAGCTCTTCCCTAGCACTCTTGACTCTCATACAGATATGACCGAAATGCCTATCATTTAATTTTTTAAGGGGTTCTTTCAAGAGTTTCAGCTTTGTGGCTATTTGAAACATAGCTGAACCATCCACTCTGCTTTTCCAAATGTTAAGTAGCAGTGGGATGAAGTCCTTGTAGGAAAGCCACATGTTGCAGAATTTAAAGGGGATGAGCCTCCCTTTGTTTGCATGTTCGGTAGTCATAAGGATCAGACAATGATCCAAGTAGACTCCAAGTGCTAAGAATTAAACATGGCTGTCAAGTAAAAGCTTAGTCCATTCACTATTCTCCATTGCTCTATCAAGCTTGTTAGAGATCCTTCCATTCGTCCAAGTAAAATAATTTCCGGAAGAAGGGAGGTCCTCCATGCCTAGATGAGAGAGGCAGTCGAGCGCATTGTGACATTCATAGTTGGAGACTATTCTGCCTCCAACGCGATCCAGGCCAGATAAGGGAGAATTTAAATCCCCTATGAGTGTCCAAGGGGAGGTTCTTGCTTCATCTTCATCAATTAGATCGCTCCACAAGCATCTTCTAGTGACCACTGAGTGGAGAACATATATAATAGAAAGTCTAAAAGCTAAGACTTTTTCTTTATCCATTACATGAAGAGTAATGAGCTGTGTTGTGCAAGTAAGAACTCTTATGTCCGAGGTCTAAGGATCCCATAGAACTATGATTCTTCCGTAATTATAACATGCGAAGTTATCCACTGCGCTAAACTTCCTAAATTTCGTCTGCATGAGCCAAGTTAGTCTATCATAGCTAAGTTTGGCTTCAGCTATGGCGAAAATGTCAATGGCGTAAGCCTGGAATAGCCTGAGCACTTCCTTGTGCTTGAGGGGACAATTAAACCCTCTAAGGTTCCAATATGCTATTTTCATTGTTCAAGCATTTCTTCATTGAACTCAGAAAAAAGGGGGGTCCATAGAGCTTCCCCAGCATCAAAGCCCTTATATCCACCCTTACTACATAATTATAAGCAAACCCCTTCACCGAACTCCCATGCCAAAATAATAGGTCCGGGATACATAGCATGTTTGAAGATAAATTACCCATACGGTGACCCGTTGTGTTGGCCATCTCCCTCCTCACCCCAATTCCGACGCTCACATTCATTCTCCTACCCTTACATGAGACTACCCATACAAAAACCATTCCCAACTCACTGTGCCAGCATGGAGGGAAAATCGAGTAAGGCCCCAAGCATAGTTTTAGAAGCTTAATGTAGGAAGGATGTTTCTCCCTTCCAAGGGTTCGATTAACGTCCAGATTTGTCCACCCATTCGTATATCATATATCATCATAGCAGGCATTAAATTCGAAAGAAAACCAGGTGCGTCCGTAAGGTCATAATCTTTGCAGGGAGTAAGCAGCCAGAATGTCTGCCACTGCAATTCAATTGCATCCAGGACCAATAACTGGGCCTGATTCTTTGTTTTTTGTTTTGAAAAGATCCAGACAGATGAAGACTGTTCTGGTTTTCCTGTTGCATGTAATACCCTTTGACCCACACCATGCCACTCCTAGAGGTGCCACCACCTCTCCCCAAGTACCCTTTAGAAACAGTACCAGGCAGGGGAATAAAACCCTTTTTCTCCAGCCTCCAAAGCTCCAAATAGACTTCCACCAACAACCAAGAAAAAAACCAAAGAAAACACCAGAAAAAACACCTATATTTGTCCCATTTTTCAGAGGGGCTAGGCCCCCCTTATTCCTGCTATGCTGGACCATATGGGACAGAACCCTTGGTCATTTGCTCCTTTAATCTGGCTTTATTCCTGAGATTAAGAGAAGGCCCCTCTCTTGTGCCTGGATCCTTTCTCCTTCAAGCTTTAACCACTCTGAAGCCCTCTGCTTCCTCCTCTGCCTGGACGGAGGCAGCTTTCATTCCTGGCCGTGGGTCTACCTCTCTAGCGTTAGGAATTTGCCCTTCCTCCATTGGTGAGGCTTTCATTCCATCCTCTGCTGCGATGCATATTATTGGAGTAGATTGCGTGGATTTTTCCTCCGATAGAGAGGCTTTCAAATCATCCTCAGATGGCTTACATGTCCCTGCTGAAAGAGGGGTAGCCGACATGGCCTCCAGCACCTTCTCCTCCTGGATCTTTACTTTACGACAAGTATTTAAGGAATGCCCAAACATAGAGCATTGTTGACAATAGAGAGGAAGATTTTCATAGATAACAGGTTATCTGATTTTAGATCCATCCGAAAATTCCAGCCTAAACTCCTCGGTCAGCTCACCCCCTAGGTCAATTTCCACAAGTATCCTAGCGAAAGCAATCTTAGAGATGTCCGTCGTTAGCTTATCCATATGCAATGGTCGGACGATGCAACTGGCGGCCTTGCTTAAGCCTTTATGATTCCATAGGTGCAAGGGAAAATCTGCCAATTTAACCCTAATAGTTAGCCATTTCCTTGAGGCCGTAGTGAAAGCCGACTAGAAGTGACTTAACATATAGCGGTCGGCCATAGACCAAGAAGGGGCCTGAGTTAAGTATATGGTCTCTATCGATCAAGTTTCCAAAACGGAATACTAGCCATTCGTTGGGGTGCTGAATAATCTGTGGGGATAGCTTCCATTGTTCATCCATGAACCTTTTCAGCATAAGTTAGCCAGGGCTTCTCGTAACGAAGTATCCGATTAGGCAATTCTCACAATGTTCACAAAGTAAGTCATTTTCAACAAAAAGAGCCTTACCCGGATGTGCAGGGGGTATATATTCCAATTTCGAGGTATTAGCTAGGGCCCTATTACCGGCAAACATGCTACTCCATGGTGCCTTATTTCTGCCGTAGGTTTTGAAAAGTTTACCTACCTTATTCTAGATATGCTTGGTAGTTACTACCCCAAGAGCTTTGTCAACATTCTGGGCACTTGCCTGCATCGCATTACTGGTCTGTAAGGCATTCAGGGGAAAATGTATTTCGTCAATAATTCTGCCCTCAATTACGGCAGATAGATTGAGGTCCAAAATATCTTTATTATAGTTTCCATCTCGTGTGTTGTACAATTTAACAGGGCTGGAGCATGTGGCGCTTTCATTACCCATAGAAATGTCCAGAACATCATTAGTATCCTCTAGAGAATTATCATTAGCAGCCGAGACAGTATTGTAACTACTAGAAATCAGTAGTCCCTTCCCTCTCTTACCCAAGCCATTACATTCCTCACTCAAAGCATTCAAAATATTTTCACTTGAGTTGTTATTTGAGGAACCGGAAGCATGAGATATCACAGGTTGAGAACCGAAATCATTGTAATTAATACTCGGTAACACAGAATCAAGGCTCAAAGCGCCCTTATTTATCGAATTCGAGTTTAGTTCATTGGTGCACATCAGAGAAGTTTGGTTTTTAATCATAATTTTAGCATTTACTTCATCTATAAGGGAGCTCGAATTAAGCAGAAGATGAGTTCCATTAGCGTTACTGTTAGTAGGAATCTTACCGTAGATATCTTGCCAGTAATCGCCATCCTTGACAACAAACTCTGTTGCAGATGAGTTGTCATCAGAACAAAGAATCAAGCGCCTTCGAATCCTCGTCGGGGAGGTATTTGCTCTTACCGTCGGGTAGAATCCAGGAGAGGCGATGATGGGACTTAGGCTTTGGTTGGCCTCAATATCAGTATTAAGAATGTCGAGAGGTCCCGTCATACTTCAAATAAATGAGGACCTCGAACAAAACGGTTCCTAGTTAAAGGAACTAGCTTCCATTGCAATCATCCGAGCTCAATAAGTTGGATTTTCGGGAACCAAGGTAGAGATGCAGAATCGGGGAGAACGAGAGAAGAAGGGGGGGGGGATTGAAGAAATATAATCCACTTATACTTAGCTTGAACATATAAGTCATGGTTATGTATTCCTTTGAGAATAAGAGTCATGATATTGGAAATGGTCATACTCGAGTAATATCATTTGTAATATTTAGTAATCTAAAAGTTATGACATTGACTAATTTCAAAGGTTTTGGCCCGAGTACTTGTGCCTCTTTAATTTTTTATAGCTTAAAAGTTATGGCTTGATAAAAAAATCATAACTCTAACTTGAGCCAATCAAGTCATATAAAGATAAAGTCATAATTCTATAAAATTAGCCACGACCTTAAAAACTAGTGGGGTACTTGATTATTGTGATATAGAATTAATATCATGGCTATTATAAATTTATGAGCTAGATATGATTGCAAATCGATGATAACATCATAACCATTAAAAATATATTCCATAACAGAAAGATTATGCGAATGAGTGATTGTGAAAAACAAGATTTTACTAAATACCATTTATATAGTGTTTTGGCTAATAATAGATATTACAACTATGAAAGATTTATATATTTACATTCTCTATTAAACACCTTTAAAAACTTTTTGAATTCATAACTATTTATCATTGTTCTTAGAACAACCAAAATTTATGAAATCAATACTATTTCCACATATTCAGATCATTTTTAACTACTAAAATACACTAGAATAATCAATAGATCGAACATCAAATAAATACTCATACTAAAATGATTGTTCATTTCCGAGAAATAACTTCCCAACAAAAAAATATAAATATGCATCATCACAATAAATTATTAAAACTAGGTTTGAGTGTCCCATAGTTTATAAATAGCGATACAACTCTAAGAAAATATTACTAATATCATAGTTGGTTTTGAATTCTGTGACTATACTTGTAGGTCATTGAGCATGTATATTTATTTATTTGTTAGATATATATTTATTACCTCACATATGCATAGAAGAAATATCTTTGGATTATCTCTCAAGTAGTACTATGTTTAACATCCATAGCTATATCATCAAAATTTCTTAACATTATTGAAGATTTCTAGTGTCTATGTGATTTTTTTAGTATATTTCTTTATTTCCTTCATGTTGGTCTCTTCATTCAATCCTTTTTCAGTTATATTCATCTCTGAGGATGTCTCCTCATTTAATGTCACAACTTTAGTAAATTATTTGGCTTCTTCTTCTCTACTCCATTATTCCTTTTTCTTTTGAATCCACAAAATCATGGAATTATGAATAATCACAGCTTTGTCTTGCAACTTTTTCTTTCTCTTATTTTATTATAACAATGTAATTTCAAAGTCATGGTGATGTGCATGATCCCGGATTTTGTCTTTAAATTTCTAATAGACTAATTCATTTTGTATTCTCAAAGTCATGGTGATGATCACAACCATGTCTTTGTCTTATATTTGTTCTTGGTCATTTTCATTCTATATCATTAAAGTCACGATGTTCATCATTACCATGACTTTATTTTTATCGTTAATTTTATCTCTGCATTGTCTTTTTCTTTAAATATATTCTCTTCCTTAGAGCTATCAACATACAACTTCTCATAGGTCATGACTTTAAATAATTTCAAGATCCCATAGTAGTCATCTTCTTCTATTTCTTTATTTTTGCAACTCAAATATAATTTTTTATCTTTTTATTTTTATCACTATCATATATCTAAAGTTGTTCCTCTATTTTATATACTCTATCACACTCACAATTCCAAAGTTTCTCTTTTGTACCATAAACTTTTATTTCTCTCACAACTTCAAAATTATTTTTTTGGTCCATACATTTCATCTTTATCTGATCAATAGTCTTCTATACATTTTTTCCACCATAAATCTACTTTTTTTTGCATTATATCATGGAGTAGATTGTCAATCCATTACCCTTTCTCATAGTTGTCTAGACCTCATAAGCTATTATAAAGATTAAATTTTACTTATTTCTATTCAACATGAAGAGCGAACTCACTCTTCTCAATATCAATGAGAGCTTGTCTCAGCTAAAAATGAATGTCCCAAAATTAATAATGCATATTGATCTTTCTCTATATCCAAAATAATAAGATATACTAGAAAATTAAAAATATCAATCTTGACTAATATATCTTTAATTATTTTATCTGGCCACTTGATTTTCTAATCCACCATTTGGAGTGTGAGAGATGGATTATTTTTTTAAGATTTAATCTTTGTGCAATTGGTAGGGACATCAAATTGATACTCAGTCCCAAGACACATAATGCCTTCCATAATGTAAGATCTCTAATAGTATAAGGTATAATAAAACTCAAGGGACAATTCAATTTCCTAGGTAGTTTTCTTTGAATAATGATAGCATTATTCTTAGTCATATTCTTTACGTCTCCAATATCTTATTACTATTTATTATATCTTTTATAAATTTGACATAATTTAGTATTTATACAATAGTTTTGAAAAATGATATATTCACTTCTATTTTTTCAAAATATTCAAATTTTCTCTAAAGAATTTTCAAATATATATTCAAAATTTGAAATATGATATATTCAAAATATATTCACTTCTAATTTAGTATTTCTATAATGATATATTCAAAATATATTCAATATTCAAAATATATTCAAATTTTTATTCCTAGATCATTGCAGAAATTAGAAGATTCATTTAAAATTTACGTTTAGTTTCATTCTAATCTATTTTTTTTTCTTTCAAATGCTTTTGGTAAGCTTCATTCACCATCTGATTCTCCTTTTATATTAAACTTGGTTATTCATTTCTTTGGGAGTCATGACTTTGGTATGTGTCATGTCTTCTTAGTTATCATTTAACTAATAAATTTTATTTGTAGCTCCTTCTTACTTACAAATAATATTGATGAATAATTCCTTAGATTTACCTGTATATCACTTGATAATTATTTTTCTCTTCTTTCATTTATTGATAATATCAACTAACCAATATGATACTCAATGTTTATCATCACCAAATTAATTTCATCCATCTTAGCTTCAAGTTTCCTCATTCACGTTTCTTGGTCATTATTATTCTTCTAAAATTTCTACCATAATGATTTGTACACTATCAACCACAATTAGTTTTTCTTCTCTTCATGATAGATGATAATTAAATTTGGAGCTCTCTTGATTTATATAGTCCACTTCATTATTCCATATATTTCACAAGGATTGCCTGATCTATTGCAACCCATTCTCATAGTTTCTGAATAAAAAAATTTTATTATTTCTCATGTTTTGATAATAATACTCTAGGACATTGTTATTGAGTTGAAATATGTAATCATTGTTGTGCATTTGATTTGCCTCTTCCATTTGATAAATGAGCTTTAATTCCACAACACTATTTGGATGTAAATATGTGTGATCTTCTCCAAAATTCTTCTCTTTTCTTCATTAGTATCAAACTTCCTTTATAAGGTTTCCATCTTTGCTTCAATAATAGTGAATATATCCAACTCAATACTCTAGCTTGTCTTCTCCCAAATGTGTGATTCATTAAAGTTTAATAATTATCTTTTACTAGCTCATCAAATAAATAATATGCTTTGTTTGGTGATTTATTCATAATAATTCTTTCGATGGTCACATCAACCATAAATCTCATCTTGTAGTTCAAACATTATAAAAGGTTTGAGCTTGTAACATCATGGCAAAATAATATCTAGGATATCTCATTAATAACACCTTAAAATAATTCTAAGCATCATATAAGTTTTCCTACTTATCTTATCGAAATTGGCTTATTTTGCTTTGAATTTTTTTGTATTTTTTGCATTTTTTGTATTTTTTTGTATTTTTTTTATTTTTTGTATGTTTGTATTTTTTTATTTTTTTTATTTTTTTATTTTTTTATTTTTTTATTTTTTTATTTTTTTATTTTTTTATTTTTTTATTTTTTTATTTTTTTTTATTTTTTTATAAAAATTATTTCTGAGAAGTAATTTGTTGTAAGAATAATTTTAAGAAAAAACTCTCAATAATTCATCTCAACTCTTAATAGAGTTCCACAATAAATATTGGAACCAGCTTAATGCTTTACTACTTAAGAAAAATAGAAATAATCTTTATTTTATTACATTTGGTTCAACTTCATTCACATTCATAATATTACATAACTCCAAAAATAGTGGAACATGTCCAATAAGATCTTTTGATGCTCTTCTACTAAATTGATGCATTTAGTTTAACTTGTTGCAAGTAAATACCAGAATAACTATTCATCATATGAGCCTCCAATAATCTCCCAAAGTATAGTAATGGATGAGTTGTCGAACATCTTGCCCATTATTACATTGAGTCTCTCAATTACTTTCGGTGCTCTCCGTAATGTACTTGTTAGCTATTTGTTTTCCAATAATTCTTCTAGTTCTTTAGATTTTGGTGTCTGGTTAGCTTAGCTTAGTCTTATAGTTTCAGATAATCGAAGATAGCTAGAAAAAGAAAAAGAAAAGAGAGTGCACATAAAAAATCACATCCAAATATAATAATTCACATTTAAATAAGTTAACATGACTTTATTACTTTGCCTAATTTAAACGAATAGTCAACTCCCAATACCTTATTAATGAGAATATCTCTTTAACTAAGATTCACAAGTAAATGGTTCGTACAAGTAGTATAATAAACGTTTATTTAGATATTCATTCCATGGGGATTATATCGATAGTTTGACTATTTAACAAGAGACAATCCAAATATTAATTTACATTCAAACAATCTTATGTTCATGTTTGTTTATCTAATTTCAATGTAATGACACTTTGTGTACAACTCAATTTCTTATTTTAATATAGTATTGGCCTAGCAAGTTTGGAAAAAAGAAGAAGAGTAGGATAGAAGACTGATTATGGGCTGTTACCCAATTAAATTTATGTGGTTATGGTGCATAATTTTTTTTATTTATTAATTTTTAATATATGACATTTATTAGATTTTTTATAATTAGATTATAAATAAAAATATAGCAAATAGTGACTTTAATGATATTGTATTAGACGTAGATATAAATAATAATGGCAACCACACCCGAAGGTATGAGGCTGAAACATGGTTCTCTCTAATGGTTTCGATCCATTTGTCTAAAAATCTAAAACTAAGTGAACTTCAATAATATTAACTAACTTCAACATAATAAAAAATAAAAATTCAAGAGGTATCGAAGAAGAATTGACAAAATATATATTTTATTATATATTTATATATAAGAGTACATATAGAACTGATCACCTTAATAGCATGCTAATCAATATGCTAAACAACATAGTATATTAGATCCTAGAAAATTCTAATTGATTGTAAAGCCTTTAAAATTGGATCAATTTCAACTTTATTGACTCATTTATTTACTGTAATATTTTGGGAGTGAATATATGACTAAATTGACTATGATCATGAATCTTCTAATTAGATTTTTAAAAGATTATAGGGTAGTCAGTATTATGCAGACCTACTTCAAGCCTACTTATTATAGGATTCCTTTGTCCACTAGTAAGAATGATATAATAAATTATTATAATTAGAAAAATAATTAATAATTAATGAATTCAGAAAATATAATAAATTGATGTCTATGACATCAAGTAATTAGAATAGTTATGATTATGCATCATTCACATGCCATTCGCGTAGCTATTTATATAATGAACATGTGCCTTGCTGCCAACCTAGATAGAGATATTCCCAATAAAATGTAGATAGAAAAGATTCTCATATGATCAATTATAAGTTTTCAACTATAAAACCATTGTTCATACCCCAAAAGATGAGACTCAATGATAATACACATTCATGCATCTTCATTAGTTATGAACCACGAGGAGTTTGGGTACAAACTATGAGACCCAATCACAAAGATACTTATTTGGACAAAAAGAGTAATTTCAAAGATATTATTATTAGCACAAATTAATACTAGTTACTTCTAAAGATTAGTTTGATCTAAGTGGAGGAATCAAGTAGCCACCTTATTCCACAAGATTCATTTGATATTTTTTAGCCATATGATATGTCTATTAATGAGGTGCAAGACTATATTATAGCTAGAACTAGGCAATGCCTAGTATTTAATGATGATACATCTCACTATAAACTCAGAACATCATGTAGGTCCTACCGATATTCTCTAGATTCTATGATTATATATTACTCATAGATATAGGTGAATCAAAGACCTTTTAGGAGGTAATCTCTCTTGAAAATAAAGTAGAATAATTCAAAGATATGCAGGAAAAGATTAAATCTCTTTATGTCAATCAAACTTACTATCTAGTACCATTATCAAAAGAAAAGTGAGCTCTGAACAACAAATAACTTTTAGACTAAAATTTTGAGATGATTATTCTCAACTGAGATATAAAGCTTAGTTAGCAATCAAAGGTTTTAGTCAAACAAAAGAAATCTATTTTGAAAATATATTTTCTAACATAGTGAAGACATCTTTTATGAGAGTATTTTTGAGTATGACTACTAGCTTATTTATAAAAAATAATCAACTTCAGATGAAGACTATATTTCTTCATGGGGACCTTCATGAAAATATATATTGATCAACTTTATAAATTTATAACAGAAGGGAAGGAATATCTAGTTTGTAAAATAAACAAAAGGTTGTATGATATTGAACAAGCTCTTAGGCGGTGGTTAGTAATTGACCAATGTGTATTTGCCAGTCACTAATTGGATGATGAAAAACCTTTCTTTTATTATATATTAATGACATGTTGATAATTGATCATGATGGAGTAAATATTGATGGGCTTAAGAGAAGAATTGAAAAAAATAATTTCTATAAAAAATATAAGGTCAATTAAACAAATTTTATAGATGATTCATGAGTGTCATCAGGGATATACCTTTTAGGTATATCTATGTATCTTAAGAAAAACATATCAGTAAATATTGATGCTAAACTAGTCTTAACTCTCTTAGCCAAATATATTAAGCTATGCATCAAAAATAGTTCCAAAACTAATGATGAAAAAAGATACAGGGGACATGTTTTTTATGCCTTGCTAGTTAATCGTCTTATGTGTGTAATTCAGAAAAAAAAATAAAATAAATAATATGATTGTTTTCTAGAAAAATGAACAAAATGATAATTTTGCTATAAGGAAAATAAGTTAAAAATTTTATAATACTAATGATAACATGAATTTTGTCATTGAATTTGTCTTGGAAAATATAGCTATGGTGACAAATTTCGTCATATTCTGAAGAACTCAGAATTTAGTTATTTTTTTTGAAATTTATTTAATTATTATTAGAATAATTAGGAAATAAAAAAAAGACCATGCCACAATGTGGCTGCGCCATGCTCGGTCCAAGCATAAAAAAATGAATATAAAAAAAATAAGTATATATATATATATATATTATTTAAATAAAATAATAGAAAAAAAATGATGGGAATCGGGAAAATGGGATGATGGAAAAAAATACTTCAGGGAAAGAGAGAGATACACAGTGTAGAAAATAAAATTAAAGAGTTTTTTGATTTTCTTTTTATCATAATTAATTATTCTCGAGTTGAAATAGAATAATCCAAGAACAAAAGTTATTTTACGCGACGAGTGCTTTAGTTTGATATCAAATTTATAAAGTTTTCGTGAAATATTCTGAGAGGTTGTAATTTTCTCCTATTGAAATTCTTTTCTATTTAAAGGCCATAAATGATCGTGGTTTATATTTCAATTCAAACAATTTAGGAATTTAATTGGGAATGGTTAATTAGTGAAAAGTTTCAGTATTTTGTTTAATAAAATATATTACAATGTGATTTGGGTTTGGATAGTTATAATTATGTCTGGAACATGGTTTAATCATAAATGACATATTTTCATTTAATGTGCACGGGAACATTCCATATAAATGGATGGATGCATGATAAATATATACATATAATGGTATAATGAATTTTATTTTGTGAACTCGAATTAGAACAACATCTGAACTGAGGTGCGCGGTAATTTTCAAAAGCATGACTAATATTAATATATGAACTCGAATTGGGACAACGTCCAAATTGAGCCATGCAGTGGTTTTAAAAAATATCCAAGGAAAAAAATATTTTATTAAAAAATATCCAATATGATTTTTCGAAGGTCCATATTTTTCAGAATATGTCCAATAAAAACATATTTTGTTCGGAGAATATTCATTATTATTTTTCAGAGGAGGTCCATATTTTTTAGAATGTTTCTAATATATATATATATCCATAGATAAATATATCTACATCAATATATAATATGTCACTATTGGATTCGGCATGAGTAAGGGAGTTGATGGGACTCGGGATATGGGCGTATAGATATTTCATCCATAATTACATTCATATAATTATTATACTTGAATGAGTGGTAATATATATGCATGATATTCTACATGAATTTAGGTAGGGAGTAGCCCTATAGAAGTTTACATCTACTGAGCTTTACTCACTCATTTGCGGGACCCCTTTTAGGTACAAGTCCAGGACAAATGATTAACCCACATGCAGGATCACACGTGTGAAGGAAGCCGGTTGTGGCTTGAATAATATATTATGTATTTTTATTCTGCTAAACAAATAAAAGGAGAAAAAAAATATGTACACTACATTTGGAAAATTTTTATCTTATTACACATTTTGTTAGTGATGGAATGAATGGAATCACCTGTGAATTGGGGTGTCACAAATTGGTATGAGAGGTTAGGTATATGATTACCTATAACTTAAAAAATTAGTACAAGTTTCACAATATGGTAGGAAAGTTTAGATATATAAATATCTAATACTCGGAAAAAAAGAAAAAAAAGAAGGAACACTAGGATAAAGAAACATAACCTTAGCGGTTTAGAAAATAAAAAAATATTTTCAAAATGAAAAGTCTATTATTAGTTGGCACGTGTACTAATAATAAAACTGAATGAGATTATTATATTTTTATTTGACTTATGTAGATGATAAGTAGAGAATGAAGACACATAAGATGTCCACGAAATAAAAATCAACCACTAGCCATATTTGATCAACAAATTGAGGCTGGGTGTCATCATTGATAAGGTTGCACAGACAAGTATAGCTAGAGGTCAAGAAGTATCAAGTAATCTCTAAAGGTTTAAGGTACATCATTCTCCGACATTTATGAGAGGAGGGGACCCAATGGCAGCAAATCTTTAGTTTTGATAAGTTGATAAAATCTTGGAAGCTATGGAAAGTACTTATAATACTACAAAGATTCGGCTAGCAGCATTCCAACTAGAGGGTGAGTCCCAAATTTGTGGGATTGGATCAAGGCCTCGACTTCAGCTAGACATTCCAAGGCCTAGGAATTCCTTGTACTTAGACAAGAAAAAATAACATTGTTTGATTGTGTGGCTATATTCACCGTGTTAGCATATTTTGGGGATGATTATGTGGCTACTAATGTAGCTAAGGTTCAAAAATTTGAAGATTGATTGAAATTATTCATCCGAGACAAGTTTGTGGGATTTCTTATCCAAGATACGGATTCAATGGTTAAGACAGTTTTAGCCATCGAGTGAGAGGTCGAGGATGCATGAAATAAATGAGAGATGAGTAGAAGTGCTAATAGAAAGAGAAATGAGGGTCATTATTTTTATAGAAAGTGGTAGAGACCTTTTATCTCATGAGAAATTCTAGGAAAAGGTTGTGGTTATCAAGGCCAAGGCAAGACTAAAAATTCTAGCTAAATTGGACAAAAAATTTGTTTTTACCATCATTAGCTTGGATATTAGAAATGAGAGTGCCCATTGAAGCCAGGATCTTAGGATTATAAGACATCATAGTCCCAGATATCCATGAGAAATATGCAAATATGGTTTATTCCTCCTTTCTCTAGTATGAGTCTAGGGAATTGAATACAATCTTGGGGTATTTCACAAATACCTCCCCACTTCACATGCATATCAAGGAGGCCAAGGCATGGGTAGTGGTCTAGAAGAGGGCTCAGAGGCTGAGACTTTGAGGACCCAAGGACATGTCTATGCTATTACACTATAGATGAACATGATAGATCAATCAGTAATGTAATGTACTTTCTTGCTTTTTAATTTATGGGCAAGAATTTTATTTGATTCTGGTGCATCACATTCATTTATTTCTTCATCATGTGTGAAGAATTGAGAGTAAAAAACTTGGATGAGGCATTACATGTGACTTCTCAATGGGAGATTAAGGTTAAAATTAGTCAGATATGTCAAGATTATGAGTTAGAATTCTCAAAGATTCTACTCATGACAAATCTTAGGGTCATGGATATATTAGATTTTGATGTAATTCTTGGCATTGACTGGTTGACAACACATCAAGTCATTATTGATTGTGATTGTAGAAGAATTATTGTCCACATACTAGATGATGTATGTGTTGTATTTCAGGGGGATAAATATAATATTTTACCCTATACTATATATGGTTCTAAATGGCATGGTCAACTGATGGGTTGACTAGCATGTCTCATCCTAGAAAAGAGGGGACACCGAATATGGATTTTTCTCAGATGGTTTGTGAATACGATAATAATTTTTTTCAAATAAATTACCAAAATTACCCCTGCCCAAGAATATGGACTCTAGTATTGAGTTATATCCTGATATATCACCCATTTCTATGACTCCATATAGGATGATACCAATCAAATTACACGAACTCAAGGTTTAGATACAAGATTAGTTGGACAAGTGTTTCATTAGACCCATCACTTCACCTTGGGATGCTTATATTCTATTTACAAAGAAGAATAATAAGACTCTTTAATTATACATTGACTATCAATAGTTGAATAGAGTTGCGATAAAGAATCTATATCCATTTCCAAAGATTGATGATTTATTTGACTAGTTAAAAAGACATGAGCCTTTTCCAAAATAGATCTCCATACCAAATATCACCAGCTGTGAGTTAGGTAGGGGAATACGGTATGAGCATTTTGAGTTTATAGTAATGCCTTTTAGATTAATAAATACACCAGCAGCATTCATGGATCTCATGCATAGAATATTTTAGCCATATCTAGATCATTTTTTTTGTGATTTTTAAGGATGAAATTTTGATCTTTTCTTAGTCCGAATGAGAGCATGAAGATCATTTAAATATTATTCTCCAAACTTTGAGAAAATATAAGTTGTATGCCAAGTTTGGTAAATGTAACTTTTGGTTGACAGAAGTAATATTTTTGGGACATGTAGTATTATCTACTGGTGTCTCTATGGACCCTAAAACAAGTCAGGGCTTTTATGAGTTGAGAGAGTCCAGAGTTAGTTTTTGAGATACATAATTTTTTGGGATTGACTAGGTATTATAAAAGATTTATTATGAATTTTTTCTGGTTAGCTGCTTCAATGACTAGATTGACTAGGAAGAAAGTCAAGTAAAAGTGAAATGATTTATATGAGAAGGCATTCCATCAATTGAAAAGGAGACTTACTTTAGCACCTATTCTGATAGTTCTGAATAGGGGATAGAAATATACAATGTGTTATAATACTTCAAAAGATGGATTGGGATGTGTTCTGATGTAATCCAGGAGAATTGTAGCTTATGATTCAAGATAGTTAAAGTATCATGAGCAAAATTACCCCACACATGATATAGAAATGGCAGTTATAATCTTTGCTTAAAAAATATGGCATCACTATTTGTATGGGGAGCAATTTGAGATATATTTAGACCACAAAAGTCTAAAATATATCTTTACACAATGAGACTTTAACATGAGACACTATCGATGGATGAAGTATCTAAAAGATTATTATTTTACTTTGTATTATCATCTAAGTAAAACAAATGTGGTGGCTGATGCATTTAGTCAAAAGTCACGAGGTTCGCTAGTTAGTATATCTTTGCGGGAATAGAATATGCTTGAAACTATGAGATGATTCAGCTTACAATATAGCAATCAAAGTTTTGGTGTTATCAGAAGTTTAGTAGCCATACATTCCTTATTAAATAAAGTAATCGAGATCCAGAAATAAAATACATAATTATTATCCATAAAGAATTGAATAGAGACTGGTACATACTATGAAGGTTGGAATGTTTATATGAATGGTAGAATTTGGTTTAGGGGACGGATTATGGTTTCCCAAATAGTAAAATAGAGAAAAAAGATTCTTAGAGAATTTTATTGTTCTCATTTTAAGGTGCATCTGAGGTAGCACAAAGATATATAATGATCTTTATTTTCAGTATTACTAGAATGAGATAAAAAGATACATTAGAAATTTTGTTTGATGATGCCTCATGTGTCAACATATAAAGGCTGAGCATCAGAAGCAAGTAAGATTATTCCAACCTTTGGAGGTAGTAGAGTGAAAATGAGAGCATATCAATATGAATTTTGTGACTAGCTTGTCATGGACATCATGAAAACATGATGTTGTGTGGGTAATTGTGGATTGACTTATAAAATTGGCACATTTCTGGCAATGAGGATGACTATCACAGAAGAGGAATTGTGCAGGTTTTACTTATGAGAAATTGTCCGATTACATGGAGTGATTATATCTATTGTATCAGACAAAGATCCTAGATTTCTGGCTCATTTTTGGAAGAGTTTCCAGAAAGTAATAGGAACATAGTTGATAATGAGCGCTACTTTTCATCCACAAATAGATGGTCAGTCAGAAAGGGCCATACAAGTTTTAGAAGATATATTGTGAGTATTTTGTCTAGATTTCAAGGATAACTGGGAAGAATATTTGTCGTTGATTGAGCTTGTAAATAACAATAGTTATTATGGAAGTAATGCCAACAAGAATTTAAGGTGGGAGACCATGTCAATCTCTAGTTTGTTGGGCTGAGGTAGGAGACACATCCATCATGGGTCCAGATGTGATTAAAGACATCTCATAAATAGATTTGATATGACAATGACAACCTCTAAAATTTAAGGTGGGAGATCATGTTTTTTTGAAAGTAATGACAACAAGGGGAGTAATCATATTTGGTAAGCATAGAAAGATATCGCCAAGATGACCTTTCAAAATACTCAAGAACTTGGGTTTGGTTTTTTATCGATTAAAATTATCATCACATTTATCTGTTGTCCATGAGATATTCTGTCTCTATGCTTGAGAAATATATTTCTGATCCAACTCATGTAATAGATTAGGGCGAACTCGTTATTGATGCAAATGAAATGTTTAAAGAAATACCAGTGCATATCATTGATAGTCGAATAGAAGAAACAACATGGGAACATTAAGACATTATGCATGTTGCTTATACTTTTTTATTTAAAAAAGAAGGTATGTATTTTAGTAATTTAATAATTATTTAACTTTATGGTATGCTTATAATTGTAAAGGTATATCTGTGAGAATTTCAGGATGAAATTTTTTAAGGAGGAGAGAATGTGAAATCTAGAAAAAAAAAATAAATAAATAATATGATTTTTTTTTCTGGAAAATTTGACAAAATAGTAATTTTGTAATAATAAAAATAAGTTGAAAATTTTAAAACCCTTATGATAACATAGATTTCTTCAATGAATTTATCTTGGATATTATGGCAACGGTGACAAGTTTTGTCAAATTCTGAGGAAGTCAAAATTTAGTTATATTATTTATTAATTCAATTATTATTAGAATAATTTGGAAAAAAACTATGTCGTGATGTCAATAGACATGACTACGCCTAGAGGCATCAACTGGGCTGGGCCAGTCCGGCACTGGAAAATCCCGTGCTCGGGTTAGGCACGAGTCGTGCCGTGCCGTGCCTGATCCAGCACGGTTCGGTGCCCGTGGCACGGCACACCGGCACGGGTTCATCCCGTGTCCCCCTCGCTTCGCCCCTCCCGCAAAAAAGACCAAGGGTCGGGTCTGATTGGACGTGACCTGTGGTCCCCCGAGCCGACCCAATTCCCCCCGCCCCCCCCCCAACGGGCAAAAAAAAAATTAAAAAAAATTTTAAATTTCAGACGTTGGATCTCGCCTCCAACGGCTAGGGGGCAGAATCCAACGGCCCTCATGATTTTGTCCCCTAAAAAAATTTAAAAAAAAATCAAAAAAATGACTTTTTTTTAAAAAAAATATTTTTTTTAATCTATAAATTCCTCCCCCCCTATCTATAACATTTATGTTTTTCATAAATATTTTTTCTCTCAAATCTCACATTTTTTCTCTCAAAAATCTTGCTTCTCTCTCTTAGGACTCGGGATTTCGGCATTCGGCTTGGATTTTCGGGAATCTCAACTTGAGTTTTGAATTTTGAGCTTGACTGTGGTGCACCGTGCATATAATCGACCTCACTACTTTTATCGGGTAATTTATTTTAAGTTTTTTTTACTCTTTCTTTCTCTCTAGTTTCTCTCTTTAGACCAAAAATAGAAAATTTTAAAATCAGTCATCTAGTCTCTAAATAACTATTCTGATTAACAAAAATCCTAAAAGGTGACAAATACTAATGAAACATATTTAAATTTAGAAAATAAAACTATTATACAGAGGTCTGAGGCTGTTGAAACTTTGGTTTCTCTAGTCATCTCAACCCAAACTTCTAAAAAACAAAAAATTAGGACTTCTGTCGTTCAGACTCATTTTAATATAATAAAACAAAAAAATGTTAGGGGTGAGGAAGAAGAAATGGCACCGTGCAAATATTATATGAGACTTTTAACATGTAAGAGTTCGTTTGGGACTGGGCACCTTAAGAGGCATGCTGAATTATGCACCAAAAAACATGGTCCATTAGATCCTAGGCAAACCCAACTTGACACTACATTTTTTGAGACTGGATCGAGTACAGTCTCAAAGTTTACTCCCTTCATATGCTCCAGCGAGTTGGGTAGGGACGGCATGGCCAGATTATCACATTGATGGGTCTTCCGATCAGATTTTCGGAAGATCCAAGGATAGTGTGTATCATGCAGACATATTTTCAGCCTGCTTATCGTAGGATTCCTAGGTCAACATCTAGGAATGACATACTAAAAATATATAAGTTAGAAAAATAAAAAATAATTTATGAATTTATGGCATATAGTGGAGTAGTGTCCGTGACGTCCGATATCTGGACAAGTCACGATGAATCATCTTATGCATGTCTCACCAGCCACTATGTAGATTCTAACTGGACTATGAATAAAAAAAATTTAGGATTCTCTGAGATTCTTCATCCTCATGATGGCCCAGCCATTTTTGAGTGTATGATGAAAATCTTTAGGGAATATAAAATTCAAAATAAAATTTCTAGTGTCACATTCGATAATGCATCTAATAATGGAGTAGCGATTAACATGTTTGTTAGGAATATTAGAGACGCACCATTAGGAGAGATTTTTCATGTCAGATGCATATGTCATGTGATTAATCTGATTGTTCAAGTGGGTATGAAGGTGTGTTCCCCCACAGTAGATAATATACGTAATGCACTAAAATATATTCGTACTCCTCCCAGACAACAAGAGTTTGGTAGCCTCTGTTTGTCTGTGAATCTTAAGAAGAAGAAATTCTAATCGGATGTGAGACATCGTTGGAATTACACGTACCTGATGTTGGAATCATGTATTGGATACGAACACGTGATATCCGACTACGTCAATAGTAAGAGTGGCGAACATATTATTGACGACACTGACTGGGCTTCAGGAATTTCATTTATGAAATTCCTGAAGATATTTTATGACACGACGAACATGTGTTCGTCGGTGTATACGCCCACCACTTGCATTGCACTTCGTTGCATATGCAACATTAGTAGCATGTTTAGGAAGTATCGAGCTGACCCAACACTTAGCCATATGGTTGCAGAGATGGAAACCAAGTACTTAAAGTACTGGTCCACCGTTCCATCTCTTTATTGCCTCACTGCATGCATAGACCCTAGGGTTAAGGTGGAAGGGATAGAAAACACCATGACTTACATTTCTTCATGCATGAACATGGAAGAGCCACCTGAAAGGTTCATTCACGAGAAGTTGACTGACCTGTTCACATACTACGATACTAGGTAGTGGTAGTAGTGAGATTGTGATTATGGACATGGATACCTTGTTCGGAGATGATGATTTTTCCATTCAGCTAGCGATGGGAAAATGTAGGGGTGGACCATCACATAAGAGCAAGCTTTCTCGGTACTTAGATACCGATAACTGCTCAATCCTATCACATTCTGATAATAAGAATCTTGATATATTACAGTGGTGGAAATCATATGAGTCCACCTTTCACGTGCTATCTAGGATGACACGGGATCTGTTGACTCATCCGGTGTCGAGCGTAGTATTGGAGTCTGCTTATTCTGTTGCAGGGAATGTGATTTCGGATAGGAGATCGAGATTACGTCCAGATATTATTGAGGCCTTGTATTTGAAGGATTGGGAGGATTCGAGGCTTAGCATTCATGCTCGTGCTGGAGTTGGGA
This sequence comes from Sapria himalayana, assembly GCA_029783825.1. Classification (NCBI taxonomy): domain Eukaryota; kingdom Viridiplantae; phylum Streptophyta; class Magnoliopsida; order Malpighiales; family Rafflesiaceae; genus Sapria; species Sapria himalayana. The sequence goes on along the minus strand of JAREIK010004728.1, from coordinate 3,835 downwards.
GTGGGACAGGGACTGCAGCCGCATCCACTACAATAGCAGAGGAGTTGATTGGTGATGATGATGATCCATATGATACTGATCTTGATGTTGCGGCTGATGATGCTCATGATATGCCGATTAACGATTGATGATGATCTACTGTTTTTTGATTTTGATGTTTTATTTTTATTGATTGTACGCTTTATTTATACGTTACGTGGAAACTTTAATTTGTTTGGTTCGGACATTCGGTATCTAATGGCTGATTGGTCATTTTTCATTTGGTTTGCTTATGTTTTTTTACTTTTTAATTTTTTAAACATAATTTATTGATTTATTTATTTTTTGTTTTAATTTTTCATTTAAAAAATTATAACTCTATTATATAATTCTAATAAATTTTAAACTAATTTTATATTACATTATAAAAATATTTTAACTTTGTAATTTTAATAAAATTTAACAATTTTCATATTATAAATATATAATATTATACATTATCAATAATTTTATATATAATTTAATAATTTATATAATAAAAATAAAAATTAAAACAATAAATTTTAAAAAAAATTTTTACCTGGCCCGTGCGGCCAGGCCAGGCATGGTACGAAAGCACGCCCGTGCTCAAAAAAATAGGCAGGGCGGGGCCGGTCGGCCCTTTTGACACATCTTGGTCCAAGCATTGAAAATGAATATAAAAAAAATAATAAGTTTTTTAATATATATATTATTTTTAATAAATAATAGAAAAAAAACCAATGAGAATTGGGAAAACATGATGATGGGAAAAAAATACTTGAGGGAAAGAGAGAGACAGTGCAGAAAACAAAATTAAAAAGGTTGCTAATTTTCTTTTGATCATAACTGATTATTTTAGAGTTAAAATAGAATAATCTAAGAACAAAAGTTGTTCTATGTGACGAAAGCTTCAGTTTAATATCAAGTTTATAAAGTTTTCATGAAATATTCCGAGAGGTAGTAATTTTATTCTATCAGAATTTCATTCTATTTAAAAGCCGTAAATGATCGTGATTTATATTTTAATTCAAACTATTTAGGTATTTAATTGGGAATGGTTAATTGATGAAAGGTTTCTATGTTTTCGTTTAGTAAAGTATATTATAGTATGATTTGAGTTTGGATCGTTATAACCATGTATGGAACATGATTTAATCATAAATAATATATTTCTATTTCATATGCATGATAATATTTCATATAAATTAATGGGTGCATTATATATATATGTATGTATGTATGTATAATGAATTATATTTTGTGAACTCAAATGGGACAATGTCCAGACTAAGTTGTGAGGAATTTTTTTTAGGAGCATGGCTAATATTAATATGCAAACTCAAATTGGGATAATATCTAGACAGATTTATATGGTGGTTTAGGAAAATATCTAAGGAAAAAAAATATTTTATCAGAAAATATTCAATATGGTTTTTTAGAGAGAAGTCAATTATTCTCGGAGAATGTCCATTATTATTTTTTGAAGGATAGTTTATATTTTATGAATATATATATACTATATTATATACATATATATTATTATATATATATATATATATATATATATATATATCTACATATTACATCTATATATAATGTCACATTTGGCTTTAGGATGTGTGAGAGAGTCGATGGGACTCACGATATGGACATAAAAATATTTCATCCATAATGTATTCATATAAATAATATACTTGAATGAGTGTTGATATATTCACATGATGTTTTATGTGCACTTAGGTATGGAGTAGTCCTGTAAAGTTTACCTTTACTGAGCTTTATTCACTCCGTTATAGTATCCCTTTTGGGTATAGGTCCAGGATAGATGATCAACCCACATGCGGGATCACATGTATGTAGGAAGCCGGTTGTGGCTTGAATAGTATATATGTATTTTTATTTTGCAGAGTAAATAAAAGGAAATATATATATATACACTACATTTAAAAAATTTATTTTATTGCATATTTTGTTAATGATTGAATGAATGCGACCCCTTGAGGATTGGGGTGTCACATTGTATGGTATAAATATTAATAGATTAGATATATCACATGCTATTGGCATTATCAATCATTTTCTCTTGAATGTGAGTAGATATGCTAGGTTTTAGTGATGTGTGATATCACCATATACACAATGTGTTATATGAAAGTCAATTATTTTTGAATATGCACATACAAACAAAATATCATTGTTGTGTTCAATAAATCATTGTCATCAATAAAATTTAATTTCTTTAAGTTGTATACTGGTATGAGTCTCTCTACCTAGGCTAGAGGGATTATATTTGTTGGGTTATGCCCGAGTTTGGCTAGACTGGTTTTTTTATTGTTATGTTTTTCTTTGAAAGTGTGAAGCATTATAGATCAATAAGGTTGGATAAAATCTCACTCTCTATTAAAAAAAAAAAAAAAAAGAAAACATAGAAAATGAGAATTCATTTTCACAAAAGGGCACGTAAGGTGCTATAACGATCCTTCTTAGTGTAAGGATTATTGTGTGATTGTGCTGTATGTAATAATATTTATATATATTATATTATTTTTTTGTATGTATTAGTATTTATATATCTATATTGTTATGATGTATGTATTAATATTTATATATACTATATTGTTGTGTTGTTATGTACATATATAAAGTGTATATATATATACATAAAGTTTATTATATCGTGTAGTGTGTATTATTATTGGTTTTTAATCTATGCACTTTGTGTGTTCTAATTATAAAACTATTATTTTGACTATGTAGTGTGTCTGATATATTTTTCATAGTATGTGTGTTGCGCTTTTACTTTATATGTTTTATCATGTATTATGTGAATTGGAGTTTGAACAACATCAGGAGATCAAAAAGCTAGCAGATAGAATCTTTTCTATGGTCTAGTGATCAATACGCAACCATGTTATTGATTCCAAGCCAAAAAAGTCAATGAACCAATACTATCACATGAAGAATAATATGAAAAGATATTTTGAGTATTTTCCAAAGTTTTAGGTTTTTGTGTTATACTGAATTTGAAATTTCTATGATTTTATATCAAGATGCAACCATATTATCGATTCAAAGCCAAAAAAAAAAGCAAAGAACCAATAGTATCACATGAAGAATAATATGAAAAGAGATTTGGAGTATTTATTCAAAATTTGTCGGTTTACATGTTTATACTAAATTTGTGATTTCTATGATTTTATATCCTAGAAAATAAATATTTTTAGCACAAAGAGTAATTTTGGACATTATGTGCTTAATGAACTTTTTGTTTGTATGAAAAAAAGAATTAGTACACATTATTCAATTTGATAATATTGTAATTGTATTATAATTTTTTGAATTTTTTGGTAATTTTAATGTATCATTTCTATTACTTAAATCATCAAGTATCATTCATGGTTTTTGTGGTTTCAAATAATCCATAGTTTATATGATCTACCCCAAAACATACTCCAACATCGGGATCCCAAGGTTCATATATGAGTTGAGAGACAATATGAGTTAAGTTTGACGGGAAGGAAAATGATAAAAAAGGAAAAATATATATTTTTTGCGGCCAAAATAAAAATAATTATATTTTAATACTCTTTTCAAAAGTTTGAAAAAAAAAGTCTCTAAAACACAAAATATTTATGTCTTAAGTCACCTAAATTTGGAAAACTAATTTTCCCCTGCTTTGATACGTCAGCTAGTTAAAAAATATGAAACCACTTTTTGAATTTTAAAAGTGTTTTTAAATAAATAAACACACACACACAAACACATAAGGTTCAAATAATCCATATTCTATATAATCTAAAATATATACTACAAGAAAAGAAATTAGAAATGCTCA